>OX336388.2:470427597-471111894 GCA_946902985.2 Meconema thalassinum | reverse complement strand
CGAGAGTAGTGGGATGATGACAGAGCTGTCTCACTTAGCAAGTTGTGAGCCCCTGCGACCTTGGAATGGAAGGAGCCATGCTAGGAGGGCGTGCTTGGATTCGTTTTTTTCGTCTCGTTGTGCTCTTTACGGGAATGTAGGTGTCGAAAAGGTGAACTTAGGGTTTTGGGTCAAAACGTGCGTTTTTCACATTTTTGCCGATTTTTGGAAAACGGGCCATGCTAGGAGGGCGTGCTTGGATTCGTTTTTTTCGTCTCGTCATGCTCTTTACGGGAATGTAGGTATTGAAAAGGTGAAGTTAGGGTTTTGGGTAAAAAAATGCGTTTTTCACATTTTTGTCGATTTTCGGAAAACGGGCCATGCTAGGAGGGCGTGCTTGGATTCGTTTTTTTCGTCTCGTTATGCTCTTTACGGGAATGTAGGTATCGAAAAGGTGAAGTTAGGGTTTTGGGTCAAAAAATGCGTTTTTCACATTTTTGTCGATTTTCGGAAAACGGGCCATGCTAGGAGGGCGTGCTTGGATTCGTTTTTTTCGTCTCGTCATGCTCTTTACGGGAATGTAGGTATCGAAAAGGTGAAGTTAGGGTTTTGGGTCAAAAAATGCGTTTTTCACATTTTTGTCGATTTTCGGAAAACGGGCCATGCTAGGAGGGCGTGCTTGGATTCGTTTATTTCGTCTCGTTGTGCTCTTTACGGGAATGTCGGTGTCGAAAAGGTGAAGTTAGGGTTTTGGGTCAAAAAATGCGTTTTTCACATTTTTGTCGATTTTTGGAAAACGGGTCATGCTAGGAGGGCGTGCTTGGATTCGTTTATTTCGTTTCGTTGTGCACTTTACGGGAATGTCGGTGTCGAAAAGGTGAACTTAGGGTTTTGGGTCAAAACATGCGTTTTTCACATTTTTGCCGATTTTTGGAAAACGGGTCATGCTAGGAGGGCGTGCTTGGATTCGTTTTTTTCGTCTCGTTGTGCTCTTTACGGGAATGTAGGTGTCGAAAAGGTAAACTTAGGGTTTTGGGTCTAAATATGCGTTTTTCACATTTTTGCCGATTTTTGGAAAACGGGTCATGCTGGGAGAGCGTGCTTGGATTCGTTTTTTTCGTCTCGTTGTGCTCTTTACGGGAATGTAGGTGTCGAAAAGGTGAACTTAGGGTTTTGGGTCGAAAAATGCGTTTTTCACATTTTTGCCGATTTTTGGAAAACGGATAACGTGATGATGACGTGCGTGATAGTATGTTTTCGTCTCGTTGTGCTCTTTACGGGGATATAGATATGGAATAGGTTAAAAGCTGGAAACATGTTTTTTTTAGTCACAAATGGGTTTTGTGATTTTCCCTCATATTGTGAAAACCGAAAACGTGAGAATGACGTGTGTGATAGTATTTATTTCGTTTCATTGTCCTCTTTACGGGGATATAGATATGAAAAAGGCAAAAAGCTGGAAACATGGTTTTCTTATGGAAAAGGTGTTTTTTGTTCATTTTCGCGTTATTTGGAAAACGAATGAGGCGATTTTTATGATGGGCATGTCGATGTATTTGTGTCGTTGTTCAGTTTACGGGAATGTAGGTATGGAAAACCTGAAATCATGGTTTCCGTCATTTTTTTTTTCGAGATCGTTGATGAAAACGGGGAAAAATGTAAGAAACCAGATTTGAAGTCACGTTAGGTTATGCGCTTTGATGTTAGTAAAACACTTATGCATTATTATTATTATTATTATTTGTCTTGACTGGTCAGGGCTCACACGCAGAGAGAGAACATGTTTAATGCAATGAGAATTGAAAGCATTGAGACTGACCCACGGCGATCCAGACAGACACAGGTCTTATCATCGTACGTGCCTCGCAGCAGAGAGAGATAAGAGGCTGGTGTCATTATACAGTGTGCGGATTTATAATGTGTATGTCATAGCCTAGGTTCATTATGAACTCATCATGCAACGCAAAGTTTGAAACAATGAGTGAGTGTATAGCATCATGATAACAGATTGGCATGGGCTCGAACAAAGCGGTAATAAACAAAAGGGTGGGAATAATGAAAGGTCATATGATATGGGCTTTTACCTCGATGGATCATTTCACCCCTAAAACAGTAAATAGTCATGTTATGGGGAAAAAACGTGTTAAACACCTAAAAATGATAAATGAACCTAAAATATTTTGTTTTTGATGAAAAATAGCAGGGGGGTGAAACTACCCCCCAAAATTGAAAAATCCATATCTCGGAAACGAAGAAGCCTAAAATTAGGTGTGATAGCTTAAAAAATAGGGGATGATATGGGCTTTTACCTCGATGGATCATTTCACCCCTAAAACAGTAAATAGTCATGTTATGGGGAAAAAACGTGTTAAACACCTAAAAATGATAAATGAACCTAAAATATTTTGTTTTTGATGAAAAATAGCAGGGGGTGAAACTACCCCCCAAAATTGAAAAATCCCTATCTCGGAAACGAAGAAGCCTAAAATTAGGTGTGATAGCTTAAAAAATAGAGGATGATTAGGGCTTTTACCTCGATGGATCATTTCACCCCTAAAACAGTAAATAGTCATGTTATGGGGAAAAAACGTGTTAAACACCTAAAAATGATAAATGAACCTAAGATCTTTTGTTTTTGATGAAAAATAGCAGGGGGTGAAACTACCCCCCAAAATTGAAAAATCCATATCTTGGAAATGAAGAAGCCTAAAATTAGGTGTGATAGCTTAAAAAATAGGGGATGATTAGGGCTTTTACCTCGATGGATCATTTCACCCCTAAAACAGTAAATAGTCATGTTATAGGGGAAAAACGTGTTAAACACCTAAAAATGATAAATGAACCTAAGATCTTTTGTTTTTGATGAAAAATAGCAGGGGGTGAAACTACCCCCCCCAAAATTGAAAAATCCCTATCTAGGAAACGAAGAATCCTAAAATTAGGTGTGATAGCTTAAAAAATAGGGGATGATATGGGCTTTTACCTCGATTGATCATTTCACCCCCTAAAACAGTAAATAGTTATGTTATGGGGGAAAAATGTGTTATACACCTAAAAGCATAAGCATCTTTGTGAAACCATGCTTTAATGGACATGTGTATGGAGGATGATTTTTGTTATTATTATTATTAGGTAATTATGGATTAATGTGCGGATAGATAACTAACCTGTGGGGAGCGTGATGGCGCAGGTGCTTAGCTGCTCGTCTTTACTCGGGCAGGTGGGGTTCAAATCCCGGTGACGGCGGGGGTTGGAATTTTCACCTGAAAAAAATCACGTGGCGTCAGAAAGGGCATTCGGCCTTAAATCCCCGGCCAAAACCAAAATGAGCCTGGTTGGCTCCGGCGACTCAAAATAATTGGGAAAAGCCAAAGAAAGAAAAAAATGATAACTCACCAGTAATAGTAAACATTGGTTTGAGGTGTTGAACAAGTCAGAATGGCCAACCCTTTACCCTGGTTCACGAATGCACCCCAAAAAGTTTTACCTGTCAAGACTCAGTCTACCCTGTTGCAGCCTTGTGAAAAAAAATCGAACCGGGGCCTCTGTAGTGACAGTGGAGCTATATTCATGATGATTTTTAAACAAACATAGGCTTGCCTACTACCGCTGTGTTGAATCTGCACAGAGACTCTGGCTTTGGTTTGCGTAGTGTGCCTTGCTGATAACAGCACAGCGACCTTGTCAGGAAGTTTCATATTACTCATTTGCTTGATAGCGGACGTGCTCTGCACATGACTAGATCGTTGTTAGGTTTGACAAAGGCTTAGTGAACCTTATGGGAACCTTGAAATGAATGTCATGGTATAGTCGGGCTTGGAAGCCAAGACCTTAGGGTTGACAACCAAGTAGGTTAACCACTACACGGTGAGATGGTCAAATAATAATGTAACAGAACATATAGAAACGTTTTCTATAGTTTAACGAATTGGCATACCATGAGAGGTGTAGGTAATGGAAATTGAATCCTTAGCTGATGATTATACTACTTTCCATGCGCACGTATAAGCTATCATGTTAGAAAAAGAATGGTATGGCTTGTTTTAAACGGAGAATAATCATTGTGTTTACTGTGAAACACAAATCTGAATTTAAAATTAATTTAAAATAATTAATTTAAAATTAACTAATTTAAAATTAGTTTAGTACGCTGAAGTTAAAATGAATAATGATCACGTTACAGACAGCCAGTTTCAAAGCCATGAGAACTAAGTGAACAAAGTATAAAATTCATGAGCCAGTGAGGAATTCAACATGCTGTCCTTTGGACAAGAGAGAAGCGTTCTACAGCGACCCTCAATGGTTTGGGACATCGTAAAGATGAAAATTAAATCTAAGCTACTACACTCTTATATACTAGAAGAAGAAATGGAAAACAATTGGTCAAATAAAGGACAGAAGGAATAAAAAAAAATGACCCTCAACCCTCAAGCATAAGGATTGAGGGAGTTGAAGGAAGGAGAGCCATGAAAGGCAGATAAAAAGTATACTAGGAGTGGCTTTGCCCCAGAGGTAATGGATAAAGAGGAGGAAAACTGGACTCAGCTCAGAAATCCCTTGGGGTTGCCAACTTCCAAACTGATCAGCCCTTGAGGGTGTAGCCATAGGCAGAGTGCATCGCAAGTCGTGGGGCTAAATACACCCTACCTTCTTGAGGGGGCTTGGGCAAAAGACAGGAAATAACATGAAAATAAAAAAGCAAGGCTGCCTCCTCAGGATATCAGAAAAAATAAATAAACCAGGGCCAATGAAGTTTCAAAAGGAAGAGACTCCCTAGGGCTCGGATACTCTAATCATGTTGGGGTCGGTAGAGAACAAGAGTTGAGCAAGTGTGGTCGACAGGAAATAAGAGAGTGAGGAGCCTAGCACAAGTTAGTGGAAGCAATGACGGTCTCAGCTGGGACTCCGTGATCGTCAACCTACATGACACTAGATATGACGCCCAGGGGTGGAATTAAAGACCTCTTTTTGTTTTTTATCACTGGCTTTTAAGAACGCTAACACATGGCATGCCTTATAATGCAATACTGGTCCTAGGGTATGCAAAATTGTATTAGAAACTCAGCTAATAATAGTGTGCTTGCCCATGATTTACCTTAAATTTTCCTAAAATCCACTACATTTTCCGAAAATTGACCAAATGACACAACATTCCAGCAAAATTCAACAAATGACTACCAGATTTATTGAAATTCCATTGATTTACCTAAGCATGGTTTAAACTACCTCAAATTCATATAAAATTAGACGAATATAGATGAAAATTCACTAAAATTTACCGAATTTAGCCAAGTGGTGTACAAACCATGAAATTTATCCAATTTTTTTAAATTAAAATTGACTACATGTACTCGAAAATTTCATAATATTCCCTTTATATGTATGCTTTTTGTTGTTGTTGTTGTTTCGTTTACCATACTCTCTGCAGACAAATACCTCAACATGACTTTCTCCTAGACTAGGAGCTTCACATTCGACATGATAGCTGAGTTTCATTTCCCATAAACTTGTCTCTGAGGTGGGTGTCAGGAAAAGACATCCAGCTGTAAAAACCACACCCTCACGTAGACTTTCATAACCTCTTACGTTGAGGTTCCTTACACTAACGACATTAAATGATTGAACGGTTTCCTTTTCACAATTCCTGTCTATACTTTCCTCTTTAAGGTTGCAAGATGTTTGCAAGATTCCTAAAATGCAATTAAATGTAATAAATACCTTAAGATGGTTTCATTTGTTTAATGATATGGTGTTGATGATGGATATATACGTTAAGACTAATTTTTGTTAGGTCTTGACTGGCCTTGCAATTAGAAATTGACAAACCAAACATGGGTTATCTACCAGGGGAACACTTTGACCACTATATTGGTTATTTACCAGTAAGTACAGTTCTAGTAATGAGACAGAAATCCAACACAAACAATGAGCGCGCAATGCGGCGGAGATTGGTACCACGATGTACTGTCGGTTATGTAGCTATGTGGAATGCACATCATATATGGTTTACTTGAAGGTTTGGAGATTCCATTAAAGATATTTCTACAATAAACCATTTTCAAATAGTCATTCGTTGGTGTGAAAATATTTATTATATGGTATTTTATGAAAACAATTATGATTTATAAAAAAATTTATATGTTTATTGTATTCTTATTTAATGTAAGCACTGGAGGCACTATCGACCAAAATACAGCACTATCTGGAATGTATATTGCATACTTGAAGGTTTCGTGATCCCATTAAAGGTATTCCTACAATAAATGATTTTTAAGTTCTCGTTTTATGACATGATTATTTAATATATGCTATTTGCTAATAGGATTTGACACTGGAATTATTTTACAAGTAGTTATTTTAATGACCAACAGAGTTTAATGTTAACAAGGCACAGCTCTATTTGAAATTTTGAATAACATGTTGCATGTTATACATTATATGCAACTACTGTAAGGCTTGTGATTTATTTAATGCCTTTAACCCTATATTAAACACGCAGTTTGCAATACTGATAACTGCAATGTTACTGAAAAAAAAATTGAAACAAAACAAAAATCAGCATTGAAAAACCAAAAAGTGGTTGAGCATATATATAGTGGGGAAAAGAAAAGTTTTGTAAACACTAATGTCCAACAATATTAATTAAATCAGTAACTGTCAGGGTGGCCGAGTGGTTAAGGCGTTTGACTTAAGATCAAATTTCCAAATATATAAGGAAGCAAGGGTTCGAATCCCTTCCCTGACATAACTATTGCTTGAGCATGCAAGAAAACAAGAAATGTACACAAACTATGTTTATCAATTTAATCATTTTTTTTTACAAGAGATAGACACACAGAATACAGGTCTTTTGGTTTATCAGTTCTTTTAAACATAACACTTGTTGAAAATTATTTTTTAGGGGATGGGGGGTGTTGCTACGTTGACCCATTACACAATAATAGCAGCTTTACGAAGTTCATTTTCTATATTTAATAGCTCTTTCTCATAACCAATATGACCAAGCTGTTTACAGGCATGCAAGAGCTGTAGACGTTCGACTAATATATTAGGATCGTTCCATTTACTATTTTTTATGAATGGTTTCAGAATCTCGGGAAGCAGTTCATCATTATCACCATCATTATGATTATCATCCTCATTATTATAATCATTTTCATAATGATGATCATTATCATCGTTATCATTACCATCATAATTTCCACTTTTGTCCACAGACTGTTCAATGGATTGAGTTGCCTTTGATAGTGTTGAAAGCTTCTTTTTAGATGTGCTAGAATGCTTTAACATTGTTATGTTATTATTACCACTATTACCTTTCCCCACTAACTTTTTGATGGGGTATATTGTCTCTGATAGGGTTGAGGGCTTTTGAGATGTGGGTGCATGTCTGAACATGGGTTTCACAGGAGGTGTCGAAGGTTTCTCATTAAACAACTCGCTAACAGTATGAGTGCGTTGTAGTGTATTAAACTTGAGGTTAATATTATCTTGAGCAGTACTATTTTTCTCTTGGACTTGGTTTCTTGCTTTGGTTTGGGTTTTCCTTACATTTAGACTAGCGTGATTATTAAGTTTACATTCATGATTGTTTGAAGAAAGTACGTCGAATTCTTTTGTTTTAAGCATTCCTCGACACTGTTTCGATCGTTGCTTTGAACAGCGCCAAATAATAGTTCCATTTTTATTGCTTCGTTTCACAATATATGAATATCCTTTATAGTATGCATAAGGCTTACCATACCTAGTCACTGATACTTCCATATCAACTGTCAAGCACAAACTAATCTCTAGTAAAGACAACTCGGTAATAACAACAATAGTTTAATGTGGGAGCATATATACATGCAAAAAGTGGGAGCAAAGGTGGGGGGTAAAAAGTGGGAGCAAAAGTGGTAGCAAATGTGGGAGAAAAAAATAACTGTGAGCAAAAAGTGGGAGCAAATATGGGATCAAATGTGGGAGCAAAGCAAATATAAAAAGTGGGAGCAAATATGCTAAGAAATATGTCAACAAATATACCAGCAAAAGTAAATACACAAGTCAAGATAGATTAAAGTGCAAAGAAAATATGGAAGCAAATATGAGAGCAAAAATTGTGTTTTTCTAAAACAACTAGACATAACAAACTTAGTCATAACCTAACCTAACCTAACCCAACCTAACCAAACCTAACCTCACCTAACCTAACCTAACCTCACCTAACCTCACCTAACCTAACCTCACCTCACCTAACCTCACCTCACCTAACCTAACCTAACCTAACTTTACCTAACCTAACTTGACTGAACTTTACCTAACCTAACCCATCATAACTTCACCTAACCTAACTTTACCTAATCTAACTTCACCTAACCTAACGTTCAACTCTCAGATCAAAATTAAATTCTAGGCATAGTTGAGTTGGAACCCAAGACTTCAGGGATAACACACAAGTATACTAGCCACTACACCGCAAAATGGGCAAATTATCATGCAACACAACATAAAGTAAAAGTTTCCTGTAGTGTAACTCATTGGCTGTCAACCATAGTTTGGGAATTCAAACCCAAGACCTCAAGACTTTTGTTTTGAACATTATCAGAAATATTATTCCATTTACATTTTGCTGCTGCTTATAGTTATAAGAGTTGGCATTAATATGGGAAGCAAAAAAAAAGTGGGATCAAATGTGGGAGCCAATATGGGAGCAAATATAGGAGCCAAGATGGGGGCAAAAGTGGGAGCAAATGTGGGAGCCAATATGGGAGTCAATATGGAGGCAAATATGGGAGCAAATGTGTGAACTAATCATCTCACCTCGGATATCGCCAGTGAGTACTCATATCCACCGCAAGGTAGCGGAAACATACTTTGTGTGTTGTATGTATCTATCTTACAAAGTTTGACTGCATGCAAAACGTCCTTGTATAAGCTGTGCATATAATTTTCATATACAATTAAGACCAAGTGTTCAGTACTAACATGTATAGCCTTGTCTAGGGTATATAGAGGATCGTTAGCAAGAAAGACTGACTAACCCAGGAGTGTAAAGCCTTGCCATATGCAGTAAGCATCTGTTGGCAGAAATGGTTCCTAATAATAACGGACTTAATGAATATGAAACGTGTTTTGAGTGTCGTCTTAAATCCTATTTTATACGTTGTGATACGTGTAAGGATTTAAGACGACACAAACGTATTTTGGGTGTTGTCTTTTGTGTGTCGTCTTAAATCCTTACACGTATCACAACGTATAAAATAGGATTTAAGACGACACTCAAAACACGTTTCATATTCATTAAGTCCGTTATTATTAGGAACCATTTCTGCCAACAGATGCTTACTGCATATGGCAAGGCTTTACACTCCTGGGTTAGTCAGTCTTTCTTGCTAACGATCCTCTATATACCCTAGACAAGGCTATACATGTTAGTACTGAACACTTGGTCTTAATTGTATATGAAAATTATATGCACAGCTTATACAAGGACGTTTTGCATGCAGTCAAACTTTGTAAGATAGATACATACAACACACAAAGTATGTTTCCGCTACCTTGCGGTGGATATGAGTACTCACTGGCGATATCCGAGGTGAGATGATTAGTTCACACATTTGCTCCCATATTTGCCTCCATATTGACTCCCATATTGGCTCCCACATTTGCTCCCACTTTTGCCCCCATCTTGGCTCCTATATTTGCTCCCATATTGGCTCCCACATTTGATCCCACTTTTTTTTTGCTTCCCATATTAATGCCAACTCTTATAACTATAAGCAGCAGCAAAATGTAAATGGAATAATATTTCTGATAATGTTCAAAACAAAAGTCTTGAGGTCTTGGGTTTGAATTCCCAAACTATGGTTGACAGCCAATGAGTTACACTACAGGAAACTTTTACTTTATGTTGTGTTGCATGATAATTTGCCCATTTTGCGGTGTAGTGGCTAGTATACTTGTGTGTTATCCCTGAAGTCTTGGGTTCCAACTCAACTATGCCTAGAATTTAATTTTGATCTGAGAGTTGAACGTTAGGTTAGGTGAAGTTAGATTAGGTAAAGTTAGGTTAGGTGAAGTTATGATGGGTTAGGTTAGGTAAAGTTCAGTCAAGTTAGGTTAGGTAAAGTTAGGTTAGGTTAGGTTAGGTGAGGTGAGGTTAGGTGAGGTGAGGTTAGGTTAGGTGAGGTTAGGTGAGGTTAGGTTAGGTTAGGTGAGGTTAGGTTTGGTTAGGTTGGGTTAGGTTAGGTTAGGTTATGACTAAGTTTGTTATGTCTAGTTGTTTTAGAAAAACACAATTTTTGCTCTCATATTTGCTTCCATATTTTCTTTGCACTTTAATCTATCTTGACTTGTGTATTTACTTTTGCTGGTATATTTGTTGACATATTTCTTAGCATATTTGCTCCCACTTTTTATATTTGCTTTGCTCCCACATTTGATCCCATATTTGCTCCCACTTTTTGCTCACAGTTATTTTTTTCTCCCACATTTGCTACCACTTTTGCTCCCACTTTTTACCCCCCACCTTTGCTCCCACTTTTTGCATGTATATATGCTCCCACATTAAACTATTGTTGTTATTACCGAGTTGTCTTTACTAGAGATTAGTTTGTGCTTGACAGTTGATATGGAAGTATCAGTGACTAGGTATGGTAAGCCTTATGCATACTATAAAGGATATTCATATATTGTGAAACGAAGCAATAAAAATGGAACTATTATTTGGCGCTGTTCAAAGCAACGATCGAAACAGTGTCGAGGAATGCTTAAAACAAAAGAATTCGACGTACTTTCTTCAAACAATCATGAATGTAAACTTAATAATCACGCTAGTCTAAATGTAAGGAAAACCCAAACCAAAGCAAGAAACCAAGTCCAAGAGAAAAATAGTACTGCTCAAGATAATATTAACCTCAAGTTTAATACACTACAACGCACTCATACTGTTAGCGAGTTGTTTAATGAGAAACCTTCGACACCTCCTGTGAAACCCATGTTCAGACATGCACCCACATCTCAAAAGCCCTCAACCCTATCAGAGACAATATACCCCATCAAAAAGTTAGTGGGGAAAGGTAATAGTGGTAATAATAACATAACAATGTTAAAGCATTCTAGCACATCTAAAAAGAAGCTTTCAACACTATCAAAGGCAACTCAATCCATTGAACAGTCTGTGGACAAAAGTGGAAATTATGATGGTAATGATAACGATGATAATGATCATCATTATGAAAATGATTATAATAATGAGGATGATAATCATAATGATGGTGATAATGATGAACTGCTTCCCGAGATTCTGAAACCATTCATAAAAAATAGTAAATGGAACGATCCTAATATATTAGTCGAACGTCTACAGCTCTTGCATGCCTGTAAACAGCTTGGTCATATTGGTTATGAGAAAGAGCTATTAAATATAGAAAATGAACTTCGTAAAGCTGCTATTATTGTGTAATGGGTCAACGTAGCAACACCCCCCATCCCCTAAAAAATAATTTTCAACAAGTGTTATGTTTAAAAGAACTGATAAACCAAAAGACCTGTATTCTGTGTGTCTATCTCTTGTAAAAAAAAATGATTAAATTGATAAACATAGTTTGTGTACATTTCTTGTTTTCTTGCATGCTCAAGCAATAGTTATGTCAGGGAAGGGATTCGAACCCTTGCTTCCTTATATATTTGGAAATTTGATCTTAAGTCAAACGCCTTAACCACTCGGCCACCCTGACAGTTACTGATTTAATTAATATTGTTGGACATTAGTGTTTACAAAACTTTTCTTTTCCCCACTATATATATGCTCAACCACTTTTTGGTTTTTCAATGCTGATTTTTGTTTTGTTTCAATTTTTTTTTCAGTAACATTGCAGTTATCAGTATTGCAAACTGCGTGTTTAATATAGGGTTAAAGGCATTAAATAAATCACAAGCCTTACAGTAGTTGCATATAATGTATAACATGCAACATGTTATTCAAAATTTCAAATAGAGCTGTGCCTTGTTAACATTAAACTCTGTTGGTCATTAAAATAACTACTTGTAAAATAATTCCAGTGTCAAATCCTATTAGCAAATAGCATATATTAAATAATCATGTCATAAAACGAGAACTTAAAAATCATTTATTGTAGGAATACCTTTAATGGGATCACGAAACCTTCAAGTATGCAATATACATTCCAGATAGTGCTGTATTTTGGTCGATAGTGCCTCCAGTGCTTACATTAAATAAGAATACAATAAACATATAAATTTTTTTATAAATCATAATTGTTTTCATAAAATACCATATAATAAATATTTTCACACCAACGAATGACTATTTGAAAATGGTTTATTGTAGAAATATCTTTAATGGAATCTCCAAACCTTCAAGTAAACCATATATGATGTGCATTCCACATAGCTACATAACCGACAGTACATCGTGGTACCAATCTCCGCCGCATTGCGCGCTCATTGTTTGTGTTGGATTTCTGTCTCATTACTAGAACTGTACTTACTGGTAAATAACCAATATAGTGGTCAAAGTGTTCCCCTGGTAGATAACCCATGTTTGGTTTGTCAATTTCTAATTGCAAGGCCAGTCAAGACCTAACAAAAATTAGTCTTAACGTATATATCCATCATCAACACCATATCATTAAACAAATGAAACCATCTTAAGGTATTTATTACATTTAATTGCATTTTAGGAATCTTGCAAACATCTTGCAACCTTAAAGAGGAAAGTATAGACAGGAATTGTGAAAAGGAAACCGTTCAATCATTTAATGTCGTTAGTGTAAGGAACCTCAACGTAAGAGGTTATGAAAGTCTACGTGAGGGTGTGGTTTTTACAGCTGGATGTCTTTTCCTGACACCCACCTCAGAGACAAGTTTATGGGAAATGAAACTCAGCTATCATGTCGAATGTGAAGCTCCTAGTCTAGGAGAAAGTCATGTTGAGGTATTTGTCTGCAGAGAGTATGGTAAACGAAACAACAACAACAACAAAAAGCATACATATAAAGGGAATATTATGAAATTTTCGAGTACATGTAGTCAATTTTAATTTAAAAAAATTGGATAAATTTCATGGTTTGTACACCACTTGGCTAAATTCGGTAAATTTTAGTGAATTTTCATCTATATTCGTCTAATTTTATATGAATTTGAGGTAGTTTAAACCATGCTTAGGTAAATCAATGGAATTTCAATAAATCTGGTAGTCATTTGTTGAATTTTGCTGGAATGTTGTGTCATTTGGTCAATTTTCGGAAAATGTAGTGGATTTTAGGAAAATTTAAGGTAAATCATGGGCAAGCACACTATTATTAGCTGAGTTTCTAATACAATTTTGCATACCCTAGGACCAGTATTGCATTATAAGGCATGCCATGTGTTAGCGTTCTTAAAAGCCAGTGATAAAAAACAAAAAGAGGTCTTTAATTCCACCCCTGGGCGTCATATCTAGTGTCATGTAGGTTGACGATCACGGAGTCCCAGCTGAGACCGTCATTGCTTCCACTAACTTGTGCTAGGCTCCTCACTCTCTTATTTCCTGTCGACCACACTTGCTCAACTCTTGTTCTCTACCGACCCCAACATGATTAGAGTATCCGAGCCCTAGGGAGTCTCTTCCTTTTGAAACTTCATTGGCCCTGGTTTATTTATTTTTTCTGATATCCTGAGGAGGCAGCCTTGCTTTTTTATTTTCATGTTATTTCCTGTCTTTTGCCCAAGCCCCCTCAAGAAGGTAGGGTGTATTTAGCCCCACGACTTGCGATGCACTCTGCCTATGGCTACACCCTCAAGGGCTGATCAGTTTGGAAGTTGGCAACCCCAAGGGATTTCTGAGCTGAGTCCAGTTTTCCTCCTCTTTATCCATTACCTCTGGGGCAAAGCCACTCCTAGTATACTTTTTATCTGCCTTTCATGGCTCTCCTTCCTTCAACTCCCTCAATCCTTATGCTTGAGGGTTGAGGGTCATTTTTTTTTATTCCTTCTGTCCTTTATTTGACCAATTGTTTTCCATTTCTTCTTCTAGTATATAAGAGTGTAGTAGCTTAGATTTAATTTTCATCTTTACGATGTCCCAAACCATTGAGGGTCGCTGTAGAACGCTTCTCTCTTGTCCAAAGGACAGCATGTTGAATTCCTCACTGGCTCATGAATTTTATACTTTGTTCACTTAGTTCTCATGGCTTTGAAACTGGCTGTCTGTAACGTGATCATTATTCATTTTAACTTCAGCGTACTAAACTAATTTTAAATTAGTTAATTTTAAATTAATTATTTTAAATTAATTTTAAATTCAGATTTGTGTTTCACAGTAAACACAATGATTATTCTCCGTTTAAAACAAGCCATACCATTCTTTTTCTAACATGATAGCTTATACGTGCGCATGGAAAGTAGTATAATCATCAGCTAAGGATTCAATTTCCATTACCTACACCTCTCATGGTATGCCAATTCGTTAAACTATAGAAAACGTTTCTATATGTTCTGTTACATTATTATTTGACCATCTCACCGTGTAGTGGTTAACCTACTTGGTTGTCAACCCTAAGGTCTTGGCTTCCAAGCCCGACTATACCATGACATTCATTTCAAGGTTCCCATAAGGTTCACTAAGCCTTTGTCAAACCTAACAACGATCTAGTCATGTGCAGAGCACGTCCGCTATCAAGCAAATGAGTAATATGAAACTTCCTGACAAGGTCGCTGTGCTGTTATCAGCAAGGCACACTACGCAAACCAAAGCCAGAGTCTCTGTGCAGATTCAACACAGCGGTAGTAGGCAAGCCTATGTTTGTTTAAAAATCATCATGAATATAGCTCCACTGTCACTACAGAGGCCCCGGTTCGATTTTTTTTCACAAGGCTGCAACAGGGTAGACTGAGTCTTGACAGGTAAAACTTTTTGGGGTGCATTCGTGAACCAGGGTAAAGGGTTGGCCATTCTGACTTGTTCAACACCTCAAACCAATGTTTACTATTACTGGTGAGTTATCATTTTTTTCTTTCTTTGGCTTTTCCCAATTATTTTGAGTCGCCGGAGCCAACCAGGCTCATTTTGGTTTTGGCCGGGGATTTAAGGCCGAATGCCCTTTCTGACGCCACGTGATTTTTTTCAGGTGAAAATTCCAACCCCCGCCGTCACCGGGATTTGAACCCCACCTGCCCGAGTAAAGACGAGCAGCTAAGCACCTGCGCCATCACGCTCCCCACAGGTTAGTTATCTATCCGCACATTAATCCATAATTACCTAATAATAATAATAACAAAAATCATCCTCCATACACATGTCCATTAAAGCATGGTTTCACAAAGATGCTTATGCTTTTAGGTGTATAACACATTTTTCCCCCATAACATAACTATTTACTGTTTTAGGGGGTGAAATGATCAATCGAGGTAAAAGCCCATATCATCCCCTATTTTTTAAGCTATCACACCTAATTTTAGGATTCTTCGTTTCCTAGATAGGGATTTTTCAATTTTGGGGGGGGTAGTTTCACCCCCTGCTATTTTTCATCAAAAACAAAAGATCTTAGGTTCATTTATCATTTTTAGGTGTTTAACACGTTTTTCCCCTATAACATGACTATTTACTGTTTTAGGGGTGAAATGATCCATCGAGGTAAAAGCCCTAATCATCCCCTATTTTTTAAGCTATCACACCTAATTTTAGGCTTCTTCATTTCCAAGATATGGATTTTTCAATTTTGGGGGGTAGTTTCACCCCCTGCTATTTTTCATCAAAAACAAAAGATCTTAGGTTCATTTATCATTTTTAGGTGTTTAACACGTTTTTTCCCCATAACATGACTATTTACTGTTTTAGGGGTGAAATGATCCATCGAGGTAAAAGCCCTAATCATCCTCTATTTTTTAAGCTATCACACCTAATTTTAGGCTTCTTCGTTTCCGAGATAGGGATTTTTCAATTTTGGGGGGTAGTTTCACCCCCTGCTATTTTTCATCAAAAACAAAATATTTTAGGTTCATTTATCATTTTTAGGTGTTTAACACGTTTTTTCCCCATAACATGACTATTTACTGTTTTAGGGGTGAAATGATCCATCGAGGTAAAAGCCCATATCATCCCCTATTTTTTAAGCTATCACACCTAATTTTAGGCTTCTTCGTTTCCGAGATATGGATTTTTCAATTTTGGGGGGTAGTTTCACCCCCCTGCTATTTTTCATCAAAAACAAAATATTTTAGGTTCATTTATCATTTTTAGGTGTTTAACACGTTTTTTCCCCATAACATGACTATTTACTGTTTTAGGGGTGAAATGATCCATCGAGGTAAAAGCCCATATCATATGACCTTTCATTATTCCCACCCTTTTGTTTATTACCGCTTTGTTCGAGCCCATGCCAATCTGTTATCATGATGCTATACACTCACTCATTGTTTCAAACTTTGCGTTGCATGATGAGTTCATAATGAACCTAGGCTATGACATACACATTATAAATCCGCACACTGTATAATGACACCAGCCTCTTATCTCTCTCTGCTGCGAGGCACGTACGATGATAAGACCTGTGTCTGTCTGGATCGCCGTGGGTCAGTCTCAATGCTTTCAATTCTCATTGCATTAAACATGTTCTCTCTCTGCGTGTGAGCCCTGACCAGTCAAGACAAATAATAATAATAATAATAATGCATAAGTGTTTTACTAACATCAAAGCGCATAACCTAACGTGACTTCAAATCTGGTTTCTTACATTTTTCCCCGTTTTCATCAACGATCTCGAAAAAAAAAATGACGGAAACCATGATTTCAGGTTTTCCATACCTACATTCCCGTAAACTGAACAACGACACAAATACATCGACATGCCCATCATAAAAATCGCCTCATTCGTTTTCCAAATAACGCGAAAATGAACAAAAAACACCTTTTCCATAAGAAAACCATGTTTCCAGCTTTTTGCCTTTTTCATATCTATATCCCCGTAAAGAGGACAATGAAACGAAATAAATACTATCACACACGTCATTCTCACGTTTTCGGTTTTCACAATATGAGGGAAAATCACAAAACCCATTTGTGACTAAAAAAAACATGTTTCCAGCTTTTAACCTATTCCATATCTATATCCCCGTAAAGAGCACAACGAGACGAAAACATACTATCACGCACGTCATCATCACGTTATCCGTTTTCCAAAAATCGGCAAAAATGTGAAAAACGCATTTTTCGACCCAAAACCCTAAGTTCACCTTTTCGACACCTACATTCCCGTAAAGAGCACAACGAGACGAAAAAAACGAATCCAAGCACGCTCTCCCAGCATGACCCGTTTTCCAAAAATCGGCAAAAATGTGAAAAACGCATATTTAGACCCAAAACCCTAAGTTTACCTTTTCGACACCTACATTCCCGTAAAGAGCACAACGAGACGAAAAAAACGAATCCAAGCACGCCCTCCTAGCATGACCCGTTTTCCAAAAATCGGCAAAAATGTGAAAAACGCATGTTTTGACCCAAAACCCTAAGTTCACCTTTTCGACACCGACATTCCCGTAAAGTGCACAACGAAACGAAATAAACGAATCCAAGCACGCCCTCCTAGCATGACCCGTTTTCCAAAAATCGACAAAAATGTGAAAAACGCATTTTTTGACCCAAAACCCTAACTTCACCTTTTCGACACCGACATTCCCGTAAAGAGCACAACGAGACGAAATAAACGAATCCAAGCACGCCCTCCTAGCATGGCCCGTTTTCCGAAAATCGACAAAAATGTGAAAAACGCATTTTTTGACCCAAAACCCTAACTTCACCTTTTCGATACCTACATTCCCGTAAAGAGCATGACGAGACGAAAAAAACGAATCCAAGCACGCCCTCCTAGCATGGCCCGTTTTCCGAAAATCGACAAAAATGTGAAAAACGCATTTTTTGACCCAAAACCCTAACTTCACCTTTTCGATACCTACATTCCCGTAAAGAGCATGACGAGACGAAAAAAACGAATCCAAGCACGCCCTCCTAGCATGGCCCGTTTTCCGAAAATCGACAAAAATGTGAAAAACGCATTTTTTTACCCAAAACCCTAACTTCACCTTTTCGATACCTACATTCCCGTAAAGAGCATGACGAGACGAAAAAAACGAATCCAAGCACGCCCTCCTAGCATGGCCCGTTTTCCAAAAATCGGCAAAAATGTGAAAAACGCACGTTTTGACCCAAAACCCTAAGTTCACCTTTTCGACACCTACATTCCCGTAAAGAGCACAACGAGACGAAAAAAACGAATCCAAGCACGCCCTCCTAGCATGGCTCCTTCCATTCCAAGGTCGCAGGGGCTCACAACTTGCTAAGTGAGACAGCTCTGTCATCATCCCACTACTAATGTTTATGCTTGATGTTTCATTAAATCATATTTGACTATAATATACACATATCTGTATGCGTTTTTATATTACAAATCAATTGTGTAAGGCTACGAAAGTTTTGGTTCACTACAGAGAAGTGTTTTTTAAGTTAGGTACTTGGACATTGGCACTTCTGCCCCGTAGAAGTTCATGCATCATTCGCGCATGAGATCCGGCTACGAAATGGCCTTATCTTATACCGTGATAAAATATTTGGGGAGATATTTCATATTTTCCTAGAACTTAAATATCTTGACATATAATTGTGCTACGATAACGTTTGTTGGCTTGAGGTATTGTGCACGTTAGCATTATCAATTGAGCCCCAACTTCCTCGATTCTGTCATCTGTGTATTCAATAATTGCGAATCAAGGCGGACCGTGTTTGATTCTCGGTTCTGTTCAGGTCATTAGCATAAAGGTATGCGAACAGCAAATGTCGTGTGGAAAGAAGTGGTATAGGATAGTTGAAATGAATGCTGCGTAGCAGCACGGGTCTTCTAGTTTCAATGGAAAAATGAAACCTAAACAATGCAAGTCGCCACTGGTCGGCTGGTATACAGTCGTTATTCTGCCTGAATCAATAACTAACAATGAGTGCAAGAAAAACCGCTAATAGTCAAACGCAATGCCGTCTGCCAGTAAGAAACACTGACTGTCGTCAACTTCGGTAGTGTGTGCATCGTGCACTACTATCATGGGCATAACGTTATGATGAATACAAAAGTGAGGCTTCCCATATAAATACCTTGTATATTTGAGAGTACCTAGCCTACTACTCTAAAGAAACCACCCAGGCAATGCTCGGATTCTAGACTCGTAGGTAACAGAACTAAAAGGAGCTCCTCATTTGTCGAAGCAAGAAATTACAACTTTACAACCTAGCTTGGATCATTAATGACTGCCGCAAGAGATGGTCAATTTTAGAGAGTTGTATTCTATTTATGGCACTGCTAAATGAACCCCACCCATTGCGTGACTCCTTAAAGCCGATGTTTGTCCGTGAACCTGAACTTTATTCTCCAATGGCGCGGCTTTTCTACAGATAATTTTAGAAGTGTCTCGTCAATATAGTTAGTTATACCATGACGTTACCAGAACGGAGTACAGTATCGTTTCTAAATGACCTACTCCTGTGAGATTGGTAAGTTAGTCAAGGAAGGAAATTGAAATGTATTTAAAGTAATTACCAGTATGACTAAAAGTCCCTTTAGCTGCAACTAACTGCCGCTACTAAGCACGTTTCATTGGGAAAATATACTGTAGTCTTAATTAACTTAATAATGAGAGCCTCCGTGGCTTAGGTGGCAACACGCCGGCTTCTCACCACTGGGTCCGTGGTTCAAATCCCGGTCACTCAATGTGAGATTTGTGCTGGACAACTCCGGTTTTCCCGGCCACAATTTCCTTCCAGCAACACTCTCCACTGTCATTTCATTTCATCTATCATTCATTTAATCATTGCCCCAGGGGAGTGCTACCGGCTTCGGCAGCCGGCACAGTTCATATCCTCGCCGCTAGATGGGGGCTTCATTTATTCCATTCCCTGACCCGATAGGTCGAGTGGAAGCAGGCTGTGGATTTTGAACTTAATAATAAAGAAGAAATGTATATAAAACTGTTATGGCCTAATTAATTGATCGTTTATTATTTAGGGTGGTGTTTTGCAAATGCGATAAGGGGCGAAATGCTCATAATGGCTTTTACTATTATATTTTCACTTTTCACGACCTGTATACCACTTTTTAATGTTAAACTCAGCAATTTCTCTAGGTTTATGCTGTGTCTTGTGTGGGGTTTCGCCTAGAAACACAGGAAAGATGGCCGCTGATGAGCCTATCTTGGTGTTCCTGGGCGAAACCCCACACAAGACACAGCATAAACCTAGAGAAAATGCTGAGTTCAATTTCTTTGGTCGTAAAAGCCAATATACCAATCTTTTTAATGTGTTGTGAGAAAAATGCAAAATTTACTCAAAATACTAAAATATTATATAAATGCGAAATCCGCGATTTTTTCAAATATAACGTATTTTATTTTTTATTTTCTTATGGAAACTTAAAGTGAAGAGTTTGTGCACCCTTGAAATGTTTATGACGGCTTGCCCACCGGTATGGAATGCGAAAAGTAATCCCTCCTGACCTTGTTGTCCACCCATCGCCTTCATTCCCTTCGCGTAGGCCAAATCACCAAGTGATAAGATGGTGAGACTGAAAATGTCTATAAAACAGCTCTAAGATTTCATTCAACAATGTTAATGATTCATGAACAAGCATGAACTCACCCACTGTGGTGGATATTGAAGCAAGACTTTAGTTGATTTTGAGTATTATTCTGGTTTTGCATCAATAGAAATGTCTATATTTTTTTTCTGTGCAATGTTTTAACCTTCCTCTTAAAAATCAATACAATTCATGAAACATTATATTAAAGTAGGCTACATGTTTCGACCTATCGATGGAGTTTTCTTCAGGTAATATCTAAGGCAAAAACTAGTCTAATTAAAACTTAAAGTAAAAATAACTGTATTGTAAATAAATAAATGGATATCCTTACAAAATCATAAAATTTAGAAAAATGAATTGAAACATAATTTTGAATTCTGTTAAGGATGTCAAAAGCCAGGTTTATAAGTCACTAAATCAGTTCAAAGTTGGTAAGAGATATTTTTGTAAGGATATCAATTTATTTATTGACAAAAAGATGGTATATTGGTTTTCACAGCCAGTGAATTAAAACTCAGCAATATTTCTAGGTTTGTGTCGTGTCTTGTGTGGGGTTTCACCTAGGACACCAAGCTGGCTCATCAGCGGGCTCTTGGTATCCCCGCTCGGACCCCTACAGGAGTAGCGAACTGCGAGCTATCTCCCTTTTTATGCAGCGCACCTGCGCCACTTTACTGCGAGAACTGAGCTCAAACAGCCATAACCTCCCTATTAAGGCTTCTTTTTGGCTGCTTGAGCTTTCAGTTCCGACCATCCGCTGTTTAGCTTGCCTTCTTCGTGAAAGCTCTTAAAGTTATAGACCTCCGGTCGTAATTTCATTCTATTAGTGATGTATTTGCGCTTCATCCTCAATTTCTCCAGATCCTTCCTGAGCTCCCTTATTATTATTCTTTCTTTCTTTCTTTCTTTCTTTCTTTCTTTCTTTTTTCGTTTTGCCCACTTAGGGAACGCGTTTGAATTTGTTGACTTGGGTTGAAGGTGTTTTCCTCTTCTTCTCCTCCCAAAATCTCCTCATGAACTCACCATGCCCGTTCTTACGTTCTTCCGTCCATTATTTTCCAGTGGTCTTTTTAGCTTTTTCGGTGAAATATTGATTTGTAACTAGAGTTCCAAAAGCCTTGCGATTCATGATGACATCTTCTGTGATGTTTATTTCTTTTAAGTCCTATTTGATATCTTTTAATCAACTGATTTTGATCTTCTTCGAATTTATTATATCAAGCAGTTGTTTTGCATATCTGGTGTTATATCCATTCTGTAGATGTGGCCATAGAATTTCAATTGTCTCTTACGCACGGTATCAGTGAACTTATTGATTACTGTGTACAAGTCTGTGGTTTTCAATTTAATCCATATACCATTAACATAAACGGGGCCATATATTTTCCTGAGAATTTTACGTTCCTGGATTTCGATTTCACCAATTTGAGAGTGGCCTCCTAGAGATATAGTTTCGGAGCGTTTAATGCTTCCGGAAGAACAACTGTCAGGTAGTGCCGTAGTTTCGCTTTTCGTGACATCACTCTTTTATTATAGTGATTCCATGTTATTCGGTATGCTTTCTGGAGTTTGGTAGCTCTTTCTAAATTAGCTTCCCTGTCCAATCCAGATGGTACAATAATTTCTCCTAAATATTTGAAGAAAGGTACGTGTTTAATTATTCCATAGTTCGTCTGTAGTGGGGATCTTGGGATATTTTGGTGACCATTTACCATGAAATGCGTCTTCTCATATGATATTTGGAGACCTGTCTTTGATGCTAACTCGTGTAACTTCTCTATGGCATACCTGGTTTCTTCTTCTGATTATTATTATGGATAATTTTGTTCCACAAGATTGTGAGGATATCTGTATGTAGTCGATCGTGGATGGTCACCAGGATCGCAATGAGGAGCAGCAGGAAGTCTCAAAATCTGAGGTTCGAATCTCGGCACTGGGAGTGGCTATCCTGAGTGCGGGATTTCCCCGGAGGTCCGGGTTCAATTCTCGCCTCTGCCAAAAAAAAAAAAAAAAAAATTGGTCCGAGGGCTGGAATGAGGTACAGTATCCTCGTGGGGTAAAACTGAGAAGAGATACCTTCAATTCCCACGTCAACCATCCTGAAAGGGGTTTTCCCACGCAAATGCCGGGATGGCTCCTAGCTTAAGGCGATGGGAATCGAACCCACCTCTTCTCAGAATCAAATTTCCTGGCAGAGCCGGGAATCGAACCTGGACCTCCGGGGTGTTTGCCTATACCTATATAGCCTTGATCATAGTCATAATAAGAAGGGTGGTGAAAGTTCCTCAACAGAACAATAGGCTCCTTAGCTTGAGGGAATGAGATAAAAGAACATGTGGTGTATCGTGACAAGCTACTATACACAGACAGTTTGCGTCACAGTAGCTCGAGTGCGAATTAACACATGAGCTTAGTACGCGCCACACCCTCCATAACGACATCTATCCTGTACTACATTAGGCCAACTTTCTTTCAAGTGCCATTGCCTTTATTTCGTTCGTTAAGACTATCCATAATCGTTGTTGTTAATTACCTTTAGGAGTTTGGGACAACTTTGGTCAATATCTTCATGTACTTGGGTGTGGGTTGATTTTTGTCTGATTACCTGTGTTCCTGTTGTTACTGTATAGTGCGTGTAACTGTGTTTATTGAAGATAGGGTATGGGATAGGTGTCCTAAGACTCGATATAAGGTACTATCTCGGGATTTTCGTGGAGTGAGTGTGGAGAAACTAAGGGAAAAATACACTTAGTATAGCCGCTGTCAGCACCGGGAATCGAACCTCTGATCTGCGGACTTGATGTAGCTCCCCAGCGTCGTCATGGTAGGAATAATAATGGGTAGACATGCACTGGGATAATTTATCTACTTACGACGACCTCTGCCTCGTTGCGTAGTGGCTAGCATTCTTGAATGTCACCGTGGAGGCCCAAGCTCGATACCCGGTCTGGTCTAAGAGCTGGAACGTGGTACACTCAGCCTCGTGAAGAAAAATATGAGAAGAGGCGGGTTCGATTCCTACCTCAGCCATTCTCCAGGCAAATGCCAGGATGGATCCTAACGTAAAACCACGGCCGCTTCCTAGCCAAATTCTACCTCAATTACAAATGCACACACTAGTACAGACATCACAGTGACACAGGTTATCAGATAAATTCTACACACGCCCAAGTACACGGGGCTACATGACCACGATGTCTCAAAGCCTCTAAAGAACCAAGAACAACAACTTATAACGACAGGTGAGATTTGTTGTTACACCTGAGGATCACCCACACTCATTAGCTGCTGAAAGTCACTAAGACTCGGGGATGAACGACTTAAACTCGGACCCGTATTTCTGTCATGATGTCTGTTTTAGCGCGCACGTCTTCGAAGACAGCATCTTTATTTAAATTATGTTTCCTTTCACAGGAAATCCTCGTTCTTTATAATCAAAGAGCGTACTCGCGTGTGACAATGGAAGAGTTTCGCATGAGCAATATTCATGAATGCCGGAGTAATGTCCCCATGTCACACTTGCTTAGGCTGCATGCCGGCACGCACTCGATACACGTCTTCTGGCGAGTGTTATCTATTCGCAGGCACCTTGAATAAACTTGAAGCTGTGATATTCCCGCTTAAAATCTCAACACCCAACACCGTAGCCGAGTGGCTTAACCCTAGAAAATGGGGCACACTTCTGCTTCCTCCACTTCTCCACTTTGTCCAATCCCCACAAGTGTTTGGCAGTCCTAAAATACAAAGCAAATTAGTCAAAATAAAAAAATAAAAAACACAAAAAAATAATTAGTCAAAATCCATAAAACCCAAAAAAGAAATCAATCAAAAGTAGTCAAAATTTGTCAAAAAGTAAAAAAAAAGTAAAATGAAAAAATATCTAAAATCTCAAAAAGCACAAAAATCAGAATTAGTCAAAATACAAACACAAAACAATCAAAATTAGTCAAAATAACTCAAAAATTCAAAGAAAAACATAAAAGTCACAATTAGTGAGAATAAAAAGAATTAGACAAAAATAGTGAAAAACAGCTCAAAAATTCCAAATAAATAAATAAATAAATAATTAGTCAAAACCCAAAAAAACAAAAAAAATAACAAAAATCAAACGGAATTATTCAAAAACAGTCCCCATTCTGCTGGCTTAGAGAGTGAAATAACCGATGACGTAATTGGTATTTATTATTAGTTTCTAGAATCGTAGTCGTTGCCGATGTGAAGCGCTACCGTTTTAGGGTTAAGGGACGCCAGAATGTCCTGTAATGCCAAGGCTAATTTCCAACTTTTCATTTACTTTTTACTCGGAAACTATTAACAGGAACTAATCGATTTATTTTCAGGGATGTTCTAAAAACCTCACTTATTATATTAACACAGGCTTCTTGAAAATGAATGCGTTTTTGAATTTTCATGAATCTCTTTGCATTTTCATGAACAGTGTTACTCGCAGGGTCCCAGAGGGTAAGTATATAAATTTTGGTTTTGATCGGTGAAGCCGTGTAGATTTGTGCCAAAGGGCCTAAATGCAGGGAATGGAGTGGTCTGTCCGAAATTTAAAGTAGACAGTGTTACCCGCAAGGTTCCAAAGGGTAAGTATACACATTTTGGTTCAGATCGGTGAAACGGTGTATATTTGTATAAATAACAGACAGACAAACAAACCAACATTGTGTTTATAGATATAGATAGATAGATAGATAGATAGATAGATAGATAGATAGATAGATAGATACAGAAGAAGCTTTTAAGAAACAGGCTGCGTTAGCAGCAATGGCAAAGGGACATGGATCAACACAGTTCAGCATGCTGCCCACTACGCCACCGAAGCCACTATATAATAATATTTTATGAAGTGTTGGGAAAAAAGAGTAATCATATGGTAATGTCACGTTCCGAAAACCGGGAAAAGCTTGGCTATTTCTCGCTAAAATGTTTTCTAGATACAAAATGTATCTTTTTTTCGGAACTTTTCTACATACACAGATATCACCTTCAACTTTTGTACGGAGATAAAGGAATAATAATAATAATGTTATTGGTTTGGTTATCAGCTGCAATAAGCGTTGGTGCTTTCAAATTTACTTTCATTTATTCTGATCCTTATCCTTGAGCGCAATGTGGCGATAAATGACACTATTGCTACCTCAGGAGCTCGGGACAGCCGACGTTTTCCAAAGTGCTCCGATATTTTCTTACGGCACTATGCGGCAAAAGACGACACTATTGGTTTCTACTTTTCTAACAGCCAACAGGCAGTGTCTTTTATTTCACTTACTCCTCTTTCTAATCATATTTTTCAATTCGTTTGTAAATTACATGCGTCAGTACTGTAATTAGTAAATAGCCGTTTCCCTATTCATAATTATCACTATTATTACGGAAAAATGACCTGAATGTTACGTCACTTATACTGTAGACTCGACTACTACTTATCATCCCCATTCCCACCACCACCACCACCACCACAAGACGTTATACATTTCTTTTTCTGTTAGTTTTAATATCATTTGCCAGGTCTGCAGTAGTATTCATTATCATCCATGAAACAAATAAATCCACCGGGCGAAGTCGGGCACTACTGCAAGTTACCATTATAGGTGAGTTGCATACGTCTGTTCATATTCGGCGATAACTATAATTATTTTATGATCGAACATAAATATTCGTAAATATCTGTCGAGATTCTGCCAGTTTTACGTACTGTACTGAACAGAGCACATGGGACGGAGAGAATACCTTGTATTCGACCATGGCCTCCTCGAATACCCCCACTATGACACTAGCCACGCAGTGAAATTTAAAATAGGAGACCGTGATACAGTAGTCAGCGCAGGTGCGATGCCATCCTTACCTAATCGGTCACACAACTGTTTCTTGAGCTCTGATTGGTGGGAGAAACTGCATCATAATGAAAACTTGTACTATAATGAGCCTCATTATAGTACAGTATTCTGACATAATTATAGACTAATATTTAAATTTCGCCATGGTCGAACATAAAAGCTTGTTTGTATCTATTGTCTAATAAACAAGATGTTCAGCAAAGAACATATAGCCTACTTTCTCCTAAATGTATGGGTATCTTTATGACTCTTTGTCCTCATCCCTAAAACAATCACCCCAACCACAATGTATTGTTTGTTTTCTTTTATATTGATAATAAGCCAGTAAGTGTCAAGATCAATATTATATACTTTATGATGATTGAATAACAAAACTACTAACTTATTGTAATGCATTCACGTCCGTTAATCTCTTTATTAAGCCAGCCTGCAAAATTAAGAATCTTCCGCCCCAATCATCTTCCGCCCCAATCACAGTAGGTGGTGCTGCGACCTATCAGTGAATTAATCTTTATCTTGTACGCCTATGCACTGCCATCGTAATGTACTACGATGGCAGTGTTCTATGGGTGTTGAATGAGTAGGCAGTTTAAAGTAGCCAAGAGGGAGGCGATCCAGCTGGCAGTGTTTAAAGGTATTCGGAGCGCGATCGTGACTAATAGTTGAACTACCAGTATTACAAAATTGCCATACTTCAGGAGGCCAGCTCAGGCATTTACACAGCGTTATGTTTGGAACAATATTACCCACATAACCCACAAGAGGACAGCACCGTACAGAGGCATTAAGAAGGCTGTGGTTAATGACAACGTGTATCTAGTTCTTCTATTCTCCTTTTTCTAATGTCTTCTGTTTATGTGCGATGCTGGGACTGTGATTTTATTAATATACGAGTGTATACTTTATCCTCTCCTTTGAGCTAAATGACATTTTATTCAGTATCTGTGGAAAAAGCTCGTGCACATCATTTGTAAAAGAATTCAAGAAAAAAAAACCTAACTGTAGCAGTATTCGATCCCCAGTCAACTGCGTGTCAGACTAACATGCTAGCCCAGAGCTAACCGTATCCATGACGTCAGGTGTTCTTAACTGACATATTAGATACAAACTGTTGGCAAATAATGACTTTAAATAAACGATTTCTTCACTGCAGTACATCTTCATTAAAGATCATTTCATACAAAGTTTATATTATTGTATCAGTACGGTATATCACATACAACATACTAAAACTACTGAAATATAAGACAGGCACATGAGGACAGCTGCCATCTTGTGGTGTGACACAAACGGCTCAGCTCTTTTAAGCCACTCATACTGTATAATATTATAATATTAAATTATAATAAATAACGGATCACGACCTTCAGGATAGCTTAAACCCCCCTAGGCTCGATAATCGGAATTGGTGGGTCTTAAGCTATTTATTAAAATGGTTGCATAATTCACACGGCCGCCATCCTGAAATGGCATGGCCGATGACCTTGAATTTTGGGTGAAAGACGCGTCCTATATAAAGGTATGTTGTCACCAAATTTGGTAGAGATCGGATGATTAGTTTAGCCGTAATTTGATTTTACGTTTTGAACATTTGAGTGGCCGCCATTCTGTTTTGGTAAAGATGGCGGCGATATAAAGTATGACACTGAGGTGTCCTTTACTAGTGCTACCTCTGTACCAAATTTCGTTCAATTCGGTTTCACCGTGTTCGAATTGATAGGGGGGGACAGACATTCAGAGTACACACACTCACACACACACACAGACACACACACACACACACACACACACACACAGACTCACACACACACATACACACACACACATACACACACACAGACAGACACACTTTTTTCGCCCTGTGTTGATCTCATAAGTCTACTTTCATTTTTTGCAAAAATCGAAAGTAGGCTAAAAATGTACGATTCTGGGAAATTATAAGGCAAGTAGCCTCAGGAATGAGACATGAAAAGCATAGCCTATACGTGCCGTTAGAAAGCTTAAAGTCCGTAGAATAATTTGGCGCGTAAACAGCATTTTAAATTTTTGAAGATTTTGGCCATACCGGAGTCTCTTAAGGTGGCGCTTACTCAATAACTTAGTTGAACAAAGCAGTTTCGTTTCTTAATATGCTCCTATCGCACAAACACTGAATCGGTTATTATAAAAAAATATCAACATTTACTTTTATAGGAAAAAAAATGTTAAGTTACTTATTCACTGATACCAACATTACAATTACTGAATATTTTAGAGCAAAATATTAAGCAAAGGGTACATTTATGACCTAACTATTGAAGTTAAAGGTTTGAAGCTAAATAAAATTGAAGAAGAATTCATGGCTAACAATCCAAATTAGAATCATGATTCCAGTGCTTCAAACTTTATATTTATAAACTTTTCTTTGATAAGTTTAAAAGGTTTTGAAGCAATGCCATTTTTCACAAGTTACATAAAAAGTGCAGTCATTATTCTAGATCAGAGTAATGCACATAAGCATATAGATATACTGTGAAAGTTTCAAGTAGTTCGGTTTAGTCATTTCTGATATAATGTACCTAATTTGCATAAAAATATGAGTTGTAAAAAATGGGTCTCAAAGAAATGTCTGCATAAGTAAATTGGTAGTTGTTTGCCAAAGTTGACAAATTTCACTATCTCTGATCTCGGAATGAGATGAATATTTTTGCTCCGAACAAACTTCCTCTTTCAATATGCTGAGAATCCAAAACGTCAAAAAGGGGAAAACTGATTTTTTTCCATCGAAAACTAAGTTAGCTCTACCGTAAGTCAGTCTCCTTGCTTATAATGGGGAGCTGACAGCAGTCATCCTGAGTATCGTTTCCTCCCGGGGTTTTCCACATTCTCTCCTGGCCCATAATACCTTATTTCAAGTTCCGGGATAATGATTATTCTGAAATGTTTTAAAATTGTATTTATCAAAAATGGAGCTTCTTTTTAAATGCTTTTAGATTTTTAACATTCTGAACTGTTATTTTCCGCCAACAACTCTTACTGTTTTTAGTTTCCTTTCCAGGCATAATACAATCAAAATTTGTGGTCCATTCACAAATGCCAGGAGAGAACAGCTGAGTAAGTACCGGAAACGTTTCAGTTGGGCCACCGGTCAAAACATCCCTCTACGGATTATCGTCAATCCCCGAAGGATCGGGGTCTCGTTGGACCCATGGTCAGTTGGGTAGGGTTCTTCATTTCTCAATGTTCAAAGACGCTGTAAGGTTTTTTAACAGTAACTTTTAGGTATCCTGATTTCAACTCATAACATTATGGTCACCTTTCATGACCAACCTTCCTAGGTCAATTATTATTCTCTCCCAACCCCAACTGCATTAGGACATCCCAAGTCAAGACAGTTTTACATGGTACCGGTACTTCTCTTCCCTTTCCTAGCGGCTTGGTGGCGTAGTTGGTAGCATGCTGAGCTTCTATGCCCGAGATCGCGGGTTCAAACCCGACCGAAGTCATCGGATTTTTTAAGATCGTTAAAAATCCCTCAGTATGCCTTCCTTCCGAGGGGGAGTAAAGCCGGCGGACCCATGTCAAAGATTTATGGCATGTAAAACAACAGTCCTCTAAGTACAATTGTGTGAAGCTAAATTTGTAGGTTAGGTGTGATTAACGCTCTATTATGTTCCAACGTTCGTTGCTAGGTTCCGATTGTGGTGGCATCTAGTAGCCAAGTTCACAGCTAGGTGTCATTGACGGTAGCATTTGGTAGCAAAGTAGGAACTACTTGAAATTAATCGTCTGCAGTCCTTACCTGAATTACAGATAACACACACTAATACAGCCATCACAATTAACACCAGTTATCAGACAGATTCTACACACACCCAAAGTACACGGGGCTACATGACCGCGTTGTTGCAGCCCCTAAACTGAGGAACCAACCAATCTTCCATTTCCTTTCCCTCATTCTTCTTAACGGTAGACCAAGTGGTTTAACAGCAAGGTTTTGAATAGGATCAATTGCACGTGCACTTTCAATTTGGCAAGTGAATAAATATGCCAGTTGTAATATTATTTGAAAAAAAAAAACGGGAAAACATTATGATGGGGAAGGAATGGGAAGGAGTTAGTGCTAGGCTAATGCAGGATGGAGACGTTGCCTGTAAGGGCCTGAGTTCTCCCCCCCCCCCCCCCCCCCCCCCCCGAGTGGGCCCCATGCAGTGGTGGAGAGAACGTGTTTTGTCTGCGCGTCCAACATAAAGACAACGAGAGAGTTCTAGAAATGTCCAACCCAAGTCTGAAAGCCTTGCAGAAGCACGTCCGAGTCTCATGTGGGGGTTTCGCGCAAGACAATAGCGAGCGGGGAGATGAATCAGTCGACCTACACCTCACGTTACAGACCACACGGCAGTCAGTGTTGCCACATGAGCGAAATTACACTCCCACGAAAAAGTGAGGTGAAGAACACCAACTTCCATACCCTTGTATTCTGTTCCAAAAGAGAACTTTGGAACCAAACTTCAAGGGTTCAAATTCTGGTGGGAACGACAAAAAGTAAGTCATTCTAACACAGATTATCTGCATTTACACAAGGCAAATGCTGCTGTGGATAGATCTTACTTCAGCCAGGGTTTGTCTGTAGTTCTCTTTTATTCTTCTCCCCTAGGGCTCACAACAAGTGGGACGTGGGTTGACGACCATGGGACCACAGTTGAGTCCAACATTAATTCCACTTACTTTTGCCTCCCTTCTCTCTGTCATCTTTCCTCTTGCCTTCACTTGGTCAACTCTTCTCTCCCAACTTAGACGGTATTAGGGTATCAGAGGCCGAGGGAGTCTTTCATTTTCTCGCCTTAATTGGCCCTTAACTCATCTTTCCTGATACTCTCTTTCTAGGACGGATTAGATCTTTTCTTTACCTTTTATGATATATCCTGCCTTATGCTGAAGGCCCTGAAGGAGGTAGGGTGTATGTAGCCCCACCACTTATGGTGCAACCTCAATAATGCTACACCCTCAAGGGCTCACGGCTGGTGAGCTCGGGAGTTGGCGATCCCGAGGGATTCCTGAGCTGGGTCCGATTTTTTCTCCTTTTCTCCATTGACTTTAGGGCGGATCCACTCCACCTTCTCTTTCTTGCCTCGTGAGACCAAACTGAGTCCAGGCAGGTTTGATTCCTACCAGCCATCCTGGAAGTGGTTTTCTGCGATTTCTCACTTCTACTTCAGGTAAATGCCGGTATGATACCTAACATAAGGCCACGGCCTCTTCGTACACAAATCCTACCTCAATTACAATTACACACACAAGTACAGACATGACAGTGACACAGGTTATCACACGAAATTCTAGTCACATCCAACTACACGGAGCTACATGACCACGATGTCGCAAACCCCCAAAAGAACCAACAACAACCTTCCCTTTCCTATCTGCCTTTCATAGCTCTATTCTTTAAAAGTCCTTCAGTTATCATTCATCGAGAGTTGACGGCATTTCCTTTCCCTGTCTTTTATTTTCCTTATTCATTTTTGCCTTCGTCCTTTTCTTCTACTGGTCCGTAAGTTAGTTGCTAGTTTTAGTTCTAGATTTCTAAAGTATTTAGTATACGCCAATCAATACTTGAATTAAAACATCTCTTATATATTATAGGATAGGTACATGTTCCGACCTGCCATTGAGATCTTCCACAGCCCAATTAAGAATTAAAATTCTCACGTTATATACTTAAGTCTAATAACGCTTGTTTGATATGAAAAAACTATAAAATAAATTTATAATTAAGGTAAATAAATAAAATAATGAAATGGATATCCTCACATTGTAATTAAATGAATGTAAATATAATATAATATTGGGATTCACATTAAAAACTCCAAATATTCTGATAGAAAATCAAGTAATTTTGAAATAACAAGTGTAGTATATCAATAAGTAGCCTACGTTAATAAAGTTGTCTAAAAATTAGTGAAATTAAATCTTAAATATCTTGATTTTTCGAAATGTGATGTGTAAATATTGCGTTCAGGTGTCAACTAGTTAGTGCGTTTTAAATCTTGACTTGTCTTAAGTCATATTTACAAATTACCAAAATGTTTAACGAAATTTTCTTATTTTAATGATTTTAAATCTGCAATGTTCTTTGATGTAGACCTCTAGTTTTCAATTTCATCATCCTTCATGATCGCCCAAACCATCAGGGGCCGATAACCTAGATGTTAGGCAAATTATCAAGTGAAAAGCTAAAGGAAGTAGGAGACTTCTGCTACTTAAGAAGCAAAATAACCAGTGATGGACGAAGCAAAGAGGATATAAAAGGTAGATTGGCTCAGGCAAGGAAAGCATTTCTATATAAAAGAAATCTGTTGACATCTAATATAGATTTAGAAAGCCTTTGTCTGGAGCGTGGCGCTCTATGGAAGTGAAACTTAGATTGTTGGCGCAGCAGAAAAGAGGAGAATAGAAGTGTTAGAAATGTGGTGTTACATGAGAATGATGAAGATCAGATGGGTAGATAGAGTAACAAATGAAGAGTTATTACTGTAAGACGAGTGGGAGAGGAGAGATGTTACTGGCGACTGCTAATGAAGAGAAGAGATAGGTTGGTAGGACACATACTAAAACACCAAGGAATGGCAGACTATAGTTACATAAGGAATGGTCGAGGACAAGACCAAGGTTGGAATATGTTAAACAGATTGCCTGGGGTGTTAAGTGTGGTAGCTATGTAGAGATGAAACGATTACTCACCATTATTCAAAATTTTACAAAATACATGAAATTGATCATAATATAACTAAATCCACTATTAAATTGTGATTAGCTTACGATACAGTTTAGACAATCTCAATTGCATGAAATCCGCAATTATAGAAGTAGCTGACAACGCAGTTTAGCCAACTACAATAAAATTAAGTTACAATCACGGGACTGCCGGTAGCTCGCTGACCTAACGGGTGTGAGAGTTTTATTCATTTCTTAGGCCGGCATACGCCGCCTATGTGAACACCTTTCTTTGGACGGTCGCTATATTGAAACAACAATAAAGACTTTTACTACCATGCTGTTCTCTTTTATGACAGTTCATTACAGAGGCAGCCATAATTATGTCTATCATTCCTCACACCGTGGGAGGAAGGCGGTGTCGATCCTAAAACTGCTGCCAACTCCATCAGACAAAAGAAAAGCCTGCGTGGGTTAATACAGACTTGCGTGGATACATTTGCTGACAATTCTGAATGTGTGTGGCCAACGTCAGTTCCCTTTTATTTCCATCTACCTTTTGGTGTAGTGGCTACCGTTCTTCGCTGTCGCCCCGAAGGCCGGGTTCGATTCCCGACTCTGCCAAAAATTTAATTCTGGTCTGAAGGCTGGAACGAGGTACACTCAGCCTCGTGAGGAAAAACTGAGAACGATTCCCAGCTCATCCATCCTGGAAGTGGTCTTCCGTGATTTTCCATTTCTGCTCCAGGCAAATGCCGGGATGGTTCCTAACTTATGGCCGCAGCCGCCTCCTTCCCCATCCTCACATGAATTACAAATACACACTACTACTTCTTCTACTAATACAACAACAACAACAACAACAACAACAACAACAACAACAACAACAAAAACTACAGACACCATAATAACACAGGTTATCAGACAAATCCCCCCCCCCACCCACACACCCACACCCAAGTGCAAGGAAAGGGAAAAAAGAGACTTGTTGTTGGTTTGGGGGCTTTGTGACATCGTGATCATGTAGCCCCGTTTACTTGGGTGTGTCTGATAACCTGTGTCACTGTGAGGTCTCCACCAGTGTCTATAAATAATGTTATTAGTTTTGCGCCCCTTTTACTACTGTGGCTTTTAGAGACGCCGGGGTGCAGGAATTTTGCCCCGAAGGGAATCTTTAACGTGCCAGTAAATGTACTGACAAGACCCCCTCGCGTTTGAACACCCTCAAATGCCTACTGACTGCACTAGGATTCGATCCTGCAACCTTGGAAACAGAAGGCGAGAACGTTACCGCTGAGCCACGCAGCCAGAAGTGTCTGTGTGTGTTTGTAATTGAGGTAGGATTTGGGTAGAAAGCGGCCGTAGCCTTACGTTACGTACCATCCCAACATATTTCTGGAGTAGAAGTGAGAAACCACGAGAAACCACTTACAAGATAACTACGGTAGGAATCGAACCCACCTTTTCTCAGTATTGCCGCAAGAGGCTGAAAGTAGACCCCGTTCCAGCCCTCAGATCAGAATTTAATTTCTTGGTACAGCTGGGAATGGAACCCGGTTCTCCGCAGTGACAGACAAGAATGCTGTACAGTGTACACTACGCCACGAGGCGGACACACTTACCATTTCCTCTCTCTCATTGACAAGAGTTCGAGCCTCTTATGGCAGGTTTGATTAGCTCTGATGATACTTGACAACTTAATAGTTCTTCACTAAAGAAGAAACGTGTGGCCCTCAGATCCCGGGCTTTACCGTTTCATCTTTCTCGCTATAATTATACCCGTAGTTCAGTGACTCCTGGAACACCTGGTGGCGATACATATGTATGTGATGTCCTCTATGCTGCACACAATGCGGGTACTCATGACGTAACCTTCTTGGCAACATCTGCCCCCGAAACCGACTGGACACTTCCCAGAGAAGAACTAGCACTCTTTGGCTGTGTTCAACACGACCGGGCGATCACGGCATTGTTTTTGGTTGATCGCAATGATTTCATGATCGAGATACCGTACTGCAAATTCCATAGACTAGAGTTGGTATTATTTCCCTCAGTCCCATCAGTATATGGGTGAATGGGGTAAGAAATATCCCAGAAAGACTAGGGATGGGGAACTTAGGGGACAGGAACTAACGAAGGGAGGATGATAGGGTGTGCAAAATAGTGTGTACAAGGGTAAAGAACAAAGGGTTTCAGAAGAGTGGAGTCACAGGAGTACCTTAACAGAGTTTTGGGAAACAAGGCAATATGTGAGTATAAAGCCTGCAGATCTAACGAAAAGTAAAATGAGGGGAATAATTTGGTGCTTTTAATGGAGGTGTATAGACTGGCTACGTGACTCAACGGGAAGGTTCTCGCCTGTTGTTTCCAAAGATGCAGGATCGAATCCTGGCGCAGTCAGTTGGCATTTGAGGGTGCTTAAATGCGAGGAAGCCGTGACAGTAGATTTACTAATAACCGCAGTAGTTAAAAGGGAAGCGAAACCAATAACATTATTATTATTATTATTATTATTATTATTATTATTATTATTATTATTATTATTATTATTATTGATGTATAAGAACAAAGAATTGAGAGAAACAAGAAAAGAGAACCTTCACCTCTTATGTGGGAAGGTTATGGGTGCAGCACACCTGATCTGAGAATGCAATGAAATCAAGTTAATAAGAGCAAAGTTTGAAAAGCTTATAGTCTACTGTAGTTTTTTTCTTGACCCCACATGGGGTGACACCAAGAGCCCGCTGATGAGCCAGCTTGGTGTCCTAGGTGAAACCCCACACAAGACACGGCACAAACCTAGAAGAATTGCTGAGTTTTAATTCACTGGCCGTTAAAGCCAATACACCATATTTTTGGAAACCTTCATAGGGAGGTTATGGCAGCTTGAGCTTTTAGTTCTCGCAGTGAAGAGGCGCAGGTGAGCTTCATAAAAAGGGAGGTAGCACGCAGTTCGCTACTCCTGTAGGGGTCTGGGCGGGGACACCAAGAGCCCGCCGATGAGCCAGCTTGGTGTCCTAGGCGAAACCCCACACATGACACGGCACAAACCTAGAAGAATTGCTGAGTTTTAATTCATTGGCTGTGAAAGCCAATATAGTCTACCATCTTTTATATTTCCGTGAAATTATGCACTCCTGTTTACAGTATATATTAGGTTCATTTTCCTTTACTTATGGCGTCTTCGGTGGTGTAGTTGGTAGCATGTTGAGTTCTATGCCCAAGATCGCGGGTTCAAACCCGGCTGAAGTCGTCGGAGTTTTTAAGATCGTTGAAAATCCCTCAGTATGTCTTCCTTCGGAGGGGAAGTAACGTTGGCGGGCGCATGTCATAGATTTATGGCATGTAAAAGAACCTTCCACTAACTACAAGCAAAGTTTGTAGGTTAGATGTGATGAACGCTCTATTAAGTTCCAACGTTCGTCGCCAGGTGCTGGTTGCGGGGGCATCTAATTGCCAAGTTCAGAGCTAGGTTTCGTTAACGGTAGAATTTGGTAGCAAAAGTAGGAACTACTTGAAATTGATAGTCTGCAGTTCTTGCATGTATTGCAGATAACACACACTAATACATCCATCACAATTAACGCTGGTTATCAGACAGATTCTACACACACACAAAGTCGCAGCCCCTAAACTGAGGAACCAACCAACCTTTAGTTATACACAGGAAAATGAACCTAGCGGGAATTGTCCTGTCGGATGTCACGTGCGGCTGGGAGTCGTGACCAATAATACATCCAGCAGCAAGCTCTCTTCATCCATAGGCCAATCCAATTCGATTCTCGGCTCTGCAAAAAAGGAAAAAAAACAATAATAATAATAATAATAATAATTCCTGTTTAACGGTGCGAATGGGATTAGAGATAAAACAGGGAAGAGGTCGATTCAACGAAGATCATTGACTAATACGCGGTAAATGATGTTCAGCGACGACATGTTGAATTTATCTGATGACCTGTGCTTTATGGTGACAGTGGTAGTGTATGGAGCTTATTTTTAGCCCCCCAAGGGCCCACGGCTAGTGGGACGTGGGTTGGCGACCACGGGACCCCAGCTGAGTTCGGCATTACTTCCGCTTACTTGTGCCGGGCTCCTCTCTGCCATCTTTCCTATGGACCACCATTGGTCAACTCTTGTTTTTTTTTCGACCCCGATGGTATTAGGGTATCCGAGGCCTAGAGAGTCTTTTACTTTCCCGCGTTAATTGCCCCTTTTCTCATCTTTCCTGATCCCTCATTCTTCGAGGGGTCAGACCTCTTCTGTTCTCTTCATATCTCATACTTTCTGCACAAGGCCCTTAAGGGGGCAGTGTGTGTGTAGCCCCACCATTTATGGTGCACCCTGGATAGTGCCACACCCTCAAGAGCTCACGGTTGGTGAGTTCGGGAGTTGGCAACCCCGTGGGATTCCTGAGCTGGGTCCGATTCCCCCCTTTTCCATTGCCTCTGGGGCGGACCCTCTCCTCTTTGCTTTTCCTGGCTCTCCTTCCTTCCAAGTCTCTCAATCTTCGAGGGTTGAGGGCATTTCTTTTCCTCGTGTTCATTGTTTGCCTTAGCGGCTTCGGTGGCGTAGTTGGTATCATGCTGAGCTTCTATGCCCAAGATCGCGGGTTCAAATCCGGCCGATGTCATCGAATTTTTAAGAGCGTTAAAAATCCCTCAGTATGCCTTCCTTCGGAGGAGAAGTAAAGCTGGTGGTCCCATGTCATAGATTTATAGCATGAAAAAGAACCTTCCACTAACTACACTTGTGGAAGCTAAAATTTGTAGGTTAGTTTGATAACGCTATATTAGTTCCAACGTTCGCCGCCAGTTGCTGACTGCGATGGCATTTAGTAGCAAAAGTAGGAACTACTTGAAAAAATTAATCGTCTGCAGTCCTTCTACCTGTATCACTGATAACACATACTAATACAACCATCACAATTAACACTGGTTATCAGACAGATCCTACACACGCCCAAAGTACACCGCGTTGTCGCAGCCCCTAAACTAAGGAACCAACCAACCAACCATTGTTTGCCTTATTCTCTATTTGTTTACCATTTCTTCTAGTATGTACGACTGTAGTTCTTCTTCTTCTTCTTCTTCTTCTTTCGATTCGGCCATCTAAGGACCACGTCATTTCAACTGTTTCTTGTTGCATCGAGCTTTAACATCCTCCCAGTACTTTCGCATTAGTTCTCGATGCTGTTTTTTCCTTTCTGCAGTCCACTTCTTGCCAGTTGGAAGCTGTGGCTTTTCTTGGAAACATCGGTGTGCTGTCAGTTTTTGTTTAAGGGTGGCACGTTCCCAAATATCGTTGCCTGTAATTCCCCCTTCTTGTAAATCTTTGTCCACCTCAGTGAATCAAGCTCCCTGTACGACTGTAGTTATTATTAGTTGTTGTTTGAGTCTTCAGTCTTTTGACTGGTTTGATGCAGCCCTCCATGCTTCCCTGTCCTGAGCTAATCGTTTCATCTCTACATAGCTACCACACCCTACATCCGAGGCAATCTGTTTAACATATTCTAACCTTGGTCTATCCCTACAGTTCTTGTCCTCGACCCTTCCTTCCATAACTAAGCTTGCTATTCCTGGGTGTCTTAGTATGTGTCCGACTAACCTATCTCTTCTCTTCATTAGCAGTCGCCAGAAACATCTCTCCTCTCCCACTCGTCTTAATACCTCTTCGTTTGTAACCCTGTCTACCCATCTGATCTTCATCATTCTCCTGTAACACCACATTTCAAATGCTTCAATTCTCCTCCTTTCTGCTGCACCAATAGTCCAAGTTTCACTTCCATAGAGTGCCACGCTCCAGACAAAGTTATAGTTTTCATTACATTCCCATCTCGTCTTTCACTGTCACCCAAACCATTATGGGCCGATAACCTAGATGTTAGGCCCCTTAAAACAACATCATGTTATTTTTAGGTTCTAGAGTTAGAAACGAAGTATTGCCATTTCTATCAAGGGAGTGTTGATAAACTGGGAAGAAAGGGACGGGGGACTACACTAAGGATGGCCACTCTCAGCGCTGGATTCGAAACTCCCGATCTCTGGACTTCCATCTTCCCTCAGTAGTTGTGGTAATGGTTGACACTGCGGAGGCCCGGGTTCGATTCCTGGCTCTGTCAATAAATCTATTTCTAGTCTGAGGGTTGGAATGGGGTACACGCAGCCTCATGAGGCAAAACTGAGAAGAGGTGGGTTCGATTCCCACCTCAGACATACTGGAAGAGGTATTCCGTAGTTTCCCCACTTCTACTCCAGGCGAATGCTGGGATGGATCCTAAATTGAGGCCACGGCCACCTACTTCCCAATCTTCATCTGAATTACAAATACACACACTAATACAGCCATAAAAATAGCACAGGTTATCAGACAATTTACACACACCCAAGTACACGGGGCTACATGACCAGGTTGTCCCTGAGCCCCTAAATGAATCAACAACAGTTGTGATGCGAGAGGATAATAAATGAATTGTCTGACCTAACTCGGTACTGTCCAGCCGGGCTATCGGCCCTTACATACTATTGACGTCCGAAACGGGGGAGGAGCTTACGGTCAGCTGATTCCAATATCGCGGCGAGATAGTGACGAGAAGTAAGCAAGACAGTGATTGGGTGTGCGTTTGTTATGGCTTCTAATTTATGATGGCAAAATACTACATATTTTCTTTCATTGATAGAAATATTTTTATAATCAATTTAAATGCAGTGCTTAATTACTAACAGTTAAAAATATTACCCACATGTAGACAGTTAATTTACTGTCTGTCGTTACATGTATGAAGCCTGTACTTGGGAGCCTAGCGGTATCGATTTTTTTAAATTAATTTCACAATATATATCTCACATAACACAAAGGATGACTCCCTGATAATAAATTGAATCCAGCAACCCTGAATTTGCTGAATTTGCATGAATGTTTTGGGTTCAATGAAGCGTTACTTGGGATGCTCAAATCATACTTCAATATTGCTAATATTGACGTACATACTTGCTGTTCAAAGGCAAGAATATAAATTTATTAATCTCTTGCCACAGGCAAGTTAAAATGGAGGCATCCTCTTTATCAATATATTTAATTAAATATTTAAAATACAGATATTTAACAAAGCTGGAGTCCCCATTTGAACTTGTCATAAGCAAACGGAACAGATCAAAAAACTACACTTTTAGCCAAATCAAATTCACTCCTCAGCTCGACATAAACCATAATACCAAATAAAACCTATACAAAACATACTCTCCTTACCGACAGTAGTGGCTGCGCTCGCTAAAGCGCTGCGTTAGGTCATGGGGCCAAGCTCTCTGCTGACATGGTAGACGCGTGGGTTCGAGCCCCACCGTCGGCTGTCCTTGAAATGGTTTTCCGTGGTTTCCCATTTTCAACTCCAGGCAAATGCTGGGACGGTACCTTCTGACAGGCCACGGCCGCTTCCTTCCACATCCTTGCCCAGTTTCATTCACCATCATTCATTTCATCTCTCATTAACTCCTCTCATGAGGTTGGTGGCAGGAAGGGCATCCGGCCGTAAAAATCATCCGCCACAAAGACTTCTATCGCATCTCATCCCCGACCCCGTTGGAAAACGGGAATAATAAGGGGTAGACATACATACAGAAAACATACTCTCCTTACTGTTGTACAACTTTCAAGCCAACTATTCGCACTCGAAACTGAAAAACCCTGAAATGGGAACTAATTAAAGTTAGAATAGCCTAGGCCGATCAGGTCTCCTGCTACATTACCGCATATGTATACTTAACATCACTATAACTTCCAAATTACGGCTAAGTGACCTATCTGCCTGAGTAGTATAGGTGTTACCGACCTGCCTGGGATGATGGGTCACCAAACCGGTACTTAAAACTAAGATTTTACACATTAATCAACTAAATTCAACAGTAAGGAGATCATAGCCAAGAACACAATTTAAGCCAAATCATACTTCAATATTGCAAATATTGACCTACATACTTGCTGTTCAAGGGCAAGAATATAAATTCTCTGGCAAATTAAGGCTAGGAACAGCATTTTTCTTAAGTTTTCTAACCATTCGGCTGTTGTCAATCGGAAGAACCCCTAAAATAAGTTTACGACGAGCGGATTACATTCAATGTAGGCCTACGGCACAGAAGTATTAGGCTACAAGTTAATCAGTATTTTTGATGTAGCTAAATCCTTGTGAATACAAATTAGAGACAATAACTATCAATAATCAACAGTACCGGGGCTTATGCTGTGGAAAGAAGTCGTCTTCACAAAAATGCAGACTGCACACTGTCATGTAACGTGTAACACGTTTTCCAATTGACAGCGCCGAAGCCGATCTTTCTCTCTGAACTTTTTGTACAGGAAAGTAGTGAAGATATTTCGTACCCGCTTTATACGATTTGCAACCGTATACAGAGCAGTACCTCCTCGAATTTGACAAATTCCTTTCTGTTTCCATCACGACGTCAATGCTTCACCATGCTCACCAGTCACTATGTTACAGCTTCAACATTCTACCGCGTGGCTGCGCCATCCAACTTTTCTGACGTCAAGGGCCATCCAGTCATTGCGCTCCGCGAGCGTGGCCGCGCTCGGGGAGCACTAGGCAGTCAGACTAGCGCTCCTTCCCCTACCACCATTACAATGTGGCAGCGAGGAGACGGACCATGTTCGGACCTCGCTGACTAGATACATACGTACAGTCGTGCGGCCGACGGCTCTTGTGGGATTGTTGTCATATTAATAGGGCTGTTTTGCCAAAACAAATATACCGCATATACAAATCGAATGGTACTCCAATGTATGGAATGTGCAGGAAACGACCACAAGTGTTAAGTAAAGAATATTGTGATTTATTCCAAACTGAAATGTGAACATATTAGAGAAAAAATTGAACAACAAATTGTGTTCCTTTTAACACATTACATCTCTGTGGCTCACTAAACATTTGGCATGCCTTTTCTTTATAAGCTGTACAGAAAAATGAAATTTCCCATTCTGCTTTAAAGGCTGTTGTTCACCACTCCTCCTTTTTTTGCATGATATTCAGTCATGACCACTGCGAAACTGATTTACTTACACGCTGTCAACAAAGCGCATTGGACTAGACTAGCGACTGATGGATCGTCTGCTTTCTTCATCGCGGCGGGCAGACCATGCGCTCAACCAGCAAGCTCCTCCCACCACTACACAAACTACCCTCCACCAAAGCACTCGGAGCACCAAGGATCATGTAAACTATAAGAGATTCGTCACTTTTGGTTATAGAATTTCCGAGAGAGAGCACCGCCCGAGGCTATGTACCGCTATACCAAGTCTGGCAACATAAAAAGTAAAAAGCCATATGAATTCAGCCTTTATTACACGTAGCGTAATTGAACAGTATGTTCTGCGATGAGTTATTGATTATTGATGAAAATAACACAAACATAACTGCGCCTTTCGCTAGGCGTAGAAATGTACGTCCAGATAGGAAAATAGTACTCTTTGATATATATCAATGTTGGAATAGATTTGTCACGAAGGATAGAATTATGCCGTTCTAGAGCTGAATTCACCTTTAGGCTAATTAAACATTGCTCTCCTACTTTACAGAATTGTTGGGATATTCGATGAATATAAAGAAAACTGTCCAAATGCACACTCTATATTGACATAACCTCACTTTTGCCTAGCATGCCGGCTGCCACCCACCCCTCCCCGTAGCCCTAAACCACAAATTTTATTGCAATGCAAAGTAGAATGGGTAGGAAAACAAACAAGAGATGAAATGCACACATTTATTCTCTCTCTATATTTTTATTCGAGAATAGTCCATATTGTCCACTAGTTTTACACATGGTCAACTCCAGGAAGATGAAAATTGCCGTATTGTTCTTACTATCATTATAATTCTTACATCCCGGTGCTTGGCAATTTTTCCTCCCTTGCAGTGGCATGATTGACTCTCAATTCAATTCAAATTAATAATCAAAATACCCAACAAATCCCAACAGCACCACGAGGAAAATCAATCAAAACAGACTATTCCCGCTTCCGTCAGTCTGTTTGCTGTGAGCGTTGGGTGAGTGCCAACTACGGAAACATAGTACTGAAATTAATTCTTCATTGGTTGGCAGAACATCTATAGCGGAGCTTTATCGAACCCCACGCGCTCCCTAATAATCTGTCATCCCCCTGCGGAGGACTGACTGAAGAGCGCGACCGGAGCGCTGTGTGGATGGCCCTGTACTATAGCAATATCCTTGTCAGATTCACGAGTTACAAATAAGGGACCTTCCAGTCGAGATCTATGCAAAGATGCACTCATCGACACACTGATCAGAAAAATACATTAAGTTATTGGCTAGTTAATATAAATACACTCAAAGATGCGACAGAAAACTTATTCTGCTAGAAACTCACTACGCACGATTTCAGGAAAGCAAGTTCGCTGATCCCTTTAAACCACAATCATCATCATCATCATCATTATCATGTAATCTTGTCTCACTCTGAACACTTTCGCGACTCGGAGAAAGTTTGTGTGTCCAAGACTTGGAGAATGGCGAACGTGCCATGCGAATTGCGTGACGAAAGTGTTTGGCCTAGTGACATAATGGGGTGTGAAAGTGTACGAGAACTGAGTGAAGTAAACAAGTTCGCTTGAGAAGTGGACAAGCAAAACACAGTCTCGAGTCCTCGGTAACTAAGGAGAACTGAGCTCTACCACTTCCCGTCATCCTACCTTCACCTCCTTGTCGGACAGATGCACGAGCCTCCAGTTGGAGCCTGTAGAGTTCAAGCTGTGGTTCTGAATTTCATTTCAGTCCCAGATTTTTTTTTTGTAGCTTTACTCAAATACTAAACACCACTACAATAACAAACCTGTATGAATCATAGGTCTAAATACGTAAACATACGCACTAAAACTACTGAGCTGATAAACGCGTTTTTATTGGCCGTTAGAGGAGGCCATAATGCTCAACCAATTTCTGTCTGCCAACTCAAGTCCTCCACAAAGGCCCACATTTCAACCGAGTGAGTGGATTTTGTTTATCTACGAAGAAACCATGGTCTACAGGATACACGCAATCTTGATGATGATAAGTGTTGTTATAAGGGGCCTAAAAGCTAGGTTATCGGCCCTTAATGGTTTGGGTGATAATGAAAGCGAAAGATACTCAAATGAACCTACAACTAAAACTAACTACTGACTTACAAACTAGAAGAGGATATGGAAAACAAAAATAAGGAGAATGTAAATAAAATACAGGAGGAAAGCAAATGCCCTCAACACTCGAAGAATAAGAATTGAGGGACTTGGAAGGAAGGAGAGCCATGAAAGGCAGAGAGGAAAGGGGTAAGATGAGAGGGTCCTCCCCAAAGGCAATGGAAAAAGGGGGAAAACCTGACCCAGCTCAGGAACTCCTCGGGGTCGCCAACTCCCGAACTCACCAGCCGTGAGCCCTTGAGGGTGTAGCACTATCCAGGGTGCACCAGAAGTGGTGGGGCTACGCACACCCTGCCTCCTTGAGGGCCTTGAGCAAAAGGCAGGAGATACCTGAAAGAAAATCAAGAGGTCTGACCCCTTGAAGAATGAGGGATTAGGAAAGATGAGTGAAGCGCCAATTCAGGTGGGAAAGGAAGAAACTCCCTAGGCCTCGGATACCCTAATACCGTCGGGGTCGGAAGAGAACAAGAGTTGACCAAGACAGGTCGACAGGAAAGAAGACAGAGAGGTGCCCGGCAAAAGTAAGTGGAAGCAATGCCGGACTCAGCTGGGTTTCCGTGGTCGCCAGCCCACGTCCCACTAGATGTGAACCCCTGGGGGGACAAGCAATCTTATGTAAGCCGATCACGTGGTGGCTAATGTTCTGTACTGGCGTCGATCTTGTAAAATGTCCTCCGCAATGCCAATTTCTTGAAGGTATTTTCCTATTTATATGAATATCATTATTATTATTATTATTATTATTATTATTATTATTATTCTTTTCCACATCGACACCATTTGTCTACGAGGGGGTGGGGTAAGGTTTACTCTTCTCCTTACATGACCTTGGTGGTCATGCGCCAATCAGTGCTTCATTTCTGATCGATAGTTCTTTGGTATCGATTGAGCTTTATACATTTCTCCCATCCTTGACCCAGTAATCAGAAAGTGAGCAGCAAACGATACTTCATTGTTTGAACAACTCCTGGTTCCAATTAGCAGGCATACTCGACTCTATGCCGCAATCCTTCATCCATGTACTAAATGCGTAGCGCTTGTTGTACTACACCGTACAGCCTTCAGCCACGTACTGCACGGTACTGTACAATAACGAGTGTTTATGAACTTTGTGGTTGCTGTTGCATTATAAGGCGAGATCAAAATGTTTCCGTTTGATGGCCGTACAGTCCAGCATCGGTAGTCTATGCCAGGACTGCCCAACCTACGGCCAGCGAGACTATTTTGTCCGGCCCGCCACTCGCTCCCGCGCTGCCGTATTGCCAAAACTTTGAAATAACTACCAACTGGACAAAGCAGTGCTCGCGCACCCCTACCCAAAGCAATTCCAATCGTCGCACTAAACTAAATTATCATGACCTTTATTTCATAATTTGTTTAATAATTGGGTCAAATGAACATAAATACTCACTCTTTGTCATTCATGTTGTGGGGGTGTGGTGGCGCAGCGGTCAAGCTGTTGGCCTCTCGCCGATGTGGACTGGGTTCGATTCCCGGTCAATGCATGTGAGATTTTCAAATTGAAATGCCATGTCCTGTGGTTCGGTCACGTAAAACTACAATCTTACTTTCTTCTTCATCCATGCTGTATGAGTGTATTGAATATCATCGTACTTCTATTTTAAAGGGATTTGTTAAAAATATGTAAATTTATTTTTAGTGTTTTATTTTTTATCCACTACAAATAAAAAATATAGAAAACAGCAACAATACTAAGAAAACTAAGCTCAGACAGCCACAAAACTCACCATATTGCACCTATATTTTTTTTTAAATCCATATCTCCCGGAGTGTTATTGGCCTGCAAGGTCCCCCAACTATTTACAATGTTGCCCTTAATTAAAGAAGGTTGGACACCCCCTGGCCTATGCCAATCAGGCATAATCGCAGTGAGCATTGAGGTACTGATCCCACCGACGCACCAGGTTGAAGGCCCCCGTGTGGTAAAACACCGTGTTCTGCTGCGCGAATAAGTCCGTAACCGCCTGTTGCACATCCTCGTCCGACAGGAATCGTCGATAATTCAAGGCCTTTTTAAGGGACAAAGCCGTGATAATCGCATGGGGAGAGATAATGATAATAATATCGTATGGCCTCTGGTGCCAGGTGCAAGATTTGTTATTTGACACATAGAGGGTAGCTTCATTGTTCCTTGAAGCACTATGAAAGTCAGGCAGGTGAGATACCTAAGCTCCTTGAACACTATAGCGCTTTCTAGTAGACAAATGAGGAACTTTGTGTTGGCGGAAACTCCCGAGATTAATTTTGACATTATGAACACGGCCTACTGAATTCAAATGGGTTCTTTGACATGCCAACATCGTATGACATGCATGTCGTAATTTTTGCCGCTTTTATAAAAATCACTTACCACGGCCAGGAACGAACCTGCAAGCTTGGAGTTAGTAGACTGTCACGATATCCACTCACCCGCCGTGGCAAGCATGGGGAGAGATCATGACTGTAGGGCAGACTGTATGCGTGTCTCTCACTTGATTTGGCGTAGTTTCTGCGTTGCGAACTTTGTGGTGTGGGGACGTGCGTTATCATGAAGCAGCAGCACCCATTTGCCTTAATTGCATGGCGTAATTTCTCCAGTGTTGCGCGGTACTGTTCCCCAGTGATGGAGACACCAGGTTCCTTGAAAACAATAAGCAATGGGCCCCAATAATCAGAGAACAGGGTGACCATCACCTTTCTAGCGGATGGTTGGCTCTTGAACGTGTTGGGACGAGAGGACGATGGATGACACCACTGCATCGTTGACGCTTTCTATTCCAGTTCCCAGTGGTGCCACCAGCTATCATCGCCTGCAACAATGCGCTCCAGGAACGTGTAGCCTTCAACATTGAAGCGCGTGAGGTGCTGCAAGCCAACAGTCATCCGGTGTGCTTTTTGTTGCTACGTTGCATATACGCTGCCCCCCATGGGCTCACATCTAGTGGGACGTGGGTTGGCGACCACGGGACCACAGCTGAGTCCGGCATTGCTTCCACTTACTTGTGCCGGGCTCCGCTCCGTCTTCTTTCCTGTCGACCTCTCTTGGTCAACTCTTGTTCTCTTCCGACCCCGACGGTATTGGGGTGTCTGAGGCCTAGGGAGTCTCTTCCTTTCCCACCTTAATTGGCCCTTGTCTCATCTTTCCTGATCCCTCATTCTTCGAGGGGTCAGCCTTCTTTTTCTTTTCATGTTCTCTCCCGCCTTCCGTACAAGGCCCTCAAGGAGGAAGGGTGTATGTAGCCCCACCACTTCTGGTGCACACTGGATATTGCTACACCCTCAGGGGCTTACGGCTAGTGAGTTCGGGAGTCCGTTTTGTCCCGTTTTTCATCTGACCTTGGGGCAGGCCCTCTCGTTTTTCCCTTTCCTATCTGCATTTCATGGCTCTCCTTCCTTCCAAGTCTCTCAATGCTCATTCTTCGAGGGCTGAGGGCATTTCTTTTCTTCCTGTCCTTTATTTGCCTTATCCTTAATTTGTTTACCATTTCTTCTTCTAGTATGTAAGTTTGTAGTTAGTAGGCTATTAGTTATAGTTTTCATTCCCATCTCATATTTCACTATCACCCAAACTATAAGGGGCCGATAACCTAGATGTTAGGCCCCTTAAGACAACAATTATCATAATAATAATAATAATAATAATAATAATAATAATAATAATTATTATTATTATTATTATTATTACAATCATCATATACGCTGCAGCAACGACCTCAAACGGAAACTTTTTGATCACGCCTTATACTTACGATAGTCATTTAAATACCGTGGGACTCTCATAAATGAACAATGCGATTCCAAGAGGGAAGTCTTATCAAGGGTTGAGCAGGTCAAAGGTGTATTCACCAGCCGGGATCTCAGTCTCCAGATCCGTGTCCGGATGTTGCGATGTTATACTTTCCCTGTTCTTCTGTATGGGTTCGAAAGCTGGACGCTCAATCCATCGCTGGAAAAACGTATTGAAACTTTCGCAACGCACATAAGAATGCTCCGAGTATCGTTGACAGAGAAGAAGACCAATGAGGAAGTCCTTGAGCAAATGAATAAAAGTTAATAGCTTCTAATGACCATCAAAGAAAAGAGGCTTCAATACATAGGACACTTCATAAAAGGTGAACGATACGAACATCTCCAACTCATCCTCGAAATGAAACTCGAAGGACGAATATATGTGGGGAGACGTAGGAATTCCTGGCTCAAAGACTTGCGCCGATGTGATCGTATGGACGAACATCTATAGAAATATTTCGAACCCCTGTATCACGCATAAACAAAATCAATTGGATCGCCAACCTTCGGAGGGAGACGGAGAAGAACAACAAGAACAAGAAGAAAAACATGAAGTTTTTTTAACGTTCATAACAAAATAAAAAAACACTCCTTGAATTTATTTTTCCCCACGTAGCCGTTTGATTTGAAAATAAGAAATAAAGCTGACAAGTTAGTTCCTCAGTTAAAATTAATAGCTAGTCTACTAGAATACCCGTATTCCGTAGTATTTGTACATGACTTTTCCACGCGTCGTCTCAAAACTCAAGAGTCTTAAAACTCACGAGTCTCAAAATTCACGGATTTCAAGATGAAGGTTGGTAAAAGTAGGTTCTAACCGGTTTCTGTACCTGGGCCAGTCTCAAAACTCACGAACCAAGGTTATAGGTAGCCATGGCCAAGCCAGTTCATTGGGAAAATATCCATTGTTAAAGCCAGCCAGAACTGCTTGCCCTCTTGTAATGGGCACCTCTCTCATCAAGATGTTGTTGTTGATTCTTTTAGGGGCTTTGCGACATCGTGGTCATGTACTTGGGTGGGCATTGCATTTGTATAATAACCTGCGTCCGTGGCCGACGAGAAAGACAGGCCATGGCGCGGATCAGTGACGTCAGAGGAGTGGTGTCGCTCGCTCGCCGCATTGATTGCACCAAGGTATTCTCATCTATAGAAGCCTACCAATAGCCGAGTAATTTGTTAGTGTGAATTTAAGGATACTCAAAAATAAAGTTAAAAGCTGTGGAAGAAAGCCACCCCTATCACTAGCTCAAAACCTTAGAGCAGTAGAATATTAAGCAGTGTAATACAAACGTTGAATGGATGTTCCAGTTTATGCAGATATACAAAACTGGACATATTATCCTCTTATCTTCGTTCATCAATAACTTGTTTCCATATATACCAGTTTACATGTAAGTTTAACTTTAAAAGCAGCTGGAATAAAAAAAAAGAAGAAACAACCAAGCATTGCATTAGGAGAAAGTATCCAGTGCTTCATTTATTGCAAGGGAAGGGTCATTCATACCCCAAAATAATAAAAATGAATATAAGAAATTTGAGCCTACACTCGTGGTTTTTAGCATTTTGCTTTTTTGAGTAGGCCTACCATAAGACAATCTTTTTCAACAACAAAAATTTAATGCATAGGACTACTTCAGGTACATATATGAATTGCTGAGATTATACTTACCTCCTTTAGCAGAGAGCCTTTTATCTGACACCAATCCCCTACAGTGGCAGGTTTACTTCTTGTGGCAACTACCTTCATGTTGGACATGTTTAACGGTTCTCTCCCGTTCTCAGTTAGGCTTAGGTCAAATTTATGGTTTTAAGGGCTCAAGATTTTTATAACGAAGTATATTACTACAAATGAAGGACCTTGGAAACTTATTCATTGTGAGTTAATTCAGTGGATTGAAATGTCGTGGATATCAGCCCCATGCACTTATGTGTGTACTGTACTTGTAATAGAAAAGGATGTGGTAGTGGTTTTCAGTTAGCTTTTATTTACAGTTGAGTTGGGAAGACACTTCCAGGATGCAAGGAGTGGGATTCAAATCATTCTATCAAGAGCCTTTGTGCGAAGCTTTGAAGAATAAATCCTATATCAGGTTTCAAATACTCCTTCGCAAAGCAGGTCACCTGGACAAGAAGCCACTTTAATTACCCCTACTCCATGTTGGTGGAACTGTTCCATTTATTAAAATTAAAGAAAGACCATACTTGCCATTGTAATTTGGATCTATGCTGGCTACACGGACATGGTATCTCCCTCCCAATAAGATGTCCAAGATCTCCACCAAATGTCAAACAAGACCTTTCAAATTATTCAAATGAAAGCATTCCTCAACTTTTAATTATTTTTTCTTATTTTTTGTTTCACCCTGGTGGTCTGGGGATGAAGAATTTTATAACATACCCAGTCCCCCCCCTACCCCTTCCTCCCAGAAAATATCGTATACTCCTCACCACATCCATTCCCCCTGAAAAAGAACATGGGCATCCTTGCAGGCCACATGGAAAATAAGCAGTTAACAGTACTACACACTGGGTAAATCGGTTTGAAATGGGTAAATCTAGAGCTTCAACAGAGAATTCTGGATGTGGTGATTGGTAGGGCCCTGGAGTACAAAACTATGCCCGTATCTTCAAGAACACTAGCAAATTGCAAGTAATCTTCATCCAATGACACAGTAATGTTTACACTTAATTATAATAAGCACACACAAAATGTATTACAGACATTATTTTATTTAGGACATTGGTTATAAATATAAGCATCTCAAGCACATTAACACATTGTCTGGAAGAATCTTAGAATGTAGAAAATGAAGTTTGCAGGTTTCACCAAGTAGGCTATAAAAGTGATATCTTGCTGATCTTGGATATATTACTGGCGATTATTAGGATCTAATATCCTCCAGCTATTAATATTCTAAAAAAATCCTGCACTGCACATAGGGCCTACAGCCATTATACCCTGCTGATGATTCATGATCTCTTCAGGATTTTAATTTTTTCTGACACCATTTCTCAATCTCACTGGAGCTTAGTGGGTTACAAATTCATAGTTACAAAGATGCATGAACACAATTTGAGGACTGGACATGTCTAACTTGCTTCCAGCTGCCTTGCTACTGTTTCCTTATGCAGTACAAAATCACTATCAATTACATTGGTATCTTGCAGCCTTGGCGACGATAGAGTCTTCTATTAACTCTTGTACTATTTTCTTCTCTAATTTATCTCAACAAAACAAGCCTGCCAACTTGAGTCAATAGCTTTAATGTGGACATGGAATGGAATTTACACTTACAAAATTCCCCTAGACACAAAATGGCATCATCCATGACAACGTGGACAACACTTAGGGTTTAAACGCTGCATACATGTTAAATTCTATGTGTTATACTCTGATTTACAAAAGATGAACGGTGCAAGCTGCCATCCGCTTGAATGGTGAGGTGAGGAGTGGAGACAAGAGGGGTAACGGTGTCCATAGCAACAGCGAGCAGGGTTGCAATGAATGCCGACACAGCAGTGAGCACATGGTTTGACGCAGTGTTCTACTGTGAACTAACTCATCACTGCCATTAGTAATATCCCGTGTATATATTGAAGTGCATTTGCTTATTCTTTCATAGGCTACAGTAAGCGTTATCGTTCTGTTTTTGTTGGAAGCGTTTGTATATACAGATTTTGAGTTTATTTCTTTTATTTGCATCATCGTGTCTATTTTCGTTGTGTAAAAATGGCATCGGTACATGCTCGCGGAAGGCCCAGGATCCATTCTCTGCGACAGAACAACTTCAGGCCGTGGTGTGACTCTCCATAGCCAAGTAAAGGAGATGGTATGTGCGGTGAGGAATTTTATGGAGGAAGAAGAGGAAAGTATGCGCTTATGGGAGGAACCTCTGATTCCATTTGTTCAGGTGAGGAAAAGAACTGCCAAGACTCTTGGTGAGAGTGAAATCACTGCATACCGAGTGACGGAAAGGAAGTTCCTGTCTGATGATGCTGGCCCGTCTAAACTATCAACTCCAGGGAAGAAGAGGCATAGAGAAGGGGTGGTCACTAATTTAGATGGCTTTCAACAAGATGCTGTTAGACGGCATATTTATAGCTATTATTTTAGGAAAGAAATTCCAACATGTCGCAAACTTCTTGTTTTTGCTCAGAGAGGCACAATTATTTCAAGGAAGCCTTTCTTCACTGAAAGTGTTGCACGATCTGGGATTTAAATATAAGAAAATTAATGGGGGGAAGGTGATCATGGAGAGGCCAGATATTGTGGATTGAGGTGTCAGTTCCTACATGAAATGGGGAGACCCTACTGAGTTGTAGGCCAAAAATTACAAACAAAAAACCAAAATCTGGTTTCATGCCCTAGAAGTTTCCTTATCACTTGGGGCACTTAAATATACATTTGTTTTTTATGTACGGCCATTTTTAAATACCTTATGGGGGCTTTTAAAGAACACGTGCTTAGGCCTTGAAATGGGCAACGCCTACTTCCTAGAACCAAAAACCCCTCAATTTTGTTGTAATTTCATACTCTTGGCCAATATTATCATGCCAATCATCTGAATACAAGCTTATGGTGCCATCTGTTTGTAAATTTATCAGTTATGAGTAGCCTAGGCAATGTTTGTCAAGTGTGAAACTTTTCTTACCGTACATGTTATTTTCTTATCCCATATAATTTTTAGCTGTATGGCATTCACAAAAAGAATATCATTACTATACACATGCACATATTTAACATCGAACAGAAGTATTTTGGTTTGTAGTAAAGTATAGGCCATTTTGGATACATGGTGGAACCATGTGTATTTGTTTATTTTGATGGTCAGTGGCTTTAGTGAAGTTTATTCGCAAGATTTATATTTTTATTGGTTTACTGTGAGTGGTGGAACTTGTGTAAGTTAATGGTATTTTAGAGATTTGTGTGCAGTTTATTAGATGTATTCTGTATCTAGTCGATGGCGTAAACCGAAAGTCCGTGAAACAAAGAAATGGAATAGTGCTATTTTGAATGTTGACAAACAGTGGGGTGATATTACATGTGAAGTTAAGTAATGCAAGTTCAACAGCTGCAACGACTTCTTCTGCTAGTGTCAGAAAACTGGAATAAGCCTATTTTAATGAGGAGAATACTGTTAGACCTAGTGTTAATGACAAGCACATTCTCATTCATATATGGGTGCCCTCCAAAATTTGTTTACAGACCTGTGTGGTGAATGTGGCAGTAAATCTTCGTGTCAACATCAGGGAGAAAGATGGGTTTAGTAATAAGTTACCTCTGAAGTGTGGGAAAAGTGATTTGTAAACTCAGGGAAGTCTTGATGCAGGAAATTCCACTAAAATACTGTATTTTTTAATAAAGTTAGCTTTTTCTCAATACTATATTTTTCAGCATTTTAAATGTTCCAATTGCCTGTGTTTTGATCCCATTACCTTCAAACTTGGTTTGCATATACAACTTTGTGGTCTTAATAATGTGTGGAATCCATTTTGAAAAATATTAATAACTTTCAGAAATATTTAGGTTCAAATTTGAAAAAATGACATATTTTAACGGAACAACAGGTCATTCTAAGAAAAAAAAAAACATTTTAATAATAAACCATTTGCACTGATTTTAAAAGTAATACCAATTTTTATTTGTAGACCATTGATGATCATTCCATAGAAGTTTTAGATTGATAACTTTAAATTTGATGTACCTGGGACATTTTCAAAATTTGCATATCTATTACATAAAATGTTATAATTTCTAAATGACTGAACCAAATAGCTCCAAAGTTTAGAATTCCCTTAATTATGCTCACTTTAAAGAACCTACAAAATTTGGTGAAAATTGGGTGAAAATAGGCTACTGGAAAATTCAAAACTTAAGTTAATAGGGCAAAAATGTTATGGATATTGTGTGGTTAGGTGAAATGTGGGTCAATGCTGGTCACACAGTGTCTAAGGGTTGGAGTGACAACTCAGTTCAGGGGACAAGGAAGGGCCATCAGGCAGAGGGGGTCGATTTATTATTCTACATTCTACACGGCTTTGTTAATAATACACTTTTGCTCTTTAGGTCGAAAAGAAATGGTGATTACCATGAAGACATGGACTACAACTAGTTTTTAAAATGGTTCCAGGAACAATTGTTACCCAACATCCCTGAACACAGTGTTATTGTAATGGACAATGCTTCGTACCACATAGTACAGATAGAATAAGCTCCAACAACTTCAAGTACGAAGTCACGAATGTTGGAATGGCTCGACCACCATCGTGTAGCCTACCATGCGACAGCTCTCGGACAAAAGGAATCCTTCTCGGTAGTGCTGAATGAACATAGAATGAGCGATAACATTCTATATAATACATGAATTAGCCAAAATACCTTATAAAAGGATGGGAAATAAATCAGGAAGCAATGTTTTAATAGATGTTTCCTCCTCCGCCGTCTGTGACCCACCCAGCCATTCCAAATATAGCGAAAATTACAGCAGTGAGCGGCATTGTTCAAATCAATCTTCAAAAAAGTACCATAACAGTACTGCCAACCTCGCCCTTACGGTACTATGTGAAACAAAAAAGTGCCCAATTCAGTCTCTAGTGGGCATCATTCGTTCGCAGCACTCAGTTCACGACTCAAATTATGCTAGTGTGTGCAATATTTCGCATCTCTGTACGGCTGAAATGAGTGTTTTTTGTTATCTGCTCTGTAATAACTATGCAGTATATCGCTCTCCTGTAATATGTATGAGTATTTTTTCCCGCACAACTGTGGTTTTGACAAAGGTTACAGCCTAACGCGTCCAGATCAATGGTTTTGTGTCAACCATGCCCCGCTAGCAGCGCGCGGCCAAGGCTGCACCTACACCCGACCATTCTTACCTTCACTTTGTCCAATCCAATGGTTTTTGACAATGGTTACAGCCTAACGCGCCCAGATCAATGAGTTTTGGCAATGGTTACTGCCTAACGTGTCCCGATGATTCTTTTTTTATCAACAGTGATTTTGCATCCCACTTCTTTTTATCAACAGTGATTTTGCATCCCACTTCTTTTTATCAACAGTGACTTTGTATCTCACGTGTGTGCTTCGGTGCGTGCTGCTAGAGTGAGCCTTGATGACGGTTAAACGAGATCAAGTGCTATCGAAGCATGGCAGTTGTTTTTAAAATAGCAAAAAATAAAAACACATATTTACGTACTTTAGCACATATATGAGGTTCAGTAGTAAGTTTTAATTAGGGTTCCTAATTTCAATACGTAATATCGCCCAAAAAATGAAACAAGGACACAAGGTATGTAAAAGTACATTCATGTCTGCTACAAGTGTATAAGCCACGTTCCACTTTCATTCAGAATTAATATCCTTCTCAACCTTATACAGCAGCGCAAGCCTAAACCCATGTAGGCTACCACGTGCATGAACTGGCGAGAAAGCATGGCCATGAGATCATCACGCTGCCCCATATCATTGCCACTTCAATCCTATAGAAATGATATGGGGTCAAGTGAAGGGTTATCTAGCACGGCATAATAAGAATTTCACACTCCATGAGGTTGAGAAGCTTACCGTTTAGGCTATTAGGGAAGTGACTTCATAAAACTGGAAGCGTTTTGTGTTAATAGTGCAACGAGAACTGGATGAGGCTACGAAACGTGAATGTATACTCGATGATGGGGTAGATTGGTTCATCGTTTCCCTGGAAAGCAATTCCAGATCCAATTCAGACACAAGTGACGAAGAGGGGGCTATTAAAGGAATAGACCCATAATTAAGTTAGTAGCAGCTAGAGCGATTAGGCAACTAAAAATTCCCCTAAACTCGCGTGCATCGCAATGTTTAATTGACCCTTCACACGAATACGGCTGACACACCACAGATCCCAGTATTTGTGTCTTTCTGGAAGCTTCTTGGAATGTTAAGAGTCATGATCTGCCTCAGTGGCAACGCAGCATTTCCTCACGTGTTAGCTTTGACAGCTGCCAGCGCTCATTATTGGTACCGGCAATACAGAGTATTCTTTGCGTACAAACACAAACCTAACCCCAGACCTCCTTGCTTGTACTACTAACAATAATTTTGGTCCAGATAGTCGCCTAACCAAGTAGCGACCAAGGGCTTTGTCTCGCCATGGCTTTAGAAGAGTACAGTTATACTTTTCCATTAAAATGAACTACGGTAAAAGTAATTTATGAACATGCATGATCTTTCAAGAAATTATTCTTCTTTAGACTGAGATAGGCTACTCAATACTCCCAATAATGTCAAAAGTACTCAAATCAAACTTACCAAGCAACTTTTGAAGATTTGATGGATGAGGCAGATAAATATGACCACTCCGATGTAACTTTTTGTACACTGATGACAAGTGAACATATTATATGGAAGCTGCCAAGAGTAACGTGTCTCCACTGTACCTACGATTGTTTGCCTAACATCTAAAAAATTAATTTGCTCTATTAAAGACTATAATGGTGTGCAATCATCACTCGAAAAACTTCTCTGTAGGATGTTCACAGGAGCATTCACTGCTGACAACTTTCTTCCATTTTCATCGCACTCAGAATTTTCAATGAACTGAAGTAGGCTAGTTCATCAAATGAATTTTTATCAGTAATGCAAAGAAAGTTTTGTGGAACTTAATGTTTGGGAATCTGCAACCCATTGACAGCCAGCTCAATGCTGAGGTTATTTAGAATACACACAGAACCTGTAATTATGGGCACTGCATCACCCACATTCTTCAAGCACTTCACCAACTTATCTTCTGTCTTGATATGTGTCCATTCCTGCTTAAATTTATTCCTGTTGGAGGAGAAGCGTTCATATATATCCGATAGACTGTGCACAGAATTCTCTTCTTCGTAGTGTCTGAAGTCTTCCAAGCTCGCTTCTATGGCTTTATCCGAGATTTTCTACCTCTGCATCACACAGTCTTCTAGAAGAAGGCCCAGGAGTGGATAGCTATCCTGGCAAATTCGAAAATATTGAAGATACTGCATCAGGTTTCAACTTCGGATAACTCCTAGCAAATGTCTTTATTTCCACATCAACTTGCTCTGTCCTGTTAACAGAGCTATCAGGAAAATGTTTTATACAAATTATAGGCTTGCTCACTTTAGAGAAGTCAGTGGGAATTTTTCTAGGCCATATATTTCTTAATTTTTCGTCCTTTGGGAGAGAAAATGTAGACACATTTTCATGCTGAGATCTGTAATTGTTCTTACAGCCAGCCACATTACAGCATCTCGGCATTTTGATTTCCTGTAAAGAGACACATTCATTAAATATCTAACTTTAACTCAGATAATTAACTTAGCATGCATTCTAATAGTCCTTAACATCCACAATATTAGGCTAACGTAAGTTCGTACATAACCTGCACCACACGTGCGTTTGATTAACCTGTATCATTAATGAGAAATAAAGTGTTAGCACTTACCCTGTAGGCTACGTGATTATTGCAGCTACATGATGCACCACAACACAAGTTGGATGTAAAGTTGGACATTACACTTTATAAAACACTAACTATTCTCACACTGCTATTCACAAGAAATTCACAAACAAGTCTTCTCAACCGGAGTCACTACTTCGCCTACGTCACAGACAAGATGGCTGCTCGCACTGGGGCCAGTATCTTTCGTGGGCCACGACCTGCGTCACTGTGACGTCTGTACAATACAAACGAAATCCCTTTCTAAAACTGGGTGGACAAACATGAGTTGAAGGGCAGTGTGCTCTCCAGAGTCGTGAGTTTTGAGACTTATTATAATGTTCACTCAGCTAATAGTTTATTGTCGTGAGTTTTGATACTATTTGTTACTATTTTTAGCTCGTGGGTTTTGAAACTTGTGAGTTTTGAGACGTAACCCTTTTCCATACGTTATTAATTTGCTGGTGGCCATCATGTTGAGACAACAACCACAGAGCGCATACGAGGCTCTTGAGCGCAAGCATGTTACAGAACACTATAGTGCGGGACAAACCATTGGAAGCCTGAAGGTCACGCGTAGTCGGTGCGCTGTTGTCCTGTACGTTCTCGCATCCAGCACGCGACTGAAGGTACGAAGCAATAGAATGGCAACACCGCCGGGCGCGGGGTGGAGAGCGGAGCGGAGAGCCGGTTGACCTTCAGGCTTCCAATGGTTTGTCCCGCACTATAGTCTCCTCCCATTACTCCAGCTTCTGTGCCCAAGATCGCGGGTTAAAAACCGGCCGAAGTCGTCGGATTTTTTAAGAGCGTTAAAATCCTCAGTATGCCTTCCCTCGGAGGGGAAGTAAAGCTGGTGGGCCCATGTCATAGGTTTATGACATGTAAAAGAACCTTCCACTAATTAAACTTGTGTGATGCTAAATTTGCAGGTTAGATTTCGTTGAAACGCTCTATCAAAGTTCCAACGTTCACAAATAGGTTTCAGTGACATCTGGTAGCGAAAGTTGGAACTACTTGAAATTGAACGGAACTTGTAGCTCACCCTATGGGTGTTCGCTTCAAGCAGCTACAGCCTCAGGCGAGCCGAACATGTCCTCGGACACTCCCGGCACTAAAAGTCATACGCTAAATAAATACTCCAGTATAGCCTGGATGAAATGAGCTTTGTGAAGTAAAATGTTGCCAATTATTTTTTAATACATACGTAAGTGACAGGATCAAGTAAATTAGGGCTCAATTCAAATAATGCACAACGTGCCGAGCGTCTTAAGCCAACAAACATCGTCGTAACGCAATTACCAGTACTTGTCAAATTATTTCAATTAGGATGAACAGATCTTGCTTATTATCGGTTACAGTACAGTGTTGTGTTTCGTTTCCTTTGTTGGCTGTTTTAGCTTACTTTCGATTTTTGCAAAAAATGAAAGTAGACTTATGCGATCAATACAGGGCGAAAAAATGTGTGTGTGTGTGTGAGTGTGTGTACTCTGTATGTCTTCCCCCCCCCCCCCCCCTATCAATTCGAATAGGGTGAATCCGAATTGAATGAATTTTTATAGAGGTAGCACTAGCAAAGGGCACCTCAGTGTCATGTTTTATATCGCCCCCATCTTGACTGAAACGTAATGGCGGCCACCCAAATGTTAAAATCTTAAATCAAATTACGACCAACCTAATCATCTGATCTCTACTAAATTTAGCAGCTGCATACCTTAATGTGGGAATCATCTTTTGACTACATGATAGGTCATCAGCCCAATAGTTTTCAAATAGCGGCCATGTATGTGTGCAAATCGATTCCCCCTATCAATTCAAACACGGTGAAACCGAATTGAACGAAATTTGGTACAGAGGTAAACTTGCAAAAGGCAATTCTGTGTCATGTTTTATATCGTCGCATCTTGACGGAAACGCATTGGCGGCCTCCAAAATGTTGAAATCTTAAAATTAAATTACGACCAACCTAATCATCTGATTTCTACCAAATATTGCAACAGCATATCTTTATTTAAGAAGCGTTCTTTGACCAAGCTACAAGGTCATCAGTCCAATAGTTTGCATATGGCAAATCGATTCCCCCTATCAATTCAAACGCGTTAAAACCGAATTGAACGAAATTTGGTACAGAGGTAGCACTAGCAAAGGGCACCTTATGGTCATGTTTTATATCGCCGCCATCTTGACGGAAACGGAATGGCGAACACCCGAATGATAAAAGCTTAAACCAAATTACGACCAGCCTAATTATTTGATTTCTACCAAATTTTGCAACAACATACCATTTGTGGGAAGCATCTTTTGACTGAACTACAAGGTCATCAGCCCAATATTTTGCAGATAGCGGCCATGTATGTGTGCAAATAGATTCACCACATCAATTCAAACACGGTGAAATCGAATTGAATGACATTTTGTACAGAGGTAGCAAGCAATAGCAAAGGGCACCTCATATTCATGTTTAAGATCCGTATAACACGTTGTATTTCATCAAGCTGCTACAACCAACATTCAATTATACTCCTTGAAAAGGACAAAGCGTTATAACAATATACATGCTTTTAGGAGAAAGTAGGCTATATGTTCTTTACTGAACATCTTGTTGTTTGTATAGGCCTACCTTTTAAAAATGAGAGCAAACCATTGAAAAAAGAGGGAAATTTGTGCATTTGAAGATTAAATTAGAAGCGTTGAAACAACTTGACGAAGGAGAAACAATAATAAAAAAATGCTCTTGAATACGGTGTCGGCGAAGTTATTGTTGATGACTGGCGAAGAAACCAACTTAATAATTGGAACAGTTTTCTTTAAAGAAATGCTCTCTCCTCTTAGCCGAAAAACTGTAAAGAAGTCGGAGTTTATAAAAACAATGGAGACGTTGTAAGCTACATGTGGTTTACGTAACAAAGACAGAAGGGGGCTCCGATTTCTTTTCAAAACCGTTTTACACTACAGTATTTCTTTTTCCCACATAAATTTCGATAGTCCAAGTTTCCAACAGTTCGAGGTGGTCACTTTTCGAGATTTACTGTATACTGATTAATTTTAAGGGGCGGAATAGCGAGGTCATCTGACCCACAATTTTCACTGTAATTTCATTCAGTGTACAGCATACAATACAGGATTGATCACTATTTGTCCCCGGTAAATACATTATGACCTGTTGAAGACATCTCTCAAGGGACATTCAACGTTATACTTTTGGCATGATAAATCTCTGAGATAACAATATGCATTTATTATTCCCTTTCGAACGATATCGGGGATGAAATGCTATGAACTTCTGTGTGGGGGTGGTTTTTAGGGCTGGATGCCCTTCCTGACGCCAACCTCATCAGATGATATTATGAGTGAAGATGAATGGAGGTGGGCAAGGAGTTGATGTTGATTTGTTGTTGTTGATTCTTCTAAAGGCTTTGCGACATCGTGGGCATGTAGCCCCATGTACATGGGTATGTGTAGAAGTTGTCTGATAACCTCTGTCACTGTGACATCTGGATTAGTGTGTGTACGTGAAATCGATGTAGCATTTGAGTTAGAAGCAGCCGTGACCTCAAGTTAGACACCGTCCTGGAATTTGCCTGGAGTAGAAGTGGGAAACCATGGAACACCACTTCCAGTATGTCTCAGTGTACCCCGCTTTAGCCCTCAGACCAGAATTAAATTCCTTGGCAGAGCCAGGCATCGAACCAGGGCCTCCGCGGTGACGGCCAAGAAAGCTAGCAGCTACATCACGAGGCGGACTTAACAAAGAGTTGAAAGGTAGAGCCGTGGCCCACTGGAAGGTACTATCTCGGCATTTGCCTTAAACTAAAATTCGGAAACCACGGAATAAGGCAGCCCGCGGTGGGGTTCAAACTCACGCGCGAACCGAGTTCGGAGATAGCCTGGCCCATGGCGTTACACTTTAGCGCGCGTTGTTACCGTGGATGGTATTTCAGTTTCTAGTATAATTTTCCCTTAATTTATGTGAAGTAAATTTTATCCTGTTAAACACTTTATAGTCTATTATAGCTGTTTCTTTTAACATGAATTGGAGCTCGAACCGCTGAAGTTGACTATATTCTCACAGGACAAATTTTAACGGTTCCTTATTTCGCTAATTATCTAATTAATTCCTTTTAATAACCTGGGACAACCTCGCAATGAACGGTAAATGTAATAGACTACATCTATCAGCGTAACCTGCGTCTTAAGTTCAAGTAGTGTTCAGAGCTGGCTGCGTCGGCTAGGCTCTCGGCTACTATGTTTAAGGTTGTGGAATTGACACCGAAGCAATCGGTTGGTATTTGAGGGTGTTTTAACGCCTGATGGTTGAGCCGACAGATATCCAGGTTCATTAAAAAAACTTGGGCAAAATACCAGCATCTGTAAAGATGCAGCTGCTAGACATTATTATTATTAGTAGTAGTAGTATTAGTATTACTATTCTTCTTCTTCTTCTTCTTCTTCTTCTTCTTATTATTATTATTATTATTATTATTATTATTATTATTATTATTATTATTATTATTATTATTATTATTATTATTATTATTGAGACATCTTAGTAAAAACCAAGCAGTTCCAGTAATTTTAAATTCATTAATTCATTCATTTATTTATTCAATTATTTTCACAAAATCAAAAGGAAGCGTATAGTTTTACGTGATTATGAATATCATGAACATGAGCCACGGAACTTCCTTTTATTCTGGACTGGGGAGCGTGGTGACACAGTGGTCAGGCTGCTTGCCTCTCACCAAGGCGGAACAAGTTCGATTCCCGGTCAATTCATGTGAGATTTACGAAGTGAAATATCATGCCCTGTGGGGTTCGGATTCCACGTAAAAATGGAGGTTCCACGGCTCATGATAGGAGGTTAACGGTTACGTAAAACTGAAAGCTTCCTCCCTTTTACTCAGGACTAGAGTTTTCTACTTAATTGTACAGGACAATACAGTATTTCACTCTTCGTTGTTGAAATCCGGCATTAATTTTGTCACGAGTCTTACACTAATTGATTTAGCCTTCGTTTGAAAATTAGTTCACAAGCAATGATTAGATATAACTGGCAACTTGCCAGCCTTTTCTCGTATTCAACAGCATTAAGTCGGCATTTTGACTTTCCTCAACTTGAGGATTTAATAGAAATACGTCATAGAGCAGCATATGCTGACTTCAGACTTCTCTCACGACCTTCAACATGTAATGCATCAGATCCGTATAGGCTATTGCTATTATGTTGGAATGAAGCCAAAATGCAATTTGTAAAGAACGATACCTACGTAAGTCCTGTTTTTTATTTTGAAAAGTAGGGTAACATTGATTTAATCGTGACCTCTTGGTTTCGAAGAAGAGAATGATATCATTTCGGTATTTTAGCTGGGAAGAAGGTCATCTTGTGGCACTTATTTGAGCAAAGATTGATTTGGTCTTGCCTGGAGCAGACTTGTGTGTAAGAACATCCTGGTCCCGGCTTGGGATTCAATCAGAATTCAAATCTGGAAACAGACGACCTACTATACCCTTTAATGATTTGCCACTCAAGAATATAAACATACCTAATTTTACTTTTAGAACGAATTCCAAAGAATACTCTTTTTCCCTACAGTATTCGCTAATGCACCCAACTAACATCTACGTTATTTCGAAGTTACAATTCAGCGCTAATACAGTATAAGACATGCCGTGTCTTAATGGAACTTAACCAATGTTGTTACTTCGAATTAGGTAGAGTGAGTGTCGGAACCCGAAAAATATTCATTGTTGTTAAACTATAACAACGATAAATATGTCTGTCTCTTTACATGGCGAGTTCAACGCGGTTACGTAGTATCTCAGTGGTAGAGCTTTGTCAGCTAAAGACAAGAGATCCAGGTTCAATTCATGACCAGTTCAACTCTGGTTGGTTGGTTCCTTAGTTTAGCGGCTGCGACAACGCAGTCATGTAGCCCCGTGTACTTTGGGTGTGTGTAAAATCTGTCTGATAATCGGTGTTAATTGTGATGACTGTATTAGTGCGTGTTATATGTTTTTAATTCAAGTAAGGACTGCAGACGATAATTTCAAGTAGTTCCTACTTTCGCTTCTAAATGCTACCGTCTACGACTCCTAGCTGTGAACTTTGCTACTACTAAATGCCATCGCAACCAGCGCCCGGTGATGAACGTTGGAACTTATGAGCGTTAATCAAACCTAACCTACAAATTTTGGCTTCACGCAAGTGTAGTTAGTAAAAGGTTCTTTTCCATGCCATAAATCTATTACGTAGGACCGCCGGCTTTACTTCCCCTCCATAAGAAGGCATACTGAAGGACTTTTAACGCTCTTAAAAAATCCGACGACTTCGGCCGGGTTTGAACCCGCAACCTTGGGCATAGAAGCTTAGCATGCTACCTACTACGCCACCGAAGCCGCCCAGTTCATCTCTCTATCTAATATCTTAGTGGCTTATTATATCTGCAAAGCATGGCATCGAGCATTTCTATCTGGGTACTTACCGTGTCTCAAAATGACTCGTCCACGATTTCGAACTGATACCTAATTTTGGATCTATTGATTATAGTGATAGTTGTGTATCTAGTCTTGTTTGTGACAGTTGTTCGGTTATAACAACACTTGCTTATAACATGACTCCCTTGATTTCACTGTAGCAGAGATCATGTTGCTTGCTTTACTTTTATACTGCTCAGTTAATCAAAGCGAGTTAGTTAGTTACATGGACATATCGCCTTCGAGTGCCTACTCCAAGCCTTCCAGGGCACCATGACTGATATACATTTAACAATCTACATTTGACTTCGTGACAAATACTAGAAAAAGTGGGTTCTAATTGTGAAAATAACGTTGTACTGTATCTACCTTTAACACATCATATGATCATTAGTTAGTTAGTTAATTAATTATAACTAATTAACTAGCTAACTAGGCGCAGATGAACTTGCTGTTTTGCCCCTTAAAGCCTTAATAACTAAGTAAATGAAAAATAACATACTCAATCAATAAATAAATGAATAAATCACTCAATAAATAAAAAATAAATATAAATACATAATTAATACATTAACAAATGAATTAATAAATAAATTAATTAATGAACAAATGATTATTTTTAATTTTTTCCAAAATCGGCACCTTCTTTTCACCTAAGGTGACCATGGAGGTCCAGGATTATGTATGACAAGTATAAATAAAAATTACAGTGATACAGATCATAGACACAGATATATAACACGGCTGAGAAAATGCACATGTTGTTATATAGATGATTATTCAAAATATGAATAGAATCCTTCGGAATTCCCCGCAGCATCTCCGTGTAAAATAAATAAGAATAAATACATAAGTAAATGAATGAGTGAACAAATAAATGAATGAACATATAAATAAATCAATAAATAAAGTTACTTATGCTCGCCCCCTGTACCCAAGGTTGTGGGTTAAAATCCCGGCACAATCAATGGGAATTCGTAGGTGCTTAAATGTGGACACCTGTTTAAGTAGATTCATTGTAACATAGAAGATCCCTTTCAGGGGAGCGGTGTATTCAAAGCCACAGCAGATAAGGGGCGTTAAGACAATATGTATTACTCTATTATTATTGTTGTTGTTGTTGTTTGAGTCTTCAGTCTTTCGACTGGTTTGATGCAGCTCTCCATACTTCTCTGTCCTGAGCTAATCGTTTCATCTCTACATAGCTACCCCACCCTGCATCTCAGGCAATCTGTTTAACATATTCTAACCTTGCTCTACCCCTACTGTTCTCATCCTCGACCCTTCCTTCTAAGTTATAACTAAGTTTGCAATTCCTGGGTGTCTTAGTATGAGTCCTACCAACCTATCTCTTCTCTTCATTAGCAGTTGCCAGAAACATCTCTCCTCTCCCACTCGCCTTAATACCTCTTCATTCGTAACCCATCTGCCCATCTGATCTTCATCATTCTCCTGTAACACCACATTACAAACGCTTCAATTTTCTTCTTTTCTGCTGGACCAATAGTCCAAGTTTTACTTCCATAGAGCGCCACGCTCCAGACAAAGGCTTTCAAAAATGACTTTTAATACCTAAATCTATATTTGATTGTCAACAGATTCCTTTTCAGTAGAAATGCTTTCCTTGCCTGTGCTAACCTACTTTTTATATCCTCTTTGCTTCGTCCATCACTGGTTATTTTGCTTCCAAAGTAACAGAAGTCACCTACTACCGTTAGCTGTTCACCTGCCATTAGACGTCCATTGGGGTTTCTGATTTCTTTCGACTGCATTCCAATTATTACATTAATTAATTTTCATCATGAATTCTTTCCTTAAGACAGAATCCGCACCATTTAAAAACTCATTCAACTCCTCTGGTGTGTCGGGTAAGATGACGATGTCATCAGCGAATTCTCCTTGAATCTTTACTCCTACTTTGAACTTTTCTCCAATTTCCTTCATTGCTTGTTCAATGTAGGGTCTAGATTGAAAAGTATTGGTGATATTATTATTATTATTATTATTATTATTATTATTATTAAATGGTATTAAAATGATTGTATGCTTATAACCTTGAGCCACCGTTCGTTGCTGGTGTGAGAATACACGTGCGTTATCTTGCTTTCGTAGCACAGATAACTGTCGATTAATTTGTCCTGGCTGCGAATGTTGTACCCTACGGACATAACAGCTAATCGTCAAACATATCTTCGATGAATGACTTTCACATGAAACTGGCAACAACCTTGCGTTCGCTATTATCACTTGCAACTAACGGGATTGTGTATTATGAGATTATGACGTTACACTTCAAGCATAATGGCTTCCTTTCCTAACGAGCACGCATACAATTGCTCTTGGAAAGGCACTTTATCCCTTATGATAATATGAGTTAACGATCGTGTTTCCTGATGAGAATTCATAGTTAACGGTTTTGTTAAAATGCTGGGATAACGTGTGATCATAACTTGCTTTCTTTTTTCTTTGGTCGTTTGGGCCACCAATGCACAGTGGGTCAAAATCGAAATCTAGGGGGACAACATTATTTTTACGTTTTAATCATTGATTTAGAGTGAAAGCAACGTATATAATTTGTTTACTTCATAATAAACATCAGTTAAGACTTTTTTAAGCTACGTCTACACATGCAAGAAATTGTCTATGACTAGGATTAGGATAGAGCATTCAGTTATCTCTTCAGGACAATTTTCTAACTCTAATTTAATTTTAACAAAGTCACAAAGTTCCACTTTTGACATAATCGTCGAGCCCAGTGCTTCAAACAGTTGTAAACGTGTGAGAACTGGTTGCGCGGCATCTTCTAAAACGTAAAATAACTAAGTAAGTTGCAAAAAGATGCAAAAATCTTATAACAGGCGTAAACTACAAGACTTTATCTACATTTCAACATTAAGTAGAAAGTGACGCAGAGTGACGCGACATACTGAAAATCTAAGTGAAAATATAATTTTAAAAATAATAGTTAAATATTATATAATGCAAATATAGCTAAAATTACGTAACAATTACGCCCATTAATAACTGAAACACGTTACAAAGATCATACTTTCAGCTGCATGTTCCATCTTAAAGCATCACACTAACCACAAAGACAACCAAACCACAGCCACTTACATTCACCCTCCAATGCAGACTGCTCGAACAGTGGTGGCAGATTTACATTAAGGTGCGTTTATATCCCAGGATAGTGAGCGGCAATTATATGAGAATGCTGTAGAAGTAACACATTTTGATCTTTTAAATTATGAAAATAAATAATTTTGTCCTCCTAGATTTCGATTTTGACCCACTGTGCAATGGACTACGGTGCTTGTGCTATAGCTGTTGTCTGCCACTTCTGGTGTTCTTGACGGCTGCTTTCGTGCAGAAATCTTGAGCCTTTCTATCAGCCCAGTATTCTTTTAATTTTCTTGCTGAACTCTATCTTACGTTCCTCGGACCATTTCCCGGACGAGTTGTGGCGAGCTTTTGTAATGGATGTGAGGAAAGGTCAGGTTTCAATTGTCAGACGGTAGCGACTCCTGTCATTTATTGTGTCTTGCTGAATATTAAGTTCGGTTGGTTGGTTCCTTAATTTAGGGGCTGCGACAACGCGGTCATGTAGCCCCATGTGCTTTGGGTGTGTGTAGAATTTGTCTGATAACCGCTGTTAATTGTGATGGATGTATTAGTGTGTGTTATCTGTGATTCAGGTAGAAGGACTGCAGGCGATTGATTTTTTCAAGTAGTTCCTACTTTTGCTACCAAATGCTACCATCCACGACACCTAGCTGCGGACGTGGCTACTACTAATAATAATATCGTATGGCCTCGGGTGCCAGCTTTGTTAATTGACACCCAGGGGGCAGCTTGCATGTCGAATTTCGTCGTTCCTTTGAACGCTATAAAGTCAAGGAGGTTAGATATCTAAGCTCCTTGACACCACAGCGCTTTCTAGTAGAGAATGGAGGAACTTTGTGTTGGCGGAAAATCCCGAGATTAATTTTGCCATTATGAACACGGCCTACTGAATTCAATGGGTTATTTAACATGCCAACAACGTATGACATCCATGTCGTGATTTTTGTCGCCTTTCCAAAATCACTTACCACGGCCAGGGGCGAACCTGCAATCTTGGGGTTGGTAATCCGACACGTTAACCACTCACCCACCGTGGCAAGCACGTGACTACTAATAAATGCCATCACAGTCAGCACCTGGCGGCGAACGTTGGAACTAATATAGCGTTATCAAACTAACCTACAAATTTTCGCTTCCACAAGTGTAGTTAGTGGAAGGTTCTTTTTCATCCCATAAATCTATCACATGGGACCGTCGGCTTTACTTCCTCTCCGAAGCAAGGCATGCTGAGGGACTTTTAACGCTCTTAAAATATCCGATGACTTCAGCCGGGTTTGAATCCGCGATCTTGGGCTTAGAACCTTAGCATGTTATCAACTAACCACCTAAGCCGCTAAATTATGTTCAGCCAGATCCTTCTCAATTTGTTTGATCCACAGGGGCCCAGTGGATTTACCCTTCTTGGCTACCTTGAAGATCCTCGGCTATAAGACAGTCTGTGGTGGTCCATTCTGTACAGGTGACCATAGAAAGCCAGATGTCTCCTTCTGAGGTTTACCTGGTGTTTGTAAAGTTCACAATTTCAGGGCACAGTTAGTGTCTGTGTGTACTGTGAAAGGTTCTCTTTATAGGGTCAGTGCTTTTGTTCTGACTCAGTGAGGAAAGCGATGGCAAACTACCTCACTTCTCATCTTGCCTAGTATGCCTAAGTGCTTCTTTGAGGTTTTGTGGGTAACTGCCGACCTAACATATGGCGGTACTCTTTGAGGATCCAACCAGCCTCTGGGCTGACTACCTAACAGACAAATAATGAACTTGGGTTACCGAAACAATAATTGGAACAATAATTTTCAACATAATTGCTCTTCAGTTGGTCAACACATATAAATTGACTGGAAATTGACGATTATTTCATCACCCTATTATCAAAAAGAAATCTTACATGAATCATTTATATATTAACACACTTCTCTAACATATGCAAATCAAACTCCGTACAGACCATGGAGGCCCTGGGAGTAGTGGAAAGTAGAGGCTTCCACTTTGTGATATCGGCACTAGATGGGATGCAGTTGTCAGCTCCACGCCCGACCGTCTTTGCTCCCAAGAATTACCCTGGTAATCATTTCTGGTGTAGGCTGAGTGAACCCTAGGGTTATTTGCGATTCCGAAAGTGATAGTTTTGTTTCTAAAATCCACTACCTGGTTGGGGATCGAACCCACTCCCTCTCAGTTAGAAGCTCAGTGCCTCTACCGGCTGCGCCACGCAGCCCCCTCTCTAACATGGTAAGTTGCTTATTTTACCGATATCAACACCCGTCAAACACGAAATGTCATTACGGTGAGTTTATTAAATTAAGGAAACAAAATTTGAACACATTAAACACTAAAGAAACAAAGAAACTAAAGAAACAGATATCTGGTAGGCCTATAAAACACGAGGCGTCTCGGAGATTCAACTTTTAAAATCCTAAAACGGTTTTCAGAAAAAGTTTCAATAGAAAATGATTTGTGTTCATTTATTAAAACACGTTTTACGAAACGCGGTTAGTAAGGAAGCGTTTAAACGTTTAACCCTTTCAATCCTAAGCAATTTCTTTAACCTGCCCACACAATTGTGTGTGTGCGAAATTTCCTTTTTATTTCTTAGTTGAGGTCGCATTTGGTCCCCAGACCGGCCTGCATTGATTGTGCGGTTTACTGGCTACGTAGAACTCCAATATGAAGTTGTGAGGTCTAAGTGTTTCTCATGTATGGACATGTTGGCTGCCAGTAATCACCGAACCGTAATTGCTGTAGCAGAAAATAAATAGTCAGAACACGAAATAAATACCTTAACATAATATGTTATTGCGTCATTTGACACATATAATGCCCATACGAATCGAATTACTAATATTTATCAGGAGGTCGGTGGTTGCTGACGGAAATCAAACAGACCTCACAACTTCATGGCATATAAAATGAGCTTCATATTGGAGTTCCACGTTGCCAGTAACCCACACAACCAATGCAGATCGGTCTGGGGTCCAAAAGCGATATCAACTAAGAAAAATTAAGACATAATAAAAGGTTAATAGGGAGATCTAAAAATTACCCATCACTAACCGTTCGTACGTTTGATTAGATTCCTTGAAATGACATTTTGGCACATAAGACACAACACTTTCTTCTTCGAAATTGAGAGTTCTCCTCAAAAATAACCGACAATTTTTAAATAGAAAACAGGTTGATTTGACTGAAAAATGATTTTGGTTCAAGGTCAAAATACAATTCAACATTAGGTCGTTTTTTCAAACAAAAAACAAAAACAGAAAGAAAGAATGAGCACAAAACACGGTTTGAATGTTACCTCCACGAATCTACCCTCGTAAAGTATGAATGTGGTTTGCATATTTACGATCAGTTTACTTAACGCTTTATCGGGAAGACATGTTTATTCATGAGAGGTGTTATTTATTCGGGATCCAATTTTGCGGCGTTTCTTGTGTCAGGGTGTGTCTAGAGCGGGTTTGGCTCTTCTTGGAAGCCGCTACGATCCAAGGTGAGGAAGTGAGATCATGTCGGCTCGTGATTTAATAGCTGTACCTCCGGTAATCATCTGGTGACACAGCTCAGCACAGTACTTCATTTATTTATCGAAGTCCAAAACACATACAAATATACATATAAACTGCACTAAATTTAATTTCTCCAGTCTTCAACTGTTAGAATGGCACCGTCAGTAGCTTCTATCAAGTCCTGCATATCACATGGTCTTGATAACATGCTACAATTCTGAAGGTGCTCAGGGTCTTGTTTTTCACCACATTTACAAAGTTCTTCAGTACTGTATCCCCACTTCTTCAAATTGCTTTTGCAACGACTCACACCAGATCTCAGTCTGTTTAGCGTCTTCCAAGATCCGTATTGTAAATGGTAGCCTGCTGCCGGCTTCTCCTTAATTTCCCACGATCCTCCCGGTGATTTTGTTTTTCAAAGTTCAATTCGGCGAGCTTCAGCTGAGGAAAGAATGGATATCGTTATTTGGAGGAAGCCCTTTATTGACTTTACCCTAGGAGGATGGACATCAAGTCCTGTGTGAGGTAGACTACTTAACTTCCAGAAAACTGGTTTTTGATTAATGCATTTTTGTTTTTGTTTTTCCGTGATTTTTTGTTTATTTACTGTATATAATTATTAGTTTTATTTAATTTTTTGTTTTATTAATTTTCGGTAATTTCAAATTTAAGTGTCCACCTCTAAATTTTAAAATCCATTCCAAATTTGTATACTTTAATCTCGTAGTTCCGCCCCTTAAAACAACAATACCTAACTAACTTATTCGTGTTATACATGTTTACGTCCATAGCACTTTTGGGTGGGCTTATGGGTTCCTTATGCAGATTTGCTCAGTGTGGCGGCCCGGATTGCGGTATCCCTTTGGTACGCTCTCACTGAAACACGCTGTATATAGCCTATAATGCACCTAAGTATACGGAGCTATATGACCTCAATGTCGGAAGCCCCTCAAATGAATGAACAACAACTTTAAGTGTGCTTTACCTACCACACCATTGAGACTTTCAGTAGCCTAGGGGAATGCTCTCTTGGACTCGTTTATCACTCCACCATCCTAGACATGATTTGCCGTGGTTTCCTACCTCTGCTCCAGGTAAATGCCGGGATGATGCCTAACCTGAGGCCACGGCCGCCTCCAATTCAATCCAGGCCTCAGTTACAAATATACACATGCCACTGAAATGAGGTATTTATTCATAACAATTTTATGCCTGGTTGATGTTAATTTATTTAGAGCTTTGGGACATCTTGGTTATCAGCACCATGCAATTCGGAATGCTTTGGATTTGATAATCATTTTTCTGTGGTGACTGTAGTAATATGTGTAGATGTATTTTGCAGGATTTAGATTGTGGGAGGTGTACCAAGAGTTGAAACAAGGTACTGCCGCAGCATTTTCCTGGAGGGAGTATGGAAATTCTTTGTTCCTGAAGGAAAGAGTATTCTAGGTTGAGATTATTAATTCTTTGAATTAATACTCTCAATAGGGGTGCAGATTTTCTACGATTGTCATATTTGGAAACAAATTGAACTGCAAAAGAGGTAATTTTTGACAGGAGAGATCTTTTATCACCTATATAGGTAGACTACATTATCACTCCTCATAATTTATAAATCTCTGTTAGAGGCATTATCGATCTTTAGTAACCAACGTCTTGGTTAAGGTGTACCATACCAACTGATGAGACCAATGTTGCACAATGTGTGAAACGTTACTAACTAGTAAGATGCCTGATAAACATTAACTCTTTGAATAGAAGGAGTATTAAAGAACTGAGAAAAATCACATTCGGGATTGTCGCGCCAGGTTCTGAATCTTCCATCTCTGGACTTCCAGCTCCCCAGTGTAGTCATTTTCCATGTATACCTTGACTAGATTTTGAAAAATAATTTAAAACCAACATTGAATTTGGAGGGTCCATTCATCAGTTTGTCTATTACTGCCACGTGATTTTTTTTATTTAGGCTGTTATACGAACCATTTTATAAAAAAAAAAGTACCACGGGTACACTAAGTTATTTACATTAGTCATCAATGGGTTGTAGAAACTCAATATCATCCACCACTGAACGTAATCCTTATTATGTACAGAATATTTTGGATTATGCCAATGTAATTCAAGTGAATATGTTGACAGAATGTAAGCGAAAATATAAGTAAAAATAAATAAATAAATAAATAACTAGCCGATGAGCTGACGTAAGTGTGAGAGTTGCACCGAGCAACTTCCCTACACAACAGGCTTCTAGTTGGCGACAATGATGTCCAGAATGAAACGAGATTTCGTCTTCAAAATGCGTCAGAAACGGCAACAATTGGAGCATCAGGCATCATAGAAACTGAAAAATATTCGGAGCAATACACAGATATGGCATATAGATTAAAAGACCTACCAAAGAGCTTTACGAGTTCACAGACAGACTCACCGATGTGATCAGAAAACGCAGACTAACTTTTTACGGGCGCATACAGAGAATGAACGACAACAGACTTACAAAGGAAATCTTTGATGTAGTAAACAGCTCAAGCAGGAAAACTAATTGGTATCATGGAATAGAGAAAGACTTAAGGCAGGTGGGCATCGACAGGCAAATGACGCGGTGGCTGCTGATCTCGTCATCCGCTTTATAAGTGAGAGAGGGTTAGGACCAGCAATCTAAATTTTCCAGTGACTCAACACACTAACATAGCCATCACAATTACACAGGTTGTCAGACGAATTCCACATATACCCAAGTACACGGGGTTGCATAGCAACGATACCTAATGTATCAGCAACAACACCGTTTCTTGTATGATTGAGGTGGGTATCGAACGCACCTCTTCCTAGTTTTATCTCACGAGTATGAATGTACCCCTTTCCAGCCTACAGACAAGAATGGACCTGAGGGGCCATGCACCATGAGGTGGTTCACAAGAAGCTAATTCGTTCTCCGGTTTCGTAAGTTTTTGTCAAAGATCAGACGGAAGGAAATCCAGTAGTTCGTGTGTCGTGTCGTTGCTCTTGAAGGAGCGGTGATAGTGGTCTTCCTGTCATTGTCGTCTAGTCTCCAGCATGTCCTTGCGGGAGGTCCTTAACTCAGGCACGTTATCTCACATTCCACTTGCGTGTAATTGCTGCCGTTGTAGCCCGTGGTCCTAAGTGACAAATATTCCCATCCCAGCGACCGGCCAGTGACTCAGAGAAACACTACTCAACCTTCCGTACACATGGTGTCAAGTTATTGTGCATTGTCGTAGCGCCATTATGCAATGCAATGTCTTCTGAATGGATGACGGTAAGGGTTAAACGCCTCAACAACCTCCTGCAAAATAGGAATACAGTGGGGTTGTGTCTTGGTTGTGAACAGTCCACATTGCGGACAAGGCAAAAACCGTCAAGATTCCACTTGTCCGACCGAGAATACATTCCTCCATCCACACGCGTCACAACATCAGTTTTGAAAACCTTGTAGTGAATGGAGTTGATCACTGGATGGCGGTAATTAGAAGTGATGTGTTGGTTCATTTCCACTCTGGCATACAGGCAGAAATTCTACCTCTTTTATCGAGCAGCTACTGAAATGACCTCATGAGGCCGAGTCCACACTTCTACAAGTCACAAAATATCTTCTTCCGCTGTGGTTGACTCCTGTGCAGTGTATTTCGTGGGTGAAGTGTATTTCTAATTCAGCCACTCATCTTTCGTAACGCTAATGTGAAACATGTTCAGAGCCCGTTTGATTTATAATGTTATTGGTTTTACGTCCCTGTTAACTAGGCGTGGTGGCTCAGCGGTCTAGCTGTATGCCTCTCACCAAGGCGGTCCGGGTTCGATTCCCGGTCAATGCATGTGAGATTTTCGAAGTGAAATGCCATGTCCTGTGGTTCGGATTCCACGTAAAAAGGAGGTCCCGTGGCTTATAATCACAAGATTCACGGTCACGTAAAACTACAATCTTCCTTCCTTTTTCCTTTTAACTACTCTGGCTTTTAGAGACGGCCGTTTGATTTGTATGACGTTAGGGATATCGATGAGTTAGCAAGAAAAAAACGTGTCAAGTGCTTCTGCAACACAAAACCGGTATAAGGCACCAGTTCGTTGCCAGCTCTCTTATGCTGAAGAAGTGTTGCTTCACTCAGAGGTCAGTGATACTTTGTCAAAGTAGTTGTATCACAACCCGCTTCCAACGCATTTATGACGACACCAGTGACTGTACCAATATGGCTGGCTCTGCCATCAGCAACAAGACAACGTTACAGAGAAATCTGCAGAGCCCTTATCATCTTCAAAAACAACAACAACAACAACAACAACAACAACAACAACAGCAGCAGCAGCTACAGCTCTTATTAAGTTGGTCTACAACACTACTACGGTTACAGTTACTACACTTACAGATTATCAGACAATTTCAACACAAACTCAACTACATGGGGCTGATGACCAGGATGCCCCAAGCCCCAAAAATGGATTAACAACAAAAATAGATTATGCAGTACTGAAAAAAACGGGTTCTAATATGTGAATATTTACTGCCAGTCAGGCAAATTGTGAAGCCAAAATATTCAAATCACTGAGGCTAAAACTCGTTGCGTAGTGGCTAGCATTCTTGGCTATCATCGCGGAGGTCCGGATTCGATTCGCGGCTCAGCCAATAAATGTAATTCTGGTTTGAGGGCTGGAACGGGGTACACTCATCCTCGTGGGGCAAAACTGAGAAGAGGTGGGTTCGATTCCTACGTCAGCCATCCTGGAAGTGATTTTCCGTGGTTTCCCACATCTACTCCTGGCAAAAACTGGGGTGGTACCTAACTTAAAGCCACGGCCGCTTCCTATCCAAATCCTACCCCATTTACAAATATACATACTAGTAAGGACATTACAGTGACACAGGTTATCAGAAATTATCTACACACACACCCGTAGTGACCAGGATGTCGCATAGCCCCTAAAGAATCAACAACAACTGAAACTCATGAACTTAGACAAGATTTTTTGGTTCAACAAAAAAAAAAATGCACAGAATTGAACTTAACCCTGAAATGTGTACTGATCAAAATTAATCCGAAAACACCGGCAGCGGGCATTTCAGCTAAGCAAGTGAATCCCATATGGATAAAGAAAAATCGACGCACTCTCGTGTTGACTGACTGAAAAGTGATACGCAACACTAGGAAATGGCTACTAATATTTAATACTGATTGATTGAATTCATGATGATGATTGTCATTTTAAGGGGCCTAGCATCTAGGTTATCGGCCCCTAATGGTTTGGGTGATCATGGAAATGAAATGGACACTACGACTAAAACTAAGTACAGACTTTTGGTAGTGGAAATGGAAAACAAAAGGAAGAATAAGGTAAATAAAGACAGGAAGAAAGAAAATGCCATCAACTCTCGAATAATGAGAATTAAGGGACTTGAAAGAAAGGAGAGCTATGAAAAGGCAGATAGGAAAGGGAAAGAAGAGAGGGTCTGCCCCAAAGGCAATGGAAAAAGGGGAGAAATCTGACCCAGCTCAGGAATCCTTCGGACTCGCCCACGCCAGAACACACCAGCCGTGAGCCCTTGAGGGTGTTGCTCTATCTAGGGTGCACCATAAGGGGTGCGGCGTCACACACCCTGCCTTCTTGAGGGCCTTTAGCAGAAGGCAGGATATATCATGAAAAGAGAAAGACGAGGGATCAGGAAAGATGAGACAGGGGCTAATTAAGGCGTGAAATTGTAAGACTCCGTAGGCCTTGGACACCCTAATGCCGTCGAGATCGGAAGAGAACAAGAGTTGACCAAGGGAGGTGGACAGGAAAGATGACAGAGAGGAGCCAGGCGTAGTCTTTCTGAAGTTCCGACGAGTACGCATTTAACTACTGTACCTGTAATATATATCTGAGTTATTTAGTTGTTTATCAGTGGCGGCTGGTGACATGGTTGCAGCGTTGCACAACTCCCAATAATTTTACACCTAATTCGTAGTTTCTTTTCATTTAATGTTTTAGTTTTATAGATCTAATGCACTCAAAAATGTGTTAAAATCATCTATATTTTGATATTATTTATCCTAATGCTTCACACTGTACCTATAAAAGCTGCCGCCTTCAAATCAAACTCCAGGGGGTTAGCTCTCTTGTGGCAACTCCCAAGCAGACAGCGCGGCGTACAGGACGAGGCTGGACGAGGCCAAGCTTGTGCATAGCATGCCGACCAGCATGGGTAGCAGGGAGTTGCAGACGAGCTGCCAGCCCCCTGGCAACACTCAGTTCCAAATGGCCCCGTTAGACTGCACCACTCTTTGGAAATGACAACACCCTCGATTTATCTTGCCCTGCGAAGGGTAGTTTAGTTAGTTAGTTATTTAGTTAGTCAGTTATTGTTGTTTTAAGGGGCGGAACTACGAAGTCATCTTCCCCTGAAGGGTAGTTTATTTCCCACACCACTAGAGAATGCTACACCACCCACAACGGTACAAATATCGGAATTTCATAGGGAGACATTAGTTGGTTCACACCCAATTATTTTTAGATGTTTTCTCATCATAACTTCATTTAATATTTTTGTCAATTGTTCTGTGAAGCGAGCCTAAGAACGTCACCGTGCTATAAGTACAGTAGATAAGTGGCTGAACTATTTTGCGACGTGTTGTTGGTGTACTGTAGCGGTTTATGTTTGCTTTTACCACTCTTTTTCTTGCGGGATTTGAGTTGCGATTAGCTCTGTATTTAGTTGATTTGAGTATTTTGGTTCCAGGCAGATACTTAACTGTGCATTATTATTATTAGTCTATTATTATTATTATTATTATAATTGTTTGGTTGATTGTGAGTAGACCTATGCATTCACTACGAAATTTCTTGGCTAGCAAAATTCAGTGTTTTGTTAGTTTGCTTTTCGCGCCACTTTCCGATGTAGCACCCAGATTTATCATCTGTGCATCTTTTAAGTTACCGTAGTATTTTATTTTAACGGAATGATTAGTTTGAAACATTAATTGTATTGTGGAGTGTGAGTGAAAATGAATAGAGTAAGTAATTTGCTAGTCAGACAGTTATTCCAGCTCCCTGATGACGATAAACTTACAGTAAAAACACTCGGTACACCATTACCGGATAAGTATTGTCCAAAATATAAGTATACGAGGGCGTTTAAAGGAGATATTTAAGGCAATAATAATTGGTTATGTGAATGCGATATTTAAAAACGCTTTATTCTGTTGTACATGTTTGTTGGTGGAGAATTCGCGTGGACCAAAATAGGAGTTACGGAAAATTGTCCCTAAAATAAAGAAACATGAATCTTCAGCTGAGCGGCTTCGGTGCCGTAGTTGGTAGCATGCTGAGCCTCTATGCCCAAGATCGCGGGTTCAAACCCGGCCGAAGTCATCGGATTTTTTAAGAGCGTTAAAAATCCCTCAGTATGCATTCCTTCGGAGGGGAAGTAAAGCCGGCGGTCCCATGTCATAGATTTATGGCATGTTCAAGAACCATCCACTTATTACACCTGTGTGAAGGTAAATTATAGGTTAAAAATTTGAACAACGCTCTTAGGTTCCAACGTTCGTCGCCAGGAGCCGACTGCGGTGGCGTGTAGTAATCAAGTTCTGAACTAGTAGTCGTTTACGGTGGCCTTTGGCGGCAAAAGTAGGAACTGCTTGAAATTCAATGTCTGTAGTCCTCACTTGAATTAAAAACAGATAACACTCACTAATACAGCCACCACAATTAACACCGGTTATCAGACAGTTTCTCCACACACCCAAAGTACAGGGGGCTACACGACTGCGTTGTCGCAGCTCCTAAACTGAGGAACCAACCAACCAATCTTGAGCTGTTTGAAATTGACATTTTTTGGAACTGTTAACGAAGCTGCACAATTGGACAGTGCCTATAAAAGGTAAATTGCGGAATATAACGAAGATGTTAGGCACAATAGATATGTGTTAAATATTGTAATAAACTGTATTCGTTTCTGTGGTTCTTTCGGACTGGCCTTGCGTGATCATGATGAAAGTGTAACATTAACAAATCCAGGTGTTTTGAGAGAACTAATTAATTTTACCGCTGAGTTGGATGCTGTGTTAAAGGTCATTTGGTAAGGGCAACTGTTTTCAAAGGAACGTCCAAAACAATTCAAAATTAATTTTTACAGATTATGTTGGAGGTTTGCCAAGAAGAAGAATCAAAGCAAATAAAGGAATCGGAAATTTTTGCCATTATAGCAGATGAAACTAGTGATATTTCAAACATATTTCAGATGGCTGTTGTGTACCGATACGTAGTAAGAGGCAAACAAAACATGATGCACACACATTAGCAGCGTGTTTACTGGATTAATTAAAGGAGCAGAAATTTAACGAAACTCCGCAAAAATGAATTGCGCCGACGTATGACAGAGCGCACTTCATGGCTGGTTCCTCTGATGGGGTTCAAGCTATAGTAAAAAAAGACTGATAGTCAGTCTGAAAGACTAGACTTTATATCATTTTAAATGCTACAAATGCTGCGTGAACTCAAAGTCCGTTACCAAGTGCAACCCAAGGTCAAAGGAGGTAGCTGGCTGGATGACGACACGCTCACTGGAGCGCGCGGGGAAAGGAGGAAGCTCAAGCAGTATTATGACGTCACACACCTCAGTGCATGCTCGGTACATTTCGTCCCGTCACCGTAACGTAACGCCAGACCCCAGCGTAACTACGAAGTCGACAAGATCATTTAAAATGATAAAAATCCTCTCCTTATGCAGAATATGTGCCCGTCTTTGTTAGTAATAACATTTTTCGTTAACTTACAAACTTTTCGGTTGCCATGTTTTTATGTTGAGAATGTTTATTATCCCGGAGATTGAGACCCAACCTTAGACAACCTGCTGTGTTTAAAATTATTCCCATGAACTCAGGCATAGGGCTTAAATACATAAATCTGATTTTTTAAAATGAATTCCTATAGGAAGAAGCCCAAAAGAGCCATTAAAATTTGTCTATTTGCCGAACGTACAGTTATTTTGGAAAACCCATGTATTTGAGTTTTTATAGAACTGTAGTTTATCTAACGTTAATTAATTTTTGTTACATGTGTAAACTTCCCATATGAAATTGCGACATCAGAAATTTTGGTGCAACACCCAGCTTTACTTACCACCGGCCGCCACTGTTGTTTATGTATTTATTTATTTATTCATTCATTTAGTGGAAGCAATGCCGGACCCAGATGGGGTCCCGTGGTCGCCAACCCACGTTCCACTAGTCGTGAGTCCCTGGGGGATGATTGAATTCAGAATTGAAAACTGAACATTCAATTATTGGGACCGGGACTAAGAATCATCAAAATAAAATGGCCGGGTCGCAGTCGAAACAAAAGTTGAGAAACAGTGATTTAGACCACTATTGCACCAAAGTCTTCGGGAGTGATGACCTCACCTCAACATGGATGTGTTTGACCCCGAGTAGAGCGCCATTTGCACAAAGGCGCCGTGTTTGCTGCTCAAACATGTGTCTTGTGTCCACACAATGAACTCATTTTAATCCCATATGTGTTCAGCACTGAAATGGCGTGCCTTTTCCAAAAGTTCTCACAGCTGGACACAGTGGATTTTTGTATGCTTTTGCGGACGGCGGAACGGGCTTGAAATTCGATCTGTCTGGCCCCAGTACAGCACGTCACACACAACCATGGGCGTTGTGTCAGTAGAGCGTAACGTAGTGCGAGCAGGCGTAGGTATACGCTCGCACAACGAGGCTATTTATTGCTGGATGTGGGCTGGCGAACCGGTCTGGTGAGTGGTCACTCATTCATTCAGTGAACACCTCGCCACGGTGATGTGCCAGTCTTTAGAATCTACTTATTGTCTAATATACCAGCGAGCACATGTTTCACAGAATACAGTAGAAACTTGTTTATACGTAACCCAGTTGTACATAATTTGTGTTTATGCGTAGTCTCTCTTAAATTCCAACGAGTACACCATTTTAACTACTGTACATATAAATTTGAAAAAATGAGGAAAAAGGCCGGGAAAATGTGTGTCTTGCCTGTCCTTCTGTCTGTCTGTCTGTCTGCCCCCCCCCCCCCCTATCAACTCCTAACCGGCTGCAGCTATGGAAACCAATTTGGTATGAGTAAAGATCTAAGCCGGAATATCTCAAGGCCATATTTGAAAATGATGTCAGTGCTACCAACTGCTGAAAAATCGCAATTGAAATTAGAGCTTAATGTTGGATATCCTGGAAGGTATGCATGGGAACTATTCCAAAGTTGGCACACATATAGATAATAATATTTCAGTTTAATTTCCAGGAGGCCATACATGACAGTGTTACCAACATGATTCTAAGCCAGCTGATAAGTCTAATTTTAAATGCATATTACTTCTACACCATCAATGGGATTTCAACCAAATTTCGTATGTACTATGTGTACAATAACAAATATGACTGAGCGTATTCTTAAGAGGCACCAGGGCTGCCAACTGTTAATAAATGCTCTCTCTATTATTTTATCCTAATACCAATATATCAGAAAGTATGCAAACCTAGAGCTCGAAACTTTGCACACTTATAGTACATGACCTTCTACATTAATTTGGAGTACCTAGTATACGTCAGTACTGCCAACATGATTCCGGTATGCGTATTCTTAAGAGCCAGCAGGGCTGCCAACTGTAAATAAATGCTCTCTATCTTTTTACCCTAATATCTATAAATCAGAATATATGCATGCCAACAGCTCTAAACTTTGCATACGTATAGTACCTAACATTCTGAATTAATTTGGGCTAACTAATGTACGTCAGTGCTGCCACCATTATTTAATCCTTCTGATAAGTCCAATTTTTAAATGCATGTAACTTCTATACTGACAAATGGATTTCATCCAAAGTTGGCACAATAATAGATCATAACATTTTAGATTAATTCATAAATTCTAAGAAAAGTATGCTCTTTAGTTAGTCACGGAACTACTTATTATTATTATATCATTTTTGCCCTTAAGGACAGTGTTTGAACTTAAATATCTCACGATGACACAATTTTCAGTTTTCTCCCTTCTTCCTCTTCTCTTCCCAAAATCCCTTCATCCTTTGACTGTGCTCCTGTTTCCGTTGTTCTGTCCACAATGTTCTTGTCTTCATCTTTTCATTTCCTTTAAATTTTGTAGTCTTTAATTTTGTTTCTGAATTCTCCTCTGTCTCCAATCATTTGCCTGTCGATCCCCACCTGCCTTAAGTCTTTCTCTATTTCATGATACCAATTAGTTTTCCTGCTTGAGCTGTTTACTACATCAAAGATTTCCTTTGTAAGTCTGTTGTCGTTCATTCTCTGTATGCGCCCGTAAAAAGTTAGTCTGATCACATCGGTGAGTCTGTCTGTGTACTCGTATAGCTCTTTGGTAGGTCTTTTCATCCATATGCCATATCTGTGTATTGATCCGAATATTTTTCAGTTTCTATGATGCCTGATGCTCCAATTGTTGTCGTTTCTGACGCATATAATGCTTCTGGTAGTACGACTCCTTTGTAGTGTCTAATTTTGGCCTGTATTGATACGCTTTTCTTATTATAATGTGACCATGTGAGTTTGTGTGCTTTCTGAAGTTTTTTTTAAATTTATTTATTTATTTATTTATTTATTTTGTAGCCTAGATGTTTTAATAAACCAATATGCTACCTCGGTTAACTGCAGTATGTCGATACACGTTTCCTTATGTCAATGTTGCGCACAAGTGAACAATATCTGTTGCTTAACTTAGAAGCTTGCGACATTGCGATCATCTGCCCCTTGTAGGCCTACTTGAGTTTGTCCGGAATCTATATGCACAGCGGTAACGTTTTCGCCAGTTGAGCTCAAGATGGCGGGATCGAATCTCGGCGCAGTCAGTCGGCATTTGAGGGTGTGCAAATGCGAGGGAGCCGTGTCAGTAGATTTACTGGCACGTTAAGTACCCCCTTTGTGGCAAAATTCCGGCATCCCGGCGTCTCTAAAAGCCTCAGCAGTTAACAGGGACGTTAAACGAATAACATTATAATTGTGGAACCTAGACTATATGTAAACCTGAGTTAATGTGGTGTGTTCACACCACTAGGATGTGTAGCCTAAGTTGTATTTGGGAAGGAGGTGTAGTAGTGGGGAAATCGCCCATGCGACATCTTCTAAGGTCGATCTGTGAATGAAACCCACTTCTTCTTGAGATGAGTGAACTCGTTCCAGCCTTCGGGTCAGAATTCGACTTCGGAGTTGAACTCGAGACCTTAGGGTGGCGGGCAATAACGCAAACCACTATACCTTGGGGCAGTCGAAGAATTAATGAACAGGCGAACAAAATCTTGGATAAATTATTATCAACACTTGAGAGGCAACAAGGCCACATTATTAATCGATTATAACGTTACATTATCGGCATAAACACCCTGCAGTAGTCTTAAGTTTCTCGACAGACAGTAATTTAATAACACAGTACATGGTGAGAATATAGACATATTTACCTTGTATTCCTATCAGTAAATGGCTATGTGGCACAGCAATTACCTAAGATAAACGGAGCCCTCACCAGTGTTGGCAACTCGGGTTTCAAAAAAAAGAAAAGAGAGGCATTAGTCCAGACTGCTATGTTATAAGTAGGGCTCGGATTTTTAGGTGCTAAAATCGGGAAAATATTTGTTTTCTGTATCAAAAATACCTGAAATATGTGACAAAAAAGTAAAAATAATTAATTATAATTTAGTTTATTAATGTGAATATGAACAATATGCAGTACTACCGAATGCATTTTCTTCTATGTCTCACTGCTGAAGCATTACAATACACAATGAGATACATCTTCAGGTTGCCAATCACAAATATGACAGACGATTATCGCGAAACACTCATTCTCAAGGCGCGAAACTGCGGCAATATGATTCTTGCCCTTGAGATGTTATGTAACTTGAGATCGCTGTTCAGCCTTGATTGCTTTCCCACATGGTTTGCAGAACAGAACGCCCCTATCAGAAATAACATCATCTTTAAATTCTGCAATAGACGATAATCTGTAGCTGCTTTTACTTTAGGCATCGTAGAACTGCCTTACACTTCACAGTGCCAGAAATGAACTGCATGTGAATGACACATGTTCCAGGTAGCTCTAACACGTGGTGCAATATGGCTATGGACAAGGAAATCCCCGGCTTCCACAGTGAGTGGCACGGGACGACAAGTTAAGAATAACACAGTTGCAAGCTGACATACGCTCTGCATGAATATTAGATAGCTCACAGGTCCTTCCCCGTTGAAGTAACACAGAACAAAAATGCAATAAACTGAAAGATCTAGCATACTGATTTTAAAAATGTAAAAATTATGTCTTTTTACGAGCTAATAAGTGAAAAGCAGGAATTTGTGTGTTTATAGAAAAAATGCTTAATATATGTATTTACATTTTAAAAAATATTTACCTAAAAATCCGAGCCCTAGTTATCAACAGAAAAAAATTACCTACAAATCCGAGCCCTAGTTAGGTTGGTTCCTCAGTTTAGGGGCTGCGACAACGCGGTTTTGTAGCCCCGTGTATTTTGGGTGTGTGTAGAATCTGTCTGATAACCGGTGTTAATTGTGATGACTGTATTAGTGTGTGTATCTGTTTTAATTCAAATAAGGACTATAGAAATTGAATTTTTTCAAGTAGTTCCTACTTTTGTCGCCACCGTCAACGACCAACTAGTTCAGAACTTAGTTGCCAGATGCCACCGCAGTTGGCTCTTGACAACGAACGTAGGAACCTAAGAACGTTAGTCAAATTTTTAACCTATATATAATTTAGATTTACACAGGTGTAAATTAGAGGAAGGTTCTTTAACATACCATAAATCCATGACATGGGACCGCCGGCTTTACTTCCCCTCCGAAGGAAGGCATACTGAGGGATTTTTAACGTTCTTAAAAAAACCGACGACTTTGGCCGGGTTTGAACCCGCGATCTTGGGCATAGAAGCTCAGCTTGCTACCAACTACGCCACCGCTGCCGCTGAGCCCTAGTTATCAACAGAGAAAACAACACAAGCGGTATGGGCGATGCATGAAATTAGCTACATCAGAACCCTCAGTTTCCAGACAGCCATGGCGTTCTTCAGATCTAAAATCGTGCCTATACTAACGTATGGGATAGAAATCATAAGGTCATACCTCACAGAAAAAGAAACCAGTCCTATCCGCACCAGAAAGAGCAAAAGCGCTGTTCATAAAAAGAGTGATTGGAGTGTCCAAGACTACAAGACTCGTCTACCTCCTCGCACGAGAATCATTCCTCATTGAAGATCTTAAAATACTCTTCTCTCTACCCAACACTATAGCTTCCGAAAAATTTCTAACATCACTAAACAAAAGAAGAGAAGATACACCTCCAGAATTGGAACTGAAGCCATGATATTGTAGACTGGACGTGGACAACATCCAACTTCGAGATGAGGCATGTGCTTACATGGTTTTCACCATATGATTTGTACCAAAACGTCTTACTATGAACCAACAGAGGCGTGTGAATGCAAAAACTCAGCAGCAAAATAACAAAATCAATTAAAGAATATGCAAACCAAGCCGCAGGCACGCAATTTTAGTGTATTTTACCTTTCTTTTTAAGGCTGTTGTTTCCTATGGCTAGCCCGGATTCCAATCCATCAGCTTTCTTTTTAAGGCTATTTGGCTGTAATCTCTCTCTCGTTCTCCTCAACCTGATGGTCGGTGGGTAGCATGACTGTCTTCATCTAACGACCTTCTATCTTGAGCCAACTGCTTGATTAGTTGATATGGACGTTATACTTGAATGCCATCGAGGAACCCTGTTCTTGGTCGTCCTCTTCTAGTCTTCCCTTCCAGTTTCCCTTCAAACAGTGTGGTGCACCATGATGAATATAGGAGTAAGTGACCAAATCAATTATATCTTCTTTTCGTGATCATTTACCCTAGACTAATTGTTTCTTCAGCTCTCTTGAGGACTTCTTCATTTGTTAGCTTGTCAGTCCAGGGTACCGTATTCGTAACATTCGGGGCCAGCACCACATTTCAAATGCATTTACTCTTTTTTTATCAGCCTTTAATAAAGTCCAGGTTTCAGAGCCATAGGTCGCAATGCTCCAAATGAAGCTCTTAATTAAATGTTTTCTCACTGGTAGGGATATAGCCTTGGAGGTCAATAGGCTTCTATTTTTAGCCTACTTTTCACATTTTGCAAAAATGAGGAAAAAGTAGACTTATGAGATCGGGCAAATGTGTGTCTGTCTGTCTGTCTGTCTGTCTGTCTGTCTTTCTGTCTGTCTGTCTGGCTGTGTGTGTGTCCCCCCCTATCAACTCCTAAACGGCTGCAGCAATCGAAACAAAATTTGGTAGGAGTAAAGATCTACACCGGAATATCTCACGGCCATATTTGAAAATGATGTCAGTGCTACCAACTGCTAAAAAATCGCAATTGAAATTTGAGCTCCATGTTGGATATCTTGGAAAGTAAGAATGGGAGCTATTTCAAAATTGGCACACGTACAGATCATAATATTTTAGTTTAATTTCCAGGAGGCCAAACATGGCAGTGTTGCCAAAATGATTATAAGCCTCCTGATAGGTCCAATTTTTAAATGCATATAACTTCTACACTATCAAGCGGAATTCAACCAAATTTCGTATGTTGTATGTGTACATAACCAGATATGACTGAGCGTATTCTTAAGACCTACCAGGGCTGCCAACTGTTAATAAATGCTCCTAATTTATTTTATCCAAATACCAATATATCAGAAAGTATGCAAGCCGACAGCTTTAATCTATGCACACGTATAGTACCTGACATTCTATATTAATTTGGAGTAACTTATATACGTCAGTGCTACCAACATGATTCTAAGCCTGCTGACAGGTCCAACTTTAAATACATGTAACTTCCATACTATCATTTGGATTTCAACCAAATTTCGTATGTGCTATGTGTACCATAACAAATATGACTATGCGTATTCTAAGGAGCAACCAGGGCTGCCAACTGTTAATATGTGCTGTCCCTATTTTTGTTACCCTAATATCAATATATCAGAAAGTATGCAAGCCAATAGCTCTAAACTTTGCACACGTATAGTACCTGATATTCTACATTAATTTGGAGAAACTAATATACGCCAGTGCTGCCAAATGACTCTAAGCCTGCTGATAGGTCCAATTTTAAAATGCATGTAACTTCTATACTAACTAATGGATTTCATTCAAAATTGGCACAACAATAGATCATATTATTTCAGATTATTTCTGACCAATACATGCATGACATTGTTGCCAACATGATTTTACGCGCGCTGTTAGATCCAATGTTTAACTGCATGTAACGTCCATGCGATTCATTGGACTTCAACCAAATTTTGTATGTTGTACCTTAAGAGATGGAACTAAGAATATATTCAGTCATCAGGGCTGCCAACTGTAGTGCTCTATTAGGATACATTATGCCAGGTATACAGTATTTCGAACTAATTGGAAATTTCGATATTAGCAACTTAATTTCGTCATTATTCTAGATAGGTTCATATTCTGTAGAATAATCATTGGCATGAAAAGTAGGCTGTATAGTTCTTAACGGAACTTCTTGTTTATTAATAGCTTCTTTAGCCTTGGCTATTCGGAAAGGACGTCCTTGTCACATCTCCCATTAGATGCGATAATGCTTAATAACTGAATTGATTTACTTGAGCCAATCTTTCTCCTTCCAACCAAACGTTAACATCCTGTTTACCATCCGGAGTACATTTCATTATCTTGGTTTTTGTTTTGTTAACCTTCATGTTACATCTTAGTATTAGTAGATCGTTCAATTTATTTAGTGAAATCTTTATCTCTTTCTTAGTTTCAGCTATGAGAGCTATATCATCACCGAAACGTATTGTTTGGTAAAGTTGACCATTTATTTTTATTCCATGGGTAGAGGTGGCTGAAAACTCTTTCATTGCTTCTTCTACATACACATTGAATAGTAAAGGTGACAGACCACACCCTTGCCTTACTCCTTTTCTTATTTTCGAATTGATTTGGCTGTAATAAAAGCATTAGCCTATAATATTATTTGCCGCTAACGAGAGTTCAAATAGTCACTACATTTCTATCTGAAACTACACGTAATTTAAAAAATGTTCTCACCGAAATTCTCAGAAAAGTCTCTAGATCCTGCCACAAAGTCACTAAATTGGCAACACCGGCCCTGACGCTGCCTTAGCAGCACAGGGCTCAGTCCACGAAGTGAGGAAGGAGAGGGGTTGCCCTCACTGTGCTTATTGAAGCCAAACGTGACACGCACCTTATGAGGTGAAGAAAATGGGTGTTCCTGTGCTTAAAGCTGGAAACCACTCCAAATAACCTTAAATTTTTAGGGTGGGGGGTATAACTGAGATGACAACTACGAGTTTTCTTTCAGGAATTCCAGAATATACTCCTAACGTCCCTGTCACTTCATACAAAATTATGTACAATCGTAATAAAAGACACTTTAAATACATATGTATGAGCACGTACCTCCAAGGCTAGTTTCGTAAGTAAGAATACGATGAAAAAACAATAAAATCAAATTCAAGCGTTGGAATATCTTAATATCCTCGAAACTCCTAATTGCCATAATGACGCTGAATCGAATATTTATAATGATGTCAAATTACGATATTCAAGTTTGTTTTTATTAGTGTCCAATTCTTCAATTTTTTTAAAGCTTAAGTCCAAGTACAACCGATTTTCATGCTTCATTCGTACACATTTCAACATCTAAGAATATAGGCTACTACCTTAAAATGCATAAGTAGAACACGTAGACGTGCATATTAGCACAGAAATATAGCCTACACTATTTTCAGTACCGGCGCACCTGCCTCTCACCCGGAGACCCCGGGTTCGAATCCCGGCTACGTCAGGGATTTTAGAAACTGACGTGAGGGCTGGAACGGGGTGCACTCAGCCTCGTGAGGAAAATTGAGTAGCTGTCTGACAGTGAGGCAGCGCTCCGATCACGAAAACCAAGATTAACCGCCGAGGGGACCCGATGCGCTGATCACGCGTCACCCCAATATCTGCAGGCCAAGTGGCTGGGCAGCGGTCGCTTGGTAGGCCAAGGCCCTCACGGGCTGTAGTGCCAGGGGTTACTATATTATTATTATTATTGCTATATTGGGAACAGCAGTTCAGCATGCTACCAACTACGCCACCAAAGCGTGAGGTGGTATTATTCGACATATTATATTGTTACGTGCAACCCCCCTAGTGGCGCTTTTGTTAACTGGATTACGGTGGGTTGAAGCACAACACAGATTGTTCCTTTAAAGAAATAATTAACTTTATTGCGGCCAGAAAGATACACCACTCAACAGCAAATACAAGCAATTAGAACCTTACTCCAGTTTCCTCAAGTCTCTTCCTTAAGGAGCGCTCTTGCCCCTTTCACTTGTCAACAAACCACAGAAGTTAATCCGTCCTAATGAGTCCGGTGACCTTGACGAAAACTACCTGCACCTCTTCCTTATGTACACAAACTACAGTTACTTACGATAACCTGCTACACGCTGCTTCGCTGTCCACAAACTGGGAAACAATGTCACTGGATTTCGTAACTCGCACGGCACTTCGCCACAACATCTCTGTCGCTCAGTGAAATCACACTCGCTCAAAACACAGGCAGTCCTCTGTATGCTTCTCACTCCCTCGCTGTCAAGAGAACCAGCTTCACTAGGGGTTTCGCAAGTCGCTTCACCTCACTTCTGTCGCTCAGGATAAACGCTCGCACTAGCTCGAAAAACACAAACACACCGCTTGACAGGTCGTTCTTATATAGCAGGCCGGTGACTCAATAAATGCTTCTAGACCCATCCAGGGTTCACGGCTTCTCGAGGTTTCCATCACTGGCTGAGTCACGAATATTCTGGACCATCCCTTTGTCCTAGTAGTCCTGTTGCATAAGGCGCACGCAATACACTGAGGCAGAGCACAGCCCAGCCCTGGGGCAGTTGTGACTCATGCGGTGAGCGATGAAACAAACTCACAGCCGTAACAATATGTAGACTATAGCTTGTGGTAAGAAAGTTTCTTCGACCATTGTTTGGGCGCCACGTGCGATAGCACGGGAATAAGGAGCCAAGAGCAACCACCGGCTACGGAGGAAGGTATTTATTATGGGTGACACTGAGTGTCGCCGCTGTTTGCTAGCTGTGTGGGCATTGCCGCTCTCACACGAAGCCTGCTCGCTGTCATCTACTGCTCCGCCCAACAACAGAGGAGTGGCCCTGACTCAAGCAGAGCTGGCCAACTTACTGTATTTTGTGGTAGGATCGACATTTTCACTATCCACGATCAACTACGTCCTCTTGGCTGTCGCACCGAAGGTCCGGGTTTGATTCCCGGCACTGTCAAGAAATTTTAATTCTAGTATGAGGGCTGGAATTGGGTACACTCAGCCTCGTGAGGCAAAACTGAGAAGAGGAGGTTTCAATTCCCACTTTTACCACCCTTGAAGTGGTTTTCCGTGCTTTTCCCCATTTCTAGGATGGTTCCTAACTTAAGGCCACGGCCACCTCCTTCCCAATCATATCCCCAATTAACAAATACACACACAATCACAATAACACAAGTTATCGCACAAATTTCACACACATCCAAATGCACGCGGCTATATGACCACGATGTTGCAGCCCTTAAATAAAGACACAAAGACAACAACAACGACATTCACATCAAGGATCAACAAGATGGAAGTGGTATTCCAACTAACTTGGATTGTTTATAATAAACGATCAGTGTCCCTCAATTCCAAGCTTAGACATTATTGTTCAGTTCAGTTATTCGTCCCGAAGTCCTGTATGCCTTGCATTGAACAGAAAAGGTTTGATTGAAAAGGTAGAGGCAAAAGAAATAAAAATCCAAAGAAAGATACTGGGACCAATCAGGGAAAATGGACAGTTCAGGAGACGGCACAAAAATGAACTCTACCTAAATGTGGAAAGGATAACAGACATCATAAGGAAAAGGAGGATCAGCGATTCTCGTAAAAGCCAAAGCCGAAAACAGGAAAAAAGTGGACAGATGAAAGGAAGGAGGCTCACAGAAAATTCATGCGGGAATACTGGGATAGAACTACAGCTCAGGGACAGAAACGGTTGAAGTAACGTGGTCCGTAGTTGGCCGAATCGAATAATAATAATAATAATAATAATAATAATAATAAATATAATTTATCATTTTGAGCGTCCTGACCACGAAGCTACTTTGAACTTCGTGAGCATTCCAGCGGGCGAAGTCGCGTACTACTGCTAGACGGGTAATCTCGAGAACCACCGGATGGATTTTGATGCGGATTTCACCATTCTGTAAAGGATACCATGAGGAAGGTTTCTGTAGGAAATAATTTATTTATGATCAAAGGAAGCCAAGCAGTAACGATTTCAGTGAAGAAGTCGGGGGAAAAACCTGGCGTCCGTGATCTTTTTAAGCTTACGCTGGGCAAACCGTTAAAAATATGGGTGGCGCTGCAGAGTAGGAGAACATGTGTTTAAAACATTGTAAGTAATGCAATTGGTCAAAATAACTGTAGTAACCCTAATAGGATCACGACTTATATAGTTGACTCACATGTTTGTGAAGGAGTCCATAATGCCAACCCCACGCAATCGGAACTATATCGCATGTGGCAGACCAATGGTTTTGCCTAGACCAATATTTTCGTCCAGACCAATGGTGGACTGAGATAACACCCCTGGTTTTTGTCACGCACAGTGGGGAAGTCATGCATCAATAATCTTTATCCAGTCCAATGGTTTTGCCTATTATTTCATTATTAATGTTGGCAACGTGTCACGTGGGTATGACGTAGTGTCCGGGGTGAATGGAAAATGACCGACCTTGTTCAAATGAACACGACCAATAATGCTTTATTAACGTTAAAGGTAATTATTTCCGGTGCAGCAGTGGCAAATGAAATTGTGAAACGACTCCTAACAATTCCGAGAACGGTTTGTCAATCATAAATACTGATTTTCAATAATATACCTTGTTAAAAGTTACGAAAAGGCATGTTCTCCTAATCTGCAGAAAATAAAATATGAATATACTATAAGTGTAAGAATTTTTCAGCATGAAACGTTCTACAAAAACGTCCGCGAGACCATATCTGTATCTTCAATTCATCGTCCACTATAAGTGTTTTTACGTTTTCATTTCTTCCAACAGTCTTCATTCAATTACTGAGGCGACAGTTTACGAGCCAGCTAGGGGCGAAGCCTATCTCCCCAGTTACAGCCTTGCTAGCGGGCGAGCCTAATACCCCAGATACAGTCAACAGCAAACTGTCGAGACTTCGGAGAAGAGTGGTTGTGTTTGGAGTTTCCCTGGAAGTGCAACTCAGCTTTTCTTCATTTCGCCTGTGAACTATTCGTTTCGCAAAATACACAGTCAAGTTAAGATTGTAGTAAAAAAGGACGGAAGAATGATTGTACCAGTGCAGTGGTAGGGTAAGGAAAGACAGACTACAGTAGGTGCACACGCATGTAGAAGCAGTGCAGACTTACTTGGAACCCCGTGATCATGATTTCTGTTGTACGAGTTGGAAGCCTCCAGGGGGATAAATAAAATAGCAAAGAAAATCCTTGAACTCCGATGAAATGCTATTTTGAGCTATCTTCCTGTCTTAGGCTATTAATTTAAATTAATTACATGCCATCCTTGGCCTGCGACCGGTGATGAAATATAGGTACGTCAGAGAAGGTGTTGTAAGAACTACTACTGCCTGTAAGCCCAGTGGGGCGTATCGTTGTCAAAGTGAACACCAATAATTTCCGAGTCATCTCCAGAATAAGACGATCGGTTGAAATGTCGTATTTAAAGGTCGCCAAACCAATCACAAAAGTTTTACTTGCGAACTGAACAACTGGTCTTCTGTGGGTTCCCAATTCTACTCCTTGACTACCTCGTGGTGTAGTGGCTAACGTTCTTGCTGTCACTCCTGAGGTTAGATTCCGGGCTCTGCCAAGAAATCTAATTCTGGTCTGAGGGCTGGAACGGGGTACACTCAGCCTCGTGAGGCAGAATTGAGGAGGGTTATCAGGCAAACCCTACCCACACACCCAACATAACGGTGTTAAATAACTACGATGCCGAAAGCCACCTAAATGAATTAACAACTTTTACTCCAGGCAAACGCTGGGATAGTTCCTTACTTAAGGCTACGGCCGCCTCCTTCCAAATCCTAAACTCAATTACAAACACACTGTAGTACAGCCATTACAATGACACAGGTTATCAGACACATTCCACACACACCCAATTACACGGGGATGTCACAAAGCCCCTAAATGAACTAACAACACAACACGTATGACAATAGTACATTATGCAACGAGCCTATAATGGCAATAATTAAGACACGAGTATGTTTATAAAACGAGCGTATGCGAGTTTTATAATTTCCATACGAGTGTCTTAATTACCACTATAGGCGAGTTGCATACGACTGTTTATTTTCGACGATAATTATTATAACTATTTTATGTTCGAACATAAATATTCATAAATATCTGTCGAGATTTCGCCTGTTTTATGTACTCAACAGAGCGCATGGGACGCAGAGAATACCTTGCATTTGACCACGACCTCCTCGATTACCCCACTATGACACTAGGCCACGCAGTGAAATTTAAATTAGAAGGCCTTGGAACTCAGCGCAGGTGCGATGCTATCCTTACCTAATAGGTCAAACAACTGTTTCTTGAGCTCTGATTGGTGGGAGAAACTGTATCATAATGAAAACTTGTACTATAATGAGCCTCATTATAGTACAGTTTTCTGACATATAATATTCACATTTCAACATCGTCGAACATAAACGCTTATATTTGTTCGCTGCATTGTATTCTATTAAGCAAGGTATGTGGTGGCCGTTTGGTAGGGGGTTGACTAAACTCTCTTTTCTTTCCCCACTCCCTTTCGGATCTGCACATGAATCGAAGGATTTAGGTCGGTGTGTCGATCTCGTCAGATCTCTTCAGACACTTCACGTTGAATTCAAGCTTGAAGGACAGTTCAATCCACTGTTTTCTGCCGGCAGGTCCTGTATGCGTATTGGGATATCATGCCGTCTGCGAGCCTCAAATTCTAGCGCATGCGCGTTGATACATAAATTGTCAGTCGCACAGAGAGCTTGACTGGGTCGCAATCATGGATACGCCACGAGCTGTGTGTTTCATTGTTGGTCAGCAGCACTTCCAGAGCGCTGTTACTACTAGACTCGCTTCAATACGCAAACTCTCAAGGACATCGGCAGTAGTAAACTGCAATTTGTGATCTTGCTGTAATAATGCTGGCCATTCAGCCAAGATTGTTATTTAATTATTATTGTTGAAGACCCGGTGAAGTCATCACCATGTGATACCTGCTGAATTCCATTAGTTGTTGGGAATATGGGATCAAATTCTCTCAGAGTAACCTGCTTGATAAATGGATAGAGATACATTGTGTAGGAAGTTCCCAAGTTACAACACAATAGTTCCCTTGTCGAGATCTGATCCCATGGTCATCTAGTAGAGAGCGGAAGTACTGCTTGTTTTTGTATCGTGTGATCATACGACTTAGTTAAACAGCTCCCTCTCACTGCGACATTTAGCTACAGCCGTGAGTAGGGAAAGTGCTAGAAAATACGAGGTAGGATAAGTATCTTATTCACTTACTCATCCCATCTCTTCCTCACTCACTAACATTCTAATCTATATATCCCTTCACATAATTATTAGCTCGTTTACCCTCCTCATATATTCATACATGTGGTCTTTTATTCGTTCTGTTGGCACAGGCTAGAGTAAAATGTGGGTTTTCACCGATGTCTCAGTCTCACTCATGACTGTGATTAGTCTATATGGAAGCTACTGAGGTATGAGTGGTGCCGAGTAATGGCCTCAGGGCACAGTCAGTGCCTGTGGATGTTGTTAGGTCCTGCTCATAGGGCTAGTACAGCTGTACCGACTCAGTGAGGAAAGCAATGGCAAACTACCTCATTCCTCACCTTGCCTAGTACGCCTCATTATAGTGCTGCCTCGGTTTAGTGGGTTTCTACCACATTACCTCTGGTGGTGCTTTTCGAGGATCCAAACTGCCTCCAGGCAGACTACCTAACAGACAGACATTCACTCACTCACTTATTCACTCGCGACCTTGTGTAGCATGCTGAACTTCTATGCCCAAGATCGCGGGTTCAAACCCGGCCAAAGTAGTCGGATTTTTAAGAGCCTTAAAAATCCCTCAGTATGCCTTCCTTCGGAGGGGACGTAAAGCCGGTGGACCCATGTCATAGATTTATGGCATGTAAAAGATCCTTCCACAGACTAAACTTGTGTGAAGCTAAATTGTTAGGTTAGATTTGGTTAGCGCTCTATTAAGTACCAACGGTCGCCACCAGGTTCCAGTTGCGGTGGCATCTAGTCGCCAAGTTCACGGCTAGGTGTCGTTGACGGTGGCATGTGGTAGCAATAGTAGGAACTGCTTGAAAGTGATTGTCTGCAGTCATTACCTGAATTACTATAATGAATACAACCATTACAATTAACACCGGTTATTAGACAGATTGTATACACACCCAAAGTACACGGGGCTACATGACCGCGTTGCCGCAGCCCCTAACCTGAGGAACCAATTAACCATCACTCCCGTAAGTGTGGTGGTAAAGTGTAAGAGAAGGTCATGAGCCCTAACTTTGCTACTACTAAAGACATAAAATAAATAAAATAAATTATTCAACAGTAGTAGTCAAACCATCCTGGATTAGTTGGTGGAGGGTGACTGTTTGTGGCTGGCTATGTGATTTACAACCTTACGACCTTGTAGATATTAAATAAATAATCTTTTATAGGGATTCTAACGCTTTAGTGAAGGTCGTGGCCGTTTGTGGTTGACATTGTGGGTTCTGATAGTGATTTGCAAAGCAATTTTGTCTTATAGATTTGTTCTTATTTTCGTTGATCTGATAATGCTCGTTTGACGAGAGAAACATGTCATCCTCATAACCCCTTGTAATCCGTTCAATTATTATTTAATCGTATGTAATTTTTTAAAAAAGTGGAATCAAATTATCCCGCTTTAATTGGGCTTATGGTACTCGTGTTGTCCAATAGTTACCATTCGATTATTCATCCATTCACTCACTCACTCTGTTTCTCATTCATTCACTTAGGTATAGTCGGCTTCGGTGGCATAGTTGGTGACATGCTGAACTGCTGTGCCCAAGATAGCGGGTTCAAACCCAACCAAAGTCGTCGGATTTTTTAAGAGCGTTAAAAATCCTTCAGTATGCCTTCCTTCGGAGGGGAAGTAAAGCCGGCGGTCCCATGCCATAGATTTATGGCATGTAAAAGATCCTTCCACAGACTAAACTTGTGTGAAGCTAAATTGTTAGGTTAGATTTCGTCGGAACGCTCTATCAAAGTTCCAACGTTCACCACTAGGTATCATTGATATCTGGTAGCGAAAGTTGGAAATACTTGAAATTGAACGGATCTTGTAGTTCAGCCTAATAATGGTGTCCGCAGGAAGCAGCTACAGACTGAGGCGAGCCGAACGTGTCCTCGGACACTCCCGGCACTAAAAGCCATACGATAAATAAATAAACTTAGGTATACACTCACTCACTATCTCTGTATCTAATTCATTCATTTATTTATTCACTCGTTCGTTCACTCAACTGGCGGTGACGTTCTCGCCTGCTGTTCCCAAGGTTGCAGGATCGTATCCTGGCGCAGTCAGTTGGTATTTGAGGTTGATTAAATGTGAGGGAGCCGTGTCAGTAAATTTACTGACACGTTCGGGACAAAACTCCGGCACCCCACCGTCTCTAATAGCCTTAGTAGTTAAAAGGGACGTAAAACCAACAACATTATTATTGTTATCAATATCATTCGTTCACTCAATTCTTTCATTTACTCACTCAGTTCCTCATTCATTCATTCACTTTCTCATTCAAGTACTAATCACCTGTAATAATTAATTAATTAATTAATTCATTCATTCATTAGTTCACTCGTTCTTTCCTTCCTTCCTTACTTCCTTACTTACATGGTGAAGTGGCTAGATTTCTTCGTTGTTACTTCTTATGTAAGAAATTCAATTCTGGTCTGGGGACTGGAATGGGGTTCACTGAGCCTCATGAGACAGGACTGGAGAGACGTGGGTTCGATTCGTACCTCGACCACCTTAGAAGTCATTCTCTTTGGTTTCCCCATTTCTACTCCAGGCGAATGCCGGGATGGTTCCTCAATCCAAGATCACAGTAGCTTCTTTCCCAATCTTAAATGAGTCTCAGCTACAAATACACACACTACTACAGACTTTATCTTCACAAATATACTGTACACATGTGGCACGTGAAATATTCTTGAGTTCAAATATGGCTCTTGAGGAGGAAAAATTAAAGGTCCTCACTTAATACTAATGTAATGTCTACTGCATACGCACCCCTTTTCAAATACTCCACAGCGTAGCCACCCACGTAAGGGGGAGCAGGAAGTCCGGACATCGAAGGTTTGAACTCCGGCACTAGGCCATCCTGAGTGTGCTTTTACCCGCTTTCTCCACTCTTTCTCCAAGCAAATGTCAGGCTGGTACCTTATTTTCATGTTCTAGGGCACCTGTTGCAATACTAGACCCTAATAATAACAACAGTTGCACACTATTGTAGTCACCAGAGGAACACAGGTTATCAAAGTCAACACACTCCGGTACACGGAGTTGATGAACAAGATAACCCAAGGCTCTGGCTGGTTCCTTAGTTTAGGGGCTGCGACAACGCAGTCATGTAGCCCCGAGTACTTTGGGTGTGTGTAGAATTTATCTGATAACCGGTGTTAATATTGTGATGGCTATATTAGTGTGTGTTATCCGTGATTCAGGTAGAAGGACTGCAGACGATTAATTTTTTCAAGTAGTTCCTACTTTTGCTACCAAATGCTACCATCCACGACACCTAGCTGCGGACGTGGCTAAATGCCTGCACCTGGTGGCGAACGCTGGAACTAATATAGCGTTATCAAACTAACCTACAAACTTTAGCTTCCACAAGTGTAGTTAGTGGAAGGTTCTTTTTCATGCCTTAAATCTATGACATGGGACCGACGGCTTTGCTTCCCCTCCGAAGGAAAGCGTACTGAGGGATTTTTAACTCTCTTAAAAATCCGACGACTTCGGCCGGGTTTGAACCCGCGATCTTGGGCATAGAAGCTCAGCATGCTATCAACTACGCCACCGAAGCCGCTATCCCAAGGCTCTAAAATGAATTAACACAACATTCCATATCGGCGTGACCTTTCATACCCATTATTACTGGCAGTAATCTGAATAGATGAATGAGGTTTTTGGTATTATGCTACCAGCAATGTCTTTTAGAAGGGAGTTGTTGTCGTGATTCCTTAGGGTCTCTGCGATATCGTGGAGATGTAGCCCCGTGTACTTGGGCGAGAGTAGAATTTGTCTGATAACCTGTGCCACTGTGATATCCGTACCCATGTACCGTATGTAGGCCTACTTGTAATTGAGGTAGGATTTGGGTAGGAAGTGATCGTGGCCTTACGTTAGGTATCATCCGCCATTTGCCTGGAGTAGAAGTGGAAAATCGCGGAAAACCACTTCCAGGATGGCTGAGGTAGGGATCGAACCCACCTCTTCTCAGTTATGCCGCAGACCAGAATTAAACTTCTTGACAGAGCCGGTAATCAAACCCAGGCCTCCACGGTGACAGCCACTACGCGGACTTTTCCAACGGATTAACGACGAAACTTGATAGTCTATGGTTCTACTATGAATCATCAACTACATTACAGGCGTTCTCAACCTGGTGCTCTTTAAATGAAATTTGGTGCCCTCGTCATACGAGCCAAAAAGTGCTCGCGAGCACTAACTCCCCCAAGAACTATTCTTCAATTCAAATTTCGTTGAACGAGCCGAAATAATAATGTTTTCATGAAATTTCATTTATTTTCAAAAAGCAAGTTTCGAGAGTCAGATTTGTTTTAATTTTGAGAACTGATATTTTTATTCTACAGTAAAAATAATAATTGGACATCCCTGTTTTATAAATAACACAAAATATGCCGATTCGACCCGACTGTCCACACTCAAATGTATCTTATCTGCATAAGTCTTGCAAGCAGTTGCAGCATGCCTGGTGAACGGTGAATCCCTAGCTATATCAGCAATTCTGTGGGAGAGAGAGATAGGAAAAGAAAGGAAAGGTACATGCTTGTTACATTATCAGACTATTCTTCTTCTCTCCTCGTTTAGGCCAGATATGGACCACATTATTTCAACTGCTTCCATCTTTGGGCCTTGATCTTAGCCCAGTGTGCACGCATTCGCTGCCTGTGAGACTCCTTTCTTTCATCAGACCACTTCTTGCTGGTTTTTAATTTCGCTTTTTCTTGGAATTGGTGGTGTGCTCCAAGCTTTTCCTTCAAAAGACTATTATTATTTTATTATTATTATAATAATAATAATTATTATTGTTGTTATTATTATTATTATTATAAGCGACCTCGGTGGCGTAGTTGGTAGCATGCTGAACTGCTGTGCCCAGGATAGCGGGTTTAAACCCGGCCGAAGTCGTCGGATTATTTAAGAGCGTTAAAAATCCTTCGGTATGCCTTCCTTCGGAGGGGAAGTAAAGCCGGCGGTCCCATGTCATAGATTTATGGCATGTAAAAGATCCTTCCACAGACTAAACTTGTGTGGAGCTAAATTTCTAGGTTAGATTTCGTTGTAACGCTCTATCAAAGTTCCAACGTTCACCACTAGGTATCATTGATATCTGGTAGCGAAAGTTGGAACTACTTGAAATTGAACGGAACTTGTAGCTCACCCTAGTGGTGTCCTCTTGAAGCAGCTACAACATCTGGCGAGCCGAACATGTCCTCGGACACTCCCGGCACTAAAAGCCATACGATAAATAAATAAATAAATAAATAAATAAATAAATAAATAAATAAATATTATATTCGATTTGATTGTGCTCGGGTAGTGGTGTTCACAGTTAGAACCATGCGCGGATAAACAAACTTTATCCGCATCCGCCCCGCATCATAACTGTTATCCGTATCCGCCCCGCATCGGCACGACTTTTTTCCGCATTCGAACGTTTGTTATTCGAATCTACTGGCATTACAATTTATGTTTAATTAGATAAAGCATAAATCACTAAAGGAACACATTTATACATTTGAGGGAAAATTGTTCCCCTAGGCCATGTATGCCATGTGCTATGTTTAAAATGAATGTTCTACAGGCAAAAATGCAACTCTTTCCTGTTCGGAGTGTTAATTATGCTTAATGACATAATTTGAAAGAAATTAGTTTAAATCATTATCATAAATTTGTTATGAAAAAGAAAACATAACGAAAAAATATGATATGTGATAAACATCCGGGTCCTTGTAATGATATTATACAAGTTCGGATTGTATTCTAAAAACTATCCGCAAATTTACTCCAAATATTATCCGCAGCTTATCCGCTATCCGCACAGTCATGCAATTATATCCACATGGCGAAATATTTTGCGCAGGGCTTTATTTACAGTCTCGAAAAGGTTGAGAACGCCTGAACTTCAACAACAACAACAACAACAACAACAACAACAACAACAACAACAACAACAACTACAACAGCAACAACAACAACAACAACTACAACAGCAACAAGATGTCGGTACAGTATTTGCCTAGAGTAGAAGTGGAAAACCACTTGTAGGATGGCCGACAGGGTATTCGATTTCACCTCTCTAAACAGTTGTCCTCAGGAGACTAACCCTCATGTCAAGATAAAAATCCCCATGGCAGAGCCGGGAATCAAATTAGGACCGGTTGTATCCAAAGCTGCTACACTCGCCGCTAAACCACGGTGGCTGAGAATGAATGACTTTATGTGTACACGAAGTAGACTTAGGGCATGGTATGATCCATCAGTCATACTGCACGTAACGGAACGCGCAATAAGCTAGTGCCCGTGACGTCAGAACGGGGTGTATCGGTCAGCACAGAGCACGGAGCCCGGCCAACTGTGCCACTGGGACACTCCCTCGACACCTTCGGGACCAGATTCGTGGCTTGTCGCAATTATCGTGCTTTACAAATCATCAATCACTTACATAATCGAGCTTGTCAATTGAGTCTCATAAGTTACTTCCGTAAACAGCTGCTAATTCATTTAGGAGCTACAGACATGTTGGCTAACAGCCCAAGTCTGGGGGAACACTCCTCGGTCAGTGGGGAGAACGAAACCGTGACCATCAATGCATTTGCTTGGAGTAGAAATAGGGGAAACCACCGAAAAAGGCATGAGGTATTGCAAAGACTGGGGTATGTATGTGCCCAAACAGAGGACTGTTTACATAAACCAAATTGAATTGAAAATTTAAAAATGCGCACACGTGCGTCAGCAGGGAATGCAAAATATTTCCTTCACAAATCTCTGTTTCGCGGGCTTATAGGCCGTGTTCTAAGGACATTTTGTCGTCCTGACGTTTCGCTGAAGACTGCGTTCAGGATGTTCACAGGTTACATTAAGTGAGGTAAAACAAGTAAACAGAAGATATATAAATAGTCAACAACCCACACATAGAGGCTACCATAGCAACGGCGTACCACATAAAAGTAATGCATCAAGGACAGGGCTGCTCTTCTGTTGCATCTTCTCGTCTTCGACGGTCAATGAGGGCAGGCTTGAGGGGATTAAGGACTGGAAGCCAAGCTCTGTTCACACGTTCTGCTTCCTCCTTAAGATTGAAGCTGTTAGTATGCTTCAGGATTTCAATGACCCCCCCTTTGTAGCCTGGAATGATAAGACACCGTGGTGGACAGAACTTCGGTGTCTCCATATCTTATGTCGTGACCTGCGAGTAGCGAGTGTGCTGTCTGTCCTAGCCGGATGTGTCGTTCGTGCTCCTTGAGCACAAACAGATAAATCCACTGTTGCAGCAGTACCCTGGTCATCGTTTAACAACTGTCCGTGGTGACATGAGCTCCTGAGACGCTTAACAGACGCAATGCTGCTTGACTTATGTGCAGACCTCATTCTGTCATCACTGTGTCCTCCGCTGTACCGCGCGGGGCTCCTGCTACAATAATCAACAAACACTGGCGCAGCCATGCTCAGCGGCAATCAAATGTTAAATGGGTTCTTCATTTTTATCTTTACTAACGGACCCGTGCGAGAACTCTCGCATAATGGATTGTGTGCGCCCAGTGTGCAGACTGCCCGCCCGGCTCTAGTGCTATGCGGGCTGAACGCGACACAGTTCTGTAGGGGCTATCGTCTTGTTTATTTGTTTAAAGGCACTTTATAAACAAATAAATATAAATTCCGTTGACTTTTCAAGAAATGAAAGATTTTTCCTGTACTATTGTGACGATTTGGAAGATTTCGGTACAAACCACACCTTCTAACTCCTTCTGGTTTAGGAGCTGGAGTTTTGTGAAACATACACGTATTTTTCATACCAAATTTCTGATACAGACATACACCTCGACTTCCATTTATTTATTAACATTATTATTATTATTATTATTATTATTGCATATAGATAGATAAGTATATGGATATGTAGATAGATCAATATACAGTATATATATAGCCTATATTTATTACTTCCAAATATCCACGGTATTCCAAGTAAGAGATTACTAAATGGAAGATTCATTACTTAGTGCTTAATGGTTTGTTAAAATGTACAGTTTCTCCGTCTTCTAATCCCATGACTTAACTCTTACGTATTAAGCAATCAATTGAGGAAATACAGTTAATATATAATCTCTTCATAAAATAGTACATTGTGTAAATAAACTTCGGTATGAGTGATTGTCTCGCTGAATGAACGAATGGAGTGTTTGAGGTGATGAAAGTGAGCAAGTGAGAGAATGAGTGAACAGGATAATGTTTACTATGTTATTTATTTTATTATTAATATTCTAAATATGTAAATACTGTAATTATCTTTGTAAAACATATAAATATTGTAAAAACCAAATGTCGATGTAAGTTGTGCCAGTAAAGCAAAAATTATGTACTGTATGTGGGGATTGCCCTCTTTCATTAGGCCTTCCATACTTCTTGTATGATCTATGGTAAATAAATAAATTATACTAATAATAACATAATAGCAGCAGAACTGGAGCAAGATGGACAGAAAAACGCAAGGAGCAACGCATTGAATTCGTGAAGAGATTTTAGAAGGAGAAGAAGAAGGCAAAAGTCATAAAGCCAACTAAAACGTTCCAATGCGCTCTATGATTGGGCATAACGAAGGAAAGAAGAAAGAAAGAACGAAAGAAAGAAGAATATAACATCAATTTGTGTAATAATACAGCATAAAGTTGATCGCGGGATATGGAGAATGCAGGAGCACTTGGTTGCTTGGTACAGTGAGTCCGGGAATGTTCTCCGCAGTGCCTACATGCGTCTGCGAGCGCTAGCTACAGCAGTTACGTTGGTCGCACGGCTGCCGCTTGCATCATAACAAATAAACAGTAAACTTTGTTCTCACCACAGCCATTCATACAAGTCGGACGTTTGTTTTAGACGATTGCCCTTGACCTTGAAGCTTGCGGATGAGCCTGTACACAGTATCTCTCTCGCCCTCTCGCTCCATAGTTGTCACCACCTTTCTGATGTCATGCAATTCCAGACTTAAGCACGTGACGACACCATCGTTCAGACCAGTACAGTCGACGTCGAAGTATTGTGTGACGCGGAAGTACACGTTACATAGTTACGAACAGAACGCCATTATATTTGCCAATGACTGTACTTCAGCAGTAGCGTTAGATGGATTTGTCCATCATCTGACCGCATGGGACAGGTGACAACAACACAGGTACTGTAGTAACTCGCCTCCAGGCTTCCATTATAATTCTTCACACGTCTAAAACAAACGTCCGGCCTGTAACAGATGCTGGAACCATTCACAGTACTGCTCGAGTCTAAGCTGCGTGTACCTGAGAGGAATGTGCATCGCGGACTATGAGTAGTGGTGTTGACGAGTGATGAGGTTTCTCGGTCCGTGCATAGTACAGAACCAAATACATTGGTCGGTGACTCACTCAGTCATTCCTAACACCACAGTGGTTTGAGCAACGGCCGAATGTTAGCTTGGTACAGTGAGTCCGGGAATGTTCTCCGCAGTACCGCAGATCCTTCTCTTCACGCCTGACCCTTCCCTGCTCTTTCTCCTCACCCCGCAAGTTCATAGAGCTTGCACTCGAGCAGTACATCACTCTTTTTCCGTAATCAGTTTGTTTTAATTCATGAACCACGGTAACTTTATAATGGCACAACTGAAGCTTGTCTCTTACAGCTTTATGTGCTGTCGACTTAGAGATTCCTGTTTGTTGAGCTAATTTTCGTGTTGATTTACTTGGACTACGCAGCATTATATCGGAGATTTCATCAAGTTTTTCGTCTGCTAAAAGCGTAGGCCTGCCTGTTCCCGGTTCATCGTGAATTGAGCCAGTCACACGAAATTTACTTACCAAATCTCGAACGGTATCACGGTTTGGACACTTTGAATTAGGAAACCGCGCCTGAAATCTTAATTTTACATTTCCTGTAAACCGATCGCCTTCGCGAAAAACGTATTCCACCAAAAACAAACTCTCTCTTCAGTAGTAAACATTACCGCCTGTATACTGTAGCACTCTTCCAATAATCTATCTGACCGCTCGCTTACTGTAATACACACTGAATACATGCAGGCTCGCTCGCTCATCACAATACACACTGACTGCCCACACGGGGGAGTCCCGCTTTGAAGGACACAGTGCAGTGCAGCCAACTAAACTCATGACTCAACCACTCACAGCTGCACGTACCCACTGCGGAGAACATTCTCGGGCGCCCTGTATAAAGGTGGTGGGGAACCTCGCCTTCCTTCTGCTTCACACGGCTCATGGACACTCAGAACACTTTATCCTCTCTATTCTTGTTGGCTGATTGTGTACTTGCCTTCAAACCATTTTAAATCAATAAATCTTACGTTAATGATGCCACTGATGCAGCATTTTAGATCATGGTAAAATACCTACACTCGAAAACAATATGTAGTGTATTGACGATATGTTCACAATGGTTATGCATGTGGTCTGGGAGACACTCCAAAATTATAAGGGACCCTTGGCCAAGAAAATACTGATAACGACTGGTGTCGACCAAAGGTGCGATTATTGGAACAACCTGTAGACGAGGGGCTGGAGCAGGAAATTGCTCAATGAGCAGTGAGGGAGAGTGGTTAATAACAGTGTAATGTATGCCGGGCTGCGCAGCGTGCAAGCTCCAACGGCGGGTCCTGGATTGTGATGCTTCTGTCGTTCAAGCTTTTGGTAACTGGCAACTTTTCTTTCTTTCTTTCTTTCTTTCTTTCTTTCTTTCCTTCTTTCTTTCTATTCTTATTTCGTAATTCTCGATCCCTGAGCCTAAACTTAAGCGAATGAGCAGAGTATCCTCGTTATATCTTTATAAATCAAGTTGTTGTTTATTTTAGGAGCTGCAACGTCATGGTCATTGTATTAACCTGTGTTATTGTGATGGATGTACTAGTGTGTATTTGTATTCTCAGGATATGTGTAATTTGAGGATTGGGAAGGAGGTGGCCATGGCCTTAAGTTAGGAACCATCCCAGCATTTGCCTCGAGTAGAAAGGGGGAATCTACGGAAAACCACTTCCAGAATTACTGAGGTGAAAATCGAACCATCCGCTTCTCAGTTTTGCCTCACGATGCTGAGTGTGCCCTGTTCCAGCCCTCATATCAGAATTAAGATTTCTTATCAGAGCCGGGAATCAAACCCGGACCTCCGGGGCGACAGCCGCTACACCAGGAGGTGACCCTGCAGCTATTTTAGGTTTTATCCTAGTTTCAGCCAATTTTTTTTTCGACAAATGATGTGCTAATATCGATATCTTGCCTTCTCCAAATAGATACATAATTCTTCAAGAAACCTTGCGTTAGGGAAATTTGACTCCACCATTAGCGATTCGGAGGGAATGTTTCCGTATTTTCTTCGGTGATGGGGAAATTACCTATAAATTGTCGTAAACTGCCTGTCTTTATGAACACGTCAAAAATGCGTAATGAAAGCGAGTCCCGATATATAAAAGACTAAGGTATATCTTTCATAAGACTCAAACTCCTAAACCAGAGTGTATTGGGATTATTTGTCTGTCTGTCTACCTCTTTTTATTCCCGTTCCCAACAGGTCGGGGATGAGATGCGATGGAATTCTATGTGGCAGATGGTTTTTACAGCCGAATGCCCTTCCTGACGCCAACCTCATGAGAGGAGTTAATGTGAGATCAAATGAATGAAGATGAATGGAATTGGGCATGGATGTGAAAGGAAGCGGCCATGGCCTGTCAGAAGGTACCGTCCCAGCATTTTCCTGGAGTTGAAAATGGGAAACCACGAAAAACCATTTCAAGTACAGTTGACGGTGCGGTTCGAACCTACGTCTACCGAGTCCGCAGAGAGCTTTGGGGGGGGGGGGGGGGGGGCGGCGCTTTAGCAAGCTTAGCTACCTCCATCGGTGTATTGGGATTTTTAAAATTGTCTGTATAGTGCATGAAAATTAATACGTAGTTTAAAAAGTGGGGGCTGTGGAAACAGGGGGTCCTTTAATGTGGAATAACGATGATAGCCCCGGAAAGAACTGTGTCGTGCTAAGCCCGCAAAAGACTAGTCGTCATGACTGCATTAGGATTAAAATACATAATACTAATCTCAGGACAGAAGCCGTCGGATTTTAAGAGCGTTAAAAATCCCTCAGTATGCCTTCCTTCGGAGGGGAAGTAAAGCCGGCGGTCCCATGTCATAGATTTATGGCATGTTAAAGAACCTTCCACTAATTACACCTGTGTGAAGCTAAATTGGATAGGTTAAGAATGTAAACAACGCTCTTAGGTTTCTAAGTTCGTTGCCAAGAGTCGACTGCGGTGGCGTCTAGTAGCTAAGTTCTGAACTAGGCCTAGTAGTCGTTGACGGTGGTGTTTGGCGGCAAAAGTAGGAACTATTTGAAAAATTCTAAGTTGTGGTCTCTACTTAAATTAAAAAACAGATACACACACTGATACAGCCATCACAATTAACACCGGTTATTAGAGAGATTCTACACACACCCAAAGTACACGGGGCTACATGACCGCGTTGTCGCAGCCCCTAAACTAAGGAACCAACCAACCAATCTCAGGACATGAAGTAGCTTCTATTTCATGCTTAGATAGGGACTGGGGAGATGGTGAGGGGTCATAAAGGTCTGACCGGGATTGGCTCATAAATGGGCTGTTTCGATGAGAGTGAACATTTAGGAATTGTTATATTATTTTTCATGACACAGTAATGGCAATATTTATTCGCAATATGGAGGAAGGGGGCATTTGGGGAAAAGGGGGCTAATAATTTATTTGAACAAATTAAGTATTAACTGATACGATTGTACCAGTTTTATACGGGAAATTATATTTTTCAAATTTTGTCGTTGCTCTGGGGAGAAGGGCGTCATAAATCGATATAAGTCCCAATTATTGACCCGACATATTTACTCAATATATTTCTTCACAAATCAACTATTAAAGTGTCCACTAAAACATATCTCCGTGAGCCGTGCAATGCTGGATGTCCGGAGATAGAAAGTTCGAATCCCTGTGTTTTTCCCGGTTTTTCTACACACCGTCTAGGCAAACACCAGGATAACAACAGCAACAACAAATACAACAAATAATTTCCGTGAATATGTTTACAAGTCATCATCATCATATTCTAAAGGCTAATGCCTAGTCGATGCAACCACACTCTTCTGTCGTTGGTGGTTCGTTTCAGTGCCATGTAATTGTCACATCCCATTCTATTCTTGATGTCTTCCAAATACTTCGTCCTAGGCCGTCCTCTTCCTTTCTTTCCTTCCCTTCAAGTATGTTAACGATGAAAGTGTTGTGTCTGATGGCATGTCTAATAAATTGTATTTTTCTCTTTCCAATTTCCTTCATTAATCTTTTCTCTTCTTTAACTTCCTTTAAGACTTTCAGGTTGATTTTTCTTTCCATCCAGCTCGTTCTTGTCCTTTTCCGCCATATCCACATTTTAGCAGCTTCAAGTCGATGCTTTTCCAATTTACCCAGAGTCCAACTTTTACTTCCATAGAGCAGTGTATTCCATACAAATGATTTTGCAAAGGATTTTCTTGCATCTATATTCATATGTTTGCTGAATAAAATAATAAAATGTTTTTCTTAGTCATAAATGCCTGTTTTGCCAACGCAATCCTTCTCATCACTTCTATTAAGCACATATTGTCTATTAAGCATATATTGTCTTTTGTGATTATACTACCGAGATAACAAAATTGTTCACTTGTTCAATTAAATTCATCAATGTTTATATTGGTTTTAATTTCTTCCATTACTTCCGGTTTGTTCACTTTTGATTTCCATAGTTTAAGTGTGTTTACAAGTCATAAAACGTAAAAGTACTGCTATTGTTTCTCCTAAACACACTGTATATTCATAGGGGCAGATGACCTCGTAGTTCCGCCCCCTAAAACAACAATAACTAACTAACACTGTATATTCGTATTCGCGTATGATGAAGTTTGACTGACGCTCTGTCAAACACACAGATTATGAGAGGGGGGGGGGGGGGGGGGGGGGCTGACGACTAAGAAGTCCCATGCTCCTGAAATGAGATAACAACATGAAAATCATAAGGCATGGTCGAATTATGCTTGAACATTTGGCTGAAGAGGGAAACAGCTTGCTGACCGGCTGAGCGAAAACGGATTGAAATACTCAGTTGGCACCTCAATACCAGGGAACCATTCTAGTCTTTGAAATAACGATTAAGGACTCAGTGTTCAATAAACTAGCTAGATTTCACGAACTTTCGTGCAAGGTCAGGCAAGCATTTAATCGAGAGCACAAATCGTGGTTCAGGCTGGACACACAAAAGGTTGCTGACCATGACTGGTAAATACCGGATATCTTATTTAATATTATGTACAGGTTGAAACTGAACAAGGTTATTTCATTGTGATAATTATAGCACTTGTTCATTGCAAGTTATTTTATGACGAGTGTTAATTGCCAGTGAGAACTTCTCTAATTAGAGTGATACTACATCAACACGAACAGCAAGTCAATTCATGAGCAACTATTTTATTGACCACCTCGTGGTGTAACGGCTAGCATTCTTGACTGACGCCTCCGGAGGTACGGGTTTGATTCCTGGCTCTGTTAGAAATGTAATTCTGGTCTGAGGGTTGGAACGGGGTACACTCAGCCCTGTGAGGCAAAACTGAGATGAGATGGGTTCAATTCCCACCTCAGTCATCCTAGAAGTGGTTTTCCATGGTTTACCCACTTCTACTCCAGGCAAATGCTGGGATGGCTACTAACTTAAGGCCACGGCTACCTTCTTCCGAATGCCTCTTTTCTCTCCATGAGTTCTCGCTTGCTGTTCCCAAGGTTGCAGGATCGAATCCCGGCGCAGTCAGTTGGCATTTTAGGGTGCGCAATTGTGAAGGAGCCGTGTAAGTAGAGTTACTGGCACGTTAAAGATCCCCTTCGGGGCAAAATTCCGGCACCCCGGCGTCTCTAAAACCCTCAGTAGTTAAAGGGACGTAAAACCAATAAAATTATTAAAATCTCTTCATGAACCACTCCAGTCCTTCAATAATGGCAGGAAAGAAGTAAATTATTTTTTTAAAATTATTATTATTATTAAATTAATTTATAGTTGATTTAGCCTAGAAAGTCTTATCACGACTTTTACCGTAGATTTACATTATATTAATGTACCATAGAACCATGGGGAATAATGAGCAGTGAACTAGACGACTTACAATAATTATTCACTATAAAATCATAAAAGGAACACCAGAAACAAGGAAAAATTCATGTAGTATGAGTTGATCAATCAGATTTTGAAATATAATCCAGAGTGAAGAACTTGATGAGTATATTGAGCTGTGAAGGAGATGAGAAGGCCTCACATGTCTTCTTGGGAATGGCGTTGTGCTGGCGTCATTGGTTGTAGAGAACACAGTCTGTAGTCTGAGATTATGTGCTGCATCGTCAGCACGCTGTTACATGTTGAGCAGATAGGGGGTTGTTGTTTCTCAAGGAGATAGCTTTGGGTGATGTTGGTATGACCTATTCTTATTCTTGATATTAGAACATCATCTTGCCTGGAAAGTTTATGAAGGAGATATTGTTCTGTGGTTTCTGATGTTATTTCATGGAGTTTACTGGTAGAAGTTCTAAACCAATGATTCTTTCACTGTTGGAATACTTTTTTTTTGAAGTAGAAAATGATGTTAGTATGAGGTGTAGCTATTGTAGGAAGAAGTGTAGCTTCTTTAGCCGCTTGATCAGCAGATTCATTGCCATGAATGTGTGAGGGTACTTCTTTACCTTGCTTCACCACTTTATGGAATATCAATTGAATTTCTTGTACAAGGACGTTTGTCGAAGGTAGATTCTCTATTGCGTTTAATGCACTTCGCGAATTAGAGTAAATAACACATGAGTTGTTGCAGCTGGCTGTATTCAAAATGTAGGCTATATCATGGGCTGTTTAAGTGCAAAGAGTTCATTGGAATAGACAGTGAAAGATTTAGAAAGTCGAAAAAGCATGGTATTGTCAGGATAAATTATCCCACGGCCGTTTCTTTCATCATATTTCGAACCATCAGTATAAATAGCACTGAGCATTGGGTAGCTATTGGAAATTTCAAGAAATAATCGATCAGTTTGGTTTTTAACTAAGTTGTTCAGTTCGAAGTTGACTGTTGGTACGGTAATATACATAAACTGAGTTTTGTTGTTTTTGTTGCTTATTTTAAAGGCTGCGACATCGTTGTCATAATAGCCCCACGTATTTGGGTGTGTGTGTATGGAATTTGTGTCATAACCTGTGTTATTGCGATGGTTGTACTAGTGTGTACAGTATATTTGTAAACTGGGTATAGGATTGGAAAAGAGTCGGCCGTGGCCATAAGTTGTTGTCATGTTTGGTGTTAGGTTGATTTTGGTTTTTAGTCTGTCTGCAACTGTTGAAAAGAATTCCTTTGTAACAGTAACTTTTTGAAGTTTCTTCCTATTTTCTCTGCCATCCATTAATAGATTCTTCTCTGAGGTGACTATTTACTGTGATGATGGGTCGCAACAGCTCTCATTTAATTTTACAGCCTTCTTTGCTATTTTATCAGCCAGTTCGTTGTCTTGAATACTTTTGTGTGCCTTAACCCATTTGAATTGTATACTCCAATTATATATATCAAGAGTAGCTGTAGTTTCCCTTATGCTCCCAATTATTATTGCTAGTATTATTATTAATATTAATTATAGTTGGACGAACTCAAGCACAATCATTGGCAAGATATCTGAGAGTTTACGTTTGTCTATACAGGGCGTTTCATAATAATGTAACTCAGAAAGTCTGCCTATAGGATCGACTACAATATCTACAGTAATGCAATATTGTAGAATCTAACGCCATAATACTGTATGTTGAAAATTATAATGAAAGAACGTGGCCTGGATACTCTTAGAATAATGCTGATAACGACTTGTGTTTCACATACGATTACTCTGCGACATAGCCGAGCGCGATGGAGAGCTGCAGTGAGTCTGGGGATGTTCGAATCCCAGTACTGACAGCGGCTATCCTGAGTGTGTGGTTTTCCCCGCCTTTTTCCATACTCATTTTACGCAAATGTTGGGAGAGTACCTAATTTCAAGGCCTGGGACACCTACCCGTTTCTTCCTAATAATAGTACTGTAGTTACACACACTACTACAGTTATCAGGTTATCAAATAATTAGAACATACACCCAAGTACACGGGGCCGATGGCCAGGATATTCGGAGCCCCTAAAACAATTAATAAAAATTACATCCGTCTAATGCTTATGGTCTTAAGAGATGCCAAAGTGTTGTAATTTAGTCCCGACAACGAAGTTGGTAACATTTACAAGAGAAAGGACAGATGACCTCACTGTTCCGCCCCTTATTACAAAATAAATAAATAAATAAATAAATAAATAAATAAATAAATAAATAAATAAATAAATAAATAAATAAATAAATAAATAAATAAATAAATAAATAAATAACATTTAAGAGAAAATAAATTGAATCAAACTTAAAATCCTTTTGGAAGTTACTACTTAAACTAACAGAGATAAACATCCTGACAAATTATCCGTGAGCTATTCCTCAAGACTCATGACGTGTGGCTTAAAACATGATAATACTCATTAGCTAAATTGCCAATTAAGGCAGCAACGCTGCGCCATATTTTATTATGAGTTGGGATCTTCTGGATGGTGGTTTAAGCCCAGGAGCTAAATACGCTATAAATGTTAATGTGTTGATATAGTCAACTTTAAAATGCTAATGTCTGCTTAACTTGACCATAATACTGTAATGGTTCATTTTTAACGACTTCATCAGTCTATGAGGAAATCCTTGCACAAATACAGAACCGTAGTACGATGTTTTCAACTACGGTTCTAGAAAAATCGCAATTTCATCAGAGCTTCCTCCTATCCTTGCTTATCATAACAACTGGCTAGCATTCTTGGTTGTCACCACGGAGGTACGGGTTCAATTCTCAGCTCTGCCAAGAAATTTTATTCTGATCTGAGGGTTGTATCGGGGTTCACGCAGCCTCTTGAGGCAAAACTGAGTTAGATTTCCACCTTAGCCATGCTAGATGTGGTTTTCCGTGGTTTCCCGCTTCTATTTCAGGCAAATTGTCGGGATGGTACCCAAAATTAAGGCCACGGTCGAATCCTACCAGAATCCTAGCCCCAATTACAAATTCAAACACACTGGTACAACCATCATAATGACACAGATTCCACTCACACCCAAGTACACGGGGCTAGATGACCACAATGTCACCAACCCCCTAAATGAAACAACAACAAGTGGGAGATGTAAGAATGACCCGAAAGCATATTCAGAAAGTCCCCATCATTTCGAGAGCCAGTCCACTCCACATGCTAGCTTACCAGGCCAATTTTGATGCGATGCCAACGTTGATTGGTTCAGCTTTCAGGCGCAAAGATACGCCGCACACGTTGTTGAGCTGTGCTTCTAATCATTTAAATTAGCCAGGTGGGCCAGGTACGCGGTGCGACTAAGCGCTTCTTAGCCTGGTGTATAACTTGGAAAAGGGGGTTGAAAATAAATGTATAAATTGATTTGTGATATAAGTTTTAGGTTGAAAAATAGAGGTGCCTCCCCGGAGGGCCCTGTCGTGAAATAAAGTTGATGGTTTTAAGCTTGCGTAGTGTTTGGAGTTTGAAGTATTTAATATTTTAAATGTTAAGTTGTTCAAATTATAATTTATTAAGCGTTATGTAAAGGTGTTATTAAAAGCTAGCAATTTCTATCTCGTTCACTCGACCACCACCTGCCGTTCCGGCCGTGGCGCGACATCAGCAGTTGCTTCAGCTTGATAATAGGCCTAATAATAAAAATATGACGGGTTTTGAAGTTATGACTTCAGTTGAGCTGTGCTCTCGTGCAAATGTTCTACTAGTCCAAGGTCGATTTCTGCGTGTTAAGGAGGAATACCAGCAAATATAGAGAGTTGGAATTGGTTGGTTCCTTAGTTTAGGAACTACAACAACGCGGTCATGTAGCCCCGTGTTCTTGGGATGTGTGTAGAATTTGTCTGATAACCGGCGTTAATTGTGATGACTGTACTCGTATTAGTGTGTGTTATCTGTGATTCAGGTAGAATAACTGCAGACGATTATTTTTTTCAAGTAGTTCCTACTTTTGCTATCAAATGCTACCGTCCACGACACCTAGCTGCGGACGTGGCTACTAAATGCCATAGCAGTCAGCACCTGGCGGTGGAAGTTGGAACTAATATACCGTTATCAAACTAACCTACAGATTTTAACTTCCACAAGTGTAGTTAGTGGAAGGTTCTTTTTCATACCATAAATCTTCCCCTCCGAAGGAAGGCATAGTGAGGGATATTTAACGCTCTTAAAAATCCGACGACTTCAGCCGGGTTTGATCCCGCGATCTTGGGCATAGAAGCTCTGCATGCTACCAACTATGCCCCCAAAGCCGACCAGAGTTGGAATTAATAATGTAAGGAGGACTGTGAAAAATTAGATTTCCTCAGCCAGAAATCGAGCCCATGATATGGAGTTCAGTAAAATGCTGTAGGCCTACTTCTTTCTGATCAACGACGCGGAGGTGGAGTTTTTAATAAGAACGTAATCGTGGAAATAATAGTCACAGTACTATATGAACGTAGATGCATTCTTTGCGCTTTTCAAAATAGCTGATTCAGGTTAAATAAAATATATCAGCAATGTGATATGAGGGGGCTGCGTGGCGCAGTCGGTAGAGGCGCTGAGCTTCTAACTGAAACGGAGTGGGTTCGATCCCCACCCAGGTAGTGGATTTTAGAAACAAAACTTCCACTTTCGGGAACGCAAATTGCCCTGGGGTTCACTCAGCCTACACCAGAAATGAATACCAGGGTAATTCCTGGGTGCAAAGACGGCCGGGCATGGTACTGACAACTGCATCCCATCTAGTGCCGATGTCACAACAAGTGGAAGCCTCTACCTTCCACTACTCCCAGAGCCTACATGACCTGTACGGAGTTGGCTTTGCTTTGCAATGTGATATGAACCACTGCGTGAGATCCTCTCATATGTCTTTCCGTCAGTACCCTGTTAGAACGACCACTGAGCGTGGAGCATTAGAGTTGATCAAATAAGAACGAGGAAGATGGGGTGGTCAGATCGAGTCGGCGGGTTCAAATGGAAGAGGATTTCCAAATGCACGGAGAAAGGTAAAACAGGAATTCGATCATCTGTCTCGTTTTATTTAGCGACAGTACCAAAATAGTGGCCAAGTATACCCAAGAACCTTATTTTCAAACACACCGACAGCGGTGGCTACGCTCGCTAAAGCGCAGCGTGGATTCGACCCTCACCGTCGGCCGTCCTTGAAATGATTTTCCGTGGTTTCCCCATTTTCAACACCAGGCAAATGCTGGGATGGTACCTTCTGACAGGTCACGGCCACTTCCTTCCACATCCTTGTCCAGTTTCATTCATCTTCATCAATTCCATCTCTTATCCCGGCGCGCAGGTCACCCACGGGCATCGACTAGAAAGACCTGCACTTGGCGTCTCAGGAGATCACACAAGAGAAAATCTGAAACATGCGACAATTCACTGTGTAGTAAAATATGCCAATATGCACTTTTAAAAGAGCTTCCTTCAGCCTGTCCTAATTATTATTTGGTGTCACCTTAATCAGCGAGGTTCGTTTTGGAATTTGCCGATGGATTAAGACTGAATGCGTTTCTTGACGCCGTGTGATGATTTTTCAGCTGAAATTTCCATTCCGTAGTTACCGGCAATCGAACTCAGGCTGTTCGGATGAATGGAAAGTAGCTATACCATTGCACCATCACGATCGCCTTTCCTCTTATATAGAGTATATAAGTTATCAGACAAATTCAACACACACCTAAGTACACGATGCTGATGACCAAGATGTCTCTAGTCCCTGAATCAAATCAACAACATCATAAAAAGAGAAACTGACGCTTTGTATCAAAATAAAAAACATGGTATTATTTTTTTTATTCACGGGCCGTGAAAGCCAATTTACCATCTTTTTGGAAGCCTTTTTAGGGAGGTGAAAGGCTGCTTGAAATTTTAGCTCTCACAGTTAAGAGGCGCACGTGCTCTTCATGAGAAGGGAGGTAGTGCATAGTTCGCTACTCCTGTTGGAGTCCGGGCGGGGAGCACCAAGCGCCCGCTGATGAGCCAGCTTGGTGTTCCTAGGCAAAACCCCACACAAGACATGGCATAAAACTAGAAAAATTGCCGAGTTTTAATTATTATTATTATATGCATTGATTTGCGATACATTTGAGGTAAATGCGGTGATATTTAGACCACAATTTTGTATTTGGGTGTTGGCAACATTGCGGTAGAGCGAGGAATAGACGCGAGTGAAGGACGTCACTTGATAAGTTATTGTCAGTGCCAAGCGAATGAGTTGGAGACGAGTGATGTGCACTTGGCGAAGTCAATTTATATAAAGATTGGCTACCAAGGGCGGTCAACGCTCTCTCGGTCTCGTTAATGGTCCCGATACTTCAAACAAATAACTTAATGGGCAAGGTCGATAAGCTGCGGGAACAGCTGTATGCTATTAAGGAATGTTGTAATAGTTTGTCAGACTCCGAGTGGAATCTGTATAACAGACAACCGTACTTGAAGAAAATAGCCGGTGTGGAATAACCGACTTGTTCCCAGATTTATTTATTTAGCGTATGGCTTTTAGTGCCGGGAGTATAAGAGAACATGTTCGGCTCGCCAGAGGCGGACACCCATTGGGTGAGCTACAAGTGCCATTCAATTTCAAGTACCGTAGTTCCAACTTTCGCTACCAGATGTCACTGACACCTAGTGGTGAACGTTAGAACTTTGATAGAGTGTTACAACGGAATCTAACCTAGATATTTCGCTTCACACAAGTTTAGTTAGTGGAAGGATCTTTTACATACCATAAATCTATGACATGGGACCGCCGGCTTTACTTCCCCTCCGAAAGAAGGCATACTGAGGGATTTTAACGCTCATATAAAATATCCCATTTCGGCCGGGTTTGAACCCGCGATGATGGACACAGCAGTTCAGCATCCTCCGTAGTTAAGCAACATTTGGTGTGATTAAAATCTTGGCGATAGGGTGGGGGTAGTTTGCATATGGAAAGGAGGAGGAGCGTATAGGAACTGGCCACACTACCCCTCCAGAAAGCAGTGATTCCAACCCGTGGGATTTGTCCCAAATTGTGGGACATTTAGACAAATATTTTTAGGAAAGGGATAAAGGGATTTGTTTGCAAAAAGTGAGGTGAATTTGGGATATTTGGCCGATGTCATATATCACCAGCTGAGCGGCCATGAATACATAAAAGCTTCGTTTGCACAGCAAATGTGCACAATAGGTACGGTTCATACATGCCGATAGAATAATAACAAACCTTTCTCGGAAGTATAGTATTACATTACAATCGCCAACTGCTGCTTGTGCGATAAGACAGTTTTGTGTGTTTTTTGGAGATTAAAACTTATGTTTTGGTGAAATAAAAAAAAACAATTCAAAGACTTATACAGGGAAAGAATACAAATGTTTAAGTGTATGATAATGATATGACATCGGCTAAATATCCCAAATTCACCTCACCTCTTGCAAAAAAAAAAAAAGATACGAGCCTTACAGTAGTCGCATATGATGTGTAACATCTGACATGTTATCCTACTCGTATACTACACAGCTTGGACATTTTTAAGATGTTAATTGACACTCCGTTTTCATACTGGTACTATGATGAATGTATAGATTGAATTGGAGATATGCTACTGTCACACTTATGGCGCAGCGGTCAAGCTGTTAGTCTCTCACCAAGGTAGACCGCGTTCGATTCCCGGTCAATACATGTGAGATTTTCGAATTGAAATGCCATGTCCCGTGGTTCGCATTCCACGTAAAAGGGAGGTACCGTGGATCATGGTCGTGAGATTAACGGTCACACAAAACCACAAGATTCCTTCCTTCCTTTTACATGAATAATTCATAATAACAAAGTGACACACAACGTCGACTCTACTCTGAAATACTGTGTGCGCACTCCTCAGTAACTATAACATTCATTATTCTCAAGGCTCTCATACAATTCGTCGTAAACAATCAAAACATGGCTGCCTACAATCATGACCTAGTCTCACAAATGATGAAAATACAGCTTTTATTCCACTCATATAACAACATTCTGTTATGCATTTAATATTTGATTACTCACCCACAGTTTGACAATAATGCCGCTTACTTAAATGTCATTTATCGTCTTTATTTTATCATACACTCAACAACATTAGTCTCAAGTTTTCACTTCCTACCCCATGTTATATTCAACCTTGAACGTGAAGCTTCATAAACTGCTCAATGACAAACGAAAGTCGGTGAAACATTTGCCACTGTGCTCGTCAAACCAGTGCCTGCTAAATGCACTGCCTACTGTATTACTATAACACTAGCGGACCCGTGCGAGAAATCTCGCATATTCATAAACCACACTTTCCCCAATAGGTTTATAATGAGACACTTGAGAAAACGGTTATGTTTGTATTTCAACCAAATGACTATAGAACACTATTTACATTTCAGGATAAAGGAAAGTCCTCAGAATGTTAATATTACATGAAACAGGCGCCACAGCGGTCCGTGGGCAGCAATTATGGAGAGTATTTTCCTACATCAACGATGTTTGCAAATCGCACACTTCGTACAATTTTTAATCACTTTCTTAAAGAAATTATAGATATTTATGAAATTATAGTGCAGTAAGTCACTGCTAATGTCTATTGTCTTTCATTTGAATGCTCATTTGTCACGATCGGTCGCTTGTGAGCGCCGCAGGAGGGATGCATACTACTGAAATAATATATATGATTCTCGCGCTACAGAGCACACACTGCCTTGTTTCCAATACACACATTTTCAATTGTACAAAAATCACGCTGCCTTTGCATGGTACCACTGCCAGCTAGTACACTTCCGTTTGATCGATCGAGCGGGCAGTGCATACTTCCGTTGTCTACCACTGCCAGCTAGTACAGTTCCGTTTGATCGATCGAGCGGGCAGTGCATACTTCCGTTGTCAACCACTGCCAGCTAGTACACTTCCGTTTGCTCGATCGAGCGGGCAGTGCATACTTCCGTTTGATCCACCACTGCCACCTCGATCGTTCCGATCCACTTCCGTCCCCAATTTTCAAAATCACTCCCACAAAACTATCCAGTAACCGAGCGGAAAGATGTTACACATCAAAAAAAAAATAAAAAAAAAAATATATATATATATATCCCTTTCCTAAAAATATTTGTCTAAGACAGTTTTGTGTTTCGTTAAAATCAATTTTAGCGCAATTAGAAACACATTATTGAGACTCTGGAGCACATTTTTTATTCATTATACATTTGTTTTGAACGAAATTAATTTTACGTGGGATATTTTCTAGTGAAAAGGGACATTCTATGTGGGAAGTTGGGATTTATAGGTTTGAGAGGTTGGCAACTCTGCCAGAAAGCCTCCTCTGAGGCACAAAATAAATCCCTTCAGACCAGAACTAAATTTCTTTGTAGAATCGGGAATCCAACCCGAACCTCAGGAGTGACAGCCATGGATCGGTAGTAGAAGAGATGTATATTGTATAAAGTAAGTACAGTAAACTTACCTAGAGCGGAACGCAATCGTTCCGTATTTATTTTTCCGTTTTCACAGGTTTCCGTTTCTCAAAGGGTTGAGTTTTAATAATAAAAGGAAATACTGTATTATCGCATAGGATTTCAATGAAATAATAATTTAAAATATAAGTCTGTAAATAAACAAGAAATAGGTTGACATGTATTACACTGTATTTTCAACTTAGGTACAAAAAATTCAGTTTCTCTGCTCGTTCCTTTGTTTTCACATGTCTTTCAAAGTGCATTGTCGCGACTTCTTTACAAGAGAACGTTGTAGGATCTCCTTTGCATCTTGCATTAACTCCAGGAGATCCAGATCATTCTTGGAAGCTGCAAATTCCTGAAGGTCACTAAAAACAGATAGTGCTTCTCCAAAAGTGTGTATTAAAAGAGGGTTGGAGGAAGTAACAGTACATGGCATTCACTTACAGATGTTATGATACGTAGCATACCTGCTGCGTCCTTGAGGAAAAATTGTTTTCTAGATCTTGGGTGCAAGTACAGTCATGCTCAAAATTTACTACATAGCTTTGTACTGTATTATGGATAAGATAATCCGTCTTATTCAGGTTATTTACGCCTACAGTCCAGCCTCCGAGTGTCCGGCTCTGACATTTTTCATAAGGAAGGAAGACAGCGTTGCCGGTTCTGTACCGCGAAATATAAAACAACGTGGACTACATAAAATATTTCTCAAGTTTTTGAATGAATTCTGACGGACAGCTGACCATATTACTTAAGTAATATACTTACACACAGTTAACAGGTAATTGTGCACACACAATACAATAAAACAACAAAGCTGCACTAACAAACAGAGCAACTGGACTACAGAAGAGAGGTTTGGTAACATCGAGGTAAATTTGAAGACCGGCTTACCGGGAAAACCGCTTATTGGCACAGGTGACAACATACTTGATGGTAGTAAGCGACTTCGCCAACATAGGGGAATTCCACTGCAATTTAGAATTTAGGTTTTGTAACCAAAGAATGTCGGAATAACGAAATAATGCATAACATTGCAAATGGGGTGTGAAACTTCCACGATACATAGTGAAGACGCTAGAGAAGAATTATAATGATGGCAAGTTTCAAGGTTCAATTAATAGCTTCTCACTGCTTTAAGTTGGCTATATTGTTCTCTTTACCCCTCTTCTCCCACCATCACCAAACGTCAGAGCCGGACACTCAGCGGCTGGACTGTACAGTCCCGCATTTTTTATGTTTCCGCGTTAGGCAGTTTTCCGGTTTACAGTGTAATTTTACATAGTAAATACCTCAGTTCCGAATTTTGTTTTCCATTTGTCCAGGTTCCGGTATATAAAGTGTCCAGTTTAGGCAGCTTTTACTGTATAAAGTAAGTAAAACAAATGTAACAAGTAGTTCCGTGAAGAACTATACAGCCTATTTACATATATCCTACTTATGTTAATTCCCTCTATCTACATACAAAATTTCAGTTTGATTGCTGTAATAGATTCTTAGATATTGAGAACCGACTAAATATTTCGGATGGTCGCCATGTTGGATTTTATATATGTCGGTCCTAGAGTTATGTACTGTTACATGGAGAGCATTATGTACGTGTAGCATTCAAACTTCAATCGCATGATTAGGACACAAGATGTAACAAGGAGTTTTTAAAATTTCGCACTGCTGCCATCTTGTGGTTATGGAAAGAATTGAAATAAATTAGATGCCAGTGGATTAACATTCGTATACGGATTTAATGTACCAAGTTTCACTGCATGGTTAAATTGCGAGAAACGTCCATGTGAATATTCATACTTCTCGTCGCCGCCATGTTGGATTTGTGATCACCAGGTTATTTAAAGTCCTATAGGTGAACTTAAGCCCCTATGAACATAAAAAATGTCAGTTTGATTGCTATAATAGATTCGTAGATATTCAGAGCCGTCTAATTATTTCGGATGGTCACCATGTTGGATTGTTAAATGTATAGGCCATAGAGTCATGTACCATTAACGGAAAATGATTGCGTAGGTTCATTATTCAAACTTTCACATCGATCGCATGATTACGACACAAGAAATAAAAACGTAATTTAAAAATTCGCAAAGCCGCCATTTTGAGGTTATGTAAACAATTGAACTAAATTAGATATCAGTGTATTACAATGTGTGTAAACATTTCCTGTACCAGATTTCATTGCGGTTGGAACATTAAATCGCGAGAAAGGTCAATTTAAAATTTTCAAATTCGCTTGGCCGCCATGTTCGTTTTGTAGTTAACCGGTTTTTGAAAGTCTTATAGATGAACTTCCAGTAGTGCCCTTTATCTCCGTACAAAATTTCAGGGTGATACCGCTAATAGTTTCAGAGATATAGAATGCCGGTGAAATATTTCGTACATCCGCCATCTTGTGGTTATGTAAACAATTGAACCAAGTTAGATGTCGGTGCATTACAATGTGTATAAACATATACTGTACCAAGTTGTATTGCGTTTGGTTGGTTAAATCGCGAGAAACGTCTATTTAAATGTCGCAAATTCGCGTGGCCGCCATGTTGGTTTTGTAGTTACCAGTTTTTCAATAGTCACATAGGAGAACTTCTAGTAGTTCCCTTTATCACCGTAAAAAATTCCAGGGTGATACCGGTAATAGTTTCGGAGATATTGAATGCTGGTGAAATACTTCACATAGCCGCCATGTTGGATTGGTGAGACGTAACAAAATTTGAAGGGCACGGTCTGGGTCGTCCGGAATAGTGATATGAACTTACCGAGTTTGATTGAAATCGCTCCAGCCGTTTAGAATTTATTAGGGGGGATACACACACACTCCTCACACACACACACACACGGACAAAAGGTGATCTCATAAGCCTATTTTTTTTTTTTTTTTTTTTCAAAATTGAAAATAGGCTAAAAATCTACTTTTCTATTTATTCATTAATTTCTCCCAGAATTTACATTGCATTGTTTGGTTCAAAGTGGACGAACCTTTATAAGCGAATTAATGATAACAGTTGAGATAGTATTAGAGCAGTGGCTATTGTTTTAAAGGCGGATCATCGAGGTCATCTGCTTCCTGTAACATATAATCACTTTGAAGAAGGAAACAGGAGGGGCACCGACCTCTAAAGAATATGAATATATTCTTGGTCATCTCTTATTCTGTACGACTTCGAAGGTTATCTTTAACCATCGTCGTCGATGTCATAAGGGAACAAGATTTGACCAAGGTACGTCCACAGGAAAGGTGAAATAGAGAAGTTCCGCAATAGTACTCTAAAGCAATGCCGCTCTTAGCTGGAGCCCCGTGATTGTAAACCCGCGGTCCACAATTTGTAAGGTGATTTAATGTAACCAGTATAGTGATTAAGGTATCCCCCGACAGAATTAGGTAAACTTTAGAAACCAAATTTTAATAATGATGTTATCTTTCTGTTCGCAGGTGAGTACTGGTGCTACCTGACTGGTGACTGAAGAGACATGTGAGTTACACTTCTTGAAATAATACAAACCAGATCATCGTTTCTTGGATTCCTTTACATTTTCTCCCTGTCCTGACTAAATGAAATGGTTTCTACCTAACGACGAAGTGATGACCCATACAAATCTTCGCATGCTAATCTATGTTAGTTATTTTTAGAGTTAAAGAAAGGAACGATTTACATCAGTTCCATATCATAATGCCGAAATAACAGATACTTACATTTCTATCTGAATGAATGTTTTGCAAGGGACGGAAGTCTGTGGCAGAAGATGACAGCATGCAGTAAGTGAATCAAGTGGTTAGTGAGATGTGTCAGTCTGCGATTTCCAAACAGTAGGCTACGGTACGAAGACCTTCCCGAAATTTTAGTCAGCCCTCTACATCATTGTTCAAGTACCCAATAACTTCTTAGGAGGCGTGATGGCACAGTGGTCAAGCTGCTTGCATCTCACCAAGGCAGATCGGATTCGATTCTCGATGAACGTATGTGACGAAGAAAAATGTAACGTCCTGTTGTTCGAATTCCACATAAAAATAGGAGTTACCGTGGCTCACGATCGTGAGATTAATGGTCACATAAAATTTATTAGCTGGACGGAGATTTAAAAGTACCAACGCGCACAAAAAAAACTTTTTTACATAGCCTTTAAAGTTGCTTCCAATAATTTGATTTCTTCATGAACGCCTTGATGACCAAGTAGGCTTTGCAACCATTAGGTCGAGTATTGTAAAAGACCTGGTCCTAATGGCTGAACAGCTCGTAGTTCAACTTATTTGCATTCTTTTAAATGTGAAAGGACCGGGGAAGGGGAGGAATCATCTTTCTACTCGTTGACCATATTTCTGTATCCGATAATTACCACTAAGAATAATATTTCCAGTCGTACATCTCTCCAAGGGAAAAATACAATTCGTATGTTGAGTATCGGTGACACAATCCTCAAGGCTATCGCTATCTACCATCTGCGCCCACTTCCGTTTGATCATCAAAAGGTACCGCTGCATGATCGGAATTAACAAATTGATCCAATGACGTTTAAGTGGATGCTCCCTTGAAATCGTGTTTGAGTTCCTTTATCCTCGCTTTTTCTTCATTTCATTGAATCACTTCGGCTTAGGAAGACTCGCAGAGGCGATGAAGGGTGACTAAGGACTGTGAAAAGTGTTCTTAGGAAAGCGGTGTAAGACTCTTCCTCATAGCGGGTTACAGGCCGGACGTTTGTTTTAGACGATTGCCCTTGACCTTGAAGCTTGCGGGTGAGCCTGTACACTGTCGCTCTCTCGCCCTGTCGCTTCACAGTTGTCACCACCGGTCTGATGTAATTAAATTCCAGACTTGAGCACGTGCCGACACCACCGTGCAGACAGTACAGTCTACATCGAAGTATTGTGTGAAGCGGAAGAACACGTTACATACAGGGTCTTTCACTCAAAGTGCGGCTGGCAGCGTGGCGCGTAGAGGCAGCTCACTGAGCTTAGGGTCGAGAGTCCGGAGCATCAATCCAACAGCACTTCCTTCCTTATCTTAATTATGACATATGCTGTGACAGCAGCGCGCTGCGATATGATCGTCTGACCTTTATAGCTGCACGTTCTACCTGGAGCGCTGGGCCGGCCGCACTTTGAGTGAAAGCCCCCGTAGTTACGAACAGAACGCCAGTATATTTGCCAATGACTGTACTTCAGCAGTAGTGTGAGATAGCTTTGTCAATCATCAGATCGCATGGGGCAGGTGACAACAACACAGGTACTGTAGTAACTCGCCTCCAGGCTTCCATTAAGATTTTTCACTCGTTTAACAAACGTCCGGCCTGTAAATATCGTCTTTTAGCCAAGGCGATTAAAAGGAGTCCAGCCAGCTCTGTCACTACCGATACACTTATTTCTAGTCTAATGGTTGAAATGGGACACACTCAGACTCCGGTAACTGGAAAAAGAGTGGGTTGTTATTATGTTAGTTAGTTATTGTTGTTTTAAGGGACGAAACTACAAAGTCATCTGCCTCTAAAAGAGTGGGTTGGATTACCACCTCAGCCGTCCTAGTGGTTTCGCACCTCTATCCAAGCAAATGTCAGGATGGTACCTAACTGAAGCTGTTGTTGTTGCTTTGACATCATGGTCAAATATCCCCGCGAATTTGGGTGTGTGGAATTTCTATGATAAACTGTGTTATTGTGATGACTGTACTAGTGTGTGTATTTGTAAACTAGGGATATGATTGAGGTGGTTGGTTGGTTCTTAAGTTTAGGGGCTGCGACAACGCGGTCATGTAGCCCCGTGTACTTAGGGTGTGTGTAGAATCTGTCTGATAACCGGTGTTAATTGTGATGACTGTAATAGTGTGTGTTACCTGTTTTTTAATTTAAGGGCCGTGGCTTTAAGTTAGGAACCATCCCAGCATTTTCCTGGAGTAGAAGTAGTGAATCACGGAAAACCACTTTCAGGATGGCTGAGGTGGGAATCGAACCCTCCTCTTGTCAGTTTTGTCTCACGAGGCTGAATGTACCTCTCTCCGGCCCTCACACAAGAATTAAAATGTCCTGGTAGAGCCAGGAATCGAACCCGGGCCTCCGGGGCGACAGCCAAGAACGCCCACCACGAGGTGGTCTTCTTACCTAACTAAGAGCTGTGGCGTCTCCTTACCAATCCTAGCGCCCAACTGCACACACATCACAGTAATAGAAGTAATAAAACATTCCACACACACAAACAATACACGAAGCTGCTGACCACGATGTGCCAAACCCCTAAATGAAACAATTACCTAACCAGGCCCCCTGTTTAAATAAAACTGCCATCATTCCTATACTGTTCAATGTGTGAAAGAGGCCAACAATGCGCACAAAAAAATGTTAGATAAAGCGCGTATCAGCATGACCTTTGGATCTTCCACATTGATAGATTATGTAACCACATTAAGCCTTTCAAGTGCAGGTTATGAAGATGCTTCAGCATGCAATGATGTAATCCCACTCTCTTACGTGCTTCCCTCTTTACTGGTTAGCAGAAAGCCTTACAAAAGCCTATATTCGACACAATTGACGGCGATTCGCACAACACTCAACCTTAACCATTTACAGTATTTTTTTTACAAAACTGCGATTTCATGATCACCTCTCCGTAAGTCAATAGTTTGTTTTGTCGTTGATTCTATTCTGGGGCTTTGCTACATCGTGGTCATGTATCCCCGTGTACTTGGGTGTGTGTAGAATGTGTCTGATAACCTGTGATGTCTGTATTTGTAATTGAGGTAGGAAGCGGCCGGGCCTTAAGTTAGGTACCATCCCGGCATTTGCCTGGAGTAGAAGTGGGAAACCACTTACAGGATGGCTAAGGTAGGATACGTGAATAGTGATGCCCCCACCAAGTCACAACTGACGCTGGATTATGGTTTTTCTGGATTTTTGAAACTACAGACGCCAACTTCTTGTAGCCTAGAAATCTACAAATCATAAGTTTTAGTTCCAACATTGTAAATGTTGAATAAGTTCAGTATCGTTATTTGATCATAAGTTCAGTATCGTTATTTGATCATACAAATGTTGTGTTCTGAAATTGTAGACATTACGCGTGTTTTTCAGGGCCCCTGAGATCACCCATTTTCCACGGGCTGATGCCAATTTTTTGGAAATATTATACAGTACTCTTTGTAGGAAGTGAAACACCAAGAACAAGAGATGTGACCACATTGCACTTTATACCACATATTAGGGACATGACAATACATTACTGATTAGAAGGGCAGTCCGGTACATGTACGTTGATTTCAGTACGGCGTCCCGCCACCACGTGCTGCACTCAGAGCCGCTAGACGTCGTGGCATGGAATCATACAGCGCTCGAATACGCTGCTGGGAAATACCATGCCACGCGGTTTGTAGGCGCGTCCACAAGGCATCAACAGTGGCGGCAGGTGGACCTGAACGAACAAGTTGCCGACCGATCATATCCCGGGCATGTTCAATGGGCGACATGTCAGTGCGAACGAGCAGGCCAGGGAAGCAGAGGTATCCGTCGTTCTGCGAAGAAGGCTTGCACATTCCTCGCCCCATGCGGGCGGGCATTGTCCTGCTGAAATATGGCCTGTGGAACGGTCTGCAAGAGGGGCAGTGCCGCGGGCAGTAAAACTTCTTTGATGGAGTGGTCACTGTTCAGATTGCCCGCAAGACGTAGGAGGCGCGATCGCCTGTTATAGGCAATTGCGCCCCAAACCATTACACTTGGTGTTTGTCCGCTATGACGCTCAACAATTCAGTCTGCCTGATTGCGTTCTCCACGGCGGCGTCGAACGCGTATGCGACCGACACTGTAGGACAGGTTGAAGCGGGACTCGTCCGAAAACACTACATTTCGCCACTCAGCCTGCCAGTGTCGGCGTGCACGTGGCCATTGTAGTCGGAGGCGTCGGTGGTTCCCAGTCAATGGAAGCTGACGTAGTGGCATGCGTGCTACCAGTCCAGCCCTCAAACGACGGCGCCGCACCGTCGACGCAGATATGTCCACCCACGTTGCAGTGCTCCAACGTCGAGGCAACACCGAGGAGGACGCTGTTCTGTCCTATACGGTCATGTGGAGAAGATGGCGGTCGTCTCGCGCTGTGGTCACATTGCGTCGTCCTGTACCCTGTCATCGCTGTGTGCGGCCCTCCTCTCTCCACTGGATCCACATACGCCTTACTGTTGACGCATCGTGCCCTGTACGAGCCGCAATGTCCCGGAACGACAGACCCACCTCCCGAAGCCCAAGCATTCTGCCCCATTCAACCGCACTCACATGCTGATAGTCCACCCTGTGATGTCGGCGAGGTATCGATGCACTTGCTTACACGTTTCCACTTGGTATGAAGGCCCCACGCCGACAGAGCTGTGCGGAACACTGACCTGTCCGGTCCCACGACAGAGGGCACTGGTGGGCCAATGTGCACGCCATCTCTCTGCGATTTCAGTCACTTAGTATAGTACCGCAACATTGGGCGTAGTCAGTACTTGGATGGGTGACCGCTTGGGAACACTACGTGCCGTTGGCTCAAAAACCATTTTGAGCCTCCGTGGCTTAGGCGGCAGCACGCCGGCCTCTCACCCCTGGATCCGCGGTTCAAATCCCGGTCACTCCATGTGAGATCTGTGCTGGGCAGAACGGAGGTAGACAGGTTTTTCTCCGGGTACTCCGGTTTTCCCTGTCAAAATTTCATTCGAGCAACACTCTCCACTATCATTTCATTTGTCATTCATTTAATCATTGCCCCAGAGGAGTGCGTCAGGCCTCGGCAGCCGGCACAGTTCATATCCTCGCCGCTAGATGGGGGCTTCATTCATTCCATTCCTGACCCGGTCGGAGACTGGAAGCAGGCTGTGGATTTTCATTTTTTTTCAGTATAGTACCGCAGGCCTACACGACCCCTGTTATGGGAGTGTCTCCGACCATTTCTTCTGGGCGTTTCACTTTCTACAAACAGTAGTGTATTTACTCTACTATTATTAACACTACTGCTGACTGCCAACAGCTTACTTGCAAACTACAAAGGTCGCCTTGCGGTGTGAAAATGAAAATCCAGTCGACCGACCGGGTCAGGAATGGAATGAATGAAGCCCCATCTAGCGGCGAGGATATGAACTGTGCCGGCTGCCGAAGCCTGTCGCACTCCCCTGGGGCAATGATTAAATGAATGGCAGATGAATGAAATGAGAGTGTTGCTGGAATGAAATGTTGGACAGGGAAAACCGGAGTATCCGGAGAAAAACCTGTCTAACTCCGCTTTGTCCAGCACAGATCTCACATGGAGTGACCGGGATTTGAGGCCGGCGTGTTGTCGCCAAAACCACGGAGGCTTACAAGATTCTCGACTGTCACCGCATAGGCCCAACTCTGCCAAGTAATTTGAGCCGTGAGAGTCCAAGCGGTGCAACTCCTCTCGGAATAAGAGGCAAGTTGAACAGCAAGAGCAAGAAATGGCTTATAATGATAATTTGAAAATGTTGTTTAGTTTATAACTCAAACCACTAAATGGAGATAGAGAGCGTTATGGGCCGTTTCAACAAAGAGTTTCCGCTATTAGCCTACAACAAAATGCATTGCGTGATTCAACTTTTAAATTAATATAGGGACTCTTAACTGGAAAGTCCAGCTCGACTTAAAGGTATAATATTTTGCACTGATAGTGGACGATCAATCATAACATATCGGAATGAGAAAGGCCTTGATATCAGTTACTCCACCTGTGGGCGCACTTTCCTTGGAGCATGACTGGAGCTGGAGACCTCTTCAACGTAAACAATGCAAGTTTCAATCAATTTCCTGTCGACAAAACCACCCTCCTATGGAAATTACAGGCTAATAGTTTCCTTAATACGAGGGAGTGAGCTGAAGTACTGAAGGTCACATGACAATGGAACTTACATTTCAAAATAACGTCACACTCGTGCACAAGTGTGACAGAATAACGCTTTCGAGGAGTGGATCTCTTGTAAGACAACTGGATTCCGGTACATGTTTGATCTCCAGTCTCATTTAGGGAACTGAACGTAGCCTAAATATTCTTTCTTGGTGGGTGCATAAAAAAACTACTGAATTGCCCTTTATGCAAACTTACAGCATATTGCCGCGGATCCAGCCGAAGACGAGCCAGGAGGGGTAAAGATATACTGGTCTACATGTGTCTCCTACCGCTAGGAGACAATTTATTCATTCCAATTAAATGTCATGTTTTCGGACACATGAGACAATTTCGGTGTCCAGGTTTTGCCCGAGTGTTCATTATCTTACTAATATACTAATGCGGGTCTCTGGAATTTGAGCATCCCCAATTGGCGCGATTTGATCTTGCAACCGTAGGTACTGGAGTCGAGAGCCTTACCAACTTGGTCACAGAGTGGGCCAAAAAATAAATAAATGAGCGAGATGCACGGGAATAGCATCTTTTCCAATAGGCGGCCTAGAAAGAGTTTCATGACTGGTGTCAACAAATTTCATTTTTTTAAAATTTGATAATTGCCTTAATTTTAAATGGTTAAAATTTGATCTCAAGTTTTCAAAAACCTCTCGTTTTTTTAAGACATGAGCATTGTCATGAACGTGGAGACAAGACATGAGCATTGTCATGAATGCGGAGACAGAGGACCATTTGCCGCGCCTAGCAAGGACAGTAGGCCTACTCGTATATTGTGTGTATCCGACAATCGAAAGCAATATCAACGAGTTAGGGAATAGAGGCTTTCGCGTCGTCCTTCCAAAACAAGGGAAGGGGGTACCAACTTCCAACCTCTAATTATATAAGATTGTCTCGTCATGAGTGTGACACACTTTTTTGAAAGTTACACATGTGTCATGAAAGAAACCCCGATTCAGTCACGCAGGGCAGTTTCTCTAACGAAATTAACATCTACATCGAACGCCAAATTTATATAGCCGATGATAAATCCATCAATCTTAAAAGGATCTTTAGAAGAGCGAGATTTTCCCCTCGAAATTCAACTTCAATGCCAAACTTTGTCCTAACACTTTTTTTTCTTCTTTTATCGGGACATCGAAATTGTAATATTACTCGAACTATTTGAAATTCAAATTTCAGATAGGTGTTTATGCTGTTGTGAATCCATTCAGACAGTGGATCATTTATTCCTGCCCCTTGTTACGAAGGAAAATACTTATAGACTTGAATGTCGACTCAACAATTACGATCTGGAACTTGCATTGTTGTTTTGAATTTTCTTATCACTTATCCCCCTATCTCGTCTTCACCTACGGACTATGCGAGGATTATTCCTCTGCGATCACAAGGATGGTTTCCGGGAGCTGAACACCCTTTGTCAGCAGATACACTGGGGATAGTGACAGGCCGATCACCCAGGCGACCGCTACCTTTGGGCCTATACTCCGTATTTCCAGAGTAAGAACCTGACATATTTGGCGGGAACGTTCGTAAAATGGCCGCTGCGGGCTCCTATTGGCTGGATTTTGACAATTAGCACCACATGTTGCCAGTGCATTGCTCATGATACAGTCGCTTGTTAACCCGCATGGTGAGTGTAGATATATTCATCATCAGATTACTTTGTGTTTGAATTTTGTATTATATTTGCATAGCTGTCGAGTGCTTGGCCTCTTTCTCGTATTTATTCAATAACGGTGATAAAGGTAGCATACCTGCGGCGTGTTATTTATTTATGTACCGTATTTCTCCATTTGAATGTCCCCGGCGTTGACTCAGGATCGACATTTACATTTTGGCTGGATTTTGACAATTAGCACCACATGTTGCCAGTGCATTGCTCATGATACAGTCGCTTGTTAACCCGCATGGTGAGTGTAGATATATTCATCATCTGATTACTTTGTGTTTGAATTTTGTATTATATTTGCATAGCTGTCGAGTGTTTGGCCTCTTTCTCGTATTTACTCAATAACGGTGATAAAGGTAGCATATCTTCGGCGTGTTATTTATTTATGTACTGTATTTCTCTATTTGAATGTCCCCGGCGTTGACTCAGTATCGACATTTACATTATATTGCGCATAATAGTACCGAAATAATGTCCAAAGTGTAGCCCTGTGTATTATTCGAATCAGCTGATCTCCATCAACAATAATAACTTGGCAACACAGCTCAGCTGTTCCAAGCTCCCGCCATTTCCTTCACGTCCTTTCTTTTGAAATACAGAGTATAATTAAGGAAGAGTCAGGGAAGGGAGTTTGGAAGGAAGTCGGCCGTAAATCTGTTGCGAGGAACAATCTAAATAAAATGATGTCCTATTATTTGTTTTCACAGATAAAAAAAATAAAATTATAAAATCATACAAGATTTAAAACTTGCTTTGAGTGAATTATTTTGCCTTCATTTGCTATACAGTGCATTCATGCAATTTCCCCATAGCACAGTATTTCTGCAAAGGAATGCAGGCTGACGAACAAGCATAGTACTGTATAATAGAGAAGTTGTCTACAGGGTGCATGCAGCACGATCTATTGTGATGAAGGTGCGCCTGTGCTTGGCTTATCATAATTTCAAACATTCAGTTGTCTGATATGATACAAATATTTAACAATCCAAAAACTGGTATTCTTTCATGAGGCATTATGTCATCTTTTGGAACACAACCTTTCTACCTTATTTAAATACGGTACAGGACAGATGGCCACCCTGACAAAATGCCTCTGGGGTGATGGCCTTGAGGGAAAAATAAATATTCAGAGATGACTTACCCAGCTTCCACTTTCTTCAGCACAAATTTCACGTACACCAACTGATACTTGAACCAGGCTTGAAGCTATGAAGGACCCACGAACTGTCCAAGTTGTGGCAGGGGTTGAAAACGTACTTACCTCAATGGATCAGAGAGCACCAACTACCTGAGATAACCATCAAATGTTTCAAGCCTCAAAATAATATGCCATTATTGTCTATTAACATAATATAGTACTAGAAATTGGCAATTTTCAGACAAAGTTTTGGCATTGTTTTAAAGAAGAAACTAAAATACAATAGGAAAATGAAACACCCATCTGTTGGCAGCACTAATAGAAAAATCTGTGTCCATTGAATCATTGTTGGTAGATCAGCGTTTTAAGTTAGGGGAAGTAGGGGAATATATGACACAAACTACCGTACAGATTCAGAATCAGTGAGATTGTTTTTTTTTTTTTTAATCACAAGATTTTGAATACGATTCCCACTTGTATTTTTTGATTCTTTGAAATTTTGAAGCATGTTTGAGTTTGAATGCTTTGAATGTGTTTTACTAAACTTCAGAATAACAGACCGTCCCACTATAAATTATTTCCACTCCCATAAGGACTTGGCATTAAGTTCACAAGATCTCTAGCCCATATAACTACATGGAATAGCTCTATTATTCATTCTGAAACTTTAAAATCTGGTGGTACATTCTAGTCTGTACTGGATTTGGTAACTTATTAAGGAAATTTGCATGTAATAAACTTAATAACATTGTTGTGTAGAATTTTAATATGCAGATTTCATGTTTCTGAAGAGGTAATTATTACTGCTGAAAAGTAAACCTTTCCCCTTACATGCATACCCATCAACAATGAAAATATTTCCCTTCATAAGGAGTTGGCAACAATACTTCAAATAGGCTAGATTTCATTTTCAGAGAATGTTAAGTTAAGAATTCCTGACAGTAGCTCATTGGATAACTCACCAAAGCACATCACTCCAGATACCAGTACCAAAGAAATTACCTCTTCAGAAACATGAAATCTGGGTATTAAAATTCTACACAACACTGTTATTAAATTTATTACATGCAAAATTCCTAAATAAGTTACCATGTCCAAAACAGACTAGAATGTAGGCTACCACCAGATTTAAACATTTCAGGATGAATAATAGGGCTTTTCCATGTAGTTATATGGGCTAGAGATCTTGTGAACTAAATGCCAAGTCCTTATGGGAGTGGAAATAATTTATAGTATGACAGTCTCTGTTATTCTAAAGTCAGGTAAAACACATTCAAAGGGTTCAAACTAAAACATGCTACAAAATTTCAAAGAATCAAAAAATACAAGTGGGAATCGTATTCAAAATCTTGTGATGAAAACAAGTCAACAATCCCACCAATTCTGTTCATGTCCATGAGCAGAGACGGTGCTATAGTTAAGGTGAAATAGGTGGCCTTCTGGTGCTTTGGGTTGAATTGTGTGTTTGGCTTAAATAAAGCACATTGCACTGTACTGTACTATTTTTTAAAGATTTGTAGGAATATTGCATGCAAAATTATTTATGAAATATTTATGAAAATGTTCAGAAGTATGGTAGTTTGTGTCATATATTCCCCTAACTTAAAACACTGATCTACCAACAATGGTTCAATGGACACAGATTTTCTATTAGTGCTGCCAACAGATGTGTGTTTAATTTTCCTGTTGTATTTTAGTTACTTCTTTAAAATATTCTGGCTTTGGCTGTTGGAAGGAACTTATGAAGATAAACATGCCACAATGATAAATAGGGCACAGTGGATTAGAATATAGTATCAAACTCACCTTTAAGTGCCCTAACAGCAGTTGAATTGCTGATGCCTCAACTCTTAATATACATCTACGTGGATGTGGTTAAGATAAACAGACCACAGGATTTTGTACTAACAAATTTTTAATCTAATGCACATAAATACTGCAGCTTCTTCGTTATGGAAATGCACAATTGCAGAATATGGAATGCCAGAAGTGAACCATGGCATTGCATATGATCTGGCACTCACTGCCATGAAGATCGCAATGCTGCCCTCGACTCACTCATGTTTAAAACAGTGTAGCGCCCTGCACTTTCTTCGAGAGACTCTATACAGTATTAAACACACCTAATTTTTTACACAGATTACTGCTTGACACCACGATTTCGTTTCTGCATCAAGACTTCACTATCTGAAATGAAGGTCTCAACTGTACTAAGTAATATATAACAGATTTAATTATTGTATTAAGGAACAAGTAACACGGAAATATTGCAAAAATGGCGACTAGTTGAGAAAGAAGGCACTGTGTGTGTACGATGACAAGCATGTTAGCATGAAAATAATGCCAAAGAAAAACATGTCAGTAAAAATTCCTGTGGTCTGTTTAAGTGAATTAAGGCGACACTCCGGAGATAAAAGTAGATATTTTGTTCATTTTGGTGATTTTTTTTAATGACTGAAATTGAAAGGATGGGGTTTCTTCTGTCTTGTCACAAAGTTATTCCATTGAATTCAAACATTTTTATCACCTTAATAATGCTTTCTTTGTCGGTCTGCACACAGCAGAAATGGGCGTGGCATCTGCTGAACTGCTTGTTAGATTATTTATGTCATTGTCATGTTTTCATTGAATCAAATCAATAAAATATCCCTGTTCTTTGCAATAACGCATCCCGGGGATGGGTCAACAGCCCCCCTCCCGCATATATTTCTACAGAATAGAGCTGTAAGATCTACCAGGTTTCTGAATGAATTTATAAAGCCTGCAAAGGACTAATATTTCAGTACATGACTCTACTGTCATTGAGCAACATTGTATGCTTGTATTGGTATTCCTGACGTCACTACAATAATGCCGACAGTAAGTTTTGTAATTCTTGTATGTTTCTTCTTTCTTGAGAGTTCTGTGGCGGTAGCCAGTCTGTTTACTTTTGTGAAGTTCGTGCACAAGTAACCTCTTGTAGTTGTGCATCAAGATCCAGCTTCCAGAATTACCAATATTCGTACAGAAGCTGCTAAGAAACAAAAGGAAGGAAAAACATACGGTTCTGGCGACTTCTAGGTAATGGATCAGGAAGATAACGTCACTTGAACTTTGCTTTAATTTTCCCGTCAATTGTAATTTTACTTTTAAATCCCATTTTTCTCCCATAATATTCTGCCAAATGTAACAAAATTTGTATGGTATATGTATCACAGCTATATTAGGAAACCTGCGTATAGAATTCTTGATTGCAGAATTCTTCCCAGTATTTATTTATTTAATCGTATGGTGATACAATACAGAATACAAATAAGACAAAATTAAACTTTAAAGTCCTTCCTTTTCAACCATTCGGTTAGACTAGGTGTGAGATCAAAAAAGTCGTCAGGAATTCCAGGGTATGAATGAAGAGGACAGCGTAGGACCAGGTGTTCAATCGTCTGTTCTTCTAAGTTACATTCACACATTGGTGAACTGATCCAGCCCCACTTGTACCTGAAATAATTACAACACCCATGTCCAGTCCTCAACCTGTTGATACGGCACCAGAGGTTCCTTGGTAGGTCAAAACCATTTGGCTTCTTTGTGGGATCAAGATGGTGGACACTTGTTCCCAATGTTTTTGTTGACCACTCATGCTTCCAGCTTTCCTTTATGTCAAATCCATCCGCGATGAGTTGCCTTGCAGTGACACTTGCCGGTCTTCTGGATTGCAATCGTTGTTGTGACGGATGGCAGAATTCCTGATGCAGTGGCAAAGAGGGTGATGCAAAGATTTTCTTAGCCTCCCTCAGTAGAGCTTGCTTCCGCCTTAAGTGAGGTGGAGGGATGTGGCTCAGCACGGGTAACCAGCGACATGGAGTTGATTTGATGGTACCAGTAATGCAACGCATTGTATCGTTCAGTTTCGTGTCTATCTTCTTCACATGTACGCTTTCCAACCAGACAGGCGCACAGTACTCAGCAGCTGAGTAAACAAGACTGATGCCAGTTAAACGTAGACAGTCAGCAGAGGCTCCCCAGGAGGTACCACTGAGCTTATGCAGTATGTTGTTTCTTGCGGCGACTTTGTGAGAGAGCTTGGTGATGTGCTCTTTGTAGCTCAGGGTTCTATCTAAAGTGACTCCGAGATATTTTGGGAAAGGATTGTACCTCAGCTCTTGTCCATTGAACAGGACTCTAGGTTTGTAGTTTGCGACACGATTCGCTAGATGGAAACAAGAGACTTCAGTTTTTGTTGTGCTTGGGATCAATCTCCAGGTTTTAAAGAAAGTTGACATCTTCTCCAGGTCCTCCGTAATGATTTGTTCGCCATCTTCAAAGTTATTGCTCTGAGCTACCAGCGCGATATCATCAGCATAGATGAACTTACTTGATGTTGTAGTTGGTAAATCATGGATGTTCAAATTGAATAGCAGTGGGGCTAAAACAGATCCCTGTGGTAGGCCGTTATTTAGTTTTCGTTTGCGGCTTTTAGTGTTTCCTAGGAACACTTCAAATTGCCTTTCACTGAGCATGCTAGATATTAGATCCACAATTTCTCGGCTTGGTACAACTTGCAATAGTTTGTAGATCAGTCCTTGTCGCCAAACAGTATCATACGCAGCTGTCAAGTCGATGAAAACAGCTGTTGATTTCCGTTTACCTTGAAAACCTGCTTCAATGTGTGTAGTTAGGGCAAGAACTTGATCAGTGCAGCTGCGTCCGTGTCTGAAGCCAGCTTGTTCAGGAGGGATAACAGCCTCAATGAGCGGTGCTATTCTGGTTAGAAGGATTCGTTCAAAAAGTTTTAATATGCAACTGAGCAGTGCTATTGGACGATAGCTTTCGGGGCTGTCTTCAGGTTTGAGAATGGCTATAACATTTGACAGTTTGAATTGTCTGGGCAGTCTGTTCTCTTTGAGAATGTAAGTGAAGAGAGAAGTGAGCCAGCATATACAATACGGACCCATGTTCTTAATGAACTCATTATAGATGTTGTCGGGACCAGCAGCCTTGCCGATTTTCAGTTGTTTGATTGCACTTTCTACTTCCGCTGTGGAGAAGGGATTGGAAAGCGGTTCGTTTCTTGGGGCACTGTGCTTGAGGTTAGAGAGGTTACATTTTACCACTCTGGTATGATTCTTGTCTCTCTTTGCCCTTGAGAGGTCTACGATCCTGTTGGCAATAATGTCAGGACTCAGTTTAGTATGCGGCTTTTTGGGGTGTTGCTTGCCAGTTAGCCCATTCAAGACTCGCCAGGCTTTCCTACTTGACTTTGCGAAGTTCATTTCTTCGAGTGTTGCTTCCCATTTCTCTCGTCTATTCTTGCTTAAAGAGTGGAGTAGCTGTGAACCCACTGTTTGATTTCCAGAACTTTGGTATTCTTGGTATAAAGCCTCACTTTCTTCATTCCAGCCAGGCACATACTGCTTTCTGTAACCCCTAGGAATGTTTGACTTAGCAGCTTTGATAACTAGTTTCACAAATTCATCGTAGTTGTTTGCTGTCGGCTGTAGATTCTCCGCAACTAAGCTGGAGTCAAGGTCTTTTGAGAATCCATCCCAATTAGCTCGTCGAAAGTTCCATCTGGGTAAGGGCATTGAGTTTACAAGGGGAATTTTCAAACCAATTTCCACCATAACAGGTCGATGTTGACTGTTTGGGAAGTTGGACAGAACAGTACGAGTGGTGTTGAGTGGTTGGTCTAACTGATCTTTAGACACGAATGTCAAGTCTGGGTTGCAATCCTTATCCCAGCGTGCAGAGTGGAAGGTTCCCTTGTCTTTTACATCAAAGACCAGGTGCATATTTGTAGTTTCTGCCCACTGAACTAGTTTCTCCCTATTCACATCCACGGTGTCATACCGCCAGTTTGTGTGATGGCTGTTGAAGTCTCCAGTGTATATACAAGGGTGGTCAAAAGCTGGCAGTACTGTAGGAGCCCAATTCACACACGGAGGCTTGTACAGATTGACAATTTTTAAATCATTTATCTGAATTGCTATTGTATAGATGTAGTCAACTTCTGTTGAATCAATTACTTGCACTCCGTTTAAACTTGACTTCACATAAGTGGCTATTCCATATTGTGGATGGTGGATAGCTTTGACCAGTGTGTAACCGGGTATTCGTCCTCTGCGCTGGAGATCCTGTTCGTCTTTGGTATGGATTTCTTGAATGTTAACAACATCAATGTTAAGGTCATTCAGTTGTTTCTGTAGATACTCACATTTGGCAGAACTTATGCCTTCAATATTAAGTTGCATAGTACGGACTAGGTGTTTCTCATCTATAGTTTGATGTTCCTGAAAAGAACCGTAGTAGGGATTTAAAAGTCCAAAATTTTTGAACAAAAAATTACACAAATTTAGTACTATAATATCTCATTACATAAATTATTTACAGAAAATTCGATAAGTAGTGTTTTTTAAAGAAGTATTATTTACTTAATTCCAAATTTCCATTAACATATCATTTGAAATTTATGAGAAAAAAATGGAATAAAAAAATAAAAAAAGTAAAAAAATAATATTTTTTTGGAAAATCTATTAATTGTATATGAAACAAATGTTTGTGATATCTCTACTTTTGTTTGGGTGACATTCCCACAAAGTTTCGTGAAAATCCATGCATTAGGTAAAAAGATGTGTTTATCTCAGGAGTGTCGCCTTAAGTTGGGTGGCGAGCAGTTTACTCTTCAACTGTTAGAACCTAGATTCAAGAAAGGGGCATAAAGAAACTTGGGTATCAAACGATGCCTCTAAACATTAGCACATTAGACATGTGTGTACTGAATAGCACATACGGTATATCAGAAAATACGTGAAGTAGTCTGGTTGCGTTGTTAAAGAACAGTATTCAACTTGAGTATGTTGGTGGTACATACTGTATATGAATTTAAAAAAAAGGCAGCTAACTTATTTGTATGGTATAAGAAACTCTTCTAACCTAAATTATCAGTTGTGTCTAAAATCAGTTACGATGGACAATATTAATATGAAAATCTGAATAAGAGGTGCACTACTGGAGTACTATGGTTTGCAGTGTGTTACTAGCATGGGACTGTTGAATAGTGTGACGAGATCTACAAAGTTGAGCAAAATTAAAGAGGTGCAACTAACAGGGCAAAGTTATGCAGCACTGGCCCCCAAAATTTTTTTTTCAGGCTTGAAAATTAACATTCCTTATTATTTCAAACTGTCAGGCTCCGTGGCTAAATGGTTAGCGCGCTAGGCTTTGGCCCAAAGTGTGCCAGGTTCGATTCCCGGCCGAGCCATCAGGGATTTTAATCCTCTGGGGTTAATGCCCGTAGCTTGGGGACTGGGTGTATGTGCCGCCTTCATCATCACTTCATCCTCATTACGACGCGCAGGTCGCCCACGGGAGTCAACTAAGACCTGCACTCGGCCTCTCCGGAGGCCACACGATCATCATAATAATTTCAAACTTCATAAAATGTATGTGTAAGGCCAGTAAAAAGTTGAGAATTTACAATTTCACTGTAATTATATAAGGAAGGAAGCTTGTAGTTTTACGTGACCGTTAATCATGCATCATGAGCCACGGGACCTCCTTTTTGCGTGGAATCCGAACCACAGAACATGGCATTTCACATCGAAAATCTCACATGCATTGACCGGGATTCAAACCCGGTCCACCTTTGTAATTACATAGCATACAGTATAACTAAAGCCCTGCACGAATGCAAATATCAGCAAAATATTTCGCCATGCGGATATAGTTTGCATGGCCGTGCGAATAGTGGATAAGCTGTGGATAATGTTTGGAGTAAATTTGCGGATAGTTTTTAGAATACAATCCGAACTCGCTGAATATCATTAATGGGACCCAGATGTTTATGACATATTTTTTCTGTTATGTCTTTTCCATGACAAATGTAAGATGATGATTTAAGCCAATCTCATTCAAATTACATAATTCAGCATAATTAACACTCCGAACTTAAAGAGTTGCAATTCTGGCTGCATAACATTCATTTTAAGCATAGCACATGACCCACCTAGCGTAAGGAAACGACTTTCTCCTCAAATGTCTAAATGTTCTGCTTTAATACTTTATCTAGGCTAATTAAAAATATTATTGCAATGCCAGTAGATACGAATAACAAACGTGCGGATGCGGATAACGTTTCGTTTACCCGCGCAGGGCTCTACATATAACTACACAACATTGATCAGCGATATATAAGCATGCAAAGATCAACGTAAGAACACTTGCAGTTTTACGTGACCATTACTTTCGTGATCACAAGCCAAGCGACCTCCATTTTAAGTTCAGTCCGTACAGTGAAATTGTGGATTCCTGAATTTTGTTTTGTGGACTATCATATACCGAATATGTTTTGGACCACATTGAATGAAGGATTGTTAATTTTTCAGCCTGAAAGTAAGAGATTTTGGGGATCAGGACTCCACTGTCTTCCAATGCCCATAACAGTTAGGTAGCCTATAAGGGTCTTGATGAGGTTGCCATAGTCATACATGTGTTCAACACGTCGAGTATCAGCAGTATTTTTCTATTACCCTGTAGGCCTATATAAAAGATAAAGAAATCCAACAGTTCTGAGCAAGAGTCAGAATAGCAAGCAAACTCAAACGAGAGGAAAGGTGTGAAACGAACAATTTGATTTTCAGGTTCCCAGTGTTGAGTGTGTAAATATAATATGAATTGATACTCCCAATTTTCTTTTTACTTGCTCAAGCGTCTTACAGCGTAATGAGCATGCCTGCGAAGAGTTTTCACGATTACTTTGGTAATAAGAATGAAATCTACGTTGAACTGCAGGATATGGAGCCACCGTCTTGAAGTTTGCCATATCCATTGAGCTTCTAACCTCTGGTGGACTAGAATTCCTATGTAAGATTTAAACCAAAGCTGCCCTTCAATTGATTGTATAATGATCTAGAAATCACGTTCGTATCATACAGGTTTTCCCTCTAGCGAAGGTATCATGCGTACTAGTTTGATAAACTCAAACCTTTGTATCGTCATAACTACTAACTCAGGCTTTCAAAGCTGGCATTAGATATTTACAAATTGTCCGGACTTGTAGGCCATGATTCAGGCAGGATGCTTTCTCCCAACGTTTCACCAAGACAGCATTTTGGCATTATCAAGGATCTGCTCCCTGTTGGTCAGCAGTGGACCATGGACTGGGATAGTGTACAACATGCAAAGTATCACCAGTATTTTTCAAGTACGCTGTATATACAAAATAAAGGAAGTGATGTAGTGCTAACCAATAGGTAGAATGGACCATTGATAATGCCAGACACAGTCTTCGGTGAAATTTTGGAAGAAATCAACCCTGGCTACAAGCCCGGAAAACTTGTACATAGGCTATCTCTTTTGTATAGTTATACAATCGATGGAAGGATATCCTTTGATTATTATGTACAGAGAGTTTGTTTTATATGCGACGGGACCCTACCTCGCCCGCGTTGCGAGCCTGTATCCCGCCAGGCACTTTGCCGTAATGCAGCGCTCGCGCGGCACTGAGTCATTGAGTATAGGAATTTGTTCTTAAATTCGTACTTCAATGTGATCCTTGACCAAATTTTTGACGAACTGACTTACGGAGAGCGATTATCAACTTATTTTCAACAAGATTCTGCCACTGTTCACACTGCTGAAGCATCCATGACAGAATTACGTCGCATTTTCGGCACTAGGATTATAAGTCAGAACGTGCGACCCCCGCGAAGCCCAGACGTATCACCATGTGTCTTTTATCTGCGGGGGACGCTTAAAAATAGAGTGTATGCGAGAAACCCTCACACTATAAATGAGCTTAAAGGCTATATTACAGCTGAAATACAGTCAATCGGTGCTGAGGATCTTCAGAAAGTAAATGAGAATTTTACAAAGAGGTGCCAGCGATGTGTAGCAGTGAATGGCGAACATTTTCAGCACCAGCTGTAAACTAGGTAAGTACAAATTCCTATACTCAATGACTCAGTGCCGCGCAAGCACCGCATAATGGCAAAGAGCCTGGCGGGAGACAGACGCACAAGGTGGGCGAGCGGGCAAGCGAGGGTCTCCGTCGCATAAAAAACAAACTCTCTGTATGAAACAAATTACTACAGTGCACAATTATCTGGGCTGTTAATGTCAATTTTACACACATATTTGAAATAAAAGACACACTTAAAAGCTGTACACATCACTCCTTTAATTAGGAGGATAATATGTTTTGTTCAGCACGTTAACATCTTAAGATAAAGGCTAGTTATTTAATACAGTATGTGTTATTATGGTACATAGTTATACAACATATGTAATATTACTAACTTGTCGGAGTTATTTAAAATATTATTTACAAACAGTCGTGACCTGCTGCTACTATTCTGTGAATGTGTAACTTAGTTCATATTACTGTAAGATGTTTTAGTGACGAGTGCTCTGGATAAGATCTGTGGACACAAATGAGCGATAATTTTTCAAGAACACTCCAGTTGAAATGCTGTAATAAACTTATCTGGCCGTGATTGACTCGCTGGTTGTATTCTAGTCGACAAACCGTCGTTGAACGAGCAAGAAATATTAACATATATTTACACAATTTAGCACATATTTCTGGTGTACTAGTGATAACTGGCAGTAATTTCAATTGGTAATGACACCCAGAATATGAAACTAGGTATGAAAATCATATTATCCAAATGAAAGTGTAGAAGCCAGACTCTGCTCTCTTCCAGAATTAATATGCTTTGTTTTAGAGGTAGCCTGGGATATAGAAGTTGTATTTCAAAAGAAAAATTACACATTTTTTGTTGTAGGGTTATGCCCTGTACCATTGAGTGTGTCATATAGCCTACTGCTCGGGTCTAAGCTGCGTAGACCTGAGAGGAATGTGCATCGCAGACTATGAGTAGTGGTGGTGACGAGTGTTGAGGTTTCTCGGTCCTTGTGCTGTAACAGAAGCAAATACATTCGTCGGTGACTCACTCATTCATTCCCAACGCCACACTGGTTTCCGAAAAGACCCTACGTTAGCAGTATTGGAATAGACGAGAATGTCAGGTAACACGGCGGGCTGTCCACAGGCTTTTCAATTCTCGCCTGCTCCTACCCTGCCTCTGCCCTTCATCCCGCAAGTTCACAGAGCTTAGACGCGAGCAGTATGTCCCTCAGACTTTGGAAACGCTACATCTGTGCTCAGTGGACACAGTCCGCCTTATGGTACAGTGAAGGTCACCCCTGAGACCAGGTATGATTCCCGGCACTGCCAAGAAATTTAACCTTTTGAACTCCATTATCCTTAGTGTATACTTCCTGCTCCACTCCTAATTAATTTCTGCAATATGAACAGCAGTAGGAACTGAACACTACAAAACAATCTAACACAAAATAGAATTATGTTATATGAAATATATTTCCACGTCAGTTGTTGGTGCATCATTGTCACTATTGCTGCCCACTAACTGTCTAAAATATATGCAGGTCCGGGAGACCACTAGATGGCTGCACAATACTCTAATGCAGCACACAAGTTATACAAGCGCTGCGAGTACAAGCTATCGTCATGTCGTGTGGGACTCGACATCGGAGCAGAAGTTAAATATTTTTATGTCGAACCCCACTCGACATGAGTGCAAAAGGTTAATTCTGGTCAGAGGGATCGATGGGGTGCACTCAACATCATGAGGCAAAACTGAGAAGTAGTGGTTCAATTCCCACCGGAGCTATCCTGGAAGTGGTTTTCCACTTCTATTCCAGGCAAATGTCAGGATAGTTTCTATACACTGTATTTCGAAAGAAAGAATCTGAGGATTTGGCGGGAGCGATATAAAATAGGCACCTGTGGGCTCCTATTGGCTGTAGTTTGACAGCTGGCACAACATGTTGCCAGCATGTTTTCATTCATTCAGTACAGTAGCTTATTAACCATTATATCACACCATAGTGTTCAAACTTCACCACATGACATCCAATACAACTTGACAATGCAAAAACATGGCTACAGTATATCCACAGAGTGGCTTGTTTGAGTGTTCAATGCTAAATATTGTTTTATCTTACCATAACTTGTATATTATGACTTCTATCATCTTGAAGGATAATCATAAATAATATCTACTCATTGCACGGTGAGTGTTGATATATAGCCTATTCATCCAATTACTTTGTATTAGCTGTAGAATATTTGCACTCTTTGTCGTATTTATTGGATTGAATACCGGTGTTAAAGGCAGCATTGGCTTCAGCGTGTAATTCATTTTTTTTCTCTATTTGAATGTACCTGGTCCATCCATTGATAAAACATTTTACGTATAATTGTACCGACAATGTCCGAACTGTAGCCCCGAGTATTACTCAAAACAGCCGACTTAAAAACTTGGCAATGCAGCTCAGCTGTTTCAAGCTCCTGCCATAACCTTCATGTCATTTCTTCCGAAATACAGATTATAGCTTAATGCCATGGCCGTCTCCTTTCCAATCCTCATCTTGGAATTAAATAAACACACTACTACAGACACCACAATAACACTGGTTATAAGACAAATTCTACACCCAAACACACCAAAGTGCACAGGGCTAATTGACCATGATGTCCCAGACCTTCAAATGAGACGACAAGTCAATGGGCACATCTATGGTGGGCATCCGTACCACAGCCATTGCCTACTAGAGACAATGCCACAGCACAGCAACATCAAAGCATAGCAATACCGTATGCTGACATGGCAACATTGGATTCCTTTAAAATATTAACAGTAATACGAAACATTTAGTAAACACCACTCATGTGTATGTCAAATGGTTGAAATTGATACTACCGTAATAGGCTAAAAAGCTTGTTGATAGATAATGTTATAATCACACAAAACGGCACCGTAACCAATTTCTGAATGTGTTATCCAAAATGTTTTCCACTTATTCCTGAAATGCATATAGCCTAGGGTAGTAGTACTGCAACCTTCCCAGCCCTGAGATATTCAAGTAACTGGAATACTGTACCATTATTGAACAAATAAAATACAATATTACGACTGCATTTCACTTTTAATTAATAACTTAAATTGCATTAGTTCCAGCACACATTTTTAACAGACAGCAGTACGGTACATTACAATATTAACTTATATACATATTTGTTTATTCTTTCATTGGATATGTTGGGTTGACATTTACATGAGAGCTAATAAGTTAGCACATAAGACTTCTGAGCAAATCTAACACTTCTGTACTAGCCTACATGACTAACCTATACTTCACATACTGTACGTAAATATATTTTGCATAAACCCAACAACACTTCTTGGTTGCTTACTTGACAAATAAATGCATACAAACTCTCTCTCTCCCTCTCCTATCTCTTTCATAAAAATACATTTATTACATATTACAATGCTTCTGTGGTACCTCTGAAGTAACATACGTAGTTTTATTAAGCTGAGTGGCCTGCCACTACAAGAAAGTGAATAAGTCTTTGCAAATAAGAAGACCGCCTACCCTATAATGCAGCAGCTAACCAACAACCACATACCAGTGGACATTTAGACCTACAATTACCGTCTTTGCACACACATTGAACACCGAGAAGCAATATACCTATCATTGGCAGACAGGCATTTTATAAAGCCAAAATCTATGCATTCTATTTTCCATTTTACAATTGATAGAATATTTTCATACCGAGCCCATAATGCAGTGCATAGGCCTGGACAAGAAAGAAAACTTTATTTATTATTTTGATGTAGTCTAAATAACTCCTGAAAAAAAAAGGTTAGCAAATCTTTCCTAACGAAGCACAAGCAAATAGCATTTTTAGCATGTTACGTTTGAGAATGACAGAAATAAATTAGGGCTTTTCAGGAATGCCTGCAACTTACTTGAGATCATATCAACTTATAGCCTATTCAAACCATGAAAACAGCACCGGGAAAGAAACAACTATCCACCACTCAAGTTTTGCACACCAATTAACAATTCGCTCCTTGGGAGGGAAAATAATCAATTAAAATACGTTCGTGTGCTAAGCACACTAGCAGAAGCACAGCTAATCAAAACAGATGACAATTGCTCTCAAAGCCATTTACTGAAAGTGTTGGAAGATTTCTTTAATATCTTGGAAAACGTGTTTAGGCGACTGTTTAGAATCAACTCGATACACAAGATCAAGTTGTTCATAATGATCAATAATCGGCATGGTATCTTTGATATACGTTTCAAATCGCTTCTTCAAACTCTCGGGGTTGTCATCAGAACGCCCACTGCCCTTTGCTCCCCTTCCAAGACACCGAGCTGTACTTACGTCCTCCGGACAGTCCAAGAACAACACACCTTCAAGTTGTACACGATCTGCCACATTCTTTGACCATCCTTGTAAATTTTCCTTATTTCGCGGGAAACCATCAATGAGAAATTTACTCGCACCCGAATTCTGCATAGCCCTTTCTATAAGGCTACAGGTAATTTCAACAGGTACAATAGTTCCATTACGAATGTGTCCTTCAATCATTTCACCATACTCCGAGCCAGGTTTGTTTCTTTCTTCTCGTAGTAAATCACCGGCAGACAGATGCACATAACCAAATTCTTGCATGATGTTTTTGCATTGTGTACCTTTACCAGCACCCGGACTTCCCAACACGAAAACAACTCGCGGCTTCTGCGTGGCACTCATGGCTAACCTCACTACACTTCTCGCCCAAGAACTGGCAAACATACGAAGGTTATGACGTGCGTGAAGCCAGCCACAGTAAAGCCGGTTGCGGGTGGCTGAAGGTCGATCGTTATTTGTTATCTCGCCGCCAGTGCTGTAAACGTACCTTATATAGAATTCACAGTATCACGAATTTCCCCGCCGAATTTTGAACTTTTGTTTTCTCAGGTGTGAAAAGAAGAATAACGAAAGCACTCCAAGGTGAGACTACACTTAAAGAAACACAAGCATGCAATTCGCGAACATTAACAGCACATGTCAATGTATACAGGAGTTACTTCCCAAACACCCAGTTCCGAGAATGTTTTGCGTTCAATAAGCACAATCGCTGTTAAGTCACGTTCCGGTGAAACGTTGAACTGTTAAATGTACTCAGCCTGAAGCACAGACACTAGTAAGCAAATATTAGTGCAATTTTCCTCTTTGACGACCCTCTCCACAATAGCAATTCCTGGTATTTTGTTTTCAGGAAGAATGACGTGCACTAAAGCGCCACCGGCTGCCAGCACGCAGGACAGCATCTGACATCTACCGGGGGAGACTAGAACTCATACATACTAGTGGTCGATTACCTCAACCTTGCTTGTCGCGACTTGATAAAAATAATGTTCTTTATACCTTACGCACACGTGGTCGCAGGAACGATCAAGGTGTAACGATGAAAGAACTAATTTTGAACTCAATTTTCTGGTACTCTTCATGATATTCATTTTTGAAAGACTGTTTGAGCTGAAAGTTTGGTGTTGAACGCTCGAGTTTCTACTGTAGATTCAAATCCCCATCCCAGCCCCCCCCCAAAGCTATATATTTGGAAATTCCAGTAAGGAGAGCTTTCATATGCCACAGATCCCGGACGTCGGAATTGTATTGGAAATATCCCAAAATTTGAGTGCATTTTATTTAGGGAAACCAAATGAGTGACAAATGTATTTGCGAATATGACGTGGTAAAATATTGACAATGAGGTGTCTGTTTTCACTTGTACATTTTTCAGTTTTTTTTTAAATTTCTGAGGCAAACAAAAAGAAAATCATTCATTGATCCCTGTGCAAATAAATGTGAAAAAATAATAATCTATTTCTATCTAGTCTATAATTACAAAAATGATTTTTTATTTCGGGCTACTTTATACGATAGGCACCGCACCGTACCGTATCATACATTTACACCTTTGCTAATACCGTATTCTTTGAGCAACTCAGTAGGTTCGTATTGGTGGAATTCAAGCCCTTCTAATTCTACCAGATTTCCTCCTCGAAATTGTCTCCCCATTCGCCTCTTTCCTTCATTCTGTCTGTCAATTTTGGACTTTGTTCCCCTTGTTGTTCAGATTATAGAGGTGCCGCTTCGTTTATTGTAGTAGGTATGATCTGTGGTTTATTGAAATGTTGTTCGTAGTAAGTTGCAGCAAATTGCCGGTAGATGGCAGGAAGGTCTCTCTCTTAGCTACAGACTCGGGCTGGTGCGGGATCGCGGTGACTTACTTTTGCGAGATGTAGCAGTCACTCGGGTCAGCGACATAATTATTTTGTTGTAATAGTAGTAGTATTAATAGTAGTAGTTATTGTTAATGCTGTTGTTCGAATTCACTGTTTCTAGATGTTTATAAGGGAGTTTGTTGTACGGTATATAGTTTCATTTAGGGATTTAGGACTTAGTGGGCATCAGTCCCGTATACTTGGATGTGAGTGGAATTCGTCTGAAAACCTGTGGCATTGTTGTAGCAGTGCTTGTAATTGTTAGGTGTCTAGTATTAGTGATAGATGACCCGGGACTTGAAATAGGGTAGCATACTATACGGCATTTGCCTGGTGAGAGTGTGGAAAACCATCAGCTTAACGGTTACGCTGGTGGCTGAGTGAGTTTGTAATAATTATAATTAAGTGTAGTAAGACAAATGGATTAAAAACACATGTTTTGATGGAGATTTCGATATTATTACTATCATCATCGTCTGAGGTAGCCACGTATGCTACGGTGGCACAGAGCCAGGCTATCTCCGGACCCAGGAGGCATTATTATACACCGTATTAAGGGGTGCCATACACTAGTGAGCACACATTTCACAAAATAGCCAATATTCCTGTTTTGTGGGCGTGATGGCCCAGTGGCTGTTCGCCTCTCACCAAGGTAGACCGGGTTCGGTTCCCGGCCAATGCATGTGATATTTTTGAAGTGAGATGCCATGTCCTGTGGTTCGGATTCTACGTAAAAAGGAGGTCCCATGGCTCATGACCGCGAGATTAATGGTCACGTTAAGCTACAATCTTCTTTTTACTGTAAGTGTTTGAGGAATTTTCATAAATTTCGACCCACGTGTACATATTCTTTGGGCGTATTGTGCAGCAAGAATGAAGTTTGTTTCTATTTTCATTACCTTTTAAAAATGAGTTTAAAAAAAAACCACAGTGTCTTCAAAAGGCAGAAACGGGAAATTGTTTCACACCTCATAAAAGGAAAGGTTTTATGTGGAGGATGAACCACCCTGAGATTAACAGGTACATTTATTCTTTCAGTAATGGACCGAAGGCCAATGGCGTAGTCCGCCTATTTGCGTAGTGGTTAGCATTCTTGGCTGTCACCGCGGAGACCCGGGTTTGATTCCCGGCTCTGCCAAGACATTTAATTCTGAGCTGAGGGCTAGAACGAGGTACACTCAGCCTCGCGAGGCAAAACTGAGAAGAGGCGGGTTCGATTCCCAACTGAACCATTATGGAAGTGGTTTTTCGTGGTTTCCCCACTTGTAATATACTACAGGCCACGTTCTACCCAAATCGTGGTCCCCACGATGTCGCAAAGCCCCTAATCAATCATTAAATAAGTTTTAGAAAGTTGTTCTTCATTGCCAGGTTAGCCTACTGTATGATATTTTCGGCGCTTCTCTTGTTCAGTTCTTTGCAAGTTACGGGTGGATGGATATCAATCACCCGGGACTTTTTATTGTAGTTTATAATACTGTAAATTATTAGTACCGTAAAATTGAATATGCATCTATCATGATTGTTGTTCTATCCCAGTAAGGAAGGAATTCATTAAACTTAAGCACAACAGTAGACTCTTATTATTATTATTATTTGTTATTTACATTTTTTTTTTCCGTAGTCTGTTTAACCTCCAGGTAGGCTTTTCCCACGGACTCAGCGAGGGATCCCACCTTTACCGCCTCTAAGGGTAGTGTCTTGGACCTTGACATTGTGTAGGGGGATACAACTGGGGTGGCGGGACTAGCGCCTCGCCCAGGTGGCCTCACCTGCAAAGCGAACAGGGGGCCTCATGAGGGATGAGAAGAATGGGAGGGATAGACAAGGAAGAGGGGAGGAGGCGGCCGTGGCCTGATGCTCGGTACCATCGTGGCATTTGCCCGAAGACGAAGCCCAACCACGGAAAACCACTTCGAGGATGGCTGAGGTGGGAATCGAACCCCCTAAACTCATTTGGACCACACGAGGCTGAGTTGACCTCGTTCCAGTCCTCATACCACTTTTCAAATTTCGTGGCAGAGCTGGGAACCAAACCTTGGACCTCCGGGGTGGTAGCTAAGCAGGCTGACCACCACACCACGAAGGCGACAATTGTTATTTACATACGTAATATAAAACATCAGCGGTGAGCTCTCTTCTGAGCCAGAGACAATGATGCTCAATGTCTTCTGAGCCGATTCTTATGTTTATTATTATTATGGTGTTTGAAGCCATTTTCAGTGTTACCTTAGTAATGTTTATTATTATTATTATTAATAATAATAATAATAATAATCTATTAACCGGCCGCGGTGTCCGAAAGGGCTAACGCACTACCTCGGCCGTCTCGAAAATGATTTTCCGTGATTTCCCATTTTCACCCCCAGGCAAATGCAAACGACGAGACGGTTCATCTCAACAGGTCCACGGCTGACTTCCTTCCGAAATCCCTTCCCTGACCGTTCCTTAATTAGACCCAAGTTAGCGGTCGCCTGGGTGATCGGCCTGTCACCATCCCCAGTTGTATCTGCTGACAAAGTGTGTCCAGCTCCAAGACACTGTCCTTGTGGCGGTAGAGGAATGATCCCTTGCATAGTCCGTGGTTGAAACTTGGAGGATAGCGATTAAAGAAACAAAAAAATATTATTAATATTACTCCCGGGAATCCCACACGTGTTCACCAGGTCCATGGTAATCTCCCTTTGACGGCAGTCTCACTCACCTTGCCGGCTGGATCTGATATGGACGACTTCGCGGGCAGTGGATGATGAAGTGCCCTGTCCACATAACAGAATGAGCTATCAGAAGAACTTCCAGTAGAGTAGGCAGGGCTCCATTGTGTCCCCTCGATTAGGACCGTGACTGATGGGAGCCTCCTGGGTTCCCCGACAGTCCAACTGATGGGCCTCTCCAGTGAAGCTTCCAGCTAGTAGCAGGCTACTGCCGGTATCGTTTAACGTCATACTTACTTGCTGCTTTAGATAAAGAGATGGCGGAGGAAATCAGGACATAATAAAATATCACGTTTTTCTTGTTTCATTGTAGTTTGCATCACCTTTGATAAGGTACTATGGATGAAAACACTGCTCCCCTCATCACTGCACACATGGTGATTTATACTATTTTTCTTGCTGCTGGATTGAATCAAGGTTCCATTCACTGTCGGCACTTGTTTCAAAGTCGCCATCTTTGCAGACCACTTGGATACACTGTGAAACTGTAATATAGGCGGCTTCGGTGGCGTAGTCGGTAGCATGCTGAGCTTCTATGCCCAAGATCGTGGGTTCAAATCCGGCCGAAGCCGTCGGATTTTTTAAGAGCGTTAAAAATCCATCAGTATGCCTTCCTTCGGAGGGGAAGTAAAGCCGGTGGTCCCATGTCATAGATTTATGACATATTAAAGAACCTTTCACTAATTACACCTGTGTGAAGCTAAATTGTATAGGTTAAGAATGTAAATAACGCTCTTAGGTTCCCACGTTCGTTGCCAAGAGCCGACTGCGTTGGCTTCTGGTAGCTAAGTTCTGAACTAGTAGTCGTTGACGGTGGCGTTTGGCAGCAAAAGTAGGAACTATTTGAAAAATTCAAAAGTCTGCAGTCCTTACTTTAATTAAACACAGATAACACACACTAATACAGTCATCACAATTAACACCTGTTATCAGACGGATTCTACACACCCAAAGTACACGGGGCTACATGACCGCGTCGTCGCAGCCCCTAAACTTAAGAACCAACCAAACTGTAATATAACTTGAAACTTGGTATTATAACATAAGCTCATCGTCTTTTATCTAGTGTTACGTCATCTAAGGTTGCCAATCTTCATATTGTTAGCCAAATATCACCGAAATGAAGATCTCAAATACATCTTCACTTCGACCACCTCGTGGGGTAGCGGCTAGCATTCTTGGCTGTCTCCCCTGAGGAAAATAATATTGGTCTGAGGTGCATCAATTGAGGAAGAGTTCACTTAATCCGTTGTGTCCCCACGATTAGGACCCCGATGATGGGAGCCTCGTGGTTTCCCCGACAGTCCTGTCCCCACTTTTTTGAGAAGTGTTTTATTGAAAATCCACAGCCTGCTTCCAGTCGACCAACCGGGTCAGGGAATGGAATGAATGAATCCCCCATCTAGCGGCGAGGATATGAACTGTGCTGGCTGCCGAAGCCTGTCGCACTCCCCTGGGGCAATGGTTAAATGAATGACAGATGAAATGAAATGACAGTGGTGAGTGTTGCTGGAATTAAATTTGTGACAGGGAGAATCAGAGTACCCGGAGAAAAACCTGTCTGCCTCCGCTTAGTCCAGCACAAATCTGAACCACGGACCCAGCGGTGATAGGCCGGCAATCTGCCGCCTAATCCACGGGGGCCCTAAGTGTTTTATTAAGTGTATAAATAAATCATGTACTGTAATTTATTTCAGGCACTAGGGAATTAATTGTAACTCTCCGCCCAATCTACTGTAATTAGGTACACTCATGTTGACCAACTGAAACGCTTCTATTTAATTTCTAACTTTGTTACCCCCTTGCTATCGTAAAAGTAACGGTTACAAGTAACGCGTTAGCCCCCCTCCCAACCCTCCATAGGACCTTCCTTTTACGCTGACTCCAATAGAAACACTGGACGTGAATTTTCACCTCGAAAATACACATGTATTAATTAGAATCTAGCAGACACGTGTGAGAACTCTCACATGTGTATAAACTACCCGCCTGTCTTTACAGTTATGGGGGCTTCTATAAATATCTTTATTTGTTTAAACGCACTTTATAAACAAATATATTTCCGTTGGCTTTTTTAAGAAATGCACGATTTTCCCTGTACTATTGAGACGATTCGGGAGATTTTGGTACAAACCACACCTTCTAACTCCCTCTGGTTTAGGAGCTTGAGTTTTGTGAAACATCCACCTTAGCCTTACAGTAGTCGCATATGATGTGTAACATCTGACATGTTATCCTACTCGTACACTACACAGCTTGGACATTCTTAAAATGTTAATTTACACTCCATTTTCATACTGGTACTATGATGAATGTATAGATTGAATTGGAGATAATTATGCTACTGTCACATTTGTGGCGCAGCGGTCAAGCTGTTAGTCTCTCACCAAGGTAGACTGGGTTTGATTCCCGGTCAATACATGTCAGATTTTCGAATTGTAATGACATGTCCTGTGGTTCGCATTCGACGTAAAGGGAGGTACCGTGGATCATGATCGTGAGATTAACGGACACGCAAAACTACAAGCTTCCTTCCTTTTACATTAATAATTCATAGTAACAAAGTGACACACAGCGTCGACAGTACTCTCAAATACTGTGAGCACATTCCTCAGTAACTATAACATTCACTATTCACAAGGCTCTCATACAGTTCGTCATAAACAATCAAAACATGGCTTCCTACAATCATGAAATGACCTAGTCTCACATATGATGAAAATACAGCTTTTATTCCACTCATATAACAACATTCTGTTGTGCATTTAATATTTGACTGCTCACCCAGAGCTTGACAATAATGCCGCTTACTTAAATGTCATTTGTCGTCTTTGTCCTACCCCATGTGATATTCAACCTTGAACGTGAAGCTTCATAAACAGCTCATTGACAAATGAAAGTCGGTGAAACATTTGCCACTGTGCTCGTCAAACCAGTGCCTGCTAAATGCACTGCCTACTGTATTGCCATAACATTCTCGCGCTACAGAGCACACACTGCCTTGTTTCCAATACACACATTTTCAATTGTACATCCAGCTGGCAGTGCGTCTTCACTTCCGTCCGATCCACTTCCGTTCGATCCACTTCCGCCCGATTCACTTCCGTCCCATTTTTCTGGCAGTGCGTCTTCACTTCCGTCCGATCCACTTCCGTTCGATCCACTTCCGCCCGATTCATTTCCGTCCCCAGTTTTCAAAATCACTCCCACAAAACTATCCAGCAACCGAGCGGAAAGATGTTACACATCAATAAGATTCTCTTTCTTTTAAATACACCCAGAGAAAAGAAAGTCTGGAGAGGTTAAACCTGGCGAACAAGGAGGTCACAAATTACTTGAGATTACTCGATTGTCGAAAATATATTGCAACATTGCCAACTTTTGCACTCAAAATAAGTTTTGGTGAGAGGCAGGCAGATTGATTGCTGCGCCATCACGCTTATGAGACATAAGTAATTAATAGTCTATTCTCTCTTGGATCCACCTCTCAGCGTACCTTAAGTCGCGCATCACGACTGCAAGGGGGAGATCATAGGAACGCATCCCGCCCCTGATAGCAGCTATCTGAGTTTTCCATCCATCCCAAGAAAATACTGGGACGGGACCTTTTTTAAAACCAGAGACATCTACACTAATCCTCGTCCCTAAACATTGCAGTTAAATCACACTGTTATAGACACCACAGAAATACAAGTCATCAAAGTTAGCTATCACAATATCACACGGGTCTAATGACCAAGTTATTGGTTGGTTCCTTAGTTTAGGGGCTGCGACAACGCGGTCATGTAGCCCCGTGTACTTTGGGTGTATGTAGAATCTGTCTGATAACCGGTGTTAATTGTAATGGCTGTATTAGAGTGTTATCTGTTTTATTGTGGGGTTTGAAGCCATTTTCAGTGTTGCCTTAGTAAACAAGAGTTTAGTACTTTTCAGTCGGTCAACACGAATGTACCCAAAAGAGATGGGTTATGCCCTAATCCTGAAATAAAGACATGAGATTAATAAATACACTAGGATGACCAGTTTCGATCGTCAAGCGATCATCATCAGATCCATTACACTTAGGCTATAAAATATATGTTTGAAAATACAGGTGAAAATATTTACAATATGTACAATTATTTAGTTGCAGTATTGGTACTGCAACTGTCGGTGTATGCTAAATGCAGTATATATGATGTTAGGTTAAATGCTAAATGGTGATAGATATCCGGAGTTTGTATATTTGGAGTGATTATATGGTTGTAAAAAATCAACTATGGTTAAACTGTAATATTACAGGCTACTACTTATCTGGTTGTCTTCCTCGCTGGAGCTGCGATCAGTTTCGTGTTCACTCTTACTCCAGGTGTGGTCGACTGAAATGGGCTGTTATCTCAAAGACACTGGTTTTTCCCTTTCTCCCCCCTGTTCCTATGTGCTGTGCGAAGTCAGTGCGATGTGTTTATATGGGGTGTTGCCAAATCTAGATAAGATGTATGTTATTGAATGAGGTGGGTCTACAACTATTAAAGACCGTGGAACTTTCCCCGCCACGCGTGGACCAATAGCCATTCAAACTAAGCGCTGCCCGGTCTTTGGGGACGTCCCAGCATCTTTAATACTGCCGCGAATACGGGCCTTGGTTTATTGCAGAAAAAAGTACATCGTACACCTGATCCAGATAACATTTACCTATTAAAACCCCTAATTTCCCCCCTCTTTTATCTAGCTTGGCTGAATCGCTAAGTTGTGTCTTGTTTCCGACAGGGTATGTTTTTTAGTAGAGTGAAGAGGGGTGAGCTCTCCATAAAGGTGTGTTCATTTAGATGGTTGGGATTGTTTCGTTTGGCTAGGTGTATCTCGATTGCTTCCTTTATGTCAAGAGCTCTGCCTTTCGATTCGTGATGAATTATTTTTAGGTCCGTCTCGAGGGTAGTAAAGCTGTGCCCCACGTCACACATATGTTCGAATACGGCTGAATGTGTTCCGTATCTTAATAGGTGATTACATCGGGATTCGATCCCTTAGCCTTATCTACAGCAGTCGGGAACCTCACCGTTGCGGTAACCAACCTGCCTAAAGTACAGTCGCTCTTTGAATCGTGCACCACAGCCGCGAGAGCAGCTGCAGCAAGTCCGGAGATCGGAGTTTTGAATCCGGGCCCTAGAGCGGCTATCCTTAGTGTGGTTTATTCCCGGGGTTTTGCACACTTCCTCCAGGAAAATGCCGAGATATAGCCTACCTTACTTCAATTTCTGGGGTGCCTACTCCATCCCTGTCCTTAATACAGTTACACACTACTACGGTCATTACAGGAATACAGGTCATCTGACATTTTCAGCATACACCTAACTCCCCAGGGCTGATGACCAATATGCCCCAATCCCCTCAAATGAGTTATTAACAACAACAATTAAAGTACAGTAGGCGTTAAAAATCCCGCCCTTCCTTCGGAGAATGGAAGTAAAGCCGGTGGTCCCATGTCATAGATTTATGGCATGAAAAAGAACCTTTCACTAACTACTCTTGTGTGAAGCCCAAATTTGTAGGTTAGAATTGATAACGATCTATTAGTTCCAACATTCGTCGCCAGGTGCTAACTGCGATGCCATCTAGTAGCCAAGTTTGCAAGCTAGGTGTCATGGACGGTAGCATTTGAAAGCAAAAGTAGGAACTACCTGAAATTATTGTCTGTAATCCATACTTGAATTAAAACAAATAACACACACTAATACAGCCATCATAATTAACACCGGTTATAAGACAGATTCTAACTTAAACTCACCCAAAGTTCACGGGGCTACATGACCGCGTTGTCGCAGCCCCTAAACTGAGGAACCAACCAACCAAAGCACAGTAGCATGTTAACTTTAATCTCAGCTACGTGTGTTTGAGTCTTGAGTCTTTGACTGGTTCGATGCAGCCCTCCCAGGTTCCCTGTCCTGAACTCATCATTTCATCTCTATATAACTAGCACATCTAACAGTCGAGGCAAACTGTTTAATATATAGTAACCTTGGTCTACCCTTAGAGTTCTTGTCCTCGACCCTTCCTTCTATAACTAAGTTGCTATTCCTGGGTGTCTTAGTAAGCCTATGTGTCCAATCAACCTATTTCTTCTCGTCATTAGCAGTCACCAGAAATATCTCTCCTCTCCAACTCGTCTTAATACCTCTTCATTTGTTTAACTACCAATCCGATCTTCATCAATCTCCTGTAACACCACATTTCAAATGCTTATATTCTCCAGTCTAGTTTCAAACACGGCCAAGTCCATTTTTTTAATGATATTTTTGTCAATATGGAATCTCCTGTGAAGAAGGGATATGACATGGTGAAATTAGGTTTCAAAGCCGGCCAAAAGCAGCTTTAAATAGCTATTAAAAATAGCAGTGAGTTTCAATAAATGGCCATGTCCAATGTCATGAGTTTCAAATCCGGCCAAGTCCATCTTTTGCCAATGAGGAAGCAGGTATCCATCATGTGACTTAATGACCAGCATTGTTTTCAACATGGCTGACATTCTGTTGTTGCTGAAGTTGTGAAGTAGCAAATTTGGCCTAATTTAGTGCAAATAACGGTATAAATCTTAGTGTGGTTTGCTCTTTCTTAACCGGTTATGATGGAAACAGGAGAACCGCGTTCCAGGAAGCGAAACCCTTCGTCTTGGAAACGATCACGAGAGAAGGAGGAAAGGTCAGTACATAATGGGAACAATATAACATGTTTTATTTAAAGTCTCCATCATATATTTTGAAGGCACGATAATTTTTAATGGGTGTGTTTTAAACTTTAGAGAATAAACTTTCAATCCTTTCAAACGCAAGTTTTTTCCACTATTGTTTCTTAGTATAAATCGGCAACAAAGTAAGTCTAGATTGTCTTCGACATACCAAACATAATCTAGTATTAACAGCTGTATTACCAGGTATGATGTTACCCATTGTTAACAATTCGTGCAGTATTATCGTTTAGGATAATAGTAACAATATTTTTCACCGCTTTCAGATATTCTGCAAAATGCTTACCTGTTTACCCAACCTGTAACCATAAAGGAAAAAAGAAGACATGCAGATTACTGAAAATGAAAGACATTCAGAATTTCCATCACAAATTTTATTCATGCCGCACCAAATCGGCTCAAGATGTATTTATTTTGAAGTATTGCCGCAGCAGTTTACCTACAAGACGACGCAGTAGAAGCAATGTGCGCCCAAAGAAAGGAATAACAATACAATACAATATTGCTAATCAGGATGGAGTTCTACATTCTGTGTCGGAAAACTTTTCTGTCAACATTGGGGATTACAAGACACAGGGTCATGGGTGTATTTCAACGTTTCCAAAGGGATGGAGTTCCCATTCCTGTTGAGACTAGAGGTGGCGACAGAAGATCCAAGGCATATGCTAGAAAATCATCTTCAGTTGTAAACTTCATCAGTAAATTTAAAGCTGTTGAGTCCCATTATTGTCGAGCAAACAGTGAGCGTGTGTATCTTGACTGCAGTTTAAATATTAAGAAAATGTGGAGGATGTACAACCAAGGGGTAGCTGCAGATCTTAAGGTGAAAGACTCCTACTTCCGTCACATTTTCAATACTCGTTTTAACATCAGTTTCAAAACTCCTTCAACTGATGTGTGCTCAAAATGTATTGAGTTATCTGAGAAATTAAAACGAGCGACTAGTGCCAAAGAGAAAAATGAGTTAATGATAGAAAAGAGAGTGCACAAACTGAGGTACAACCAATTTTACGATATGTTGAGAGAGGAAAAACCAGGGCTCTTGACTATTTCATTTGACTGCCAGAAAAACCTTGTCCTTCCTAAAGTTTGCGATCAAAGTGCATACTATAGCAAGCAGTTGTACTGCTATAACTTCACGACAGTAAAAGGTTCATCACGTTCTAAATTGCCAAAGGAAAATGTATCTATATACACCTGGTGTGAAGTTGATAGGCCTAAAGCATCCAATGAAATAGTGTCTGCAGTGTACAATGAACTTCAAACAAGTGATTTGCTTGGCGTCGACACCATACGACTGGTAGCAGATGGGTGCGCAGGCCAGAATAAAAACATTGCTATGTTAACAATGTGAAGTAAATGGCTACTAGATTCTCCACCTGATATAAAATCGGTTCAGATTATCTTTCCGGTTGTAGGACATTCTTTCCTACCACCAGACAGGGTATTTGGACGTATCGAGAAGGAGTTAAGAAGAAGTGAAACAATATTGAACCCAAGAGAGTACCACAACATCTTCCAGAAGCATGGTTTGGTGAAGATTCTGGGGGAAAGTTGGAATGTGTATGACTGGAAAGGAGAAGCCTTAAGGGTCATGAAGCCAACCTCAGCTCTGCATTTCAAATTATCCCACTGCAAGAGATTCTATTTAAGACGAAGTAAAAAAGTGGCAATATTCTAGTGAAAGGTGAAGAGTTCTACCGTGCTGATATTGGGATGGAGAAAAGTATAACCAAGAAACAGAAATCAGTGTCTCCTGTGAATCCAAAACAACTGCCAATAGGGATACCTATTAAACAAGAAAAGAAAACAGATGTGGACAGTCTTCTTACAAAACACTTTGGTGCTGATTGGAAGAATGTGGATGCTTTACAATGGTATAGGGTTGTGTTCGAGAGAGATCATGGTAGTGAAAAGGTGAATGAGGAAACTGTTTGTGAGACACGTCATCATGACGCTCCAATTATTTAAATTAAATTATGTTGTGCTGTATTAAGTTGTTTTACTACAAATCTGTCAAGATTGTGATGGTGTGAATTTATATTATTGACAGTTTCTGGATTGGTGGATAATGTAGTGATGCCTGTCTGTGCTGTTCCATTATAATGGGCACATATCGTTAAAGAATTTGCATCAAAACCGGCCCAGTCCACTTATGTGAGTTTATAACGTGGCCAAGTCCAACAATGAGTTTCAAAAGTGGGCAAGTCCATTCTGTTTTAACAAATATCTCCACAATTACAACATTGCTTTTCTATAAAATGGGTTGTGAAAGCTCCAAATAATGTAAACTAAAAAACTAGAATACACTAATGGCCCCAAAATGGACTGAAACATATGCATTAGTTTTCTTGCCCTCCTGAAAAAATTACGTTGATGGACTTGGCCATGTTTGAAACTAGACACCTCTCCTCTTTTCTGCTGCACCAACTGTCCAAGTTTCACTTCCATAGGGCCTGGCTTCAGACAAAGGATTTTAAAAATGACTTCCTAATACTGTACCTAAATCTGTATCACAGATGTCAACCAATTCCTTTTCTGTAGAAATGCTTTCCTTGCCTGAGCTAGCCTGCGTTTTATATCCTCTTTTATTCGTCCATCACTGGTTATTTTGCTTCCTAAGTAACAGAAGACTCCCTCTTCCTTTAGCTTTTCACCTGTCAATTTGTTGTCCATAGGGGTTTTTGATTTCCTTCGGCCGCATTCCGTTTTTTAGCCTACTTTTCACATTTTGTAAAAATGAGGAAAACGTAGACTTATGAGATCGATCCGGGAAAATGTGTGTCTGTCTGTCTGTCTGTGTGTCCCCCTATCAACTCCTAAACGGTTGCAGCTATCGTAACCAAATTTGGTATGAGTAAATATCTATACCTGAATATCTCACGGCATATTTGAAAATGAGATCAGTGCTACCAACTGCTGAAAAATCGCAATTGAAATTTGAGCTCTATGTTGGATATCTCGGAAGGTATGCATGGGAGCTATTCCAAAATTGGCACACATTTATAGATAATAACATTTTAGTTCGATTTCCAGGAGGCCATACATGGCAGTGTTGCTAACATGATTCTATGGCTGCTAATAGGTCATATCGTTATATGCATGTAACTTCCATACTATCAATTCGATTTCAACTAAATTTCGTATGTTCTATGTGTACCATAAAAAAGCCTCCGTGGCTTAGGCGGCAGCACGCCGGCCTCTCACCGCTGGGTCCGTGGTTCAAATCCCGGTCACTCCATGTGAGATCTGTGCTGGACAAAACGGAGGCAGACAGGTTTTTCTCCGGGTACTCCGGTTTTCCCTGTCAAAATTTCATTCCAGCAACACTCTCCACTATCATTTCATTTCATCTGTCATTCATTTAAACATTGCCCCAGAGGAGTGCGTCAGGCCTCGGCAGCCGGCACAGTTCATATCCTCGCCGCTAGATAGGGGCTTCATTCATTCCATTCCTGACCCGGTCGGAGACTGGAAGCAGGCTGTGGATTTTCATTTCTATATGTACCATAACAGATATGACTATGCGTATTCTTAAGAGCAACCAGGGCTGCCAACTGTCAATAAGTGTTCTCTTTATTTATTTTTATCCCAATACCGATATATCAGAAAGTATGCAAGCCAACAACTCGAAACTTTGCACACGTATAATACCTGACATTCTAGATTAATTTGGAGTAACTAATATACGTCAGTGCTACCAACATGATTCTAAACCTGCTGATAGGACTAATTTTTAAATACATGTAACTTCTATACTATCAATTGGATTTCAACAACATTTCGTATGTGCTTTGTGTACCATAACTGATATGACTATGCGTATTCTCAAGGTCCAGAAGGGCTGCCAACTTTAAATAAATGCTCACTCTTTCTCTTACACTAATATCTATAAATCAGAAAATATGCAAACCAACAGCTCTAACTAACCTTTGCATACGTACATGTATAGTACGTAACAGTCTAAATTAATTTGGAGTAACTAATATACGTTAGTGCTGACAACATGATTTAAGCTTGCTGATAGGTCCAATTTTTAAATGCATGTAACTTCTACAATACTAACAAATGGATTTCATCCAAAATTGGCACAATAATAGATCACAATATTTCAGAATGATTCTAATCAAATTATACATGACATTGTCGCCAACATAATTTTACGCGCACTGATAGATCCAATGTCTAACTACACGTAAATGCCATATTATCCAAATTTTGTATGTGCATTCTGTACCCTAAGAGATGGATCTAAGGATATATTCAGAGTCACAAGGGCTGCCAACTGTGGTGCTTTATTGGGCTATACTATTTCAGGTATACTTCGAACTAATTAGTAATGTCAGTATTACCAACTTAATTTCGTCATTATTCTAGACGAAATCATTTTATTATTTTCATTATTATTTTTTACATTTAATGATTTTCATCGTGAATTCTTTCCTCAAGATGGAGTCCATACCATTTACGAACGCATTCAAATTCTGTGGTGAATCGGCAAAGATTACAGTCTCAGCTACGTGGAAGTCATATTTTAAATATATAAAGAATGATCGAAAATGGCTTCTAATTGCCTGTATTTATAATTTAGAACTCTCTTATGCTTATCATGAATCCGAATACTGAAGCTCCTTGGGCGAATTAGTCTAATTATTTTTCTAAAGAATACCTGAGAGACCTGTTAAAAAGCGTTGTGTGGGAGGAGATGCTTTGTGGACCGTAAAGAGAGGCGTGGAGCGAAAGAGATTGCAAGTCTTCGATCTGTAAGTTTCACCGACCCAGAACAAGTAAGCAAATAAGCGTAACTTTTTGTCAGATAAAGCAGAAAAATGCCAAATCTTTTTGTCTGGTGTATTCAATTAAAACATACTTTCCATTAGGAAAGAAAACTAAAAGCGATTATTCCAGGAATAATATGCCTTGTTATAGACATGTTCACCAGTTGTCTATGATTACGGAAATAAAGACTCTCACCGTGTGCCTTCTTAATCAGATATAACTGATCAAGGAGGGTGTGAAATGCAGCTAAGTGGAACGGCTTCAGGAGGCTGTGAAAGGAATGTCAATAATTGCCATGGTGCATGATTTATACCTAGCTTGTGAGGCAAGTGCAATTATTTCGCGATATCGCGGCAAGTGGAGCACTTTTTGTAAAGTTTCCAGTCCTTACGGCAACAAAGATTGAAATATAATGATACTATGAAGTTCTGCGTGCGATTCTCATGTTTATACTGAATTTGCTCACAGCTGAACAGCTCGACGGACAGTTAGAAAGTTTTACACAGAAATCTCTCACGCTTTCTGGTCAATAAATGCTCCATGATTGCTGAAAGATGGAATCAAAATTCTTTATGCTAGTCAAATAACGGAAAGAACATGAAACTGAAGCAGTGGATTGAAATACTATCAGTGGTGGTGGGTTACAGTGAATGCAGACCTAACATAATGATCCTATCACTAGAGCCCTGCGTTATCCGCATCCGCTTCGCATCCGCACGACTGTTGTCCGCACCTGTCCCGCATCCACACGGCTGCTATCCGAATCTACTATCTAATATTTTTAGATAAAGCATAATGTATTGAAGCAACACATTTAGACATTTGAGGAGAAAATCGCTCCCTTAGGCTATGTATGTCATGCGCTATGATTAAAATGAGTGCCATATGCCAGAATTGCAACCCTTTTCAGTTCGGAGTGTTATTAGGCCTATGCTTAATGAGATAATTTGAATGAGATTAGCTTATATCATCATCTTGTATTTGTGATGAAAAAATATAACGGCAAAATATGACAGACTATGTCATAAACATCCGGATCCTAGTAATGGCATTCAACAAGTTCGGATTGTATTCTAAAAACTATCCGCAAATTTACTCCAAATATTATCCGCAGCTTATCCGTTATCCGCACAGCCTTGTAAACTATATCCACGTGGCGCAGGGCTTTACCTATCACTTCTCAGCATCAAGTTAAAGGGTTTTTCTTGATATGTGACTGGCTGCGTGGCTCAGCGGTAACGTTCTAGCCTGCTGAGCCCAAGATAGCTGGATTGAGTCCCAGCTCAGTCAGTTGGCATTTGAGGGTGGTTAAATGTGAGGGAGCCATGCCCTTCAGGGCCAAATTCCGGCTTCCCGGCGTCTCTAAATGCCGCAGTAGTTAAAAATGACGTAAAACCCAAACCATTATTATATTATGATGGTTATTATTATTATAGATAATGTTTCATTTATAAACCTGAAATCACAGGTGTGAGTGGAATTTGACTGATAGGCTAACACGTATTAGACCTGGCCCGAGCATCCTGTGACCTATCACGCCTAAGTCACCAAGCTCATGCGATGGTAATTATGTTTCTGGCACTATCACACTATTATTATCATCATCATCATCACATGAACTCAGTGATGTAGGCAGGATAGGTCATAGGATACAGGAAAAAAATATGTTGTTGTGATTGAGGGGCTCGGACATCGTGCTCATTTAGCCCCGTGTATTTGTGTGTGTGTGTGTATTATTTTTGTTTGATAACCTATGTTATTGTGATGGCTGTATGTGGGAAGAACATGCTCGGACGAGTTACAAATATCCGTGTTCTCAACCTGGTGCTCGCGAGCACTAGCTCCCCTGAGATCCATTCTTCAATTCAAATTCTGTTGCAAAAATAATAGTGTTGATGTTACAAGTTTTAACGGATATAAATTTTATCATTTTGTGAAATAGTATATTTTAATCTACAGTAACAATAATGCAGAATTTCTGCTTTATAAGCAACACGAAATATACTGATTCGACTCGACTGTCCACACGTAAATGTATCTTATCTGCACGAGTCATGCAAGCAGTTGCAGTATGCCTGGTGAGCGGTGAATCATTAGCTCTTTCAGCACTTCAGAGGGAGAGAGAGATAGGAAAAGAAAAGAGAGGCGCATACTTGTTGCATTGTTATTGTTTATTCTTCTTCTTCTTCTTCTTCTTCTTTCGATTTTGCCATCAAAGGACCACGTCATTTCAACTGCTTCTTGCTGCATCGAGCTTTAAGATCCTCCCAGTACTTTCGCATTAGTTCTCGATGCTGTTTCCTTTACTCAGTACACTTCTTGCCTTCCCACTTCTTGCAAATCTTTGTCCACCGCAGTGAACCAAGCTCCCTTGGTTTTCGTTTTGAGGAAGTAGGTGAAAATTCTATTTGTCAATCGTGCTGGGTTCATTCTTGTTATATGACCGTAAAAGGTCATTCTCCGTTTCCTCAAGGTGTCAGGTATTTTTCCACATGGGTTTAAAGTTCGTGGTTGTGCCGTTTCCTATATTCCCCATTTTCTTTTACTGGGCCCAAGTTTTTTGAATTTTCCTTTCTTTCACTTCCAGTTTCTCTATTAGTCCCTTGCGATCAATTTCAGGCACTCTGTAGAATACAAGGCCTCTGGACGGATGACTGTTTGGTAGTGTCTTAACTTTGCATTTATAGATATGGATTTCTTGATATAAATGGCTTTTGTTAGATTATATGCCATTTCCATTTTCCTGAATCGTGACTCGAAAGCTGCCTTCTCGGAGAGATTGGAGTTATTATTATTATTATTATTATTATTATTATTATTATTATTATTATTATTATTATTATTATTATTATTCATTTAATGGTGCTCGGGTACTTGATATGGCATGAAGGTGGTGCTGACAGTCTCAAAACGGTTGAGGACGCCTGCGCCTAGCGTATAATTTATATTCACGAACTCGGCGGGTATGTGCACCACAGATTGTCCTGGACCGCTCCCGTCCGTTAGTGAGCTGGCTCATGTTTCACGACACTCTCAATACATAGGTGTACACAGAAAGTAATGCCAATTGCGAGAACAACAATGTGCCTAGTTGTAAAACTGGATCAGTAGCCAATAAGATAGAGTACCGAAGAGTCCAGGGGAAAGTACCACGCCCCGCCTAGTTAAGAGGAAAGCGGGCTGCCTGACCCTGGGAGCATCTGATAGTGAGGATGATAGAGACGAGCTCTGCCTAATTAGACGCGTTCTGTTTTGTAATGCTAATGCTCTTAATCCTTTTCCGCGCCACTAACCCTTCCTGGGGTTGCTAATAGAGTCAACATACTGATGACACTATCTCTTATAGGCTTGTTCCTTAGTGAAGCTTGCTTGCTCGCTCATTACTTCACGCTGGTAACTGATTAAGTCACAGAGAATGCTAAGGGGAGATTTTATTTATTTATCAAACCCAGCTGAAGTCCTCGGATTTTTTAAGAACGTCAAAAATCCCTCAGTATACCTTCCTTCGTAGGGGAAGTAAATTCGGCGGTTCCATAGATTTATGGCATGTGCAAGAACCTTCCACTAACTACAATTGTGTGAAGCTAAATTTGTAGGTTAGATCTTATTAACGCTCTATTAATTCCAACGTTCGCTGCCAGGTGCTGGTTGCGGTGGCATCTAACAGCCAAGTTCATGGCTAGGTGTCGTTGACGGTAGAATTTGGTAGCAAAAGTAGGCACTACTTGAAATTGATCGTCTGCAGTCCTTAGCTGAATTACAGGTAACACACACTAATACATCTATCACAATTAACACCGGTTGCCTGAGAGATTCTACACACACACAAAGTGCACGGGGCTACATGACCGCGTTGTCACAGCCGCTAAACTGAGGAACCAACCATATTTTCTCAAAGCCTCTTTATTTAGAAGTACAGTTGCTAAATCATCTACAATCATTATATAAGCACATACCGTTCAACGAAAGTTATACCTAGCCTATAAAATAAACGAGCATCTTCTGCTGTCTCGGTGTACGTATTCCGGATCCAAAGTTCCTGGCTTCGATTTCTGATTCCTTCGAGAAATTTAATTTTGGTCTGAGGGTTGGAACAGGGTACACTCAACCTCGTGAGGCAAAACTGGGAAGAAATGGGTTCGATTCCCACCTCGGCTGTTTAGCCTCAATTACAAATACTACAGCCATCACAATGACACACGTTGACAGACAGCGAGGCAGCTCTATCACTGCGAGGTATCAGAGAGCGAAAGGAAGTATATATGTTTAACAATTCAATTAATGATCTAGCAATAACACTCCTTCCGCCCCACATAAACGCCGTGCCAGTGCAAGACTACGATATATGCAAAAATCATTTTATTGAGAAAAACGGGTTTGAAGTTTTCTATAACTTTGTATTAGCCTTTCGACAGTGTGAAAATCTATAGAGAATTTTGAATTTTGGAAATGTTTCGGTTGATTGCATAGTGTACAATGTCCTTTTAATTAAAATTATAAATTTTGTAATTAAGGCCCACAAAAAGGGCTAAAATGCAGATGTCGTGGTCTTGCACTGACTGTTCTGTGAAAATTGTCAGACAATTAATCAATTCCAACACTTCAGTTTCATTATTTCCCTAGTTTACTGCTATATTTGAACATTCTATACACAATTATGATTTGAAAAAAAATACTTGTTATTGAAAATAGGCACACTGAGGCCAAAGATGGCATGAATGTTGGAAAATAGTTCACAAGTTCAACATGAGCACGTCATTTGCTTCAATAGTCAGAACCTCAGTTCTTTTCCGCTTCCAAAGTAACGAAGAATGGGTGATGCGTCTTAGGTATTAGATTTTGAGCACAGAGTGAAATAAGGTCTTTCTTCTTGCTAGCTGATATTTTTGAGATTTTCCATAAGCTGGTTTGAGTTTGAGAGTTTCGGGATGATGATGTGGACTGCTCCTCTTTGTCTTTCTGTTAATATGCACTAGTTTATATTGCTTTTCGTGGTAGGATGTTTTATAAAAGAACACCCCAGGGGAATTCTTCTTCACCATTATCTCAGTGAGAGCATTCCACGAAACTTTCTCCCCATCCTCATTGAAGGAAAAATTTTGCCGAGGTCATTCCATAATGACTTGCAATCTATGAAGTCATCTGTTTCCATTTGTCTTACAAGGTAAGGTTCCCAGTCCTTTTTGCAAGACTTGCGATAGTAGCAACCTGAGAGGGAACGTAAATGGGACCGGATTTCAGAGCTCTTTTCTTCTCATATTCTATGCGAGAGTGCATAGCGTCCCCTCATTTTGTGTATGTCCTACTACCAAAAACTTGTGTTGAATAGACGGAATTCCTAACTTTAGAACAGCGTAAAAGTATGCAGATAACACGAATTTGTTCTTAGTTTGTCCAACACAATTGTCGGAGTATAAAATCACTTCTTGATTTGGGTATTCTTTCAGAAACTCTATTATGCAGCTACCAACTTCATTTTCCCCTCTTCCAGCTTGACCTTCGTGCCACATGTAGCATCTTCCAATTTTAGAGACAGCTTCGTAAATAGTGAAATTGAATAAATTAAGTTTTCTTTTATTTTTATTCATATTCATATTCATATTCATTCATTTATTTGCAATGGGGGGTGTGTCCCCCGGTGGCAAATTGTATATACATAACAAATAAATAATTATACATAACAATTCAATAACAATTATACAACAATTAACTGGATTATTTACACAAATAGTCAGTCTTTTCTTAAACACACCTATATGTTTGGGAAAAGGCTCTTGATATTTCACCACTTGGCAGAGGTGTAACAGCTTGAAAATCAAACACAGCCACCACTCCACGGTTTTCCTCAGTGGCCTGATGAATATCATTTCCTTTCTCCCGTCTCATTGTTCCTTTCTCTGCATGATGTCTCTCATATTTGTCTTTAAGTTTTTTCTTTTGTTCTTCAGTAGAATTCTTATATTCTTTACAGATCATACACTGATCCTTCTTAGGTCTATGAAACCCGATGTTGAATTCCATATTAAATATTGTATCGTATACGTGCTTCTTTGCAATCGGTTCATTTTCTAACTTACATTTCTCAATATACATACGGTATAATGTGGATATATCCAACGAACCTTGAAAATACTCTCGTGTTGAATGTATCAGCTCGAATGTAATGGGATTCCATTCTTGGAATTGAATTGATGTGTTGCCTCACTCCTTCCCTTATCATTAGGGGTAGCTTCTTTTGCTTTCCATGCTTCCCCCTTCATTCTTCTTCAAGGAAACCATCCTTGTTCTTGGAAATAACTGTAGAAATAATGGTGTTTTCCACGCCAAGGGTGTCCATGAACATCTTCTGGCAAACCTTTATTCTATCTCCCCTAATGGTTGGTGGGTTTTCTGAAAGTTGGGCCTAATGGAAACAAATGCAATCCTTCATTATGAACATTTCTTTTATATTTAACATAACACTACGTAGGCTGAATATAATCCTAGCACTATAAAAAGAAACTAAAATAATCATTGAAACCACTAGTAATGGCATTTGCATTTGGAAACAATTAATTGCTTTATCAGAAACTAAAGAGTACATACCTTTTTAACCAAAGCTAACAACATTTCACAACGACTGCGATATATCCTCTTCATATTTATATAATCCAGTTTCCATCCCTTCACTATAATACACTCACTACCACACTGAGGCTTGGAACAACAGTGAACTGATTGGGCGGGAAAAGAAGAAAATCTTTACTCGTGTGAATAGAGACAACTCAAGAATGCATGCCAGATTCTAAACAATCCCGGGCAAGACCGTGTAGCTTCTTGATTTGGGTATTCTTTCAGAAACTCTATTAAGCAGCTACCAACTTCATTTGCCCCTCTTCCAGCTTGACAATTGCAGATATCCTGGTCTTGCACTGAAGGTAAATTAATTCTCCTTCAATTTCCAGTGTAAAACTGATGCATCTGCAGATGACGCTGTTTTGCACGGAACATCTTTAAAAAAATACTCCAATGCAAAACCAATTCATTTTACTTCAAGGGCCCAATTATATAAATTTTGCATTTTTTTGCACTTTTACATTGAAGATCACACTAAAATACACTGATTGCTGTAAAAAAATAAAAATTGAAAAATTTGCACTTATCGTGGTCTTGCACTGGCACGGCGAGATGCTTGACTTTATTCCTCCCACCTCTATTCCTGGAATTTCTTCAAGATCTGTTTACAAATCACACCCTTCTACTTTACATAGAACACTAACAAGATAGATTCCTTTCACTCACATTTCTCGTATTTTGTCAGGTTCCGTTTACAAACCACACCCTTGCACCTTAATTCTTGAATACACATTTTTTATTTTGTATGCCCAAATAGGGCCTATATATTTTATCTTACAGTGAAGCTGAAGAAAGTTGTTCATTTTTATATTACGGCGTTAATAATAATAATAATAATAATAATAATAATAATAATAATAATAATAATAATAATAATAATATCGTATGGCGTCGAGTGCCGGGTGCAAGCTTTGTTATTTGACACCCAGAGGGTAGCTTGCATGCCGAATTTCGTTGTTCCTTGAAGCACTATGAAAGTCAAGGAGGTTAGATATCTAAGCTCCTTGAACACTATAGAGATTTCTAGTAGAGAAATGAGGAACTTTGTGTTGGCGGAAACTCCCGAGATTAATTTTGCCATTATGAACACGGCCAACAGAATTCAAATGCGTTCTTTGACATGCCAACATCGTATGACATGGTGTCGTAATTTTTACGGCGTTAAAAGAAACTTATTTCATGTAGCGTGTTCTTAATTCTGCTATTTTGGAGTCGACTAATTGCCTGAGATATGTTTTACTTTGCAATGAATGGTAGGCCTATAACGTATAAAAAAAACTATATTTGATAATTTTCCCCTAAGCAGCTCATTGTTTTTTTAAGACAGACATCAACCGGCCTCAATGGCCGATGGCGCTAACGTGCTAACTCGTGTCCCGCTGGTTCGAATCCAACCTAGGTCGGCCTAAAAATGGATTTCTTAATTTCCCATTTTCACCACCAGGAAAATTCCGGGAAGGTTCATTTCAAAAGGTCCACGGCCGATTTCCTTCCAAAATCCTTTCTCTGACCTGCCCTGAAAATAAAATAAATGGTCATTGGCTGTATTAATTAATATTAAAAAAAATAAGAGAGACATCAGTCACGGCGTGAGTTAGTGAGAAACAGTGAAGTAAGCTTCCTAATCAAACTGTCATATTAAATGAATACTGGACATACTGTATACTGGACATTTCAGATTGGCACAGAGTCATGGTGGCAACGTGAAATTTAGTTAACCTAATTTAATAACCTATTTTAGATGTATAATTTGTGTTATCTGTAATTTTAATGCCAATAATATTTTATTGACGTTAAAATTACATATACCCCAACACAAATTATGCATCTATAAAAATCACATATTCTACCCGCGAGGAAGTAACTTTAGTCTACAATATAAGGAATGTTTCTTATAGCCTAAATTTATAAAATTATATAATTTACAGGTATTATCTGACTATTCGTTAATAATTCATTCAATCATTTAATTAATATTGTAGCTTTCAGTTGGTCAACAGATAAATCATTCTATTACAGCAATTTGTGAAACAAGTAGTTCCGTGAAGAACTAAATAGTCTATTTTCATATATCCTACTTATGTTAATTGCCACTATTTCACTGGCCGTGAAAGCCAATATGCCATTTTTTATACAAAATTTCAGTTTTATTGTTTTAATAGATTCGTAGATATTGAGAACCGTCCTAATATTTTGGATGTTCGCCATGTTGAATTTTTATATAATTTAGGCCATAGAGTTATGTACTATTACATGAAGATTATTGCTTAGGTGTATTATTCAAACTTCAATCGCATGAATAGGACGCAAGAAAAGAAGAAACGAGACTTGAAATTTCGCACAGCCGCCAGCTTGTGGTTATGAAAACTATTGAAATAAATTAGATGTTAGTGCATTAAAATTTGTATAAGCATTTACCGTACCATGTTTCACTGTGCTTGGATGGTTAAATCGCGAGAAACGTCAATTTAATTATTTAAATTTCGTGTCTCCGCCATGTTGAATTTCTCCTCGCCAGGTTATTGAAAGTTCCTTAGGTGAACTTATGTTAATAGCCTTTATCAACATACAAAATTTCAGTTTGATTGCTGTCATAGATTAGTAGATATTGAGAACCATCAAAATATTTCGGATGGTAGCCATGTTGGATTTTTATATATGTACGCCACGGAGTTATGCACTATTAGATGAAGATCATTGCGTAGGTTTATTATTCAAACTTAAATCACATGATTAAGACATAAGAAATAAAAGCGAGATTTTAAAACTTCACACAGCCGCCATCTTGAGCTTATGTAAATAATTGAACTAAATTAGATGTCAGGGCATTACAATGTGTATAAACATTTGCTGTACCATGTTACACTGCGCTCGGATGGTTAAATCGCGTGAAAATTCTATTTAAATGTTTCAGCTCGCTTGGCCGCCATGTTCGTTTTGTACTTAACAGGTTTTTGGAAAGTCACATAGGTGAACCTTTAGTAGTACCCTTTATCACCGTACACAATTTCAGGGTGATATCAATAATAGTTTCGGAGATATAGAGTGCCGGTGAAATATTTCGCACAGACGCCATGTTGGATTGGTGAGACGTAATAAAGTTTGAAGGTGACGGTCGGGGTCGGACAAAATATTACTATGACCTTACCGAGTTTCATTGAAATCGCTTTAGCCGTTTAGATTTTATTAGGGACACACACACACACATGCACACGGACAAAAGGTGATCTCATGAGTTTATTTTTTCTTAAATGAAAATAGGCTGAAAATAATATGATATAGATTACATGTGATTAAGATTTATATTAGATATATACAAGTATATTGAAGACGACATATTCCATATTAGGAATGATTCTTGTGATGACCGCCTGAAACTACAATAAGTTATTAATTGTTAATAAGGCAACCACTGTAAAATGGCTTCATAGCCATCTCTTCATTAATTCATTCATTCAATTACTTGGTAACTTTTCAGTCAGCCAACGTGCGTTATCCCTATTTCTATTATGCAGGAATCATAAGTCACTAACTAAATAAATACTTGTGATTAATATTATGATGCACAGATTATAAGATTACTATTTCTTCAAGTTCTGTGTACAAGTTACACTCATCTACATACTTCACCTAGGACACCAGAAAAATTAATTCCCTTAACTTTCATTTCTCGTATTCCGTCAGACACACTACTTTGACGCTTGAACACATCTGTTTATTTATTTAAACCAACGATGTTTTCTCACATGACATTAAAAAGTTGTCAATTAGTTGTTAATTTAATTTAATTAATTAAATTATATATTATTTGAGCCTCCGTGGCTTAGGCGGCAGCACGCCGGCCTCTCACCGCTGGGTCCGTGGTTCAAATCCCGGTCACTCCATGTGAGATCTGTGCTGGACAAAACGGAGGCAGACAGGTTTTTCTCCGGGTACTCCGGTTTTCCCTGTCAACATTTCATTCCAGCAACACTCTCCACTATCATTTCATTTCATCTGCCATTCATTTAATCATTGCCCCAGAGGAGTGCGTCAGGCCTCGGCAGCCGGCACAGTTTATATCCTCGCCGCTAGATGGGGGCTTCATTCATTCATTCCATTCCTGACCCGGTCGGAGACTGGAAGCAGGCTGTGGATTTTCATTTTCAAATTATATATTATTTGTTTATGTATTTATTTGTTTATTTATTTACTTACTTATTTATAATCATTATTCACCTACTTCTCCTAAGACCTGCTAGGTAAACCTTTTCAGCTATCGTACTCAAAAATATAGTCCACTTGTATTCTTCCGGAAATACTCTGTAACCACTTCAAGGAACCCATTCTATAGTCAACAACATTATTCTGTTTATGGATAGGGCTTGCTTTTGATAATCGTGTTCAGTTTGCGGTAAGTTTTGTGAGCCAGAAAAATGCAAATATGTGTAGATAATATTCTAAAATTGTCGGTTTCCAGTTTAAACTCGACATCTCGTAACCTAGAAGCACACCACATATTAACGTCCTTATAGAAGACTCATAATTAAGATTGGTTTGTTGTTAAAATTGGTTTTAACTCAGCTTTGATAATCGCAGTTGTTGTTACCAAACCTATAATTGGGGTAATCTTTCAGTCTTGAAAGTTTTTAGTGCTGGGGGATGCCAACGCAGATATGAAGATGCTTTTTCTGACCTTCGTCACGTTATGAGTGAAGCCTCGTTACATTAAGGCGTCCGCCTGAGAAGTTCCCAACACTAGCACCTTCATCCCGCTAGCCAGAGTCAACAAGGCACAGCCTACTTCCCACGACATTCCTCCTCTGTACACTGACTGCATTGATACACAGCTCCTACCGATACCATCTCCAGTGTATTTTTAAACCATCAGTAACCCGTTACCCTTTTAATACGTCCACTACGACAATGGTGAGCCTGAGCCTATTACAAGCCCTATAATAACTAACATGCAATTAGCTGTTTCCTCAGATTTGCATGTCGGGGCTGAGTTTACCCCGTTTCAGTCCTCAGACTAGAATTACGTTTCTTGGCAAAGCCGGAATTCGAACGGGGCTCTCAGGGCTGACCAGCTGACAGTCAAGAATTTTAGACACTGTGTGATGAGGTGGTCACCTCCAATCTGATTGCTTATCACTTTATTCAATACCGGTATTCTGGAATTCAATTGCTGTACGTAATTACGTTACTGAAATCGTTTGACGTTTCTGAGAGAGTCACATATCTTCCAAAGGAAATTTGTATTTGTATTTTAACGTGACCGTTAATCTCACGATCGTGAGTCACGGGACCTCCATTTTACCTGGAATCTGAACCACAGGCCATGGCATTTCACTTCGAAAATCTCACATGCCTTGAACGGGAATCCAACTTGACCGCCACCACGCACCCACATTTCTAGCAAAGAAGAGACTGCTGCGCTTGAAAGAGAGAAAGAAAGAAAGAAAGAAAGAAAGAAAGAAAGAAAGTCCCTACGCTACACTGAGGAGCATCGAATCGTGGATATGTTTTTCAGATCTACTGTTAATATGAAAACAAATTGAAACAAAATTAAATCAAGGAGAAAAAAAACCAACAATATTGTGACCGAAATTGCAATTCCCTAAATGAGTTCCATGATACCTTTTCAGTATATCTGAATGTTTTAATACTCATCTCGTAATCTGCAAGTGCCGGCACGTGGAGAAAGCGCGAAATACACTGTAGGTATTTCGGACAATCAGGACATTGGACGAACAGTTTGTGTTTCATTCGGTGCGCTAGCGATCCCAACTTATCTCGGTCAGACACGACGAAGAGCTGTCGCAGCGCCGGCAGTCATCCCAGCCAAGAGTCGCCTGCTGGCATGCGGCGCAGCGTAGCTACAGTCCGGCTCTGACAGTTCTCATGAGGGAGGGAGGCAGCGTTGCTGGTTCTGTACCGCGAAATATAAAACAACTTGGACTACATAAAATATTCCACATGTTTTTAATTGAATTCTCACTAACCGCTGACCATATTAGTAAAGTAATATGCGTACACACAGTTAACAGGTAATTGTGCACACAAGACAATAAAACAACAAACCTGCACTAATACAAAAAGCAACTGGACCACAGAGGAGAAGCATGGCAGCATCGAGCTAAATTTAAAGACCTGCTTACCGGGAATACCGCTGATTGGTACATGGTAGTAACATGGAGAAAAGAACGGAAGGAGATGCCTTCGCTGCGCTGCCTAGTGCATGCTGCTGAAGCCAAACGGCACGCCCACTTTGGGTAGCAAGAAAATGGCTGTTCCTATGCTTAAAGCCGTAAACCACTCCAACTAGTCTTGGATTGTAGTGACATAAAACAGCAAAGACAAGTCAAGATTTGTTCATTGATAGGCAGAATACACTCTGTACATCACGGTACTTGGCACAAATCTGCTGCATTATCGTTTTAAAAGCCAATTTAAATAGAAATATGAGAGCACCTACGCAAGGCTAGTTTTGTAAGAAAGACGCGGCAAATGGTAATAATACGCTGAAACACTGATCAAATTGAATACAGGTGTCAGCAGGTGCGAGTTATACCTAAGAGGGAACATCTTGGGAACTTTCATAATGATGTCGAACTAATCACGGTATTTACACCAAATTGATTTTTAAGTTCTTATTGGTGTTGATGCATTCATCAGTTTTTAGGCCTACTTTCGAGCACAGCCACTTTCACTCATTGTTCGTACACATTTTGAATTTCAAGAATGCGAACTTTAAAATTAATATACAGATCACTTATTCGATTCGTACAACCATATGCAATTCACGGAACACAAGTTAACACAATACAAGTTAAGGTTACGCCCACTTTGTACGCAGCGCTTGGCTTCACTCATACGAGCTCAGGGCATCTCCTCTTATACTTTCCTCCATGGGTAGTAAGCGACTTCGCCAACATAGGCGGAATTCCACTGCGATTTAGAATGTAGGTTTTGTAACCGCAAAATGTCGGAATAACAAAATGATGCATACATTGCAAATGGGTGTGAAACTTCCACGATACATAGTGAAGACGCTAGAGAAGAATTACAACGATGGCTAGTTTCAAGGTTCTATTAACAGCTTCTCGCTGCCGTGAATTGGCTATATTGTTCTCTTTACCCCTCATCTCCCACCATCGCCAAACGTCAGGGCCGGACACTCAGTGCCTTGACTGTTGCTACGCTTCGCCGCATGCCAGCAGGCCACTCTTGCCTCCGAGCGTGCAAAGGATGATGATGATGATGATGATAATTGTTGTTTTAAGGGGCCTAACATCTATGTTATCGGCCCTTAATGGTTTGGGTGATCGTAAATATGATAATGAAATGAAAACTATAACTAAAACTAACTACTGTACTAACTTACATACTAGAAGAAGAAATATAAAAGAGAATAAGGCAAATAAAGGACAAGAGGAAAAGAAAAGCCCTCAACCCTCGAAGAATGCGGATTGAGGGACTTGGCAGGAAGGAGAGCAATGAAAGGCAGATAGGAAAGTGAAAGAGGAGGGGGTCCGCCGCAGAGGTAATGGAAAAAAAGGGGGAAAACCGGACCCAGCTCAGGAATCCCTCGGGATCGCCAACTCCCGAACTCACCAGCCCCTGAGGGAGTAGCAATATCTAGGCTGCACCAGAAGTGGTGGGGCTACATTCACCCGGCCTCCTTGAGGGCCTTGAGGAGAAGGCAGGAGATAACATGAAAAGAAAAAGAAGGTTGACCCCTAGCAGAAGGAGGGTATCAGAAAAGATGAGACAAGGGCCAATTAAGGCGGGAAAGGAAGAGACTCCCTAGGCCTCGGATACCCTAATACCGTCGGGGTCGGAAGAGAACAAGAGTTGATCAAGAGAGGTCGACCGGAAATATGACGGAGAGGAGCCCGCCACAAGTAAGTGGAAACAATGCCGGACTCAGCTGGGGCCCCATGGTCGCCAACCCACGTCCCACTAGATGTGAGCCCCTGGGGGGAGCATGCAAAGGCTGGACGCCGCTGCAGTACACAAAATGAGCTTGTCGGCAGCTCTTATGCGCTATGATAAAGAGACCCTCATCTGATGATGTAATGAAACCCTTGTCGGCGCTAATAGGCTACGAGTGGTTTACAAAATCTGAAAAACTAATCGTGACACGTAGTGATTAATTCGAGACTCCTTGCCCAAGGAGTGAGAAACTGACAAAACAGAAACGAAGAAATGAAAGATTCATTTCTGTTTTCTCCCCGGCCACGCCCATGGTTAAATGAGAGGGGTTCCCCTCCTTCTCAACCACCCCAACTGGCCGAGCCATTCCCTTTCGGAAATTAATAGCTTGTGGGGGGGATAAGAGGCGGAGTAAATGAAAGCAGGAAAGGGTTTCCTTAAACAATGCGGACAAGGGAGGTTCTTAGCATGGACTGTGCGTCTTTGTTATTCAGCAATTGACAGCACATTCGGTCTTTTTTTTTAAATATATTTTCCATTGCCCTTGGTGAATGTAAAGGGCATCTTGGAGAAATTGTTTGTTATTCAGCAATTGACAGCACATTCGGTCTTAAAAAAACATATTTTCCATTGCCCTTGGTGAATGTAAAGGGCATCTTGGAGAAAAAGGAAAAGCTTGTTTTCCGTGTCCGGAGTACAGTATGCGAGGTTAGTTCTGTGTATTATGGCACGGATAGGCTATCTTATGCACCTCTCTTTATATTTAGGGCTAAATAAGGAAAGTTAATGACTTTTGAATTTCACCTCAGCTTAAAAAATATAGGCTACAGCGTCCATCAAAAAAATCTGTAGAAACATAAAATATCATGAACCAAACAATGACTGCGTGTGTACTTAATGTGAGAAGACATGCGACAAATTCCATATGACAGTATGTGGTAACAGGGAAAGGAGCATAGTGGAATATAGCAAAGAGTAATCTAATCTTTTTCATATGAGGAGCATTGTTTCAAAGTGTATTCTTTACACATGTCACTGAGGTGCACTTCCAAAGAGCAGATGCCTATCAGATTCAACCTTATTGACATATACACAAAATACGTGTTGAAACAATGCTCGTCATATGGAGAGTGTAGTGATTGTGTGATAATGTTCATGCTTATTATATTATTCTTATCATAGTTATATGTCCATCTGGGTGCAATAAATTTCTTATTATTCAAAAGATACTTTTTATTTGAACTACAGCCAATGGCCATAGCAGGGCATTTTTAATTGAACGCCCGTAGGCTCCCCACCAAGTTCAATTTTGAGCAGTTCCAACTTTGGCTACCAGAGATGCCACTGTCACTGACACCTAGCGGCGAACGTTGGAACTTGATAGAGCGTTTCTAACCAAATAACCTACAACTTTAGTTACACACTACCAATTGCAGTGGTAGGTTCTTTTACATGCCAACAATCTATGATATGGGCCCGCCAGCTTTATTTCTCCTCCGAAGGAAGGCACCGAAGGATTTTAAAACTCTTAAAATCTGACGACTTCGGCCAGGTTTGAACCCGTAATCTTGGGCATAGCAGTTAAGCATACAAATATACTTTTCTCTGGCAAGGCCTACTCTTCTTAAAATTTGAATACTGAATACGCTAATAGGATTGTATTGAGACTCGTAATTCCTATCATCCAGTGTTGTACCATTGCAACCTCTTCCTTACAGTACGCCTTACCACCAGATCTCTGTGATTAATGGTAACACAATACCCGAGTTGTGCTGCCAACCGTACTGTAATTGTTATACACATTCTGTAATTTAGGGCACTGTATCATAGTACACAAAATTCATCATATTTTACAAAGATCATTTTCATTCGTTTATACCAAACATTTCGTGATATGAATTATAATTAACGTTGGAGTCCCTAAAGCATTTCGTTTTGTAAAGTAGTAGTCTACGTTTGGAATCCATTAATGTTCCCAATCTATGTTCGTCCCTGCGAAGTATAGACTGATAGGTTTTCTGACAAAGAAATCGAGCGATGAATAAGTTGCTAAAATGATTTATATAAAAATAGAAATAACATTGGGGGTAGGGGTGGTAAAAAGTACAGGCAGCGGGAGGTGGCGGAAACGGACCACATATCAGCTAAGTGCACAATCCACAATAACCTGAACATTTGGGGCCGATAACCTCGATGTTAGGCCCCTTAAAACAACAATTAACATCATCAACCTGAACATTTAGTAACAATCACATAATCACACTATGCAAGCAAACTTGAAAGTCAATCACCACTATCAGTCTCTCAACAAAAGATCACACATCTTGATTAGTTGTGCCAGTTTAATTACTACTGCAACCAAATAAAGTTGTGTATATATTGTAAGTATCATAAACCAATACTTGTAGACATAGATTTAATAGCCTAAGTGTAAAGGATCTGATGATGATTGCTTGACGATCGAAACTGGTCATCCAGGTGTATTTATTAATCTCGTGTATAAAATAATAATTCTGGATTTGGGAACCACCCATTACAGTTGGGTACAATCATGTTGACCGACTGAAAAACATTAAATTTCGACATGGAGTTAACTATAAGAGGAGACATTGAAAAGGAAGGGTGCTTTTAATTTTGTTGTCACCGAATCTCGTGATTATAAGAAATAAAAACTTCAATTTTCATTACGTGGAATCCAAACCACTAGATGTGATATTTTACCTAAAAATCACTGAAGTATTAACCGGAAATCGAACCCGGGCCACTTTCAAAGGAGGAGGCAAGGGCTTGGTTGCTGAGCCATCGCACTCTAAGAGGAGACATTAATGTCCGAATAGCCTATCACCTCTAATTAAGGTATCAGTAACAAGGGTTTGTTAGTATCAGGTCTCAAAATATTGAAGATGATCTCAGTAGACCAAATTGATGACAGGCTTTTGCTCTGAGCTACAAGTTGAGTTGGGTTGGACTATAGAGGGCGTGTCCCATATCATATCTCCATGGAGACTGTTGTATTGCAGAAGCCCCCCGTGTGAGTTGGGGTGCTGCCAGAAGAATCAATGGGGACTACTCTTGTGTACGTGGCCAGCCATCTTTACCTTACAATATCGTCTCCCATTGTGGTGTCGACAATAGGGTAGGGTGCAGATAAGAGCCTAACCCATTGAAACTCTAATTAATATTTCTATGGCATGCGAATTGGAACGATAGGATGTTTATAACATGGATATGTTTCTCTGTGATTAGCATGGACACATTTTCAAATGATGGTTACCATGGCAATAAATGTTCGTCATCTAGGCCTCCTATACGGTCACCAAGGCAACAAGTATTCATCATCTAGGCCTAGTTATTATAGTTAGTTATTGTTGTTTTAAGGGGCGGAACTACGAGGTCATCTGCCCCTATCTAGGCCTAAAATCATAGATCTTTCTCGAGCGGCTTCGGTGGCGTATTTGGTAGCATGCTGAGTTTCTATGTCCAAGGTCGCGGGTTCAAACCCCTCCGAAGGAAGGCATACTGAGGGATTTTTAACGCTCTTAAAAATCCTCCGACTTCGGCCGGGTTTGAACCCGCAATCTTGGGCATAGAAGCTCAGCATGCTACCAACAACGTCACCGAGGCACCTTGTGTGTGTGTGTTAATTAAGTGATAGTTAATTTATGTAATACTAGCAGAAGTACCCGTTCTTCGAACGGTGTTCGGTGTTAACACCAGACATTATAATAATAATAATAATAATAATGTTATTGGTGTTACGTCCCCTTTAAGTACTGTTGCTTTTAGAGACGCACCAGACATTATCAATTGAGCTACTGTTGTAATGGTTAGCGGCTTGTCATTCCTTCATAAGTTTATCAAAACGAAGTTAGTTTTCTGGGAATATCACACACACTGTTAATTTAAGGGCCTTATAATGTGGTTTTCGGAGACCCTTTATAGACTCGCGAATTTTGTGTCTCACATTGAGAAGTGAAACATATGCTTTGGTCGTCCTTCTAGGATAATTTTTATATTTCGCCTATTTTAGCATGTATTTTGAGAAGTTTTTCCCTATATCCACCCTTCCACTGTATGAAATGAACGGTGAAGAGTTTTATAAATGATTGGTGTATTGACTCATGTTTACCATACCTAATTTTACGATGCACCAAGTATCCGAACATGAGTTATAGGCGTACATAAGGATAAATAGAAAGACAGACAGACAATACTATTGTCTACAACATATCACCCAGAAATCCAAATATGGGTATATCTACCACACAGTATCAAAGAAAATCATCCTTACGATGAACCCGTATGTCGAAAAAAAAAATTAGTTGAAATGTGCTCTCAAACTAAATTCACCTGACGTGTACTTCCTGACATGAAATAGAATTGAAAGCCTTGTGGATGAAACGCAATACACGTCACATAAAAACTGACCCTCTACGTTGTGTTGGGTCCCCATACACAGGAAGACCTCTTTCATAAATTATAAAAGCTTGTGGTGCATGAAAATTCAGGTTCTTTAGTCTCAAATGGGCCAAATTCCTAAAAGCCGCAAAAAATGCTGATTCAATTCAGGAATTTTTGAAAATAATGTTGTTGTTTGGAGATATAATAGACCTTCTGCACTATATGTCGCACGTGAAAATTGCATGAAAAAATCCTAGGTTACCCCTTGACCCCCTTAATTGCATTGATGAATTATACAGTCTACGTTGGTTCCGTGATAACCTTATATTTGCAAACTTTCACAGAAATGTAATAAATGTAATACATTGCTTCTTACTGAAATAGATGGAAAGTTGGATGCCACCCCTTGAGATAATGTTGTCATGGTTACCGATTTGCATTCCTTCATTAGTTTGTTAAATTAAATTTAATTAGTTTTCTGGGAATGTTTCAGAAACTGTTGGTTTTAGAGCCTTATAATGTAGTTTTCGAGGACCCTCGAGTTTTATTTCTGGCACCGAGGGGCTTTGTCTCGTCGTTGTACGCCATAATATAATACTAATAATAATATAACATAGGGTAAGGAATATAATAGACCTGCCATACCACACCCGCAGATGTAAATCGCGTGAAAAAATCTAGACTACCCCTTGAGCCCCTTAAGCGCATTTTACGTATTGATGAAATTTACAGCTTAATTTGGTTCCATAATAACCATCTAACCGTTTGCAAACTTTCACACTAATGTAATTAATGGAATTGTATTGCGTCTTACAGCAATAGATGGATCTCTGAGAATCTGTTGCCATGGTTATCGGCTTGCATTCGTTCATAGTTTATTAAATTAAATTAGTTCTCTGGGAATATCTCAAAAACGGTTGGACGTAGGACCTTAAAATGTGCTTTTAGGGCCCCCGAGTTTTGTCTCTCACATTGAGGGGCTGAAAATGAGCTTTGTCTCGTCCTTCTACTCCTATTTCAGCATGTATTTTAAGAGGTATGCCCCCTTTTATGAGAGGTATAGAGAAGAGTTACATCAATGATTAGTGTCGTGCCTCTTATGGATATCTGTACCAAATTTTACGTTGATACACCCAGCCGTTCTCGAGTTATAAGGGAACAAAGTTGTCCACAGACAATCAAGCAAACAGACAGACAGACCAAAACATTATTTTCGCGCGCATCTATCATAAAACAGTCTGAAACGTGTAAATAACTCAAATTTCCGTAGAAATTCAGAAAAAAACAGACAAATTTTCTTTTTTTATGTATGTAGAGATATACTGCACCGCTCGATGTGACCGTGTTTTATTGCACAAATTTATGTTTTACTCGCTAACCGTCGGAGAAACACGAAAAGTGATAAGAACCTTTTGGATAGAAAATTAAATGCTAAAGCTCGTGTATACCATCAAAAGTTTGCTATTTCTTAGCGTTCTCTTTTTATTTGAAATGGAAATATGAAATTTTGAAACCAAAGGGTGTAGTGACGTCACAAAAGTAGGTTTTCCTCGCTAACCGTTGGAGATACACGAAAAGTGATAAGGACCTTTCGGATAGAAAATTAAATTTTGAAGCTCGTATGTGCCATCAAAAGTTTGCTATTTCCTACCGTTCTCTTTTTATTTGATATGGAAATATGAAATTTTGAAACCAAAGGGTGTAGTGACGTCACTAAAATGGTCGCCATTTCTTAATAGTACAAAATATCGAAATTAAAAGTATCCTATATGTAAACCTGGTATTTCAGTTACATCCATGCAAAATTTCATTTAAATCGGACCAGTGGTTCTTACGTTATTAGTTAACAGACAGACAGACAGACAGACAGACAGACAGACAGACAGACAGACAGAAAGACAGACACACACCATCTCATTTTTAGCCTACTTTCGATTTTTGCAAAAAAAATGAAAGTAGACTTATGAGATCAACACAGGGCGAAAAAAGTGTGTCTGTCTGTGTGTGTGTATGTGTGTGTGTGAGTCTGTGTGTGTGTGTGTATGTGTGTGTGTGAGTCTGTGTGTGTGTGTGTGTCTGTGTGTGTGAGTGTGTGTACTCTGAATGTCTGTCCCCCCCCCCCTATCAATTCGAACACGGTGAATGCGAATTGAACGAAATTTGGTACAAAGGTAGCACTAGCAAAGGACACCTCAGTGTCATGTTTTATATCGCCGCCATCTTTACTAAAACTGAATGGCGGCCACTCAAACGTTCAAAACGTAAAATCAAATAACGACTAACCAAATCATCCAATCTCTACCAAATTTGGTAACAACATACCTTCGTATAGGATGCGTCTTGTGACCAAGCTACAAGGTCGTCCGCCATACCATTTCAGGATGGCGGCCGTGCGAATTATGCAAACTTTATAATCCATATCATGGGACCCACCAGTTCCGATTATCGAGCCGAGAATCGTTTTAACTGTTCTAAAGGAAGAGGCACGCTCGAAATTAAAAGTTTATTTTGTAATACTATAGTGCAGACGTGATTTTAAAATGCTGAGCCGATTCAGTAATAAGACAAGATGGCAGCGGATATCTTGTGCCTGACTTATATTTCACTAATTTGAGTATTGCATGCAATATAGCGTACTGATACAAAATAAATAAACTTTGTATGAAATGCTTTATATATAAATAATATACTCCAGTGATGAAATCGTTTAGTATAAATCATTATTTGCTAACAAGTTCTATGTAAGTCATTTTATATAGAACGATATTCGTTGACACAATTTGCTCAGTGGTAGAGCGTTAGCCTATCGCTCAAATGCCTATGGTTCAACCCCGATCAGAGCTATTTTTTTTTGCTTGAAATGTTATATGTTTATTGTTTTGTAATGACTCAGATGTTTTAAAATTAAGCGTTATATTGTGCATATTATGGTGTAAAATATATATTTAATTAAAACATAATTCGCCAGCAGATTTACTCGAGACATCTAGCTGCCAAAAAGGTAACTGCACGCCGCTACTTATTAACTTCCAGATTTTATTGAAAAGTTTCTTCTTATGGCCGCTAGAATGCACTCGCTCTGTTAGGATTATATTGTTTGATATTTCACCACTAGATGTCACGACTAGTCTACGTGGGGCTCCATTGATTACTATACCATTGGCATTCTATGCGCATCGAATTTGAAGAATGACAAGATGATACTACGATACATTTTTACTTTTTATTTTAAAGGGTTTGTAACTGCCTATTGTGCGTTATTTGAAAATGTTAATTGAAGTAAAGAACAAAACGATTTCACATAGTATCTGAACTCTACCGTTGGTGCTAGTTCAGGATATTAATTAATACTTTTATTTCAGCCAAATAGCAATCGAAAATATCCACATAGTTGGTATACACACGTCTCTGTAGGGTCATGGAAAGATTTGTTAATTCAATTAGGGTTGTGAAAGTCATACGCAGCCAGACGTGTAAAGACATGCCTCAACTCAAAGTTGGGTGTTGCCCGCGTCAGGCCGATTATGTAATAATAATAATAATAATAATAATAATAATAATAATAATGTTATTGGTTTTACGTCCCTTTTAACTACTGTTGCTTTTAGAGACGCCGGGGTGCCAGAATTTTGTCCCGAAGGGGATCTTTAACGTGCCAGTAAATCTACTAACACGTCTCCCTCGCATTTGTGCACCCTCAAATGCCAGCTGACTGCGCCAGGATACGAACCTGAAACATACGGTCCAGCAAGCGAGAACGTTACCGCTGAGCCACGCCGCCAGTCCGATTATGTCTGCAGATCCATAACATTCTTTAGATACTTCTTATCTTTCTTTCTTTCTTTCTTTCTTTCTTTCTTTCTTCAATGATGGTAGCAGTTTTTATCTAGGTTGTGGCGTTTGGTAGAGGTAAATCGTTTCTAAGGTCTTCAACAAAGAATAGTCCTATTATACTCTTTGATAATAACAACGAGTTATAACTATACTCATACATTTAGGAGAAAGTAGGCTATATGTTCTTTACTGAACATCTTGTTTTGTTATATGTTACCCTGCATGTTAATGAAGCGCTTTAACAACTACTTACGATATGGACTGTTACACCCCCCGAAACAGAGTCTCATAAGCTTCTTTGCAAGGGTTCAATACCTATTTGTGGGAAACATCTTTTGACTGAACTACAAGATTATCAGCCCAATAATTTGCAGAAAGCTGTCATGTACGAGTGCAAATCGATTCACCATATCATTTCAAACAAGGTGAAACTGAATTGAATGAAATTTTGTACAGATGTAACACTAGCAAAGGGCACTTCATATTCATGTTTAATATCCGTATAATACGTTGTATTACAACAAGCTACTACAACCAACATTCAATTATACTTCTTGAAAAGGACAACGTGTTATAACAATACCCATGCATTTAGGAGGAAGTAGGCTATATGCTCTTGACTGAACATCTTGTTATATATTAGTATGATTTCGTTCAGGTTAGGGTGTTTAAATATTTGTATTCCCCTCCTAATATAATGATACACAACCGTGTTAACCAAATGAAAGACATTCTATATTAGATTAAGTATGTGTGGAGTCTGTCTGATAACCTGTGTCATTACGATGACTATATGTTTTAATTTTATTGTTGTTAATTCATTTAGGGGCTTTGCGACATATAGTGGTCATTTAGCCCCATGTACTTGGATGTGTGTGTATATAATTTGTCTGATAACCTATGTTATTGTTATATCTATAGCAGTGTGTGTATTTGTAATACAGGTGAGGTTTGGAAGGAGGCACTGTGGCCTTAAGTTATCAACCATCCCGGCATTTTCCTGGAGTAATTGGGGCTAGGATTTGGGTAGGAGGCGGCCGTAGCCTTAAGTGAGGTACTATCCTGGCATTTGCTTGGAATTGAAGTCAGCAAACCACGGAAAACCACATATAGACTGGTTGAGGTTGGAATCCAATCTAGCTTTTCTCAGTTCTGCCTCACGAGTGTGAGTGTACCCCGTTCAAGACCATAGACCCGTATTAAATTACTCGTTCGAGTCTGGATTAGAACCCGAACCTCTGCTGTCACTGAACATTTTGATGTCAATTGAGAAGAGGTAGAGTTTATTTCCACCCAAGCTATTCTCAGTTTCCCAATTTTCCAGGGACACATGATCTTAAATCTAGAGTTTCATCCCTTAAAATAACACTCACCACCACTTCTCCCCAGTCAAGTTCACGGAGCTGATGACGACGATGACTCAAGCCCCCTAATGGAATAATAACATTATCATCATCATCATCAACTTTCGATGAAGAAAATACATTAAAATCTCACAGCGGAGTGGAGAAGATCATGTTATCGATTGTGATGACTCAGTTCATACTTTGAAAGTTTGTTGGAGCATCAGCCAAGCGTGGGTGATGGCCGAGGTCGAGTGTCCTAGAGAAGCTAGAGAAGCTGTTCAAATAAGTGACTGAGTCAAGAGCCTTCAAGAAGCATGTCTGGATACACTCGCCGGAAGTGAGTTCCCTCCGCCAGATGGGACATAATTACTCCGTCAACGTCAACCGAGCCTTCCTGGTGTGTTGTGTCGGTGTGTCCAAGCCGGTTGAGGTCTCCCCTTCCCTCCAAGTCCTAATATTCACTTTCACAATCTCTTTCAGTGATAATAATAATAATAATAATAATAATAATAATAATAATAATAATAATAATAATAAATAAGCAACAAAGAATTATAGGAAGCACATCCTTAAAGGGAATGTAGCAGATGGTCGAAGTCGTAGATGCACCTCAGCGCTGGAAACCATCGATCATATCATCGGTGGCTGCTCTACGTTGGCTGGTATAGAGTATACCAAGAGGCACAATGACGTGGCTAAGATCTTACATCACGAGTTAGCTATAAAATCTGGATTTCTGGATACGAGCATGGTGTACTACAATTACCAGCCTGTGAACGTGTTTGAAAATGAGCATTATAAGATGTATTGGGATAGACCAATTTTAACCGACCAGAAAATCTTGGCCAATCGATCTTATATTGTTTATCTCAATAAAAACAAGATGTTCAGTAAAGAACATATAGCCTACTTTCTCCTAAATGCATGGGTATTGTTATAACTCTTTGTCCTTTTCAAGGAGTATAATTGAATGTTGGTTGTAGTAGCTTGTTGAAATACAACGTGCTATAGGGATATTAAACATGAATATGAGGTGCCCTTTGCTAGTGCTACCTCTGTAAAAAAAAAATCATTCAATTCGGTTTCACCGTGTTTGAATTGATCTGGGGAATGGATTTGCACATATACATGGCCGCTATTCGCAAACTATTGGGCTGATGACCTTGTAGTCAGTCATAAGATGCTTTCTACAAAAAGGCATGTTGTTGCAAAATCCGGTAGAGATCAAATTATTAGGATGGTCGAAATTTGATTTAAGCTTTTAACATTTGGGTGGCCGTCATTCCGTTTCCGTCAAGATGGCGGCGATATAAAACATGACACTGAGGTGCCTTTTGCTAGTGCTACCTCTGTACCAAATTTCGTTCAATTCGGTTTCACCGTGTTTGAATTGATAGGGGGAATCGATTTGCACACATACTTGGCCACCATCTGCAAACTATTTGGCTGATGATCTAGCAGTTTGGTCAGAATATGCTTCCCACATAAAGATTTGTTGTTGCAAAATTTGGTAGAGACTAGATTATTAGGTTGGTCGTAATTACATTTTAGCCTTTAACATTTGGGTGGCCGCGATTACGTTTCCGTCAAGATGGCGGTGATATAAAACACGACACTGAGGTGCCCTTTGCTAGTGCTACCTCTGTACCAAATCTCGTTCCATTCGGTTTCACCGTGTTCGAATTAATAGGGGGAATCGATTTTCACACGAAGATGGCCGCCATCCGCAAAATATTAGGCTAATGACCTATTAGTTTGGTCAAAGGATGCTCCCTCCATAATGGTATGTTGATGCAAAATTTGGTAGAGATCGGATGATTAGGTTAATCGTAATTTGATTTAAGCTTTGCATATTTGTGTGGCCGCCATTACGTTTCCGTCAAGATGGCGGTGATATAAAACATGACACTGAGGTGCCCTTTGCTAGTGCTACCTCTGTACCAAATTTCATTCCATTCGGTTTCACCGTGTTCGAATTAATAGGGGTAATCGATTTTGACACAAATATGACCGCCATCCACAAACTATTAGGCTAATGACCTATTAGATTTGCCAAAGGATGCTTCCTCCATAAAGGTATGTTGTTGCAAAATTTGGTAGAGATTGGATGATTAGGTTAGTCGTAATTTGATTTAAGCTTTGAACATTTGTGTGGCCGCCATTACGTTTCCGTCAAGATGGCGGTGATATAAAACATGACACTGAGGTGCCCTTTGCTAGTGCTACCTCTGTACCAAATTTCATTCCATTCGGTTTCACCGTGTTCGAATTAATAGGGGTAATCGATTTTGACACAAATATGACCGCCATCCACAAACTATTAGGCTAATGACCTATTAGATTTGCCAAAGGATGCTTCCTCCATAAAGGTATGTTGTTGCAAAATTTGGTAGAGATTGGATGATTAGGTTAGTCGTAATTTGATTTAAGCTTTGAACATTTGTGTGGCCGCCATTACGTTTCCGTCAAGATGGCGGTGATATAAAACATGACACTGAGGTGCCCTTTGCTAGTGCTACCTCTGTACCAAATTTCATTCCATTCGGTTTCACCGTGTTCGAATTAATAGGGGTAATCGATTTTGACACAAAGATGGCCGCCATCCGCAAACTATTAGGCTAATGACCTACTAGATTTGTCATAGGATGCTCCCTTCATAAAGGTATGTTGTTGCAAAATTTGGTAGAGATCGGATAATTAGGTTAGTCGTAATTTGATTTAAGCTTTGAACATTTGTGTGGCCGCCATTACGTTTCCGTCAAGATGGCGGCGATATAAAACATGACACTGGGGTGCCCTTTGCTAGTACTACCTCTGTACCAAATTTCGTTCCATTCGGTTTCACCGTGTTCGAATTAATAGGGGCAATCGATTTTCACACAATGATGGCCGCCATCCGCAAACTATTAGGCTGATGACCTATTAGTTTTGTCAAAGGATGCTGCCCCCATAAAGGTATGTTGTTGCAAAATTTGGTAGAGATCAGATGATTAGGTTAGTCGTAATTTGATTTAAGCTTTGAACATTTGTGTGGCCGCCATTACGTTTCCGTCAAGATGGCGGCGATATAAAACATGACACTGAGGTGTCCTTTGATAGTGCTACCTTTGTACCAAATTTCGTTCAATTTGCGCTCACCGTGTTCGAATTGATAGGGGGGGACAGACATTCAGAGTACACACACTCACACACACACACACACACACACACACACACACACACACAGACAGACACACTTTTTTCGCCCTGTAGTGATCTCATAAGTCTACTTTCATTTTTTGCAAAAATCGAAATTAGGCTAAAAAGGCCTACTTGATAGACGTTGCTGCCCCACTTAGCCAAAATATGAAAACTACCCAAGCTAAAAAGACAAACAAGTACGCACCGCTGGCGGAAGAAATACGAAAACTATGGGGACTAAAATGCATGAGGATTTTTGCTGGTGGTGATCTCTTCCACGGGAGTTGTTCCAAAGACATTGGCAATGGCTTGGAGGAACTGCAAATGCATCGCCGTCTGCTATGCTCTAACGCCTCCCCACTTCACTCCAAACAGCGAACATGCAGGAGTACTAAAATGCTCCACCACTTACCTCGCAGCGCTAGCAAGCTGATACTCCAGTCGCTCGTATCTGTTATTGTCATCTAAACTCTATGAATCTTCCGACTTGTTGGCTTTGTGTTCAGATATTTAACATGTTCAAATCGTTCTGTCATATCACACGCGATCTTATCAATAAATGCTGGTATTGCAATTTTGCAAATCAACTTACTTAGCACTTCCTTGTGGCCGCTGTCAGACGATGATTCGCACATCATCAAGGGGGACTTACTCAAAGCAGGCACAACAATTGCAGTCACGTGTTCACATATTCGGGTGAACATAAACTTTGCAACAGCACACACGAACTGAAAAAGTGTTGTCATAATCCACACTAGTTGTTCACTCGGATAATGCAGCTTATCAGAAGTGTCCCTCTTGTAAATGAAATCCGTCAGTGGGGAGCTAAATTTCCTTCTTCCAACCAGCTGATAACATAGTTCACACTGAATTTCCTTTTGGACTTGTTGCACTATAAATCCTCCGATTATGGAGTCGTCGTGAAAATGCTGTAACTACTGTAAGTAACACAAAATATCAACACTTAGTGAACACCACTGCACTTCTCACATTACACAACTCAAATGACAAATAACAAAGGTGTTAGATATTAAAATTAGAGACGTAAGCGGAATATTGCGCGCTTGGACAAGCTCACAATCGGTTCAGCTTAGCAGCGCTCCTGTCGGCAAGATCGTCAAGTAGGCGATGTTCGCTGCTTAGCACACAACTCGCGCTGAATGGGAAGGCGTTAGAGCATAGCAGACGGCGATGGCAAATGAAATACCTGATTGCCAGAATACGGAAGGCAGTGCCCTATTGTTAGGTTATTTTTACCTCAGTAATGAGTTTACAGGATACTTGATTATCAAATGCGTATCCTGTAAACTGCGTTGTACCATAATTATGAGAAATGAAAGATAATAATAATAATAATAATAATAATAATAATAATAATAATAATAATCTTATTGGTTTTGTGTCTCGTTTAACTACTGTTTTTTTTTTGAGAAACCAGGGTGCCAGAATGTTGCCCCGAAGAGGATCTTTAACGTGGCAAAATATGTACTGACACGGCTCTCTAGCATTTGCGCACCCTCAAATGCCGACTGACTGCGCCTGGACCTTGGGCATAGCAAGCGAGGACGTTACCACTGCGCCTCGCAGCCAATCTCTCAAGATCTTCAAGATATTTGCGCTATGCCTCACCTTGATGGAGACTTATATTAAGAACGTCTTAGAGTACGTTACTCCTCCAGTTCGTTGTTTGAAACGCTCTTCACGCCACTATACAGGGTGTTTCAGGAGGAATAGTAAATATTTTAGGAGGTTGTAGTAGGCTATAGATGAATTGCAATAAAAAAAATCCATATAACATGTGTCCCATCTGTATTGCGTACAGAGATACAGATGGCAGTATTTAGCCCAAACAAATATAAAGCCAAGGCAAATAAGGACGTTCAAAGTTGATTTTCAAAAATTCCACCACTAATGCATTTTGCACTTCTCTTGATAACACCCCGTGTAGCTCTTCGGAGGATTGCACTATGCATAATCCGAATGACCAACTCAGCTCTTATGTTAACTTTTTCCTTTTAGACTTCGCTTTTCACCCATCCCCACAGGCAAAAATCCAAAGGGGTAAGGTCCGGGGACCTTGGTGGCCAAGGAACGTGCCCATATCTCCCGATCCACCTTCCGGGGAATGTTAGGTTTAGATGTTGTATCACCGGACGACGAGAATGTGCAGGAGCCCCGTCATGCTGAAAGAACATATGAGTTCTTGTAGCCAAAGGAATCTCTTCCAATAATGCTGGAAGTTCATTTCCAAGAAAGTGAAGATAATGGGGTACTGTTAGACGATACGGCAGCACAACAGGCCCAATCAACTGATTGCCAATCTACCCACACCACACATTTACAGAGAAGCGTTCCTGAAGATGTGTGTCCACAATGGCATGTGGGTTTTCTTCTGACCACTGATGTTTATTACGAGTGATATTGATGCCGTCACGAGTGAACGTGGCTTCATCAGTGAAGTTTACAAATGGGATTACTTGGCGATTTGCACGTATCCAACGACAAAATTCCAATCGCCTATCTGCATCTCCTGAACGGGCTGGTAATGACACGGATGCAATCCGTGCATACGTAATTTCCGCCATACGCGTGTACATGGAACACCGATACGTACAGAAAGTCGACGTGTACCAACACACGAAACGACAACTGCTCTGGTTATATACCAACTTCTTTATCTCGGTACGCAATAAAAATGGGACACATGTTATATGGAATTTTTTATTGCAATTCATCTGTACTACCACCTCCTAAATTATTTATTGTTCCTCCTGAAACATCCTGTATAGTGGTTTTAAGCGTTAATTTCATGTTATATGTCATAGAGAGCAGCCTCCGTGGCTTAGGCGGCTGAACGCCGGCCTCTAACCGCTGGGTCCGTGATTAAAATCCTGGTCACTCCATGTGAGATTTGTGCTGGACAAAGCGGAAGCAGACAGGCTTTTCTCCGGGTACCCCGGTGTTCGGTCTCGTGTTTGATTTGAATACCCCGCACGAAGCCGAGACTCTTCCCACAGCCTACATAAATGTATTATTTCATTTAGTGCAAAGGGAAGGCCAATTAATACTGTACATATTGCACACATTTATTAAAACTAATTACACTGTACAACACAAATGTATAAATTGGACGCTATAGTCCATGCTTTGGCAAGCTGCCACGAGCTCAAGTTCAACACATACTAGGCCAGTGCTAACGAGTGACTGAGTCCACGCCAGAGAGCGTTACCTCGCATCCTCCACCAGGGTGCGCCTTAAGGCAAGCTTGAAGGGTGCTGCCCTCTCGGAGACAAACATATAGCTAGCGTTCAAACACTCGGTTTTCCCTATCAAAAATGTCATAGCAGCAACACTCTCCACTTTCATTTCATCTGTAGCTTGCCACGGTGGGTGAGTGGTTAACGTGTCGGATTACTAACCCCCAAGCTTGCAGGTTCGCCCCTGGCCTTGGTAAGTGATTTTCGAAAGGCGACAAAAATCACGACATGGATGTCATACGTTGTTGGCATGTTAAAGAACCCATTTGAATTCCGTAGGCCGTGTTCAATGGCAAAATTAATCTCGGGATTTTCTACCAACACAAAGTTCCTCCATTCTCTACTAGAAAGCGCTGTAGTGTCAAGGAGCTTAGATATCTAACCTCCTTGACTTTCATAGCGTTCAAAGGAACAACGAAATTCGACATGCAAGCTACCCTCTGGGTGTCAACTAACAAAGCTTGCACCAGGCACCCGAGGCCATGCGATATTATTATTATTATTATTATTATTATTATTATTATTATTATATTTCATCTGTCATTCATTTAATCATTGCCCCAGAGGAGTGCGACAGGCTTCGACAGCAGGCACATTTCATATCCTCGCCGCAAGATGGGGGCTTCATTCATTCCATTCCTGTCCCGGTTGGTCGACTGGAAACAGGCGTTTGATTTTCATGTCATAGAGACCTAAAATTGTGCCAGAAAGCATATACGGACTTAACAAACACGAAAAAGTCTGGGTTATTATTTTTACTGTATAAAAATAAAAAGTGAGATTTTTCATGTTATTTCTCGAAAAAAAAACTGGGGGGGGGGGGTGACCTTAAAAAAATAATTTAGACTTAATCGGATTAACCTATTTCATATGCTAATACTTGCTAACACTCTTGTAAAAATCTCAGAGCACCAATTCTCATGGATTAGGAGAAAAGAAGCACTGAATATGGTTAAATTAATATTATCGAGACATTCTTATGTCCCTCATATGCAGAACGTTTAAAAGTAGTAATACTATTCTGACTGACTGTTCCCTCTGTGTCCTTGTGGGTGCTCCTACCCGTTTCCATTGAAAAGAGATGTCCAGGGCTTTGTTGAAGTTTTCTCGATGACCATGACTCAAATGGATTTGAACTACACCCATCATTGTGATCTGGTGAGTTACATAATATCGTTTCACTGATCAAGGAAGCCTTTGCTGCCAAACCAAACACCACAGTGTGCCCGACAGTGTGTGTTGTACTGTACAACACTACCGACAGTTTTTGAGGTTCGTTATCTATATTATTCTTGTTCGGAAAAACTTGCGAAAAATTCTTCTATAAATTGACATAAATTCCGGAGCTGACAACGACTATCCTGAGTGTGGTTCCCCGGGTTTTCCACACCCTTCCTGGTGAATGCCGGGATAGTAAGTTATATTATTTCAAGTCCTAGGATACCTACCCCTTCCCTGTCCCAAATACAGAACACACACTACTTCAGTCATCACAGAAATACAGATCATGAGAAAAGTTCAACATACACTCAAGTACACGGGGCTGATGACCAAGATTCCCTGAGCCCTTAAAAGAATTGACAACAACAAACTAAGCTTGATCGCGGGACAAACTTTCTCTCGAAATACATCGGTCAATCATTAATATTGCATCTCAACCTAGAAATAGCCTTAAAATTACGTCATGATAAGGATAGTGATCAGGAAAGTGATGCCAGTAGACTATGTTCATATGACGTTACGTGAACGCAGACGCCGTATTATTATTCGCTATGAAGGACATAACGTCACCTACGTCCCACGGATGGTGCGCGTCATGGGGTGCTAGCTCTAACACAATCATAAGCTATGATCCTGCGTGATTATTCGAATTACACCATCTTGGGTTTTCTCCGAGTTCAGCGCATTGCGGCACTACATACACTCTGGGGGTAGTGTGCATTTTCACACCAGTGATATCACAATAAGTCTGGCGCTATTTCCTATACAATTCAACAAATGTTTGGAATATCGCCATGATATAAATTCGCAGTTATTCCGTATCCTACTGTCATAGACACCGTCTGTCTAAAAGATCACGATTGGAGGACGCATTTTTAGCCTACTTTTCACATTTTGCAAAAATGAGGAAAAAGTAGACTTATGAGATCGATCCGGGAAAATGTGTGTCTGTCTGTCTGTCTGTCTGTGTGTGTGTGTCCCCCCCCCCCCCCTATCAACTCCTAAACGGCTACAGCAATCAAAATCAAATTTAGTATGTGTAAAGATGTGCACTGGAATATCTCACGTCCACATTTGAAAATGACGTCAGTGCTACCAACTGCTGAAAAAACGCACTAGAAATTTGAGCTCCATGTTGGATATCTTGCAAGGTATGCTTGGGAGCTATTCCAAAGTTGGCACACATGTAGATAATACTATTTCAGTTTAATTTCCAGGAGGCCATACATGACAGTGTTGCCAAAATAATTTTAAGCCTTCTGATAAGTCCAATGTTTAAATGCATATAACTTCTACACTATCAATTGGATTTCAACCAAATTTTGTATGTAAAATGTGTACATAAACAGATATGACTGAGTGTATTCTTAAGAGCCACCAGAGCTGCCAACTGTTAATAATTGCTCTCTCTCTATTTTTAGCCTACTTTCGATTTTTGCAAAAAATGAAAGTAGACTTATGAGATCAACACAGGGTGAAAAAAGTGTGTCTGTCTGTGTGTGTGTATGTGTGTGTGTGAGTCTGTGTGTGTGTGTGTGTCTGTGTGTGTGTGTGTGAGTGTGTGTACTCTGAATGTCTGTCCCCCCCCCCCTATCAATTCGAACACGGTGAATGCGAATTGAACGAAATTTAGTACAAAGGTAGCACTAGCAAAGGACACCTCAGTGTCATGTTTTATATCGCCGCCATCTTGACGGAAACGTAATGGCGGCCACACAAATGTTCAAAGCTTAAATCAAATTACGACTAATCTAATCATCCGATCTCTACCAAATTTTGCAACAACATATCTTTATGGGGGGAGCATCCTTTGACCAAACTAATAAGTCATCAGCGTAATAGTTTGCGGATGGCGGCCATCTTTGTGTGAAAATCGATTCCCCCTATTAATTCGAACACGGTGCAACCGAATGGAACGAAATTTGGTACAGAGGTAGTACTAACAAAAGGCACCTCAGTGACATGTTTTATATCGCCGCCATCTTGACGGAAACGTAATGGCGGCCACACAAATGTTCAAAGCTTAAATCAAATTACGATTAACCTAATCATCTGATCTCTACCAAATTTTGCAATAACATACCTTTATAGAGGAAGCATCCTTTGACCAAATAACTAGGTCATTAGCCTAATAGTTTGCGGATGGCGGCCATCTTTGTGTGAAAATCAATTCCCCCTATTAATTCAAACACGGTGAAACCAAATGGAACGAAATTTGGTACAGAGGTAGCACTAGCAAAGGGCACCTCAGTGTCATGTTTTATATCGCCGCCATCTTGACAGAAACGTAATGGTGGCCACACGAATGTTCAAAGCTTAAATCAAATTACGATTAACCTAATCATTCGATCTCTACCAAATTTTGCAACTACATACCTGTATGGAGGGAGCATCCTTTGACCAATCTAATAGGTCATTCGCCTAATAGTTTGCGGGTGGCGGCCATCTTTGTGTCAAAATTGATTCTCCCTATTAATTCAAACACGGTGAAACCGAATGGAACGAAATTTGGTACAGAGATAGCACTAGCAAAGGGCATCTCAGTGTCATGATTTATATCGCCGCCATATTGACAGAAACGTAATGGCGGCCACACAAATGTTCAAAGCTTAAATCAAATTACGATTAGCCTAATCATCCGATCTCTAGCAAATTTAGCAACAACATACCTTTATGGAGGGAGCATCCTTTGACCAAACTAATAGGTCATCAGCCTAATATTTTGCGGATGGCGGCCATCTTTGTGTGAAAATCGATTCCCCTTATCAATTCGAACACGGTGAAACCGAATGGAACGAAATTTGGTACAGATGTAGCACTAGCAAAGGGCACCTCAGTGTCATGTTTTATATCACCGCTATCTTGACGAAAACGTAATCGCGGCCACCCAAATGTTAAAAGCTAAAATGTAATTACGACCAACCTAATAATCTAGTCTCTACCAAATTTTGCAACACCATATCTTTATGTGGGAAACATATTCAGACCAAACAGCAAGAACATCAGCCCAATAGTTTGCAGATGGTGGCCAAGTATGTGTGCAAATCAATTCCCCTATCAATTCAAACACGGTGAAACCGAATTGAACGAAATTTGGTACAGAGGTAGCACTAGCAAAGGGCACCTCATATTCATGTTTAATATCCCTATAGCACGTTGTATTTCAACAAGCTACTACAACCAACATTCAATCATACTCCTTGAAAAGGACAAAGAGTTATAACAATACCCATGCATTTTGGAGAAAGTAGGCTATATGTTCTTTACTGAACATCTTGTTTTAAATCCAAATACCAATATATCGGAAAGTATGCAAGACGACAGATTTAAACTATGCACACGTATAATCTGACATTTTAGATTAATTTGGAGTAACTTATATACTTCAGTTCTACCAACATGATTATAAGCTTAGTGATAGTACCAATTTTTAAATACATGTAAGTTCTATACTATCAGTTGGATTTCAACCAAATTTCGTATGTGCAATGTGTAACATAACAGATATGACTATAAGTATTGTTAAGAGCAATCAGGGCTACCAACTGTTAATAAATGCTGTCTATATTATTTTTACCTTAATATCAATATATCAGAAAGTATGCAAGCCAACAGCTCTATACTTTGCACACGTATAGCACCTGACATTCTAGATTAATTTGGAGTAATTAATATAAGTCAGTGCTGCCAACATGATTCTATGCCTGCTGATAAGACCAATTTTTAAATACATGTAACTTCTATACTAACAAATGGATTTCATCCGAAATTGGCACAATAAGATATCATAATATTTCAGATTATTTCTGACATGCACACACATGGTATTGTTGGCAACATGCTTTTACGCGTGCTGATAGATCCAGTGTCTAACTGCATGTAACGTCCAATGGCCTTCAACCAAATTTTGTATTCTGTACCTTAAGAGATGGAACTAAGAATATATTCAGTCACCAGGGCTGCCAACTGTAGTGCTCTATTAGGCTACATTATACCAGGTATATTTTGAAATAATTAGATATATCGATATTACCAACTTAATTTCGTCATTATTCTAGATAGATTCATATTCTGTAGAATAATCATTGGCATGAAAAGTAGGCTGTATAGTTCTTCACGGAACTTCTTGTTTAAATTCCATGCTTCTTGTATGGGTTGATACATGTGGTCAATTTAGTCAAATCTATGCTCTTCCAAACTTTTGTTGAGGTGTGTATTTTTTATTTAGGAGTTAAGGAATTTTGGTCGTCAATTCCGAATACTTTTGTATGAAATCTGTCTGATAAGTCGTACTTGTGTTGCTAAGAAGGAAGGAAGCTTGTGGTTTACCGTGACCATTAATCTCGCGAACATGAGCCACAGGACCTCCTTATTCTTTGCGTCAAACCCGAACCAGCGGACATAAAATTTCTCCTCAGAATTCTCTCAGGCATTAGCTGGGAATTGAAACCGGTCCACCATGGTCAGTATTACAATATTCAACACTTACAATGCTTTTAATATTCCTGCCTTTCGTGGCCCTTCTAATATGATATATTTATACTTCAAATGTCTTGAATATTCCTTTACCTTCCATCATTGGTGAGGCTGATTCTATAAACTTGTACCTGTCTTGTACATCAATTATACTCATTTCATACATATTTTTGGCGAGAATGCTTGAGATTTATCCATCAAATTTGTTTAATTTCTTTTTACTTAACTCGGTCCCAGAATTGTGCTCTACGATCATAGGCGGTCGTGGAAATTTTTCTAAGGAAAGCAACATTTTCAGGAACAAACAAAGTCACCATGAAAGTTTTCTTACCAAAAATCAAACTTCAAAATTATCAACATTCTAATCATAACGATTAATTTTATCCAAGTGTCAAATTGTGTCGTTGCTTTGAGCAGTCCTTCGTCATTTTCCTAAACATACAGTATACTGTATATAAACATCAACGACCGTTGTGAGCATTCATGAACTGGTGATGAATTCTGTGTGCTCCCGCTACGCTCAGCATGGAATTCACACAGCCTTTACCATAATAATTGTACCCATTAGCATGTACTACCATTTAACCCAATATTCGGCGGAGGCGAGTAACGTAATTGTTATGACTGGAACAGATGATGATTTAATATTTATCCGCGATTTGGTTTCATTTGGTTACTTGCTTATCGGAAACATGGATGTCACTCATCATAACTACAGACTTACCAACTGGGGTGCACCACTCGTCCCGACAACCAGTAATTGGGAGATGAAATTTGTTCCCTTGATGATGGCGCTTTGTGCAGAAGTAATTCCACACTCAGAAGCTCGTGAAATGTGTAAGTAGGAAAATAAATAAATAAATAAATAAATAAATAAATAAATAAATAAATGAATATTTGTGTTCATGGTTTTTGTTAATATTTTGAAAATTTTAATTAATTATTTAATATATCCTATCGTCACACGTGGGTTGTTATCTGTATGCCAATTTGGATTACTAGAGTACATACATACAAACACAAGTACACTGGGCCGATGATCTCCATGTCCCAAGCCCTGAAAAGCAACATCAATATTTTTTATCATGTACGGAGTCATAATTTAAATTAAGTTGAATGTTATTCAAAGGGTGTAGTGTACTAATCAGATTTGACAAGATAAGAAACTGGCTATTAATATCACAAATTGAGGAGTACTACTGGTTTTGTTTTCTTGTAGTATCACTCTCTCTCTACCTCTGCTCCATCAAGTAGCTTGATGTTGAACTGAGGAAATGTTCTTGTTTTTATCTAAGTTACAGTGACATGTTCAAAAGGGCGAGAAGCACTAACATAAAGGGACATAATGATGGTATTATCAACCTGTTATACTCTAGCTTTCTAAAACTTTCACTCACACGTAATAATAATAATAATAATAATAATAATAATAATAATAATAATAATAATAATAATGAATACCTTCAGCTATTAGGTTATATAGTCATGTGGAAGGAAGTTAGCGAATTAAATGTTCAAACTTTCCGCTCCTGATTGACTTAAGTCATGTGCCGATCAAGAAGTCCCTTGCCACATAATTATCCTAAAGCCCGTGGCTCTTTGGATAGTCGCCATGTTCAATACAGAGTTGTACACAGTGGCGAAATGAAAGCAACTGTGACTGTAAGGAAAGAAACAGTAGATTACTGTTAGTCATTGCCGGGCGTATGAACCCAAAATCGGAATCATGCATAGTATGATGCTGTTGGCCATTATGGTCTATTTCTAGTTTACAACAGCGATTAGGGTGCATTACGTAGGCCACTTGGGCTGGTTGGAACGAAGAGTTCGTGATGTCACTGACTGCACGTGTGCATAAATAATCAATCGTATCTGGTATGAAGGTGCTTCTACCTTCTGACACTAGTATTTTCAGCCATCCCGTACCACTTGGTGACCTACTTACTGAACTTCCTTCCTACTCACTGTTGCCAACCCATTTTGGACAAAAAAAAAGAAGATAGCCACTAAGAAAGAAAAAAAGGTGATTAAAGTATATTTTTATATTTCAATGGGAATCACTTGTTTATTTTTAAATATACTGTATATAGGCTACTGTACGTAAAATTATTATTTAAATAAATAACTTAAAATGTATACCAAAACGTCTAAAATGAATTTAATTTGTAATGTATTCATTCACACAGTTGCACCCTTCACAAGGAGGGATTGCGGTCCCTCACAAGGAACTGCTACTCATGTAACTGCGGATAACCCCACAGATGTTTATTGACCGCAGAAGTTTTTGTGATGTAAGACATCATGTTGTCATGCACGAAAATGATCCCGATTGTTTCACCAAGCAACATTATTGTTAGCTTAGTGTTTCTTAGCTGGCAGTGTAGATTAACCAACAATGCAACTGCTTTACAAACGCCTCATTCTAGAAACTTCAAGTGTGCACATTTTATCAGTAATATTTGTAGCTACATGTTAATCAAGTATTATTTAAATGTATGGGATATTTCCATAATTATGGATATTTTAGGAAATAATTCTCAAAACATGAAATTTTCTAAGTTATGCACTTTTTGCTCAGTAATTCATATGTTCATAAAATCTAAACTAAATGCATATCAACAAGTTTACTATACAAGCTTAACCATTATCATTAGATTATGTGCCCAATCAGTTGATATGTGTCAATATTAAAGGTGCTTATGAGTTTAAAGTTATGAAGCACAATGAAAGTAATCAGAATAAAAACAAGTAGTTCCGCTTATATTCATATACTGTATCCTGCTTATGTTAATTGCCTCTATCAACATAGAACATTTCAGTTTGATTGCTGTAATAGGTTCGTAGATATTAAAACCGTATACATATTTCGGATGGTCGCCATGTTGGATTTTATATAACCTTAGATTTATATAGTATTACTTGAAGATTATTGTGTAGATGTATTATTCAAACTTCAATCGCATGATTAGCACACAAGAAATAAAAGAAGAGATTTTAAAATTTTGCACAGCCGCGATCATGTGGTTATGAAAACTATTTAAATAAATTAGATGCCAGTGGATTGAAATTTGTATAAGCATATGCCGTACCAAGTTTCACTGCGCTCGGATGGTTAAATCGCGAGAAACGCCCATTTAAATATTTCAATTTCGCGTTGCCGTCATGTTGGATTTGTGCTCACCAGGTTATTAAAATTCCTATAGGTGATCTTAGGTTTATAGCCTCTATCAAAATACAAAATTTCAGTTTGATTGCTGTCATAGATTAATAGATATTGAGAACCCTCTAAATATTTCGGATGGTCGCCATGTTGGATTTCAATATGTAGGCCATAGAGTTATATACTATTAGATGAGGATTATTGCGCAGGTTCATTATTCAAAAGTTGACTTCGATCGCATGATTGGGACACAAGAAATGAAAATTTAATTTTAAAATTTCGCACAGTCGCCATCTTGAGGTTATGTAAATAATTGAACTAAATTAGATGTCAGTGCATTACAATGTGTAAAAATATTTGCTCTACCAAGTTTCACTGCGTTCTGATGGTTATATCGCGAGAAAAGTCTATTTAAATGTTTCAACTTCGCTTGGCCGCCATGTTCGTTTTGTAGTTAACACTTAAGGCCTCGGCCACCTTTTTAACAATCCTCACCTGAAATACATACACTACTACAGCCATTACAATACACTGTTTATCATAGAAATTCAGCACACACCTGGATGTTTAAGCCCCTCAAATGAAACAACAACAGCAACAACGTTTCCTAAGCTTAAGACGTATGGTATTTAAAAAGAAAGAATTCTCCATTACAATAAGGAGACGTGGCAACTCTGGTCGTACTACTGAATTTCTAATGGCATCAAGTATTTAGAGATCTGCTGGTGAACCAGCACGCGCAAGATGGCTAAAATAAACGATAAAGACGAGCTAAAATTAGCAGTCATATCCTCTTGGAAGAGTGCACGTGACGGGAATGGGCTTCTGCTGTATATGACATGTCCCGCTCCTTCCTTACGCAAACATTTCTGGATTTGTTTTTATCTAGAAAAGAAAGAATAAGATGTGCTAAATATAACTGCGTGTTATTTTGCTTGGGGGTGACGTCGACTGATCAATACGTCAGCTGCATGTGCCTCAGGCTAACATCCTCTCTCGCCAATGAAACGTGAACAATAGCCGGAATATAATAGAAACAAACCTCGCAGCGAAGCATTGAGTGTTTAGATAACAATACTTGGCTTTTCTCTCGTGTGTTGTTTTCTGTGCTCGCGATTGAAATTCCATTTATAGAAGTTGTGGCGATATGAAAATTAGCACTGACTGAAAGAAACAATTTTTAAATTATCTATTTTCAAATTTTTTCTGTTATTTTTGCTAATTCATCTGGTATTTATAATTTTTAAGTGATTCAGGCTGTAATTCAATCAATATATCAATGAATCGCAGTCATTCTTAGAATTTGTTTGTTCGTAAAGTCGCCGGACTCAATATTTCGGATTTTTTTCCGACGCTTTATTACACACACAAATCTAGTGATTATACACAATAGTTCCACATACCTTCAAGTGAAGAAAAATAATTTAAAAAAACCTCCGGTGGAAGTATTCTGGTAGTGCTAAGAGTAATACATGTTCAGACATAACACTAATATGTTTTCCGCACATTACGTTCCCACAGTTCCAGTTCACCAGAGATGTTGAAAGTGACTACCATTTTCTTACAGGCACGAATTTACACGCTTACACATGTTTTGCATCGCGTTTTTCAAAGTTGCCGGTGTTATTTGTCCAATACATTTAGTAATAGCTTCTTTGAGTTCATTGAAGTGTTAGAAGCCAGTTTACAGTGTTGCCTAATTCTATTAAAGAACGCTTTCCAGTCGGTCAACACGAATCTTTGAGCTCATGAGAATTATCTCTGTATTCTCTTTCTTTTAAATACACCCAGAGAAATAAAAGTCTGGAGAGGTTAAATCTGGCGAACAAGGAGGTCAAAAATTACTTAAGATTACTCGATTGCCGAAATAATATTGCAATATTGCCAACTTTTGCACTCAAAATAAACCTCCAATAAAGCGACCCGTTGTGCGGGCGTAAAATGCATTGTCGCCCGCTTGATCTTTTATGACTCAGTTTGCGCAATGCAACAGCTGCACTATTCTGACACCGCTACAACCAGTTCTACCATGTTTGATAACATCTCACAGTTAAGCTTGACAACTTATTCCGTCAGATGCATGAGCTACGATTTTTCAAAGTTAGAGTGAAGTGACTTTAGGAACACCCTGTGCTTGTTTGCTACTTGAGGTTTGTGAAAACATGCATATCCTCTTATATACGTAGAAGTGACCCGAAAAACGCTTTCACAAGCCAAGTGCGGCAATGAACTAAAACTAGTATTAATGTCGAAGAGGGTCTCATGATTCAGGCATGAGATAGAACCGGGTAAATTTGCTCTAGTTCCGATCCCTACCGTAAGCTGCCGGTATCGATCCCGCACCAAGCGCACTCAAGGTCAGGTCTCTTCACTGAGTGAGAATCTTACATCTCGATAATACCGGAACACCTTTCTTCTCGGCATTATCGACAGTGTCGATTTAAAGGAAAAATCAGACTCACTCAGGCCGCCACACGTGTCTAGTTAAAGCCGTCTGTAACCCCCGAGTTGTAAATCATTCCCCATTCTTACGTTCGACGAATATAAAACAGTATAAATTGATCCACTTACGAGGAATACCGTCGTATTGAGTCTTGTGCAAAATTAATAGTATTAAAGTAAATAAATATAAACTTTTCAAGAATGAGCTGCCTGCCTGAATTCATTCTCACAAGAGTATGTTGATAACTGTTACATCAACTACCCATTGGAGACATATTTAATACTCGATTACAACCTAAACAGAATAGCCTACTTCTACCGGAGTTTTCGCTTCTGAGGGTATTTTGTTTTTATGTGCAGCTCTAGCGAGAGAAGCCTGAACTACGAAACAAACATGGCTCGCATGTTGCTGTCGTAAACTTGTGAAGTGTAGTTCAATATTTGTTGGCCAAAGGGCATAAACCGAGTGAAATTCACAGGGACATGCGTGGCTTGTATGGGGACGACTGTATGGACCGTAACAATGTCTCCAAGAATCGTCACTGGTGATGAGTCGTGAGCGTACCACTACACGTCCGAAACCAAGCAGGGCATTATGGAGTGAAAACATGCTGGTTCCCCAGTACGAAAAGAATTCAAAGTGACTAAATCTGCTAGGAAAGTGCTTGTGACAGTGTTCTGGGATATGTGTGGTGTGTTATTGGTGGACTTTGCTGTACACGGGACTACTGTGAATGCTATAGCCTACACTAAAACTTTGGTTAAGTCGCACCGTGCCCTTCGTGACAAACGGCACAACATTAATGCTGACGGTATCAAACATCATTACAATGCCTGTCCCCATGATGCTGCTCATGTTCGTAAGAAAATCACCCAATTTGGGTGGGAGGTGCTCCAGCATCCACCGGACCTGGCACCGTCAGACTTTCATCTGTTTTGTTCCATGAAGAAATTCCTGACCGGCCAACACTTTGCGACAGGAGCGGAAGTGAAATCACCAGTCCGCTGAGGGCTATACTCCAACCAAGCGGACTTGTATGAACAGGGCATATTGAAACTGGTACCATGAGGGCAGAAATTTGTTGAGAAAGGTGGTGACTATACAGGAAAGTAGGTCAAAGCTGTAAACTCATTTGTGATTTGTTTGGTTTTGTATCCTATTAAACTTTTTTGGGGAAAAAATGTTCGTTACTTTCCGATCTGTTCTCGTATCAAATACATTATTGTTTATGAATTGGTATCAGACAATATCAGTAGCAATTGATTGCTATCCGTCAAATTATGTAGTTCGTTAGGTTCACAAGAGTCCGTTTTCTAATTATCGTATCATATTTCTACCCATAGAACTGGATGTAATTTAATATACTGTTCACAGTTAAATTATATAATATATAATATTTGAGGTAAATATCTAAATGAATTCTGAACGCTTATGTTATTAATGATGATGCCTAAATGTTATCTGATTGCGTAAAGTTTACCATTACTCTTACTCTGCAAATTCCAACGCATATTGGAAGTGATCATATTTACGCAGTATGTGATCTCCCATATTTAGATTAATGTAGTCTTTGTTTTTAACTGATTTCGTTTACTTTTGTGACAAATAAAAGAATATTGGTTTTTGTTCACGTTACTGCATGGAATTCAAATGTTTAATGTAACGGCGTTTCGCATCAAACGCGTAATGCGTTAATTTAAAATTAAAATTTTTAAACCTACTTTTCGGGCTAATCATGTATTTAACATCAAATATCGGACCACCTTCTGAGGTCTCGGTGGTGCTTATTGAAATTGCGGACAATGTAATTTAAACCTGAGTGTTTGAACTGCGTGCATTCAGCCCTGTGACGCGAAAACTAAGAAGAGAGAGTTCGATTCCCATGTAAATAATCATGGAAGTGGTTTTTCGTGGTTTCCCACTTCTGCTCCAGGTAAATGTCGGGATAATTCGTAATTTAAGAACACTGCCACCTCCTTAATACTCCTACTTTTAGTTACAAATAAATACGATACGCATGTCATACGATGTTGGCATGTCAAAGAACCCATTTGAATTCAGTAGGCCGTGTTCATAATGGCAAAATTAATCTCGGGAGTTTCCGCCAACACAAAGTTCCTCATTTCTCTACTAGAAATCGTTGTGGTGTTCAAGGAGCTTAGATATCTAACCTCCTTGACTATCATAGTGATTCAAGGAACAACGAAATTCGACATGCAAGCTACACTCTGGGTGTCAAATTACAAACCTTGCACCAGGCACCCGAGGCTATACGATATTATTATTATTTATTAGTTACAAATACACAAATTACTACTGACAACATAACAATGTAGGTTACTAGGCAGAATTTACATACACACAAGAACACGAGAATGTGATGATCACGATATCAAAGCCCCCAAAGTTAAAAACAAACTCAAATATTGACGTCGTGGAGTACAGCCAAATGATATTCTCATGTTCATTGTTCCATAGCTTATGAACTATTAGTCCTACTGACTCAGGATTTGATTATTATTATTATTATTATTATTATTATTATTATTATTATTATTATTATTATTATTATTATTATTATTCATATGTTCACCATGTCATTGGGTACAATTCACCATTTTATCGGCATTTGTTGCAAGATGGTGTGGAGTTCTCTATAGTGGTAGGTTGAGGAACGAACGAACTATGGAGCAGGTCTCTAAAATAACAACCTTCTGCATACTGGTATGCAGATTATGGTGGAGCCCCAGTTTATCGAGGTTGGCCTTCAGCGACTTTGGTATGATCCCTGTGGAAGAGATTATGATAGGCAATACAGTGACAAATTCCTATCACCACATCTGTCGGATCTCTTCAGCCAGAGGCATGTATTTGGTCACTTTCTCAGCATAAATGTGTTGGATATTATGCGACTTAGAGACTGCGATATCTATTAGAAGAGTTTTCTTTTGCATTTTATCAATAAGAATAATGTCTGACCTGTTTGCTGATATAGGTCTATCTGTGATCACTGACCTGTTCCAGAGTAACTTGTGTGTATCGTTCTCCAGAACAGCATCAGGAATGTATTGATAGTAAGGCAGAACAGTATTACTTAAGGCGTGTTTCTTTGCCAGGTTCAGGTGGATTATCTTGGCTACTTGGTCATGCCTCTTCAAGTAGTGCGTAGATGAAATTGTTGTACAGCCCCCTGTGATATGCTGGATGGTCTCTGATTCGCGATGGCATCGCATACATTTTGTCATCTGGCATGTCTACCTTGTAGTTTAGGTAGTTCTTTATTGCCACTACTTGATCTTGTATCGCGACGATGAACCCCTCACTCTCAGGAAATAAATCCGCATGGGTTAGCCAGCTGTTCGACGCATGTATTATTATTATTATTATTATTATTACAATCATCATTATTATTATTGTATGAATGAGTGGTTTCACGATATAACCACTCATGTGTGCAATACTGCCTACTGTACATGATGGTACGCCTTGCATCCATATGCTTCATTAACCCCTAATGGCTGGTGATGATAACTCGCAAAGCGCTATATTATACATAACAGCCCGGTAACGTACAGTATGACATCTAAGTCCCTACTTTCCAGGATACAGCCGTTTAATTGGCCTCGTCCAATTACAGTGTGCACTCATTTATTGTTTCATGCGCCATCTTTTAGTGTGTTTATAGAGAGCAGTGGTGTTATTTCTCTATTTTAAATTTCCAGTTAATGTGGTATGGGATGTCTCGTAATAACCTGCCCGTCATATAGCCTACAAGGTATGCTGAAAATGTTTGATAAAATAAAAGGGGATAAAGCATGATGACAGAAATGACTGTATGTGGTAATACGACATGACCCTAACTACGATACAGAAAACATCGAAGTGATGATGGATTCCCATTCAAATAGATCAATCTTTTTGTCAATCAGCCTCGTTGCGCCTCTTGGCTGACCGTGTCCTCCCACGAGTTCCGATTCCCATGAGTTCTGATTCCCGCCAGTTCCAAATTCTTTCGCGGATTAGCTATCTGCCAATTGCACTACCTGAGTGAGTCCCGTCAGTTCCGAACACTACCTGAGCGAGTTTCAGCTTAGTTTTCTACAGCAAAATTGTATTAATTTGTTTATTACTGAAACCAATAAAGTCAATTGTTAGTGCCAGCCGGGAGTGCGTGCCCTTGGCTCCTCTAACAGAGGGGGCGGACGCCATGGACCGGTAGCTCCCATAAGCAGCTTTCGCCTTGTCAGTATCTGTATCAGCATGTGCCTTCGTCAAAATAATCAGTTTTGAGTTATATATACAACGTTCTAAAAATAGTATCAGCATGTCGCTTCGTCTTTGAACTGTTTTTTTAATCTTATTTAAAGTCACTTAGTAATCAGAACGTAGCTTCGTCAAATTGATCTATTAATTGAATTATTCTTCTCTTTATACTCTAATCAATATGTACAGTAAAAGAAACATTTCTTAAAAATACTGTTAAATAATCACCGGTCTCTTCAAACTGTTGAGTTGCTCTTTGGATTCTGTCATCCATTACAACATATTTTCTTTTCCTTTTTTTGCTTAGAAATTCAACTCTGCCCGCATATTTTTTTCGTCTGAATTTTGAGACTCCTTCTTCAAACAGAACACCAAGTCTCTTACACGGGGATGTGGTTTACCGCATTTCAAACATCAAAACTGACAGCTCGGTTTTCCAGAGACATTCGGATCTAGTGGGACTCAGTAGATTATTTATTCAGGCGTGAATACTCGGTCGGAACTCATGGGACGTTTTTCCTAAGAAATTTGTTTTCGGAACTCATGGGAATGGAACTCGTGGGACGGAACCTTGGCTGACACCCCTGAGATCCGCGTTTGTTTCCTGACTCTGCCAAGATATTTAATTCGGGAACGGGGTAGCCTACACTTCGTGAGGCAAAACTGAGAAGAAATCAAGAGATACAGAGGCCGACAAATGTATTCGAACATAAACGTTTGTATTAGGTCTATCATTGTTATAACTATGCAAAGAGAGTAGGCCTATACATAAAGATAACTTGTACAAAATAAACTTGAGTCTTTAATTAAACATATAAACTCATGAAAAGCACCTGAAACGTACAGTATTTACACTACAAGAAAGAATAAGATAGTTCCTCTATGTCTGGACATAAGTATTCGAACAGGAACAACTAGTATTTAGTTATCATCCCCTTTCTTTGAATTACTGCCGAGGGTCTTTTAGATATTGAATGCACATGCTTTCTGGTGACTACAGAGTCCATATTTCTCCACTCTATTTGAAGAATTTGTTTCAGATGATCCTTACTTCTGATGTGAGGTTTCCTCACACGCTCCTCAAGTTCATCCCAGATGTTCTCTATAGGATTTAAATCTGCTGATTGAGGCGGTGTCTTCAAAGTGTGAGGAAGGTTGTACACGATCCCAAGCCTTACAGTTTCAGCAGTATGCTTCGGATCATTGTCCTGCTGAAACTAATAATGATTTCCTAATCCCAGCATCTCTGCACTCTTTTTAAGATTGTGTTCAAGAATTCCCTTGTATTCAAACTTATCCATGATCCCATCTATGAACACCAGTTCCCCAAACCCAGATGAAGCCATATAACCCCATACTGTAAGACTTCTGCCGCCATGTTTCACTGTACCTACCATGTTCTTAGGTTCTCATTCTGTATTTGGTAGCCTCCACACTTTAAGACGTCCAACACTCTTGTATATGCAGAATTTGCTCTCGTCCGACCAGAGAATGTGATCCCAGAAGTCGGTAGGTTTCACCACATACTGTTTAGCAAAGTCTAGACGCTTTTTCTGATTCACACGATTGACATATGGTTTCCTCCTATGTACACGGGCATTGTAATCGGCACTATTTAAAACCCGTTCATTGTTCAAGGCATCCTCTAATCTCTAATCTCACTCTTGGATTCTGCTTCATCAGTTTTGTTATTTGCCTCCTGTCTCTGGCGGTAAGTTTAGAAGGAGCGCCCGTTCTGGGTTTATTTACAACACTGTTTGCCTGTGCGAAGCGCTGAATGATGCAGAACACAGTAGTTTTGCTTCTGTTGACTGCACTAGCGATTTCCGCAAGGAATTTCTTTTGTTTGTACATATTTATTACCATATGTCTCTATTCCACCGTTGTCCCCTTACCTTTTCGTCCCATTTTGCTTGAGAACGCTTTCGAGAACACAAATTCGAGTGACAGCTTCGAGGTATAGTATAAATACAACAGCTATGTGATAGCGGGCATACAGGGCGCATTCCACCAAGATTCTCTTGACTCGCTTGGGTACTTTCGAAAACTTATGTCATCCAATAATTGGGACAGCAGAATAAAAAGATACGAACCTTACAGTAGTCGCATATGATGTGTAACATCTGACATATTATCCTACTTTGAAGTTGTTACCGTTTTTATTATCCTTGACATTCATCAACACACAAAAGATGTTTTTATTTTTTACACTCTCATAATACGAAAACCAAGATTAACGGCCGAGGGGACCCGATGCGCTGACCACGTGTCACCCCAATATCTGCAGGCAAAATGGCTGGGCAGCGGTCGCTTGGTAGGCATAGGCCCTTCATGGGCTGTAGTGCCAGGGTTTTTATCCTCATAATACATAACAATTCCAAGGCTCTCTTTTTTTTCTTCACTGTCTACTTGATATTTATACTCTCGCACTGCCTTATTGATACTCTGCTGTTACAAGGTGATCCGTATGTGATAAACATTCCACATGGTACCACTGCCAGCTGGATCACATCCCTTCTGGCTGCTAAAGCAACCAGGAGGGATGCGATCCAACTGGCAGTGCGTCTTACACACTTCCGTCCGATCCACTTCCGTCCCATTTTTCAAAATCACTCCCACAAAAATATCCAGCAACCGAGTGGAAAGATGTTACACATCAGTAATGAAGTACAGATTGTGTGATGCAATATAATATTTGGAATATAGTTTCAGAGACGCAGAATGTTAATGTTTACAGGGTCTTTCATATAAAATAAGAGCGCCAAGTGGCGGCTTTGTTAACCGCAGCTGCGGTCACCTTGGCCGAGCTTGTGGCGCGCCACGGGCCCCTGCTGTAGTATTGAGAAGCGCGCGCATAGTACATACGAGAGCTGGTTTTTTTTTCAAGTTCCGATGGACTGTATAAAAATAACAGATTGCCATTACCAAACTTGACCTTGCAATAAGCGTGCAGTTGCTCAGTCGCCAGTCTAAACCTCAAGTGCTAACATGATGAGACAGTTATCATTGCAACATCGTATTTTTTTTTTTATGGAAAACTTATTTTAAGTACGAGTCGGCTCGGCGGGTACGTGATGCATTTGTTCAGCAATTTCCTTATGAAGTGCCACCTTCACTAGCACAGATTCACGTATTTGCAAATAAGTTTGACACTACTGGCTCGGTGCTCAATACAAAACATGCCCGCACACGAACAGTTTTATCAGAGGATGAGCTAGATGACATTGGCGAGAATTTTGAACGGTCTCCGAATAAATCACTCACAAAATTAGCACAAGTAGGGGTTTTGGTTTCATCAACAATAACTAACTCACTAACTAACTAAAGTAAGATTTCAGCATTGTACTCACGCTAGCAAGGCCGCTGCTTCATATAGGATTGTACACACGCTTAAAGCAGGGGGCCTTGGCACGCCACAAGCTCGGCCAAGGTGACCGCAGCTGTGGTTAACAAAGCCGCCGCTTGGCGCTCTTATTTTATATGAAATACCCTGTATATGTTTGAACACTGCTAAATAAATAGTACAAATAATATTACGTTGTTTATAATACAATCACGTATTATATTATTCGAATACTTTTGTCGGACTCTGTATGTCCAATTCCCACCACAGTCATACTGGAAGTGGTATTCCGTGAGTTTAGTGTGTGTACTTGAACCAAGGTAGGATTTGGATAGGAAGCGGCCGTGGCCTTAAGTTAGGTACCATCACAGTCATTTTCCTGGATTTGAAATGGGAAACCACGGAAAACCAGTTCCAAAACATGATAATAATGATGATGATAATTGTTGTTTTAAGGTGCCTAACATCTGGATCATCGGACCCTAATGGTATGGGTGATAGTGCAAGTGTAGTCTAAATGAAATGAAATTATACCTAAACCTAACTACATACTTACATACTAGAATAGGAAATTAAAGAAAAAGGAATAAAAGAAACCTCCCTGGAAGAAAGGAGAGCCATGAAAGGCAGATAGGAAAAGTAAAGATGAGAGTGACCGCCCCTAAGTCAATGGAAGAAGGAGAAAAACTGGACCCAACTTAGGAAGCCCTTGGGGTCGCCAACTCCCGAACTCACCAGCCGTCAGTCCTTGAGGGTGTAGCACAATCCAGGGTGCACCATAAGTGGTGGGGCTACACACACCCTGCCTCCTTGAGGACCTTGAGCAGAAGGTAGGAGATGCAATGAAAAGAAAACAAGAGGTCCTACCCCTCGAAGAAGGAGGGATCAGGAAAGATGAGACAAGGACCAATTAAGGCGGTAAAGTGAAATAATCCCTAGGCCTGGGATACCCCAATACCGTCGGCGTCAGAAAAGAACAAGAGTTGACCAAGGGAGGTCGAGGGAATATATAAAAGAGAGGAGGTCGGCACAAGTAAGTGGAAGCAATGACAGACTCAGCTGGGGTCCCGTGGTTGCCCACCCACGTCCCACAAGTTGTGAGCCCCTGGGGGGAGTTCCAGGGCAGCCACGAATGCTAGCCACTACACAACGAGGCGGACCCAATACAAAGAACAACTCCATTAAATGCAAGGATCATAGCAAGTTCGGGAAAAGGGGGATGGAAGCATTATACTCCCTGAACCATTTTAAAACTCTCCATGTATAGCAGGGCTGGTCCCTATATTACGTTAACTCACTAATAGGATTTCTGCCTCACAACTTGGAAAATTAATTTCATGCTAGGTTAACAAATATATGCAAAGCTCCCACCTCCTCTCCACCGATGATTGGTTATTTCCAATAATTGGCACGTTAAATGTAATATGAAAAGAGCAAACGGTTGGGAAGTGGTTGATATTGACTATGGTGAGAGAGAGAGAGAAAAGGGTGGGGGGAGGCAGGAGTGTGTTCCAATCGCACAGTTGCTGTTTTGTTGATAGCAGTTGGTATAGATGCAATTGTATACAATATTTGGGCTGATGGATAATACTTGTATAGATGCGCCAGGCAACAGGTCCTCAGCAGGCGTCAAAGGAATCGGCATGCGAGTGATCCTCAGCCCCTTATAAATGTTTCTCGCTCTTCCCCCAGGGGCTCACATCTAGTGAGACGTGGGTTGGCGATCACGGAGCTCCAGCTGAGTCCGGCATTGCTTTCACATGTGCCGGGCTCCTTTCCGTCTTCTTTCCTGTCGACCTCACTTGGTCAACTCTTGTTCTCTTCCGACCCCGACGGTATTAGGGTATCCGAGGCCCAGCGAGTCTCTTCCTTTCCCGCCTTAATTGGCCCTTGTCTCATCTTTTCTGATACCCTCCTTCTGCGACTTCTGCGACTTCTGCGAGGGGTCAGCCTTCTTTTTCTTTTCAGGTTATATCCTGCCTTCTGCCTTCTGCCCAAGGCCCTCAAGGAGACAGGGTGTATGTAGCCCCACCACTTCTGGTGCACCCTAGATATTCCTACACCCTCAGAGGCTCATGGCTGGTGAGTTTGGGAGTTGGCGACCCCGAGGGATTCCTGAGCTGGGTCCAGTTTCCCCCCTTTTATCCATTACCTCTGGGACGGACCCTCTCCTCTTTCCCTTTCCTATCTGCATTTCATGGCTCTCCTTCCTTCCAAGTCCCTCAATACACATTCTTCGAGGGTTGAGGGCATTTCTTTTCCTCCCGTCCTTTATTTTCATTTTGTTTTCCATTTCTTTTTCTAGTATATAAGTTGGTAGTTAGTTATAGTTTACATTTTTTTGATCTTCACGATCACCCAAACCATTAGGGGCCGATAACCTAGCTGTTAGGGCCCTTAAAACAACAGTTATCATCATCATCATGTTTCTCGCTCGGCAAGGGAGCGGATTGGCTTTTAAGTTTCTACTGTGGTTGATTATTTAGGGGCTTTTCGACATCGTGGTTATGTAGCCCAGTGTACGTTGGTGTGTGTAGATTTTGTCTGATAACCTGTGTCACTGTTATATGTCTGTACTAGTGTGTGTATTTTTTTAAGCCGGCTACGCGGTGTTGGGGTAGCGCGCCCGCCTTCCTCCGAGAGGTCCCGGGTTTGATTCCCGGCTCTGTCAGGATTTTAGAAACTGACGTGAGGGCTGGAGCGGGGTGCACTCAGCCTCGTGAGGTCAATCGAGAAGCTGTCTGACAGAGAGACAGCGCCCCGGTCACGAAAACTAGATTAACGGCGGGAGGTGGGGGGACCGACGCGCTCTCCACGCGTCACTCCCTAATCTGGAGGTGAATGGCTGGGCAGTGGTCACTTGGTAGGCTGTACTGCCCTTCATGGGCTATAGTGCCACGGGGTTTGGGGTTTTAGAGTAGGCTATTTGCAAAGTTTAAGGTAGTATGTAGTTTTACGTGACCGTTAATATCGCGAACAGGAGCCACCTCCTTTTTACGTAGAATCCGAACCACAGGTCATGGCATTTTACTATGAAAATCTCACATGCATTGACCGGGAATCGAATCGGGTTTGCCATGATTAGAGGCCAACAGCTTGACCGCTGCGCCGCCACATACACATCCCTGCGTGTAATTGTAATTGAGGTAGTATTGCGGTAGGGAGTGACCGTGGCCTTATGTTAGGTACCAACCCAGCATTTGCCTGAAGTAGAAGTGGGGGAAACCATGCCTAACGAGGCTGAGTGTACCTCGTTCCAGCCCTCAGACCAGAAGTACATTTCTACTCTTCATTTTCTTAAGTTTCTACTTACCAAGACAAATAGTTACAACCTGTAGGGTCCGATGACCTCGTAGTTCCGCCCCTTAAAACCTCAAAACTAACTACAGCATGTATTCTATGCAAGATAGAAGAAATTTTCTGTCATAATCAACTACAAGAACCATTTTGATATGTTTTAACTATTACCGGTATCAGATATTTTAAAATATATAGGCTACTAGCTGAAGTACCCGTGCTTCGCTACGCGTCATAAATAAATTAAAATGTGAAGGTGACAGTTAACATAGGGGATAGGCGAGGTGCTGCGCAGAGGGAGATTAAGGATGAAACATTTTGTCCAACTACAACGCTCGGCGTTGACCGTGTTTTATAGCACAAATTTAGATTTTACTCGCTAACCGTTGGAGATAACTTTCGGATAGAAAATGTAATTTTAAACCTCGTATATGCCATCAAAAGTTTGCTATTTCTTAGCGTTCTCTTTTTATTTCAAATGGAAATATGAGTTTGAAACCAAAGGGTGTAGTGACGTCACTAAAATGGTCGCCATCTTTAAATAGTGCAAAGTATTGTAATCAAAAGTAACCTATATGTTAACCAGGTAAATCAGCTACTTCCATGTAAAATTCACGTATATCGGACCAGTGGTACTTGCGTGATTGAGTAATACACAGACACACACCATCTAATTTTTAGCCTTGCTTCGCTCGCGTCATTACTTACATTACTTACATGGGTAGGAGCGATCATCCTTTCAAAGTTAAGGGCCGACCACAGCGAACAAATTATGGTAAATATTCTTTTGTAAACCGTGCCATTGATAACTGGAACTCTCTACCTGCCGCAGTCTTAGAGCCTTTTCCCAAACATATAGGTGTGTTTAAGAAAAGACTGACTATTTGTGTAAATACTCCAGTTTAATTGTTGTATAATTGTTATTGAATTCTTATGTGTAATTATTTATTTGTTATGTATATCCAATTTGCCTCCGGGGGCCACACCCTCCATTGCAAATAAATGAATGAATGAACGAATGAGTGTCATATTGTTATATAATGAAATGCAGTTTTAACCCCGTTAACACCCCTTTAGAACCTGAATATCCAAAAATCCCTCCTTAGTAGACGTTTTCGACACACAACGAACATATCCCCAAAATGTAATTCTTTTAACTTGAATAGTTTTGGTTGGTCGATGAGAGTGAACATCCAAAAATCATTCCTTAGTGGACGTTTTTCTTCCAAAATTTCACCCCTCCCCATAGGCCCCTTAAATTGCATTTATGAAAAAACGGTCGAACACCTATTTATTTTATTTATTTATTTATTTATTTATTTATTTTTAAGCTGATTGATTTCCTCCGAGTTTCAAACTCCTCGCCTATGTCTTTTAAGAGATACACGCTCCGTTGGGAATCTTTCAACCCCCACTTTTCATTCCTTTAACCTCATAACATACACTACATGGAAAAACCATTAGACATGTGTCAGCTTATTTTTAATGATTAGTATATATGCCAAGTATCACATCCCCAAATGAAACCACTCGTCAGATATTGTTATTCAATGAAATGCACGTTTACCCCTTTAACTCCTCTGTAGAACCTGAATATCCAAAACTCTTTCCTTAGTGGACGTTTTCGACATCCAATGAACATATCCCCAACATTTCATGTTTCTAATTTTAATAATTTTGGCTGGGCGATGATGAGTGAGTGAGTCAGTCAGGACATTTTTCATTTATTTTTGATAATTTCACCCCTCCCCATGAACCCCTTAAATTGGATTTATGAAACAAACGGTCGAACGCCTATTTACTTATTTAAAGCTGTTTTCCCCCTGAGTTTGATGAGTGACTAAGTGAGTCAATCATTTAGGACACTTTCTTTCCTGTTTTCCCCCCCAGAATTTCTCCCCTCTCCAAGGGCTCCTGAAATTGGATTTATGAAAAAACGGTTGAACACCTATTTACTTGTATTTTAAGCTGTTTTCCCGCCGAATTTAAATTTTTGGCCTATGTCGTTTCAGAGATACACGCTCCGTTAAGAATCACTCAACCCCCAATTTTCACCCCTTTCACCTCATAATATACATCACATCGACAAACCCTTATACATATGTCTGATTATTTTTAATGATTAGTTTCTATACCGAATATCACATCCCCAAAGAAACAAATCATGTGATATCGTTATTCAATGAAATGCACCTTTACCCCCTTAACACCTCTTTAAATCCCGAATAAACAAAAATCATTCCTTAGTTGACGTTTTCGACATTCAACGAACATATTCCCAAAATTTCATGTTTCCAACATTAATAGTTTTCGCTGTGCGTGATGAGTGAGTGAGTCAGACAGGACATTTTCTTTCAATTATTTTTACCAGAATTTCACCCTTCCCCATGGGCCCCTTAAATTGGATTGATGAAAAAACTCTTGAACACCTATTAATTTATTTTTTAAGCTGTCTTTTCCCCCTGAGTTTGATGATTGAGTGAGTCAGTCAGTCAGTTAGGACAATTTCTCTCCTTTTTCCCCCCAGAATTTCACCCCACCCCATTGGCCCCTTAAATTAATTTATGAAAAAAAAACGGTCGAACACCGATTTACTTATTTATTTAGCTGATTTTCTTTCTCTGAGCTTCAAATTTCTCACCTATGTCGTTTAAGAGATAGGCCTTCACGCTCCGTTAGGAATCCTTCAACCCCCACTTTTCACCCCTTGCACCTCATAATAATACACCATATCGAAAAACCCTTAGACACCTGTCTGCTTATTTTTAATGATTAGTTTATATGCCGAGTATCACATCCACAAATGAAACCACTCTTGAGATATTGTTATTCAATGAAATGCAGGTTTAACCCCCTTAAGACCCCTTTAGAGCCTGAATATCCAAAAATCCTCCCTTAGTGTACGGTTTTGACATACAACGAACATATCTCCAAAATGCCATGTTTCCAACTTCAATATTTTTGGCTGGGCGATGATGAGTGAGTGAATGAGTCAGGACATTTTCTTTCATTTGTTTTTCTTCAGAATTTCACCCCTCCCGATGAACTCCTTCAATTTGATTGATCCAAAAAAACTGTCGAACAGCTATTTACTTACTTTAAAGCAGTTTTTCCCCCTGAGTTTGATGATTGAGTCAGTCAGTCAATCGGTTAGGACACTTTCTTTCCAGTTTTTTCCCCCCCTGAATTTCACCCCTCCCCATGGGCTCCTTAAATTGGATTTATGAAAAAACGGTCAAACAAATATTTACTTATTTTGTATGCTGATTTATTTCCGCTGAGTTTCAAACTCCTCGCCTATGTCGTTTAAGAGATACACGCTCCGTTAGGAATCTTTCAATCCCTACTTTTCACCCCTTTCACCTCATAATATACACCACATCGAAAAACCATCAGACACGTGTCTTCTTACTTTTTAATGATGAGTTTATATGCCGTGAATCACATCCCCCAATGAAACCATTCGAGAGATATTGTTATTCAATGAAATGCAGGTTTAACCCCCTTAAGACCCCTTTAGAACCTGAATATCCGAAAATCCTCCCTTAGTAGACTGTTTTGACATACAATGAACATATCCCCAAACAGTCATGTTTCTAACTTCAATAATTTTGGCAGGGCGATGATGATGAGTGAGTGAGTGAGTGAGTGACAGGACATTTTCTTTCAATTTTCTTTTTTCAGAATTTCACCCCTCCCCATGATCCCCTTAAATTTGATTTATGAAAAAAAAAAACCTGTCGAACAGCTATTTACTTACTTTAAAGCAGTTTTCCCCCTGAGTTTGATGAGTGAGTCAGTCAGTCAATCAGTTAGGACACTTTCTTTCCTGTCCCCCCCACCAGAATTTCACCCTTCCTCATGGGCCCCTTAAATTGGATTTATAAAAAAACGGTCTAACACATATTTACTTATTTTTTATGCTATTTTTTTTTCGCTGAGTTTCAAACTCCTCGCCTTTGTCGTTTAAGAGATACACGCTCATTTAGGAATATTTCAATCCCCACTTTTCACCCCTTTCACCTCATAATATACACCACATCGAAAAACCCTGAGACTCGTGTCTTCTTATTTTTAATGATGAGTTTATGTGCCGAGTATCACATCCCCCAATGAAACCAATCGGGAGATATTGCTAGTCAATGAAATGCAGGTCTGCCCCCTTAACACCCCTTTAGAACCTGAATATACAAAAATCCTTTCTTAGTGGGCATTTGCGGTCCTTGGGGAAGCTGCATACCAAATTTCATTCCAATCCGTTCGGTGGTTTCTGAGATTTCGTGATGAATGAATGAGTGAGTGAGTGGTATTTGACAAATATATAGTAGAAGATAGTGTCAAGTCTTTGTTATGCTAAACTCGGTTGACAGTGCTGTGTGAGTAGGTGAGTAACTAACGGGATTTCAAGTAAAGATGCTCATTTTCTATACCATTAGTGCAGAGCGCAACTGGCATCCAGACGGCCGTGTCTCGACTTGAGCTATGTTGCCATGGAAACTATCTGCCTTGCCATTCCTTCATGAGTATATTTTATGATTTGATTAGCCTGTGCTTGAGTCCAAAAGGGCCTAAATCAAAAGAATGAGAAATACTATCGAAAATTCATGTAGCCAGCGGTTCCTTCCGGGTCCTAAACTATGTGTATGCAAAATTTGGTTGAGATTGGTGGAACGGTGTAGATTTGTATACGGAACAGACCCACATACCCACATACCCACATACAGACTTTCACTATTATATAACTTATAAGATATTTGTTTTACAAGTTTGATGGAATAAGGCTAGGTTCCAATTTAAAGGATATTTTATAGATGAATTTTCAACACCGATCATATACGTTTCTTTGATTACATTTTAACACATAATTTTATAGTTTTCGAGAAAGTTATTATTAATTAACATTGTAACAGATCTGATTTCTTCTTTTTTAACATTTCTATATTTTTAAGAACATTTCAAAACAAATATAATTTAATGATAGTAAGTAAATGTTATACTTACGGGCCTATACGTTTTAAATTTAGGAAAGGACGCCTACAGTTTTATGGACACCTGTGGTGGATGGATGGGGACATACTCACTAAGGAACTTTTTAACATCTTTAATACAAATAAATTAAAGACCAGTTGAATGAGAGAAACACAAGAGGACCTGGAACGATTCAGAATCTCTGAAGACGATATTAAGGACAGAAATCAATTCAGAAATAAAATCAGAAACGAGAAATTTGAACAAGTCTCAAGAATAGAAACAATAGGGAAGATATGGACAGAGGAAAGGAAGAAAAAAATGCAGTGAATTAATGAAGAGGTTTTGGGAAGAAAGGAGAAGAGGAAAAGGAAGTGAAACTCTGATCGGCTCAAGTTCGCACGCTCTCCCGAAGGGGAAAATTCGATAATAATAATAATAATAATAATAAGTTTTTATTTCGTCCCATAAGAATATGAAAGATTACGCTACTAGATAGCGAGCGAAATCATGAGCCATGGGACCTCCTTTTTACGTGGAATCTGAATAATGGATATAATACACCATTTCGTAGGCAATTATTGCATGATGGAGTTCTGTATGTTGGTAGGTTGAGGAGCGAACGAACTATCAAGCACGTCTCTAAAATGATTTATTTTTGCATACTGATATGCAGATTGTGTTGGAGCCCCAATTTCTCGAGGTTCGCCCTCAGCGACTTCGGCATGATCCTAGTGGAAGAGGCAATACGGTGACGAATTCATGTCGCAACATCTGTCGGATCTCTTCAGCCAGTGGCATTTATTTGGTCACTCTCTCAGTATAAATGTATTGGATATTATGCGAGTTAGGGACTGCGATGTCTATTAGTAGGGCTCTTTACCAATAAGAATAATGCCTGGCCTGTTTGCTGATATAGGTCTATCTGTGATCACTGACCTGTCCCAGAGTAGCTTGTGTGTATCGTTCCCCAGAACAGCATCTGGGATATATTGTTAGTAAGGCAGAACATTATTACTTAAGCAATGCTTCTTTGCCAAGTTCAGGTGGATTATCTTGGCTACTCGGTCATGCCTCTTCAAGTAATGAAATTATTGGACAGCCCCCTTGTGATATGCTGGATGTTTTCTGATTTGCGATGGCATCTCCTACGTTTGTCGTCTGGCATGTCTTCCTTAGTGATGTATTTTAGGTAGTTCTTTGTAGCCACCATTTGATCTTGTATCGTGACCAAGAAGCATGGGCCAGTCAGCTGTTCGATGCATGTATGCCGATATATTCCTGACTGAGATCATACGGATGACGGCTGTACAGTGCCTTCTGAGTCAACTATTGAAGCTTGTTGGTTATGTACTCTTGTGACGTAGCTACCTGCACATCTCCAACATGGAGAGGGTCAAATGGCGTGTGCGCCTACTTGCCATCGGGTGGGCATCAATTCCACTCGGGAATTCCAGTCAGGTAGCCAGGGTTACCTCAATTCCACTCGACACTCCAGGTAATCGCCAGAGGAGTCCCTCAACTCCGCTCGGTCGCGGTCTCTTTATCCTCATGCATTCTTGGAACTACACAAGTCTTCCATGCTCACTTCTACCATTGATTATAATCAATGCTTCTAAAACTAATATAACTTCTAATAATGATAACAAATTAAGTATAACTTCTCAAAATAACCTACCGTGGTCAGTTATATTTCAGCAGTACAATAACCACTGCTTCAGTGTTTACATTTTTAAGTTTGGAACAGCTAATTTCAAAACATAAAGTAGAATTGTTTAACTTTTTGTTGTTACTTAGTCTACTCCTCATTTAACAATTTCTTATCACTTGTAAACTGATAAGAACGGACGAGATGATTGCATCGAAAAAGTGGTGTGCAGACGATATCTTAAATCCGAATAGCTGTTACGGTAAACTATTAGAATTCATAACTTATTTGTTGTGTGGGAATGCAGCTGATTTTTCCGTTCTAGGATGGAAAACAGTATTTTCAACATCCACAGCTGATATTGAAAGTATTTTTTTAGGTACAAATTTCAGTGTACACCTAGTATTATCTAAATTTAATTTTATAATGTCTGACTAGGTTAAAAAACATACAAATATTTAATTATGCACATGTTGAAAACAATGCATAAAATTTGTTGAAAAAATAGAAAACTTGGCAGACTTATTTAAGAGAATATTATGATTAATTTTAAATCACTTGTATTTTCTGCCATATAAGTTATAATGTGCCAAACACTTGATACCTGATTTAACGAATGAGCGGACTTTACTTCAGAGCGCTTGACCGATGGCGTGGTGGTGTTCGCAAGACATTGTTGTGCCATTGGTCAAAATCAGATATAAACATAATACATAAAGAACTAGTTAATAATCACTGTTGTTAAATAAAAATATGGACAGGAAATTTAATAAAATAAGAAAAATCAGCATCTTAAAATCACATAAATCTTTACTTCATTTCAAACTATACAAAAACATTAGATGAAACTCGTTTAATCCCCTAAATATTTTGACCCGGTCCTTGGTATGCGAGCAGGAGGGTTATGACACTTGTTTACGTCATTGTGGATAACCCCTTTGCCGACCCCTTGCCAAAGCCTGAGCGGAGTTGAGGAACTCATTTTTGGGTCCCTTGGAGGATCGAGTGGAATTAAGGAAAATCGAGGGGAATTGATGTTCGACCTTGTCATCCACCTTTATAACAGCCTGATGCAGGGGAGAGAACGTCTTGCCCTCGACATAGGCATGTAGGTGGATAATATCAGTAAGCGCGCTTCCACCTCTCTGGCGTGGCATTGCCAGTCATTCAACTGCTGACTTCGGGTGCAGTCATCTGTGTTTTCCTAAGGTGGTGCGTGTCTTAATAAGGTATGTCTTTGTCCATTTTACTATACCAAAGGTGTAAGTCAGTACTGGAATGGCATATGCATTGATGGCGTAGAAGATGTTCCTTCTATTCAACTTGGATTTCAGAATCTTGTTAAGGCGTTGATTGTACATCGGTATTGTTTAATCCTTAATGAGCTAACCAATTCACTCTTGACTGTTAGAGACCAAGATACTTATAACTCTCAGTTTTTTTCCCCCGAGGGCTGAATGAGATATCGATATGCGATTACAATTCCCTCGGGCTTCTAACTTTCCCTGCCGGAGGGTAAGAGTACGACATTTATCCAACTCAAAAAAAAAATATACCCATGCCTGTAGAAAAGGAAACTGTGATAACAATCAGATTATCTTTTTATTGTTATTATTATTATTAATAATATTATTATTATTATTATTGGCAATAATATATTCTTGGAGGTGAAGATAGTAAGGTAGATAGGTAAAGAACCTCTTCCTAGTGCATTGGCCAGTGAGAAATGTAAAGGGTAAGGCTCCACATTTTTCCTGCCTTCTTGTGCTGAAATTGAGGGAGGTGAGATCAGTACTGCGCCTCGGTTGGCCTCTACCTTCAGAGGAAATCTCTTTGTTACTTATTGCAGCTGGCTGGATTTTTGCCATTCTTCTGTGTTTGCTGTACTTCCAACACTTCGTTGATATCTCTTATTTCTTTTTCATCCAGCTTTATCTTTGTCCCTGGGAACTGAAAAGCAAACAAGGAATTGTGTGTGGAAACGCCGCGTGACTTCCAGGCATTCATTCTCACAGATTACTTGGGATTTCCTGTACTTGTTCGTGCAGTTCACGTGAACTTCATATTCAAATGTACCTCGCAGTGTTGTGATGCACGCAACTGACGCTCATGATCGCGGAGGAAGACTCATGCCGCATACTCATTACATGTTCTAACGGTATTACATGATTTGATTTATGAATTAATGGAAAGTAAATGATACACGAGGAGACTTATTGAATGATTGATTTAACGATCACAATAATGTAGTGAGGAGTTTTTAAGGGTAAGTTTTAATAGGAATAGAAGACACCTAACCCTTATTACATTGAATCTACAGTATATGCCACAATAAGAAACCAGTATTATATAACTGCATGGATGTGGCAATACTACTACTACTACTACTACTACTACTACTACTACTAATAATAATAATAATAATAATAAAATCACACGAGGACATCTTGGAACGTGACTCTTTGAAGAATAAACTTGGGGAGATACAGAGTTTACAGCCAAAACCTATATTGAAAACCGGCAAGAAGTGGACCGAAGAACGAAAGGAAGCTCACCGAAGAAGAATACGCGAATACTGGGCCAATGTGAAAGAACGAGGGAAAATCAGTTGAAATAACGTGGTCCATAGACGACCGAAACGATAAAATAATAATAATAATAATAATTGATGTTTATCCCTTATTATAATTCCCGTTATAACAGAGGAGTCAGGGGTGAGATGCGATAAATTTCGATATGGCAGGTGGTTTTATGGCTGGATGCCCTTCCTGACTCCAACCTCAAGAGAGGGGTTCATGAAAGACGAAATTAATGTAGAATAATGAAACTGGGTAGACAACCTCGTGGTGTAGTAGCTAGCATTCTTGGCTGTCACCGACCAAGTTATTACATGATTTTCCACCTCTACTCGGGGCAAATGTCTAAGATGGTTTCCAACTTACAGCCACGGCCGATTCTTTCCCAATTTTAGCTCCTAGTACAGGTTATCAGACAAATTCTATGGACCCAAGTACACGGGGCTGAAATGACAACAATGTCCAAGTCCATAAATGAAGCAGCAACAATTGAAAGTGGGCAAGGAATGTGGAATGGAACTTTCGGGAAATGAACAGGAGTTTGAAGTGGTAGTTTTATAAGGTACCATCCCGGCATTTTCCTGGGGTTGAAAATGGTTGTTGTTATTTTTATTTGTCATTAGGAGCTTAGGACACCTTTTGTCATCAATCCCGTGTAAGTTGGATGCATTTTGAATTCATCTGATACCCTGCGCTTCTGTGGTGACTGTAGTGGTGGGTGTGTAGCTATCATTATTAGGGCCGGGAATGGGTAAGTGCTCATGGACTTTAAAATATATATATATTGGGTGCGTGCAACTACGATGTGCGACGATATTTGAGCGTGACAACGTATTCTCGGACTGATTTGTTTAAACTGTCTCGGAAAGTTCACAGGCGAAATGAAGAAAAGCCGAGTTGCAATTTCAAGGAAACTCCAAACACAACCACTCTTCTCTGAAGATTTAACTCAACACGACTCGACAGTTTGCTGCTGGCTGTATCTGGGGTAATAGGCTCGCCCAGTAGCTAGGCTGTAACTGGGGTGATCAGCTCGCCCCTAGCTAGCTCTTAAACTGTCGCCTCAGTATTAGAATGGAGATTGTTGGAAGAAATGAAAACGTCAAATTCATACTGAGGTTCACCCGTGACATCCAAAAAAAGGACAGTAGCGACACTCGAGCGCAGCAACAGAAGGGAGAGAGAGAGAGAGAGAGAGAGAGAGAGAGAGAGAGAGAGAGAGAGAGAGAGCGTTGCAGCAGAAGAGAGATAAAACGATATCATCACCTTTCACTGTAACACTTTTTCACGAACGTCACTGTATTCCAACAATGTATTTGACGTTGTCACGTCAATAAGGTACTATCTCGGCATTTGCCTGGAAGGAATTTGAAAAAGAAAAAGAAACAGGGAAAAAAGAATCAGGATAGTTACTGTCAGCGCCGAGAATCGAACCTCCGATCTCCGGTCTTGGCCAGGCCCCGTGGTGTTGGGGTAGCTTGTCTGCCGCTCACCCGGAGGCTCCGTGAGGGATTATAGAAACTGACGTGAGGGCTGGAACAGGGTGCATTCAACCTCGTGAGGACAATAAATTGAGTAGCTGTCTGACAGTGAGGCAGCGTTCCGATCACGAAAACCAAGATTAACGGCCGAGGGGACCCGATTCGCTGATCACGCGTCACCCCAATATCTGCAGGCCAAATGGCTGGGCAGCGGTCGCTAGGTAGGCCTAGGCTCTTCACGGGCTTTAGTGCCAGGGGTTATTTCTTTATTTATATCTCCGGTCTTGATGCAGCGAAATAACGCCACGGGGTAGTGGAAATCACGGAAAATCATTTAAGTCGGCTAACAGTGGGAGTTGATCCCACTCGCTTCTTGGGTCTAGAATAGAATAGAATATAAGCGGCTTCGGTGGCGTAGTCGGTAGCATTCTGCGCTTCTATGCCCAAGATAGCGGGCTCAAACCCGGCTGAACCCGTCGGATTTTTAAGAGCGTTAAAAATCCCTCAGTATGCATTCCTTCGGAGGGGAAGTGAAGCCGGCGGTCCCCTGTCATAGATTTATGGCATGTTAAAGAATCTTCCACTAATTACACCTGTGTGAAGCTAAATTGGATAGGTTAAGAATGTAAACAACGCTCTTAAGTTTCTACGTTCGTTGCCAAGAGCCGACTGCGGTGGCGTCTAGTAGCTAAGTTACGAACTTGGCCTAGTAGCAGTTGACGGTGGCGCTTGGTGGCAAAAGTAGGAACTATTTAAAAATGGTGAGTTCCAGTCGGTACTTAAATTAAAAAACAGATAACACACACTAATACAGTCATCACAATTAACACCGGTTATTAGACAGATTCTACACACACCCAAAAGTACACGGGGCTATATGACCGCGTTGTCGCAGCCCCTAACTTAAGAACCAACCAACCAGAATAGAATAGAGTGATGTAGAGTAGAATCGGTGGCGTACCTAGGGGTTGATTCTGGAGGGGGGTGTTGTTTGTTAATTCATTTAGGGATTATGGGTAGAGCCCTGCGTGGATAAATAAAACGTTATCTGCATCCGTCCCGCATCCGCATGATTTTTATCCGCATCCACACGTTTGTTATCCGAATCTACTGACATAATAATAAAAATTTTAATTTATTAGATAAAGCATAACGTGTTAAAGCAACACATTTAGATATTTGAGGAGAAAGTAGTTCCCTTACTCTATGAGTGTCAAGTTCTAAGTTTTAAAATGAATGTTATACAGCCAGAATTGCAACCCTTTTCAGTTCGGAGTGTTATTTTTTTATTTATTTATTTATTTAGCTGGCGGCATTTAGTGCTGGCAGTGCCTGAGGACATGTTCCGCCGGAGGCTGTAGCTGCTTCAATGTGGACACCCTTGGGGTGAACTACAAGTTCCGTTCAATTTCAATTTCCCTACCAGATGTCACTGTCACCTAGTGGTGAACGTTGGAACTATGATAGACCGTTTCAACGAAATCTAACCTGCAAATTTAGCTTCACACAAGTTTAATTAGTGGAATGTTCTTTTAGATGCCATAAATCTATGACATGGGACCGCCGGCTTTACTTCCCCTCCGAAGGAAGGCATACTGAAGGATTTTAACGCTCTCAAAAAATCCGACGACTTCGGCTGGGTTTGAACCCACAATCTTGGGCATAGAAGCTCAGCATGCTACCGACTACGCCACCGAAGTGAGATAATTTGAATGAGATTAGCTTAAATCATCATCTTACATTTGTCATGGAAAGAACATAACGGACAAAATCTATGTCATAAACATCCGGATGCTAGTAATGATATTGAAAAAGTTCGGATTGTATTCTAAAAACTATCCGCAAATTTACTCCAAACATTATCCGCAGCTTATCCGTTATCCGCACAGCCATGCAAACTATATCCGCATAGCGAAATATTTTGATATCCGCGGATAAACATCCGGGCAGGGATTTAGCTATGTAACATCGTGGTCATGTAGTCCCCTGTACTTGGGTGTGTGTAGTATTTGTCTGTTAAACTGTGTCTCTTTGATGTCTGTACTACTGTGTGTATTTGTAATTGAGGTAGGATTTGGGTAGGCAACCGCCATGGCCTTAAGTTAGGTACTATCCCGGCATTTGCCTGGAGTAGAAGTGAGAAACCATGGAAAACCATTTTTCACAGAAAGGGCAAATATCCTCTTTTCCTACTTCTCTGAATGCTTTGTCCTTATGCACCCCCATTAACTAGCAAATTATCCCTCTCATTTTTCTTTCATTAGACCTTCAGGATTTATACTCATAAATTGCCTTATTTCACAGAACTCTGTTAAGGGTCTCCTGTTACCCGCTGAGTCCTCTAATCTCCCTGGCCTAGCGCTGCGCCTTAGCGGGCGTAGCTACCACGCTCGGTGTCATTTTAATTTTGGCTACTAAATTAAAATTGACGATTGCGTGGGATGTGCGTTCATTACGTCAGTACTGACCTTGATAAGCAATCATATTGTATTGATGGGCATGTTGACTGTGATGGATACAAGGTGGAGTTGTTTACCTGGAGAGCTCCCCTGTAAACAAAGGCTATAAGGGCTAAGGGCTGAGGGCGGCGGCGCGCGTCAGGCAGACCTTGGCGCTTGCCCAGAGTCGGTGTGCTCCCTGCGAACATCTGACAGGCTGACAGTCAGTTGGATGCCCACCGTGTGTGCGGGAGTGATAGTGCTGTGAGTGTTAAGTGATATTGTGATGTCCAGGTGTGGCGATACGCTCAAGCGTCGGAACAAGGTATCGTACACATCCATCCATCTAGGATTATTAACTGTCGCGTCCTCACTAATAACAAATATAGTTTGTGCAATGAATTTAAAGTAGTGGGATGATGACAGAGCTGTCTCACTTAGCAAGTTGTGAGCCCCTGCGACCTTGGAATGGAAGGAGCCATGCTAGGAGGGCGTGCTTGGATTCGTTTTTTTCGTCTCGTTGTGCTCTTTACGGGAATGTAGGTGTCGAAAAGGTGAACTTAGGGTTTTGGGTCAAAACGTGCGTTTTTCACATTTTTGCCGATTTTTGGAAAACGGGCCATGCTAGGAGGGCGTGCTTGGATTCGTTTTTTTCGTCTCGTCATGCTCTTTACGGGAATGTAGGTATCGAAAAGGTGAAGTTAGGGTTTTGGGTAAAAAAATGCGTTTTTCACATTTTTGTCGATTTTCGGAAAACGGGCCATGCTAGGAGGGCGTGCTTGGATTCGTTTTTTTCGTCTCGTCATGCTCTTTACGGGAATGTAGGTATCGAAAAGGTGAAGTTAGGGTTTTGGGTCAAAAAATGCGTTTTTCACATTTTTGTCGATTTTCGGAAAACGGGCCATGCTAGGAGGGCGTGCTTGGATTCGTTTTTTTCGTCTCGTCATGCTCTTTACGGGAATGTAGGTATCGAAAAGGTGAAGTTAGGGTTTTGGGTCAAAAAATGCGTTTTTCACATTTTTGTCGATTTTCGGAAAACGGGCCATGCTAGGAGGGCGTGCTTGGATTCGTTTATTTCGTCTCGTTGTGCTCTTTACGGGAATGTCGGTGTCGAAAAGGTGAAGTTAGGGTTTTGGGTCAAAAAATGCGTTTTTCACATTTTTGTCGATTTTTGGAAAACGGGTCATGCTAGGAGGGCGTGCTTGGATTCGTTTATTTCGTTTCGTTGTGCACTTTACGGGAATGTCGGTGTCGAAAAGGTGAACTTAGGGTTTTGGGTCAAAACATGCGTTTTTCACATTTTTGCCGATTTTTGGAAAACGGGTCATGCTAGGAGGGCGTGCTTGGATTCGTTTTTTTCGTCTCGTTGTGCTCTTTACGGGAATGTAGGTGTCGAAAAGGTAAACTTAGGGTTTTGGGTCTAAATATGCGTTTTTCACATTTTTGCCGATTTTTGGAAAACGGGTCATGCTGGGAGAGCGTGCTTGGATTCGTTTTTTTCGTCTCGTTGTGCTCTTTACGGGAATGTAGGTGTCGAAAAGGTGAACTTAGGGTTTTGGGTCGAAAAATGCGTTTTTCACATTTTTGCCGATTTTTGGAAAACGGATAACGTGATGATGACGTGCGTGATAGTATGTTTTCGTCTCGTTGTGCTCTTTACGGGGATATAGATATGGAATAGGTTAAAAGCTGGAAACATGTTTTTTTTAGTCACAAATGGGTTTTGTGATTTTCCCTCATATTGTGAAAACCGAAAACGTGAGAATGACGTGTGTGATAGTATTTATTTCGTTTCATTGTCCTCTTTACGGGGATATAGATATGAAAAAGGCAAAAAGCTGGAAACATGGTTTTCTTATGGAAAAGGTGTTTTTTGTTCATTTTCGCGTTATTTGGAAAACGAATGAGGCGATTTTTATGATGGGCATGTCGATGTATTTGTGTCGTTGTTCAGTTTACGGGAATGTAGGTATGGAAAACCTGAAATCATGGTTTCCGTCATTTTTTTTTTCGAGATCGTTGATGAAAACGGGGAAAAATGTAAGAAACCAGATTTGAAGTCACGTTAGGTTATGCGCTTTGATGTTAGTAAAACACTTATGCATTATTATTATTATTATTATTTGTCTTGACTGGTCAGGGCTCACACGCAGAGAGAGAACATGTTTAATGCAATGAGAATTGAAAGCATTGAGACTGACCCACGGCGATCCAGACAGACACAGGTCTTATCATCGTACGTGCCTCGCAGCAGAGAGAGATAAGAGGCTGGTGTCATTATACAGTGTGCGGATTTATAATGTGTATGTCATAGCCTAGGTTCATTATGAACTCATCATGCAACGCAAAGTTTGAAACAATGAGTGAGTGTATAGCATCATGATAACAGATTGGCATGGGCTCGAACAAAGCGGTAATAAACAAAAGGGTGGGAATAATGAAAGGTCATATGATATGGGCTTTTACCTCGATGGATCATTTCACCCCTAAAACAGTAAATAGTCATGTTATGGGGAAAAAACGTGTTAAACACCTAAAAATGATAAATGAACCTAAAATATTTTGTTTTTGATGAAAAATAGCAGGGGGGTGAAACTACCCCCCAAAATTGAAAAATCCATATCTCGGAAACGAAGAAGCCTAAAATTAGGTGTGATAGCTTAAAAAATAGGGGATGATATGGGCTTTTACCTCGATGGATCATTTCACCCCTAAAACAGTAAATAGTCATGTTATGGGGAAAAAACGTGTTAAACACCTAAAAATGATAAATGAACCTAAAATATTTTGTTTTTGATGAAAAATAGCAGGGGGTGAAACTACCCCCCAAAATTGAAAAATCCCTATCTCGGAAACGAAGAAGCCTAAAATTAGGTGTGATAGCTTAAAAAATAGAGGATGATTAGGGCTTTTACCTCGATGGATCATTTCACCCCTAAAACAGTAAATAGTCATGTTATGGGGAAAAAACGTGTTAAACACCTAAAAATGATAAATGAACCTAAGATCTTTTGTTTTTGATGAAAAATAGCAGGGGGTGAAACTACCCCCCAAAATTGAAAAATCCATATCTTGGAAATGAAGAAGCCTAAAATTAGGTGTGATAGCTTAAAAAATAGGGGATGATTAGGGCTTTTACCTCGATGGATCATTTCACCCCTAAAACAGTAAATAGTCATGTTATAGGGGAAAAACGTGTTAAACACCTAAAAATGATAAATGAACCTAAGATCTTTTGTTTTTGATGAAAAATAGCAGGGGGTGAAACTACCCCCCCCAAAATTGAAAAATCCCTATCTAGGAAACGAAGAATCCTAAAATTAGGTGTGATAGCTTAAAAAATAGGGGATGATATGGGCTTTTACCTCGATTGATCATTTCACCCCCTAAAACAGTAAATAGTTATGTTATGGGGGAAAAATGTGTTATACACCTAAAAGCATAAGCATCTTTGTGAAACCATGCTTTAATGGACATGTGTATGGAGGATGATTTTTGTTATTATTATTATTAGGTAATTATGGATTAATGTGCGGATAGATAACTAACCTGTGGGGAGCGTGATGGCGCAGGTGCTTAGCTGCTCGTCTTTACTCGGGCAGGTGGGGTTCAAATCCCGGTGACGGCGGGGGTTGGAATTTTCACCTGAAAAAAATCACGTGGCGTCAGAAAGGGCATTCGGCCTTAAATCCCCGGCCAAAACCAAAATGAGCCTGGTTGGCTCCGGCGACTCAAAATAATTGGGAAAAGCCAAAGAAAGAAAAAAATGATAACTCACCAGTAATAGTAAACATTGGTTTGAGGTGTTGAACAAGTCAGAATGGCCAACCCTTTACCCTGGTTCACGAATGCACCCCAAAAAGTTTTACCTGTCAAGACTCAGTCTACCCTGTTGCAGCCTTGTGAAAAAAAATCGAACCGGGGCCTCTGTAGTGACAGTGGAGCTATATTCATGATGATTTTTAAACAAACATAGGCTTGCCTACTACCGCTGTGTTGAATCTGCACAGAGACTCTGGCTTTGGTTTGCGTAGTGTGCCTTGCTGATAACAGCACAGCGACCTTGTCAGGAAGTTTCATATTACTCATTTGCTTGATAGCGGACGTGCTCTGCACATGACTAGATCGTTGTTAGGTTTGACAAAGGCTTAGTGAACCTTATGGGAACCTTGAAATGAATGTCATGGTATAGTCGGGCTTGGAAGCCAAGACCTTAGGGTTGACAACCAAGTAGGTTAACCACTACACGGTGAGATGGTCAAATAATAATGTAACAGAACATATAGAAACGTTTTCTATAGTTTAACGAATTGGCATACCATGAGAGGTGTAGGTAATGGAAATTGAATCCTTAGCTGATGATTATACTACTTTCCATGCGCACGTATAAGCTATCATGTTAGAAAAAGAATGGTATGGCTTGTTTTAAACGGAGAATAATCATTGTGTTTACTGTGAAACACAAATCTGAATTTAAAATTAATTTAAAATAATTAATTTAAAATTAACTAATTTAAAATTAGTTTAGTACGCTGAAGTTAAAATGAATAATGATCACGTTACAGACAGCCAGTTTCAAAGCCATGAGAACTAAGTGAACAAAGTATAAAATTCATGAGCCAGTGAGGAATTCAACATGCTGTCCTTTGGACAAGAGAGAAGCGTTCTACAGCGACCCTCAATGGTTTGGGACATCGTAAAGATGAAAATTAAATCTAAGCTACTACACTCTTATATACTAGAAGAAGAAATGGAAAACAATTGGTCAAATAAAGGACAGAAGGAATAAAAAAAAATGACCCTCAACCCTCAAGCATAAGGATTGAGGGAGTTGAAGGAAGGAGAGCCATGAAAGGCAGATAAAAAGTATACTAGGAGTGGCTTTGCCCCAGAGGTAATGGATAAAGAGGAGGAAAACTGGACTCAGCTCAGAAATCCCTTGGGGTTGCCAACTTCCAAACTGATCAGCCCTTGAGGGTGTAGCCATAGGCAGAGTGCATCGCAAGTCGTGGGGCTAAATACACCCTACCTTCTTGAGGGGGCTTGGGCAAAAGACAGGAAATAACATGAAAATAAAAAAGCAAGGCTGCCTCCTCAGGATATCAGAAAAAATAAATAAACCAGGGCCAATGAAGTTTCAAAAGGAAGAGACTCCCTAGGGCTCGGATACTCTAATCATGTTGGGGTCGGTAGAGAACAAGAGTTGAGCAAGTGTGGTCGACAGGAAATAAGAGAGTGAGGAGCCTAGCACAAGTTAGTGGAAGCAATGACGGTCTCAGCTGGGACTCCGTGATCGTCAACCTACATGACACTAGATATGACGCCCAGGGGTGGAATTAAAGACCTCTTTTTGTTTTTTATCACTGGCTTTTAAGAACGCTAACACATGGCATGCCTTATAATGCAATACTGGTCCTAGGGTATGCAAAATTGTATTAGAAACTCAGCTAATAATAGTGTGCTTGCCCATGATTTACCTTAAATTTTCCTAAAATCCACTACATTTTCCGAAAATTGACCAAATGACACAACATTCCAGCAAAATTCAACAAATGACTACCAGATTTATTGAAATTCCATTGATTTACCTAAGCATGGTTTAAACTACCTCAAATTCATATAAAATTAGACGAATATAGATGAAAATTCACTAAAATTTACCGAATTTAGCCAAGTGGTGTACAAACCATGAAATTTATCCAATTTTTTTAAATTAAAATTGACTACATGTACTCGAAAATTTCATAATATTCCCTTTATATGTATGCTTTTTGTTGTTGTTGTTGTTTCGTTTACCATACTCTCTGCAGACAAATACCTCAACATGACTTTCTCCTAGACTAGGAGCTTCACATTCGACATGATAGCTGAGTTTCATTTCCCATAAACTTGTCTCTGAGGTGGGTGTCAGGAAAAGACATCCAGCTGTAAAAACCACACCCTCACGTAGACTTTCATAACCTCTTACGTTGAGGTTCCTTACACTAACGACATTAAATGATTGAACGGTTTCCTTTTCACAATTCCTGTCTATACTTTCCTCTTTAAGGTTGCAAGATGTTTGCAAGATTCCTAAAATGCAATTAAATGTAATAAATACCTTAAGATGGTTTCATTTGTTTAATGATATGGTGTTGATGATGGATATATACGTTAAGACTAATTTTTGTTAGGTCTTGACTGGCCTTGCAATTAGAAATTGACAAACCAAACATGGGTTATCTACCAGGGGAACACTTTGACCACTATATTGGTTATTTACCAGTAAGTACAGTTCTAGTAATGAGACAGAAATCCAACACAAACAATGAGCGCGCAATGCGGCGGAGATTGGTACCACGATGTACTGTCGGTTATGTAGCTATGTGGAATGCACATCATATATGGTTTACTTGAAGGTTTGGAGATTCCATTAAAGATATTTCTACAATAAACCATTTTCAAATAGTCATTCGTTGGTGTGAAAATATTTATTATATGGTATTTTATGAAAACAATTATGATTTATAAAAAAATTTATATGTTTATTGTATTCTTATTTAATGTAAGCACTGGAGGCACTATCGACCAAAATACAGCACTATCTGGAATGTATATTGCATACTTGAAGGTTTCGTGATCCCATTAAAGGTATTCCTACAATAAATGATTTTTAAGTTCTCGTTTTATGACATGATTATTTAATATATGCTATTTGCTAATAGGATTTGACACTGGAATTATTTTACAAGTAGTTATTTTAATGACCAACAGAGTTTAATGTTAACAAGGCACAGCTCTATTTGAAATTTTGAATAACATGTTGCATGTTATACATTATATGCAACTACTGTAAGGCTTGTGATTTATTTAATGCCTTTAACCCTATATTAAACACGCAGTTTGCAATACTGATAACTGCAATGTTACTGAAAAAAAAATTGAAACAAAACAAAAATCAGCATTGAAAAACCAAAAAGTGGTTGAGCATATATATAGTGGGGAAAAGAAAAGTTTTGTAAACACTAATGTCCAACAATATTAATTAAATCAGTAACTGTCAGGGTGGCCGAGTGGTTAAGGCGTTTGACTTAAGATCAAATTTCCAAATATATAAGGAAGCAAGGGTTCGAATCCCTTCCCTGACATAACTATTGCTTGAGCATGCAAGAAAACAAGAAATGTACACAAACTATGTTTATCAATTTAATCATTTTTTTTTACAAGAGATAGACACACAGAATACAGGTCTTTTGGTTTATCAGTTCTTTTAAACATAACACTTGTTGAAAATTATTTTTTAGGGGATGGGGGGTGTTGCTACGTTGACCCATTACACAATAATAGCAGCTTTACGAAGTTCATTTTCTATATTTAATAGCTCTTTCTCATAACCAATATGACCAAGCTGTTTACAGGCATGCAAGAGCTGTAGACGTTCGACTAATATATTAGGATCGTTCCATTTACTATTTTTTATGAATGGTTTCAGAATCTCGGGAAGCAGTTCATCATTATCACCATCATTATGATTATCATCCTCATTATTATAATCATTTTCATAATGATGATCATTATCATCGTTATCATTACCATCATAATTTCCACTTTTGTCCACAGACTGTTCAATGGATTGAGTTGCCTTTGATAGTGTTGAAAGCTTCTTTTTAGATGTGCTAGAATGCTTTAACATTGTTATGTTATTATTACCACTATTACCTTTCCCCACTAACTTTTTGATGGGGTATATTGTCTCTGATAGGGTTGAGGGCTTTTGAGATGTGGGTGCATGTCTGAACATGGGTTTCACAGGAGGTGTCGAAGGTTTCTCATTAAACAACTCGCTAACAGTATGAGTGCGTTGTAGTGTATTAAACTTGAGGTTAATATTATCTTGAGCAGTACTATTTTTCTCTTGGACTTGGTTTCTTGCTTTGGTTTGGGTTTTCCTTACATTTAGACTAGCGTGATTATTAAGTTTACATTCATGATTGTTTGAAGAAAGTACGTCGAATTCTTTTGTTTTAAGCATTCCTCGACACTGTTTCGATCGTTGCTTTGAACAGCGCCAAATAATAGTTCCATTTTTATTGCTTCGTTTCACAATATATGAATATCCTTTATAGTATGCATAAGGCTTACCATACCTAGTCACTGATACTTCCATATCAACTGTCAAGCACAAACTAATCTCTAGTAAAGACAACTCGGTAATAACAACAATAGTTTAATGTGGGAGCATATATACATGCAAAAAGTGGGAGCAAAGGTGGGGGGTAAAAAGTGGGAGCAAAAGTGGTAGCAAATGTGGGAGAAAAAAATAACTGTGAGCAAAAAGTGGGAGCAAATATGGGATCAAATGTGGGAGCAAAGCAAATATAAAAAGTGGGAGCAAATATGCTAAGAAATATGTCAACAAATATACCAGCAAAAGTAAATACACAAGTCAAGATAGATTAAAGTGCAAAGAAAATATGGAAGCAAATATGAGAGCAAAAATTGTGTTTTTCTAAAACAACTAGACATAACAAACTTAGTCATAACCTAACCTAACCTAACCCAACCTAACCAAACCTAACCTCACCTAACCTAACCTAACCTCACCTAACCTCACCTAACCTAACCTCACCTCACCTAACCTCACCTCACCTAACCTAACCTAACCTAACTTTACCTAACCTAACTTGACTGAACTTTACCTAACCTAACCCATCATAACTTCACCTAACCTAACTTTACCTAATCTAACTTCACCTAACCTAACGTTCAACTCTCAGATCAAAATTAAATTCTAGGCATAGTTGAGTTGGAACCCAAGACTTCAGGGATAACACACAAGTATACTAGCCACTACACCGCAAAATGGGCAAATTATCATGCAACACAACATAAAGTAAAAGTTTCCTGTAGTGTAACTCATTGGCTGTCAACCATAGTTTGGGAATTCAAACCCAAGACCTCAAGACTTTTGTTTTGAACATTATCAGAAATATTATTCCATTTACATTTTGCTGCTGCTTATAGTTATAAGAGTTGGCATTAATATGGGAAGCAAAAAAAAAGTGGGATCAAATGTGGGAGCCAATATGGGAGCAAATATAGGAGCCAAGATGGGGGCAAAAGTGGGAGCAAATGTGGGAGCCAATATGGGAGTCAATATGGAGGCAAATATGGGAGCAAATGTGTGAACTAATCATCTCACCTCGGATATCGCCAGTGAGTACTCATATCCACCGCAAGGTAGCGGAAACATACTTTGTGTGTTGTATGTATCTATCTTACAAAGTTTGACTGCATGCAAAACGTCCTTGTATAAGCTGTGCATATAATTTTCATATACAATTAAGACCAAGTGTTCAGTACTAACATGTATAGCCTTGTCTAGGGTATATAGAGGATCGTTAGCAAGAAAGACTGACTAACCCAGGAGTGTAAAGCCTTGCCATATGCAGTAAGCATCTGTTGGCAGAAATGGTTCCTAATAATAACGGACTTAATGAATATGAAACGTGTTTTGAGTGTCGTCTTAAATCCTATTTTATACGTTGTGATACGTGTAAGGATTTAAGACGACACAAACGTATTTTGGGTGTTGTCTTTTGTGTGTCGTCTTAAATCCTTACACGTATCACAACGTATAAAATAGGATTTAAGACGACACTCAAAACACGTTTCATATTCATTAAGTCCGTTATTATTAGGAACCATTTCTGCCAACAGATGCTTACTGCATATGGCAAGGCTTTACACTCCTGGGTTAGTCAGTCTTTCTTGCTAACGATCCTCTATATACCCTAGACAAGGCTATACATGTTAGTACTGAACACTTGGTCTTAATTGTATATGAAAATTATATGCACAGCTTATACAAGGACGTTTTGCATGCAGTCAAACTTTGTAAGATAGATACATACAACACACAAAGTATGTTTCCGCTACCTTGCGGTGGATATGAGTACTCACTGGCGATATCCGAGGTGAGATGATTAGTTCACACATTTGCTCCCATATTTGCCTCCATATTGACTCCCATATTGGCTCCCACATTTGCTCCCACTTTTGCCCCCATCTTGGCTCCTATATTTGCTCCCATATTGGCTCCCACATTTGATCCCACTTTTTTTTTGCTTCCCATATTAATGCCAACTCTTATAACTATAAGCAGCAGCAAAATGTAAATGGAATAATATTTCTGATAATGTTCAAAACAAAAGTCTTGAGGTCTTGGGTTTGAATTCCCAAACTATGGTTGACAGCCAATGAGTTACACTACAGGAAACTTTTACTTTATGTTGTGTTGCATGATAATTTGCCCATTTTGCGGTGTAGTGGCTAGTATACTTGTGTGTTATCCCTGAAGTCTTGGGTTCCAACTCAACTATGCCTAGAATTTAATTTTGATCTGAGAGTTGAACGTTAGGTTAGGTGAAGTTAGATTAGGTAAAGTTAGGTTAGGTGAAGTTATGATGGGTTAGGTTAGGTAAAGTTCAGTCAAGTTAGGTTAGGTAAAGTTAGGTTAGGTTAGGTTAGGTGAGGTGAGGTTAGGTGAGGTGAGGTTAGGTTAGGTGAGGTTAGGTGAGGTTAGGTTAGGTTAGGTGAGGTTAGGTTTGGTTAGGTTGGGTTAGGTTAGGTTAGGTTATGACTAAGTTTGTTATGTCTAGTTGTTTTAGAAAAACACAATTTTTGCTCTCATATTTGCTTCCATATTTTCTTTGCACTTTAATCTATCTTGACTTGTGTATTTACTTTTGCTGGTATATTTGTTGACATATTTCTTAGCATATTTGCTCCCACTTTTTATATTTGCTTTGCTCCCACATTTGATCCCATATTTGCTCCCACTTTTTGCTCACAGTTATTTTTTTCTCCCACATTTGCTACCACTTTTGCTCCCACTTTTTACCCCCCACCTTTGCTCCCACTTTTTGCATGTATATATGCTCCCACATTAAACTATTGTTGTTATTACCGAGTTGTCTTTACTAGAGATTAGTTTGTGCTTGACAGTTGATATGGAAGTATCAGTGACTAGGTATGGTAAGCCTTATGCATACTATAAAGGATATTCATATATTGTGAAACGAAGCAATAAAAATGGAACTATTATTTGGCGCTGTTCAAAGCAACGATCGAAACAGTGTCGAGGAATGCTTAAAACAAAAGAATTCGACGTACTTTCTTCAAACAATCATGAATGTAAACTTAATAATCACGCTAGTCTAAATGTAAGGAAAACCCAAACCAAAGCAAGAAACCAAGTCCAAGAGAAAAATAGTACTGCTCAAGATAATATTAACCTCAAGTTTAATACACTACAACGCACTCATACTGTTAGCGAGTTGTTTAATGAGAAACCTTCGACACCTCCTGTGAAACCCATGTTCAGACATGCACCCACATCTCAAAAGCCCTCAACCCTATCAGAGACAATATACCCCATCAAAAAGTTAGTGGGGAAAGGTAATAGTGGTAATAATAACATAACAATGTTAAAGCATTCTAGCACATCTAAAAAGAAGCTTTCAACACTATCAAAGGCAACTCAATCCATTGAACAGTCTGTGGACAAAAGTGGAAATTATGATGGTAATGATAACGATGATAATGATCATCATTATGAAAATGATTATAATAATGAGGATGATAATCATAATGATGGTGATAATGATGAACTGCTTCCCGAGATTCTGAAACCATTCATAAAAAATAGTAAATGGAACGATCCTAATATATTAGTCGAACGTCTACAGCTCTTGCATGCCTGTAAACAGCTTGGTCATATTGGTTATGAGAAAGAGCTATTAAATATAGAAAATGAACTTCGTAAAGCTGCTATTATTGTGTAATGGGTCAACGTAGCAACACCCCCCATCCCCTAAAAAATAATTTTCAACAAGTGTTATGTTTAAAAGAACTGATAAACCAAAAGACCTGTATTCTGTGTGTCTATCTCTTGTAAAAAAAAATGATTAAATTGATAAACATAGTTTGTGTACATTTCTTGTTTTCTTGCATGCTCAAGCAATAGTTATGTCAGGGAAGGGATTCGAACCCTTGCTTCCTTATATATTTGGAAATTTGATCTTAAGTCAAACGCCTTAACCACTCGGCCACCCTGACAGTTACTGATTTAATTAATATTGTTGGACATTAGTGTTTACAAAACTTTTCTTTTCCCCACTATATATATGCTCAACCACTTTTTGGTTTTTCAATGCTGATTTTTGTTTTGTTTCAATTTTTTTTTCAGTAACATTGCAGTTATCAGTATTGCAAACTGCGTGTTTAATATAGGGTTAAAGGCATTAAATAAATCACAAGCCTTACAGTAGTTGCATATAATGTATAACATGCAACATGTTATTCAAAATTTCAAATAGAGCTGTGCCTTGTTAACATTAAACTCTGTTGGTCATTAAAATAACTACTTGTAAAATAATTCCAGTGTCAAATCCTATTAGCAAATAGCATATATTAAATAATCATGTCATAAAACGAGAACTTAAAAATCATTTATTGTAGGAATACCTTTAATGGGATCACGAAACCTTCAAGTATGCAATATACATTCCAGATAGTGCTGTATTTTGGTCGATAGTGCCTCCAGTGCTTACATTAAATAAGAATACAATAAACATATAAATTTTTTTATAAATCATAATTGTTTTCATAAAATACCATATAATAAATATTTTCACACCAACGAATGACTATTTGAAAATGGTTTATTGTAGAAATATCTTTAATGGAATCTCCAAACCTTCAAGTAAACCATATATGATGTGCATTCCACATAGCTACATAACCGACAGTACATCGTGGTACCAATCTCCGCCGCATTGCGCGCTCATTGTTTGTGTTGGATTTCTGTCTCATTACTAGAACTGTACTTACTGGTAAATAACCAATATAGTGGTCAAAGTGTTCCCCTGGTAGATAACCCATGTTTGGTTTGTCAATTTCTAATTGCAAGGCCAGTCAAGACCTAACAAAAATTAGTCTTAACGTATATATCCATCATCAACACCATATCATTAAACAAATGAAACCATCTTAAGGTATTTATTACATTTAATTGCATTTTAGGAATCTTGCAAACATCTTGCAACCTTAAAGAGGAAAGTATAGACAGGAATTGTGAAAAGGAAACCGTTCAATCATTTAATGTCGTTAGTGTAAGGAACCTCAACGTAAGAGGTTATGAAAGTCTACGTGAGGGTGTGGTTTTTACAGCTGGATGTCTTTTCCTGACACCCACCTCAGAGACAAGTTTATGGGAAATGAAACTCAGCTATCATGTCGAATGTGAAGCTCCTAGTCTAGGAGAAAGTCATGTTGAGGTATTTGTCTGCAGAGAGTATGGTAAACGAAACAACAACAACAACAAAAAGCATACATATAAAGGGAATATTATGAAATTTTCGAGTACATGTAGTCAATTTTAATTTAAAAAAATTGGATAAATTTCATGGTTTGTACACCACTTGGCTAAATTCGGTAAATTTTAGTGAATTTTCATCTATATTCGTCTAATTTTATATGAATTTGAGGTAGTTTAAACCATGCTTAGGTAAATCAATGGAATTTCAATAAATCTGGTAGTCATTTGTTGAATTTTGCTGGAATGTTGTGTCATTTGGTCAATTTTCGGAAAATGTAGTGGATTTTAGGAAAATTTAAGGTAAATCATGGGCAAGCACACTATTATTAGCTGAGTTTCTAATACAATTTTGCATACCCTAGGACCAGTATTGCATTATAAGGCATGCCATGTGTTAGCGTTCTTAAAAGCCAGTGATAAAAAACAAAAAGAGGTCTTTAATTCCACCCCTGGGCGTCATATCTAGTGTCATGTAGGTTGACGATCACGGAGTCCCAGCTGAGACCGTCATTGCTTCCACTAACTTGTGCTAGGCTCCTCACTCTCTTATTTCCTGTCGACCACACTTGCTCAACTCTTGTTCTCTACCGACCCCAACATGATTAGAGTATCCGAGCCCTAGGGAGTCTCTTCCTTTTGAAACTTCATTGGCCCTGGTTTATTTATTTTTTCTGATATCCTGAGGAGGCAGCCTTGCTTTTTTATTTTCATGTTATTTCCTGTCTTTTGCCCAAGCCCCCTCAAGAAGGTAGGGTGTATTTAGCCCCACGACTTGCGATGCACTCTGCCTATGGCTACACCCTCAAGGGCTGATCAGTTTGGAAGTTGGCAACCCCAAGGGATTTCTGAGCTGAGTCCAGTTTTCCTCCTCTTTATCCATTACCTCTGGGGCAAAGCCACTCCTAGTATACTTTTTATCTGCCTTTCATGGCTCTCCTTCCTTCAACTCCCTCAATCCTTATGCTTGAGGGTTGAGGGTCATTTTTTTTTATTCCTTCTGTCCTTTATTTGACCAATTGTTTTCCATTTCTTCTTCTAGTATATAAGAGTGTAGTAGCTTAGATTTAATTTTCATCTTTACGATGTCCCAAACCATTGAGGGTCGCTGTAGAACGCTTCTCTCTTGTCCAAAGGACAGCATGTTGAATTCCTCACTGGCTCATGAATTTTATACTTTGTTCACTTAGTTCTCATGGCTTTGAAACTGGCTGTCTGTAACGTGATCATTATTCATTTTAACTTCAGCGTACTAAACTAATTTTAAATTAGTTAATTTTAAATTAATTATTTTAAATTAATTTTAAATTCAGATTTGTGTTTCACAGTAAACACAATGATTATTCTCCGTTTAAAACAAGCCATACCATTCTTTTTCTAACATGATAGCTTATACGTGCGCATGGAAAGTAGTATAATCATCAGCTAAGGATTCAATTTCCATTACCTACACCTCTCATGGTATGCCAATTCGTTAAACTATAGAAAACGTTTCTATATGTTCTGTTACATTATTATTTGACCATCTCACCGTGTAGTGGTTAACCTACTTGGTTGTCAACCCTAAGGTCTTGGCTTCCAAGCCCGACTATACCATGACATTCATTTCAAGGTTCCCATAAGGTTCACTAAGCCTTTGTCAAACCTAACAACGATCTAGTCATGTGCAGAGCACGTCCGCTATCAAGCAAATGAGTAATATGAAACTTCCTGACAAGGTCGCTGTGCTGTTATCAGCAAGGCACACTACGCAAACCAAAGCCAGAGTCTCTGTGCAGATTCAACACAGCGGTAGTAGGCAAGCCTATGTTTGTTTAAAAATCATCATGAATATAGCTCCACTGTCACTACAGAGGCCCCGGTTCGATTTTTTTTCACAAGGCTGCAACAGGGTAGACTGAGTCTTGACAGGTAAAACTTTTTGGGGTGCATTCGTGAACCAGGGTAAAGGGTTGGCCATTCTGACTTGTTCAACACCTCAAACCAATGTTTACTATTACTGGTGAGTTATCATTTTTTTCTTTCTTTGGCTTTTCCCAATTATTTTGAGTCGCCGGAGCCAACCAGGCTCATTTTGGTTTTGGCCGGGGATTTAAGGCCGAATGCCCTTTCTGACGCCACGTGATTTTTTTCAGGTGAAAATTCCAACCCCCGCCGTCACCGGGATTTGAACCCCACCTGCCCGAGTAAAGACGAGCAGCTAAGCACCTGCGCCATCACGCTCCCCACAGGTTAGTTATCTATCCGCACATTAATCCATAATTACCTAATAATAATAATAACAAAAATCATCCTCCATACACATGTCCATTAAAGCATGGTTTCACAAAGATGCTTATGCTTTTAGGTGTATAACACATTTTTCCCCCATAACATAACTATTTACTGTTTTAGGGGGTGAAATGATCAATCGAGGTAAAAGCCCATATCATCCCCTATTTTTTAAGCTATCACACCTAATTTTAGGATTCTTCGTTTCCTAGATAGGGATTTTTCAATTTTGGGGGGGGTAGTTTCACCCCCTGCTATTTTTCATCAAAAACAAAAGATCTTAGGTTCATTTATCATTTTTAGGTGTTTAACACGTTTTTCCCCTATAACATGACTATTTACTGTTTTAGGGGTGAAATGATCCATCGAGGTAAAAGCCCTAATCATCCCCTATTTTTTAAGCTATCACACCTAATTTTAGGCTTCTTCATTTCCAAGATATGGATTTTTCAATTTTGGGGGGTAGTTTCACCCCCTGCTATTTTTCATCAAAAACAAAAGATCTTAGGTTCATTTATCATTTTTAGGTGTTTAACACGTTTTTTCCCCATAACATGACTATTTACTGTTTTAGGGGTGAAATGATCCATCGAGGTAAAAGCCCTAATCATCCTCTATTTTTTAAGCTATCACACCTAATTTTAGGCTTCTTCGTTTCCGAGATAGGGATTTTTCAATTTTGGGGGGTAGTTTCACCCCCTGCTATTTTTCATCAAAAACAAAATATTTTAGGTTCATTTATCATTTTTAGGTGTTTAACACGTTTTTTCCCCATAACATGACTATTTACTGTTTTAGGGGTGAAATGATCCATCGAGGTAAAAGCCCATATCATCCCCTATTTTTTAAGCTATCACACCTAATTTTAGGCTTCTTCGTTTCCGAGATATGGATTTTTCAATTTTGGGGGGTAGTTTCACCCCCCTGCTATTTTTCATCAAAAACAAAATATTTTAGGTTCATTTATCATTTTTAGGTGTTTAACACGTTTTTTCCCCATAACATGACTATTTACTGTTTTAGGGGTGAAATGATCCATCGAGGTAAAAGCCCATATCATATGACCTTTCATTATTCCCACCCTTTTGTTTATTACCGCTTTGTTCGAGCCCATGCCAATCTGTTATCATGATGCTATACACTCACTCATTGTTTCAAACTTTGCGTTGCATGATGAGTTCATAATGAACCTAGGCTATGACATACACATTATAAATCCGCACACTGTATAATGACACCAGCCTCTTATCTCTCTCTGCTGCGAGGCACGTACGATGATAAGACCTGTGTCTGTCTGGATCGCCGTGGGTCAGTCTCAATGCTTTCAATTCTCATTGCATTAAACATGTTCTCTCTCTGCGTGTGAGCCCTGACCAGTCAAGACAAATAATAATAATAATAATAATGCATAAGTGTTTTACTAACATCAAAGCGCATAACCTAACGTGACTTCAAATCTGGTTTCTTACATTTTTCCCCGTTTTCATCAACGATCTCGAAAAAAAAAATGACGGAAACCATGATTTCAGGTTTTCCATACCTACATTCCCGTAAACTGAACAACGACACAAATACATCGACATGCCCATCATAAAAATCGCCTCATTCGTTTTCCAAATAACGCGAAAATGAACAAAAAACACCTTTTCCATAAGAAAACCATGTTTCCAGCTTTTTGCCTTTTTCATATCTATATCCCCGTAAAGAGGACAATGAAACGAAATAAATACTATCACACACGTCATTCTCACGTTTTCGGTTTTCACAATATGAGGGAAAATCACAAAACCCATTTGTGACTAAAAAAAACATGTTTCCAGCTTTTAACCTATTCCATATCTATATCCCCGTAAAGAGCACAACGAGACGAAAACATACTATCACGCACGTCATCATCACGTTATCCGTTTTCCAAAAATCGGCAAAAATGTGAAAAACGCATTTTTCGACCCAAAACCCTAAGTTCACCTTTTCGACACCTACATTCCCGTAAAGAGCACAACGAGACGAAAAAAACGAATCCAAGCACGCTCTCCCAGCATGACCCGTTTTCCAAAAATCGGCAAAAATGTGAAAAACGCATATTTAGACCCAAAACCCTAAGTTTACCTTTTCGACACCTACATTCCCGTAAAGAGCACAACGAGACGAAAAAAACGAATCCAAGCACGCCCTCCTAGCATGACCCGTTTTCCAAAAATCGGCAAAAATGTGAAAAACGCATGTTTTGACCCAAAACCCTAAGTTCACCTTTTCGACACCGACATTCCCGTAAAGTGCACAACGAAACGAAATAAACGAATCCAAGCACGCCCTCCTAGCATGACCCGTTTTCCAAAAATCGACAAAAATGTGAAAAACGCATTTTTTGACCCAAAACCCTAACTTCACCTTTTCGACACCGACATTCCCGTAAAGAGCACAACGAGACGAAATAAACGAATCCAAGCACGCCCTCCTAGCATGGCCCGTTTTCCGAAAATCGACAAAAATGTGAAAAACGCATTTTTTGACCCAAAACCCTAACTTCACCTTTTCGATACCTACATTCCCGTAAAGAGCATGACGAGACGAAAAAAACGAATCCAAGCACGCCCTCCTAGCATGGCCCGTTTTCCGAAAATCGACAAAAATGTGAAAAACGCATTTTTTGACCCAAAACCCTAACTTCACCTTTTCGATACCTACATTCCCGTAAAGAGCATGACGAGACGAAAAAAACGAATCCAAGCACGCCCTCCTAGCATGGCCCGTTTTCCGAAAATCGACAAAAATGTGAAAAACGCATTTTTTTACCCAAAACCCTAACTTCACCTTTTCGATACCTACATTCCCGTAAAGAGCATGACGAGACGAAAAAAACGAATCCAAGCACGCCCTCCTAGCATGGCCCGTTTTCCAAAAATCGGCAAAAATGTGAAAAACGCACGTTTTGACCCAAAACCCTAAGTTCACCTTTTCGACACCTACATTCCCGTAAAGAGCACAACGAGACGAAAAAAACGAATCCAAGCACGCCCTCCTAGCATGGCTCCTTCCATTCCAAGGTCGCAGGGGCTCACAACTTGCTAAGTGAGACAGCTCTGTCATCATCCCACTACTATTTAAGAATTCACCGCAAATATTTTCCCCAGCAAGCTCAATATTCTTGTCACATAAAAATTTGCGTTGTGTGCCGTGCGTCTGTGCTCAACAATAGGCTATTTCTATGATTACGCCCACAGTACAAACGGCGTAAATCCCATTGATTACTTTGGAAAAACTTACTGGCTCGCGTGCATTATATGTAACGTAAATCCTAGCGTGTACTGAATGCGGTAAATACGCCCACATGGCTTAAATTTCATTGCACGCACACCAATGTGTTGTTGTTGGTGATTCATTTAGAGGCTTTGCGACATCGTGCTCACTTAGTCCCGTGTACTTGCTATTATTATTGTTGTTTTAAGGGGCGGAACTACCTGTGTACTTAGGATGTGTGTATTGAAATTGTCTGATAACCTCTTATTGTGATGGCTGTATTAGTGTGTGCAATTGTAATGGGGGAGAGGAGCGTGATGGCGCAGTGGTTTAGCTGCTCGTCTTTCACCCGGACGGCCGGGGTCCGAATCCCAGTGACAGTGGGGGTGAAATTTTCACCTGAAAAATCACGTGGCGTCAGGAAGGGCATCCGGCTTTAAATCACGGGCCAAAACCAAAATTAGTCTGATTGGCTCCGGCGACCCCAATTAATTGGGAAAAGCCGAAGAAAGGTTAATTGTAATTAGGGAGGGGAGGGGATAGAATAGGGAAGGAGGTGGCCGTGGCCTTACTTAAGGTACCATCCCGGTATATTGCCCGGAGTAGAAGTGGGGGAACCACGGAAAACCACTTACATGATGGGTGAGTTGGGGATCGAATTCACGTCTTCTCAGTTCTGCCTCTCGAGGTTGAGTGTACCTCATTCCAGTCCTCAGACCAGAATTATATTTCTTGGTAACGCCCGAAAGTCAAGAGTGGCAGCCATTAATGCTTGCCACTGCGCCATGAGGTGGCCGTATACAAATGTGTGCCACGTGTGGATGTGGCTTAATATATCATTCTGAAATAGAGTACCCTATGTTACCACCCCCACCCCAAGGGCAGGTATTATGCAACAACAAAAAATTGTTCTAATTTACTGCTAGTTTCCACAGCTGCCTTTTCACCCTAAATAAGTGGACCGTAGCGCTTAACCTAAACCCCTCAACCCACTTCCCCATTAATTTAACCGTTCAATGAGTTAGGAGCTGCATTAAGAGATCTGTTAAACATGCTTAAATACTGTATCCACCCCTTTTGAGAGGGAGAACAATGTTGTTGGGTCAATTAGGGGCTAGGCATATTTTGTTCAGCAGTCCCGCGTACTTACTGGCTATGTCATTCTCGCATAAAGATTTAGCTTTAACGTCCCCTTTAGCTACTGTGACTGTAGAGACGACGGAGTACTAAAATTTTGCTTTGGAAGGACCTTTAAACCGATGCAGGTCTCGTTCAATTAGCACCCTTAAATACATTATGGTGTTTGAAGCCGTTTATCAGTGTTGCCTTAAATAAAAGTTTGGATGCTTTTCAGTCGGTGAACACGATTGTACCCAATTTAGATGGGGTATTCCCTAATGAAATGAAAATCCACAGCCTGCTTCCAGTCTCCGACCGGGTCAGGGAATGGAATGAATGAAGCCCCCATCTTGCGGCGAGGATATGAACTGTGCCGGCTGCCGAGGCCTGACGCACTCCTCTGGGGCAATGATTAAATGAATGACAGATGAAATGAAATGATAGTGGAGAGTGTTGCTGGAATGAAATGGTGACAGGGAAAACCGGAGTACCCGGAGAAAAACCTGTCTGCCTCCGTTTTATCCAGCACAAATCTCACTTGGAGTGACCGGGATTTGAACCACGGACCCAGCGGTGAGAGGCCGGCGAGCTGCCGCCTAAGCCACGGAGGCTTCGGGGTATTCCCTAATCCTGAAAATAATTACATGACCTTAATAAATACACTTGTATGACGAGTTTCGATCGTAAGGGGCGTGGTGGTGCAGCGGTCAAGCTGTTGTCCTCTCACCTAGGTGGACCGGGTTCGATTCCCGGTTAATGCATGTCAGCTTTTCGAAGTGAAATGCCATGCTCTGTGGTTCGGATTCCACGTTAAAAGGAGGTCCCGTGGCTCATGATCTCAAGATTAACAGTCACGTTAAACTATAAGATTCCTTCCTTTCTTTTAGTTTCGATCGCCAAGCGATCATCATCAGATCCATTACACTTTTATAGCCTAAGTGCAATTGATCTGATGATGATCGCTTGACGATCGAAACTGGTCATCCAAGTGTATTTATTAATCTCATGTAATTTTTTTCTGGATTTGGGAATAACCCATCTCATTTGGGTATACTCGTGTTGGCCGACTGAAAAACATCAAACTTTTGACCCTTAAATACCAAGTAGATTTTATTGTATTCGATCTCACATCCTTGGATTCAGTAAGCCAATGCCTTATGCAATTACGGGGTACACTCAGTCTCGTGAGCTAAAAAACTGAGAAGAGGTGGGTTAAATTCCCACCTCAGCCATCTTGGAATTGGTTTTCCGTGGTTTCTCACGTCTACTCCAGACAAACGCCGGGATGGTTCCTAACATAAGGCCATGACCACCTCCTTCACAATCCTCACCTGAATTACAAAGACTTCACAGTAAAACGGGTTATCAGATAAATTATAAATACACCCAAGTATATGGGACTAAATGACAACGATTTCCAAGTCCCTTAAATGAAACAACAACGACAACTTAATGCTATGCGGCAATGGTAGATGAGTGGTACTAGCTTATGAGAAGGTAGGTTCTTTGCAAGGGTTCAGTACTGAATATTAGTTGGCAAATAAAACTGGAAACAATTGCAAATATTTTCAAATATGTCCACCACGTGGGGTAGTGGCTAGCGTTCTTGGTTGTCACCCTAGAGGTTCAGGTTCGATTCCCAGCTTTGCCAAGAAATTTTAATTCTGGTGTGAGGGCTGGAACGGGGTACGCTCAGCTTCGTTCCACCTCTGCCTACCTGGAAGTGGTTTTCCCACTTCTACTTCAGGAAAATGTTCAGTTTTTCCTCACGAGGTTGTATACCACAAATGGCTTCCAAGTAATAAATGACGACCAACTTTATGATGCAGAAGTTATTTCGAGAAGTTGAACTAGACTGCCCCATATTATCGCCCTCCATGGACGAGTATCAAGCAACAAAAAATTGTTCTAATTTACTGCTAGTTCCCACAGCTGGGCTTCCGCCCCTAATAAGTGGACCGTGGCGCTTATCCTGTCCTCCCCCACCAACTATTTAACATTTTAATGGGCTGGAACCCGCACTGGAAGAGTGTTTCACTCATGGACTTACGCTCGTTTTATTTAGTGGCAAGCGGCATTGTGGGTACTGTTTGTGGAACTGTCTGATAACCTGTGTTATTGCAATGTATATTCTAATAGGTTTATCTGTAATTTAGACCTGGAATTCGAAATGTTATAGCAGAGGGTTTAACGTTCCTTTGAACTGTTATGCAATGAATATGAGAATTTCGAGGCGAAATGTCACGTCTTGTGGTTCGGATTCCACGTAAAATTGTATGTCCCGTGAATCATGATCGCAAGATTAACGGTCACGCAAATCTACAAATCTCCTTCCTTCTTGAACTGCTATCTAATGTGGCGGGAAACAACCCGAATCGAGGCCGCCGCAACTTGATTTTGTTTTTTGAGTGTTCAGTCTTTAGTCTGATTTTCTGCAACTCTCCATTCCTTCCTGTCCTGAGCTAATCGTTTTATTTCTACATAGCTAGCACACCTTACATCTGAGGCTATCTGTTTAACATATTCTAACTTTGGTCTCTCCCTACAGTTCTTGTCCTCGACCCTTTCTTCCATAATTAAGGTTGCTATTCCTGGGTGCCTTAGTATGTGTTCTACCAATCTACGAGTATCTCTTCTCTTCATTAGTACTAGCCAGAAACTTCTCTTCTCTCCCACTTGTCTTAATACCTCTTCATTCTTGATGTCTAACATCTTTCCACTCGGTTGCTGGATATTTTTTGTGGGAGTGATTTTTGAAATGGGACAGAAATGGACGGAAATATGTAAGAGGAAACATCGCATACGGTTTACTTCAAGGTTTAGCGACCCCATTAAAGAAATTCCTAAAATAAATCATCTTCAAGTTATCGTTCTTTGGTGTGAATATATTCATTATATCATATTTGCTGAAAAAGAAATGGTTTATTAATTAAATCTTCATACTTTTGCTGTGGAATGTATATCGCATACGGTTTACTTCAATATTAGGAGGGCCCATTAAAGATATTCAGGATTTAGCACTTGCGTTTTACAAGTAGTTATTTCAATGACCAACAGAGTTCACTGTTAACAAGGGATATGCGCTCCCGGCAAAACTAATAGGTCATCGGCTTTTTAATATCTCACGAACCAATAATGCTAGGGACTTTTATGAGGTGTCCTACGAGTCGGGGTGACGACCCCCGTTTTTCTATCCCCCTTTTAATTTAACCAAACGACCCAAAACTAAAGAGTCATCGGCTTTTTTAATATTTCGCGAACCAATAATACGATATGAGGTGTTGTAGGACTCCGAGTGACGCCCCTTTTTTCCATAATTTTGTGATTTGCAGAGATGGGTAAATCCAGAGCAGAATATATGCGAAATTATCGACAAAAGAAACGTGAGAAAAAATTAAAAACTGGAGGAGTACAGCCTAAAAAAATTGACTTCACATATATTTCTTCTCAATTTCATAGTAGGATGTCGGATGTTACACATCATATGCGACTACTGTAAGGCTCGTAATTGTTTTACTCTATCTACCCCTTTGATCATCATCAATTTTCTGTAACACTACATTTAAAATGCTTCTATTATCCTCTTTTTTTGTTGTCGTTGTGCCAACAGTCCAAGGTTCACTTTCATAGACTGCCACACTCCAGACAATAACTTTCTAATACCTAAATCAATATTTGCTGTCAACAGTTATTTCATTTCTGTAGTAATGATTTCTTTGCCTGTACCAACCTGCTTTTTATATCCTCTTTGCTTCGTGAATCACTGCTCATTTAGCTTCCCAGGTAGTATAGAAGTCTCCCACTTTCTTCAATATTTAAACCTGCCAATATGCTGTCAATAGGGGCTTCTAAATTCCAGCTGCATTCTATTACTCTTGTTTAACATTTATTGATTGTCATCATGAATTCTTTCCTCTCAAAACTGAATCCATACCATTTAAAAACTCATTTAAATCCACTGGTGGATCGGCCAAGGTGACTATGTCATCAGTAAATCTCAAAGTTCATATAGCTAGGTAATTTCAGTTGAGTCTTTACTCCTACTTTCTCTATTTCTTTCATTGCTTATTCAATGTATGGATTAAAAAGTAGGGGTGCTAAGTTGCAGCCTTGTCTTACACCTTTCGGTTCGAATAACCACCATCTGGTTTCTGTATTGATTGCACTGTATATTACCCTTCTATCCCTGTACTTTATTACAATCCTTTTCATGTCAAACAATTTACTACAATCTTATGAAAAGCCTTTTCTAAGTCTACAAATGCCTTATTCTCCCTTCCAAGATCAGCCTAAGACTTAATACAACTTCCCTTGTTCCTACGTTTCTCCTGAATCCGAATTGGTTCTCACGTAACTCGGTGTCAAACTATCTTTCCGTCAGCTCCTCCTTTCTTCGGTATTGGGATGATAACACTCTTCTTAAAATCAAAGGGCACCTCGCCTGTCTCATAAATCCTACATAGGTCCTATTAAGTGAAATAAGCTAATCAGATCCCCTATGGATCGTAGCAATTCAGTCGGTACCGTATGTCACCTATACCTGGTGCTTTGTCCCTGTTTAGGTCTTCTATTCTCCTTTATTCGATCGCACCGGCCCATCTCGTGGCGTAGTGGCTAGCATTCTTGGCTACCACCGCGGAGGTTGGGTTCGATTCGCGACTCTGCCAAGAAATGTAATTCTGAGGGCTGGATCAGGGCACACTAAGCCTTGTGAGGCACATTAGAGAAAATATGGGTTTGAATCCCATCTCAGATATCGTGGAAGTGGTTTACCGTGGTTTACCACTTCTACTCCAGTTAAATGCCTTGATAGTACCTTAATTCAAGTCCCAGGGCACCTACCCCATCACTGTCCCAAATACACACACACTCCTATCACAAAAACACCGGTTATCAAACAGAGTTCAACACACACCCAACTACACGGCACTGATGACCAAGATGTTCCAAGACCCGAATGTGAATTAACAACAAAGGTGCAGAGTTGATTGTTGTTTCGTAGAATAATTCCTCTGTAAAGCGCTAGCATTTATTCCCCCAGTCGGTGAAATACACCCGTGGAATTTTGTAAGATAAGTACATCTCAAATCTGCAATATTTATTAAGTCATTCGAAATGTTACGACTTTATTTACAGACTAGCAGTAGTGCCCGGCTTCGCCCGGTGGATTTATTTGTTTAATGGGTCATAATGAATACTTCTACTGAACAGGAGCGCTCAAGGATAAGGATCGGAAAGCACCAACGCTTATTGAAGCTGACAACCTCAGTACACTGCACCAACACTACCGCCCTTATACAGAGGCATACTATTGTCATGATGAACTGTTTTAAGGGGCATAAGCATTTTTTTTGCACTAATTAATCCCCGTGACTGTAATTTATAAGCAGCTCGCAATTCTGCACCAGAACACTGGTAGTGGCGACGTGATTCAGCCCGCATTGCAAGGCAACAATATACTTACTAGGTATTATTGAAGCTGTTCGGGAGCGCTTGTTCTTCCGACCTACTGAACAAAAATCAACCTTTAAGGTTACCTGAGAGGTGTAGCCTAATGCTGCAAAGCCTAAACTATTCCTCTTGAATTTGACTATCATATACAAAAATAATTTTTTGAATCCGACTGGAAGTTCCAGAGATTAGCGCGTTTAAACACACAAACAAACAAACTCTTCAGCTTTATTATATTAGTATACCTATAGATTAAGAATATTTAGCAATATGCTATCGACACTTTTAATTGATCACATCAATGGAACTGTAACATCATTCGTAAGTATCTAGAGCGCGGTGCGCCGTCCTTGCCAAGTATGCGATCGATCGCTCCAGCATGGCCACGTGCTACTGATGTGAGTCAAGGGCCACATTCTTTTAGCGCCAGGGAGGCTCGGTAATCAATGTGTCTGCTACATTCGTAGTGCTGGTATAATACGAAGTACGTCCAGAAAGTATGTTCCGTTGGGTAATAACATTGAATTGTGTACAGATACAGAAAAATTATTTATTGCACAAAATTCTACAACCCTTAAACTACTTTTCCACATAACTGCCGAAATGTTGCAGGCATTTGTCGTAGCGGGGCACGAGTTTTTGTATACCTTCTTCATAGACGTGCCTCGCCTGTGTCGTCAACTAGTTGTACGTTCCGCTACAGCGCAGTTCCGCATATGCGCGGTAGACGCTCTGTATCAAGGAGAAGAAACGTGCGCCATTTGGAGAGCGCTGTCAGCCACGTACGCGTTGTTGTGCATGTTTACTCGTACAATGTCGGTGTTGATTGAAAATTCCGCCGCTTGTGAAATCAGATCTGTGATTCGTTTTCTGAATGCTAGGAAAGTGAAACCAATTGAAATTTATCGGCAAATTTGCGAAGTGTATGGACAAAATGTGATGAGTGGGTAGATTATAGGCTAGGGAATAACCCACCCACCAAGGGAAGATGATTAAGAGAAGGAAGTAGATTTGGGATTGGAAAAAAAGGATAGAAAAATAGGAGGAGAGTCCCACAAAATTAATGAGTTCAACTTTAAATACCTTTAGAGGCAGTTGCCACTGAAAATTAACACCTTGATACCTAAAGTAGGAACGAGCTTGGTCGAGGCTGACGGGAACCGCAGCTAAGACTTGGGCAGTTTGCCAGAGAGAGCCTGTAGTGTATTTCCTCCCAAGCACGAATGAAAGTACTATAGGGAAGGGTGATGGTCTGACAAGACTGAGAGCAAACGATTTATTGTATATAAACGAGGGCATAAACCTAGGAAGAGCTAGGAAAGCCAGGATCCTGCCTAACTGTAGTATCAGAGAAATGATGAATCCAAAAACAAATATTTAATTTATTTAACAATTCAGGATTAATTGATCTTTTTAACAAATAAATATTTTTTAATCTTATTAGCAATTTGAGGTCGCAGACCTCCGACAACATTAAACGGTTGCTCCAGGCAATTGACAATTTTTAAGGTTTCAAACCTTACATGTTTCTAAAATCTTTATAAGATTTCAACAAATGAGCAATAAAATAATTAAAGCTTGAACGTGAATTGAAGTACAAAAAGTGCACCTTAAGAAATTCTGGAGAGAATGTTCTAGAGAAAGTGACAACTTTGAAAATAACAATAATAACAACGTGAAAAAATGAAATAGAAGTTCCTACAACTTCTTATATTTATACAGAATTAATATATGAGAATTATACAAAAAGGGCAGGTCACTTACAGTGAAACCTGGAGAAAGTGAAAAAGAAGTTTCTAGACTTCCTATGTTTAATTAGGAATCACGAGAAAAATGGGGCAGTTTCCATTTCGTGAAACCTGAACATGACTCGCTCAAGAGTTTAGAGAATTGTTTTCCCTGATTTTGAAGGGAGGAACAAGGTAAATTTGAAACGTGTGCTAGACACGTATCACAAAGATTATACAGAGATACTTAATGATAAACCAACAAAAATGGAAGGGCACTTCTTGGAATGACACCTTATTGGAATAGACCTAGATTAAAAGTTTATTGCAGATTGTTAGTGAGAGGTTTAGGAAAGAGAAATGGGAATTGAGGAAAATGTTCATGGCCTTATTTGAATATAAGCGAACGATCGCGACGCGGTAGAAAAGTTGAGCAAGCACTGGTTTGCACTATAGTTCATTGAAACATATGAAATGTTCACTGTGGAGACACAAAGGTTGTGGAAAAGAAAGTTATTGCAATTATAGGAAGAACTGATTGCACTATATAGGTGAGAGTCTATTTCTTGAAACAGTTGCGATTTACAATTAAATGCGCCATAGAATGTTCCAGCGGTGGACGAAAATTCACTATTGTAGTAATTTAGTTTTAAACAGAATTCTCCCAAGTACGTGAGAAATACATGACGGCAGGACTCGTAGATTGAGTACCGAATCTGGAAAGTTCCAAAACAATCTTAGTAGTAAAATGGGGCTAATGTAAATCCAGCGGAGGAACTTGCTTGGTAAATTACAGACAGTGGGTATTAGATAATATCCCGCGTAGTGAGAAGATTTCTCATTTGGCAAGCATAAGAAATGCTGCTTTCACTAAGATTAGCTTGATTAAACAAAAGCTCAACATGGAAAATCCCGCGGAGGATGATTTTGCCCCAAAATAAGTAATTTCACACTGCCTATAAAAGATAGTTAAAAGCATGTGGTAGGTAAAATCATGAAGATGAGGTTAAAACTTGAAGCAGGTACTTATCTTTGTTGCATGGCGAAGGTGAAGTTCCTCACTGATGCTTAAAGTTCCAACATGGCGTGGAATTTAAAAAAGATGCCTCGTTAGGTCAGGAGGCTGGCTCTGGTTGAGCCTTAACTGATTACTACGACTGCCGACTAAGAAGTGAGAGCAGCTCAACGAAGCACGGAAGGTCCTAGGAAGGGGAGAGAGTGGGGGTAGGAAACAAAAGGTATACATATCAGCATAACCAACTTAGCAAAAAATAATTTTCTTCTTGATGGATGGTCTTCTAAGAGTTGATAGTAGGCGATATTAGCGCAGCATGGTGAGTGAAACAGTAGACGTAGTCCTCTTGCTCAAGGAGAAAATAGCTGACGATAGTAACGAGATCTGGTAGCCAAATGGAAAAGTAAGTCCTCTTGCACGATGAGGAATTGAGTAGCTTCAGAGGTTTGCTACTAGATGGCGCTAGGTGGATCACAGAAGTTATATATCTGAAACATACTTATGAAGACATGAGAGATATACCCAACAAGGAGAAAACAGATGATCACTGTTGGTGTTTGGCAAAGAGGAAGGAAGAAATGAACATGCAAAGAGCAATAGACATTATATCTCTCGTACCGTGTATTCAAAGAATACACCATACTGGGGGGACAGACACCAACAGCGAGCAAGAAAGCAGTTACACATTCATTGGAAGCGGAGCGATCAAAGACAGTGGTCTTGTGATCGGTCCATTTGTAGTCAAGATTCTGAATACCCTGACTCTCCTATCTCTTCCAGAGTAACACTTAGTCACTTTTCGAAAAGGCCAGACTAGGGGGGGTGAAACATCCCTAACTAAGACCAAGTCTCCCACTTTGATGTCGGGACTGGAAAGAAACCACTTCTGCCTCCGTTGCAAGGAAGTTAAATATTCCAAGTCCCACCTCTTCCAAAAAGAATTACGGAGGGCTTCAAGTTTACACCAAGTGATAGGTATATCAAAATCCCTGAAAGAATTAGGAAGGGGAGGAGGGGCAGAGAGAGAAGTGCGTGTAAGGAAGCGACCAGGTGTAAGTGGAAGGAGGTTATCAGGGTCATTGGAAAGCGGAGTTAAGAGGCGAGAATTATCAACACTTTCAATCACGAAATAACTAGAAGCTGAGGGAAATAAAGCACTAGTAAAGATTGCGATACAATGCAAAAGGAGAATTGACAAGTTTAAACAAAGCGTATAGAAACAAGTACATCTATTCAGGACAAGAATATACCAAATAAACAAAGGAACTATGCGAGTAGAAAGCAAGAACGCCATAGGTAACAAACGAGTAGCCATAAACAATAACCTCAAGTTATAATGAGTATCAAAGGGTTTACTCAGAAAAATACTTAAGTCAACGAAAACCGGGACATGATAAGTATGAATACAAAACCACATCGAATGTGACGTCGAGAAAAAACAAGTTTGTTCATCAATGAACATTAAGATCGCAAAATATGCAAGCAAATTGCAATACATACGCGCGTGAGAAATACGCAACGAAGTTTTGAAACAGGGATCGAAGCAATTGTAAGATACGAGCGTGAGTAAGTGAGGGACGTAAACAAGCACGGCCTTGACACACATAGTACAACGAGATAAGACATATAAATGGCTGACAGAGTCCTTAAGCGGAACAAGTTTATTTTGGGAAGTAGGTAAACGGCTTCTGTACTTATAGTAGCAACTCGCCAGACAATGCTTGGCAATCAGCCAAAGTTGAGATAAGAGAAACTTGCTTTGACCTTTGGCAATCATACAGGAAATAAACAACAACTTGGCGTTATTCAGGCTTGTAAACAAACAGGTTTGAAAAACAAGCAGTTCGGAGTACACACACACTAGCTGAATCAGCTGTAACTTAAAGCAGATATTCAGTTTGGACGGCATGCAGTCAATCATAACTTGGACATGAAAAAGCAATTTAAAGCTATATGAAATAAAGTAGGAAATCAATTTCGCATAATTGAGAGGATCACGAAATCGGACAATTTTCAACAAAAAGAAGCTTAATTCTTCCGAACAAAGAAGACAAGCTGGGACATTGAGAAGAAGGTTATGCATAAGAATAGTTATTCTAGATGCTATAGAATTCAGAGTTTCAATCGGTTTCATGAGCGACTTCCAATTGCGAGGAAGGGGGGAGGAGCCGGCCGTGGCCATCCTTCTACATAACGAAAGAAGTGAAACATAGCGTACAGCAAAGTGATGGTGACTGATAGCCATGGTTTTACACAAGGGGAAGATAGTTTTCGAGGAATAGTTTAAGCAATTAACTGCTATAAAAATGACATAAGAAGATAGACGAAATAACACAAAGCAAGGCGAACTTGAATGGCCATCTTGTGCGGGAAGAAGGAAAAGCCATTTAAACAACTTACAGGGGTAGCGCAGTTGTTCACGATGAGACATCGTTTCGACAAGTGGTTTTCAAAAATATTGAGATTTGAAACATGAGCGTTCTCTTTTTCAGAAATGGGATTTATGTCAGCTGTGACGAAATGACATTGCGTTTTGGTTTGAACACTGGTATGTTTGATTTCACCAGTGATAACCCAACCAAAATCGGTGTCTCTAGCGACCACGGTTGAAGATAACTTGCGTGTTTGTTTGCGAATGCAATTCCAAAAAACATTGGCACTGAAAAGCACATCAATGGGACCTTGAGCATTAAACTGAGGATCGGCTAACCTTAAGTGCGAAGGAATCTTTAATCCGGAGGTATTGATAGAGTGACTTGGAGTGTCCTTGCCAATACTGGTAAGAATGAGACAGTTTAAATTAAGATTGGTGTTTCTTTGGCAAACGTCTCTGATTTTCAATTTTGAAGACTGCAAAACTTGAGTTTTCAAATTGTCAATGCCGGTCACACTGATAGAGGTAGGCGATGACGAAAGACCTAGTTTTTTAATCAACGATTGCGAAACAAAGTTGTGCGTTGAAGCGGAATCGAGAAGACCACGGGTTCTAAACCAATTTCCAAATCTATCTTGGATTTCAAATTGTACAGTGGTCAAAAGGGTTTGCGCACTGTGAGAAGGTTCGGCATTAGAAATGCAGGAAGAAGCATTAGTTTGTTCGGAGCTGCTCTGCATGGAGCTTGAAGAGGCAGGTACTGATGACCTCGATTTATCGTGAACGTGCAATAAAGAATGATGCGGTTTTTTACAATGGAAACAGAGATTTGATGACGTACAGTTCGAAGAAGAATGCTTAGGTGACAAGCAATTGAAACAATGTTTGCTATTCAACACAAACTTCCTTCGATCTTCGACAGACAATTCTTTAAAGGATTTGCACAAATACAAGGTGTGAGGCTTTTTACAGAGCGTGCATTTTAACGATTTGTTAAGCGGCCTGATATCTTCTCTTGAATGATTGAAAGAAGAACGGGTTTGTTTGTTTTCGACAAATGGGGGCTGATGTCCCTTTGAAGAAGCAAGTTTTTTTTTCAAAAATTTGACACTGAGGATTCGTTTCGACCTTTTCGCACTGAAATGCGAGTGCTGTAAGGAATTGACATCGACTGTTGAGAAACGAGATAAGGTGTTCGAACGAATGTTCCTTGTTGCAGGCGAGTTCGATCTCCCAGGCCTTCAGTGTCGAAAAATCGAATCTTGATGTAGCTAGGTGAATAAGTATGGTGTCCCATGTTTGGACAGGCTGTTTTAGTTGGTATAACGCTCTGACATTTAACTGCATAGAATCTAAGAGGTCTCTTAAAGATGTGACGTCATTAGGCCTGACGGCTGGCAAGTTAAAAAGACAGCGTATGTGACGAGCTACACTCAAGCGTAAATTGCCATATCTCTCTTTAAGGAGATTAAAGGCGATGTGGTAGTTGTCTGCGCTTAAAGGCAGTGACTCCACCAAGGTCAAGGCCTCAGATTCCAAAGAAGTGCGGAGGTAGTAAAATTTATGTATGTCTGGGATCTCGATATTTTCATGAATTAGGGAGCAGTAAAGTTCGTAAAAAGAATACCATTCACCTTCCTTGCCTGAGAAGTGCGGTAGGCTTATCTTGGGAAGTAACGGTTTTGGTTTGTTCTTGTGAACTGAAGCGGGTGCGAACTGGGCCGGATTGATGACCCTAGTGTCCGGTTCTGAGATATTGCGAATCAGTTGGTGGGCCTTTGCAATTCCTTCAAAGTACAAGGGTTCGACCTCGTCCCGATCCGATTGGAGTTCTGGGCAAGCGGATTCAATCTCGGTTTGAATTTGGTCATAATAATCATAAGACCGTTCGTACAACTTAAGACGATGTGTTAAGATATCTAAATCACACTCGGCGGGATCTAATTTGTTGATGAAATTTCGGAATCTAGTGAGTTGCCCTTTATAAGAAGAACGTCTAGCAATGAGAGTTTCATCTTTTTCAGTAGGAGCCATGATGAAGAGAATAAATTGAAATACAACTCACGAAACTGTAGAACCTTGAAGATGCTGTCAAATTGGCAACAGCGAAAGAGTAGAAAGAACAGGACACCCCAAAGGAGACAGGAGCGGCCTCTTTCCCGTTCACAGGCTTTGCATGACGTAGATATAGCTGAAAGATCCAAAGGAGATATTAGAAATATGCAAAGTATTGTCAAATGACACTTTACAAACAATGGACATAGCAAATGGACTCTCCCGGGTTTCTGGTACCAAATTTTGGGTAGATTATAGGCTAGGGAATAACCCACCCACCAAGGGAAGATGATTAAGAGAAGGAAGTAGATTTGGGATTGGAAAAAAAGGATAGAAAAATAGGAGGAGAGTCCCACAAAATTAATGAGTTCAACTTTAAATACCTTTAGAGGCAGTTGCCACTGAAAATTAACACCTTGATACCTAAAGTAGGAACGAGCTTGGTCGAGGCTGACGGGAACCGCAGCTAAGACTTGGGCAGTTTGCCAGAGAGAGCCTGTAGTGTATTTCCTCCCAAGCACGAATGAAAGTACTATAGGGAAGGGTGATGGTCTGACAAGACTGAGAGCAAACGATTTATTGTATATAAACGAGGGCATAAACCTAGGAAGAGCTAGGAAAGCCAGGATCCTGCCTAACTGTGATGAAATGATGAATCCAAAAACAAATATTTAATTTATTTAACAATTCAGGATTAATTGATCTTTTTAACAAATAAATATTTTTTAATCTTATTAGCAATTTGAGGTCGCAGACCTCCGACAACATTAAACGGTTGCTCCAGGCAATTGACAATTTTTAAGGTTTCAAACCTTACATGTTTCTAAAATCTTTATAAGATTTCAACAAATGAGCAATAAAATAATTAAAGCTTGAACGTGAATTGAAGTACAAAAAGTGCACCTTAAGAAATTCTGGAGAGAATGTTCTAGAGAAAGTGACAACTTTGAAAATAACAATAATAACAACGTGAAAAAATGAAATAGAAGTTCCTACAACTTCTTATATTTATACAGAATTAATATATGAGAATTATACAAAAAGGGCGAGTGATTCAATGGTGAGAAGATGGGTCCGACAGTTCAATGAAGGACGTAGTGAAGTGCACGATGAAGAACGAAGTGGGCGTCCATCTTTGGTTACAGAAGAACTGGTTCACGCGATTGATGGCAAGATCCGGGAAAACCGCAGGTTTACAATTAGTGCCCTCGCTATGGAATTTCCCCAAATCTCACGATCACTAATTCATGAAATTGTTACCGAAAAACTGAACTTTCGTAAACTTTGCCGACGTTGGGTACCAAAGATTCTTACGGAGCAACACAAAACAAAACGGATGGATAGTGCACTTCAGTTTTTGACCCGTTACAATGAAGGCGGTGAAGAATTTCTGACACAGATAGTCACAGGAGATGAAACTTGGGGTTCTTACGACACCCCTGAAAGTAAGCGGCAATCAATGGAATGGAGGCACACTTCATCCCCAGCAAAGGTTAAGCCGAAACAAATCTTGACACCTCGGAAAATGATGTGCACAGTGTTCTGGGACTGGAAAGGCATCTTACTCATTGATTTCCTACCGCGTGGTGAAACTATCAACGCAGATGCTTACTGCGAGACACTTAGGAAATTGCGCCGCGCAATACAGAATAAACGCCGAGGGTTGCTGTCAAAAGGTGTTGTTTTTCTTCACGACAACGCACGACCACACACTGCAAATGTGACGAAAAACATCCTACAGGGATTTGGCTGGGGCGTGTTTGACTACCCTCCGTACAGCCCTGACCTCGCTCCTAGCGACTTTCAACTGTTCACACATCTCAAGTATTTCCTTGGCGGTCAACACTTCAACAATGACGACGAGCTGAAAGAAGATGTTTCCAACTGGTTGAAGACACAGGCGGCAAACTTCTATGAAGAAGGTATCCAAAAACTTGGGCCACGCTATGACAAATGCCTGCAAAAGTTCCGCAGTTATGTGGAAAAGTAGTTTAAGAGGTGTAGAAAGTTGTGCAATAAATAATTTTTCTGTATCTGTACACAATTTAATTTTATTACCAAACGGAACTTACTTTCTGGACGTGCCTCGTACAACATTGGTGCGTCTTCGGTGGCGTAGTCGGTAGCATGCTGAAATGCTATGCCCAAGATCGCGGGTTCAAACTTGGCCGAAGTCGGCGGATTTTTTAAGAGCGTTAAAATCCTTCAGTAAGCCTTCCTTCGGAGGGGAAGTAAAGCCGGCGGGCCCATGTCATAGATTTATGGCATGAAAAAGAACCTGCCGCTACAATCAGTAGCGTGCAGCCAAATTTCTAGGATATATTTAGTTTGAAACGCTCTATCAAGTTCCAACGTTCGCCACTGGGTGTTAGTGACATCTGGTTGCCAAAGTTGGAACTACAGTACTTGAAATTGAACGGCACTTATAGCTCACCCCATGGGTGTCCTCTTTGAAGCAGCTACAAATACTGGCGAGCCGAACATGTCCTCGGACATTCCCGGCACGAATAGCCTTACCACGCTAAATAAATAAATTACATTGCTTTGGTCTGTGTTATTGTCAAATTCATCTGAGGGTCTTTGGATATCTTGGTGATCAGCCCCATGTATTTGAGTGTGTATTGAATTTGTCCATTATAGAATGATTATCAGAAGGTCAACACTATTGTGCCCGATTATGGTAAGCGGGAAGTGCAAAAATGTTACATGAAATATTACATGAATTATTTATTACACCAACAAAGGGGGATGGGGTAATTTATTGGATGACATGTTTCGATCACCACGCGATCATCATCAGGACTTGTTCACTTAGGCTTAGATAAGGTATGGCAGATATGTTTGCACTTATCCTCAATTCAGATCGTTTATCACATTATTAGTAGACAAATACTGTTAGTGTATGTTGCAATATTATAGCTCTTTTGCCACCATCGCAGCAGAGTACTACTGCTAATAATAATATCGTATGGCCTCGGGTGCAAGCTTTGTTAATTGACACCCAACGGGCAGCTTGCCTGTCGAATTTCGTCGTTCCTTGAAACGCTATGAAAGTCAAGGAGGGTAGATAACTAAGCTCCTTGACACTAGCGGCTTCGGTGACGTAGTCGGTAGCATGCTGAACTGCTGTGCCCTAGATCGCGGATTCAATCGCGGCCGAAGTCGACGGATTTTTTAAGAGCGTTAAAATTCTTCAGTTTGCCCTCCTTTGGAGAGGAAGTAAAGCCGGCGGTCCCATGTCATAGATTTATGACATGTAAAAGATCCTTCCACAGATTAAACTTGTGTGCAGCTAAATTGTTAGGTTAGATTTCATCGGAACGCTCTATCAAAAGTTCCAACGTTCACCACTAGGTATCATTGATATCTGGTAGCGAAAGTTGGAACTACTTGAAATTGAACGGAACTTGTAGCTCACCCCGAGGGTGTCCGCTGGAAGCATCTACGGACTCAGGCGAGCCGAACATGTCCTCGGACACACCTGGCACTAAAAGCCACACGATAAATGTCAGGGGTTGATTACTATAGCGCCTTCTAGTAGGGAAATGAGGAACTTTGTGTTGGCGGAAATCCCCGAGATTAATTTTGCCAATATAAACACGGCCTACTTAATTCAAATGGGTTCTTTAACATGCCAACATCGTATGACATGCGTATCGTGATTTTTGTCACCTTTCAAAATCACTTACCATGGCCAGGAGCGAACCTACAAGCTAGGGGTTGGCGGTCCGACACTATAACCACTCACCCACCCTGGCAAGCAGTAGAGTACTCGTAGGTCATTTATTTATATTAGTTAGCAATTCTAGTTCAGGACTTGCTTTAAGTGTATCAAAGCAACAGGGTCGTAGGGAGCAACCACGGGTCCTAGCACTAGGTCGTCCGGGCCCCTCCATTTTTATTCAACCTGTGACATAATTATGAAATTACACTATTAAGTTTGAAAATTTTTAACGCCCCTCTCCCAAAAAACCAAAGCAATAGCTCCGTGGAATATAGGTTGCCTAACTGATAAAAAAAAAATCGTATGGCCTCGGATGCCGGGTGCAAGCTTTGTTATTTGACACCGAAAGGGCAGCTTGCATGTCGAATTTCGTCGTTCCTTGGAACGCTATGAAAGTCAAGGAGGGTAGATAACTAAGCCCCCTGACATTATAGTGCTTTCTAATAGAAGAACTTTGTGTTAGCGATTAATTTTGCCATTATGAACACGGCCGACTGTAAAGCAATCTGGTCGACAAGTTACCTTCCCTCGTAGACTCCCGGATATTGTCACTGTGAAGGGAATGTGTGGCGGATACTAGCGCCACCTAGGTACTGAAGCCTATATAGTGTGTGTATTTTTGTATTCTTTGCTTTTCTCTTGTATTTTCTCTGAATCACTTTTGTTAATAAAAAAGAATCAAGCACGTAATGTGTAGGTCTATCATAATTATATTATTGATGTTACATATTTATTAAAATGACAGTTTAGTTAATGAAGTTCTCACCTACTGTATAGAGAAACTGGTTGGTTCCTCAGTTTAGGGGCTGCGACAACGCGATCATGTAGCCCCATGTACTTAAGGTGTGTGTAGAATCTGTCTGATAAAACCGGTGTTAATTGTGATGGCTGTATTAGTGTGTGTTATCTGTAATTCAGGTACCGACTGCAGACGATCAACTTCAAGCAGTTCCTACTTTTGCTGCCAAATTCCACCGTCAACGACACCTAGTTGTGAACTTGGCTACTAGACGCCAGCACCTGGTGGTGAACGTTGGAACTCATAGAGCGTTAATCAAATCAAACCTACAAATTTAGCTTTACACAGTTGTGAAATGTATCTATGACATGGGCCCACCGGCTTTACTTTCCCTCCGAAGGAAGGCATATTGAGGGAATTTTTCACGGTCTTAAAAAGTACGACGACTTCGACCGGGTTTGACCTCGCGATCTTGGGCATTGAAGCTCAGCATGAAACCAACTACGCCACCGAATCCTCTATTAGAAACTGTTATAACACGGAAATTATAAATGTTATTCGACGAGGAATTCAGGTCCCTGATGACAACGCTGTGGGTTGACAAACAATGTGAAGCTAATAGGGAAGCGAGGCGAGGGTGAGTTAGTCTTGGCTGTTCTCGCGACGGGAGGGACCTCTGGATTGCATGGGGGAGATAACGAAACAGGCAAATGTAAGCCATTGAGAAACACAAAACAGACATCTGTGTGGTTAACGCTTCCAATGACAAGTTTTGAAAACTCAAAGAAAAGGCAAGCAACCCTTGAGAACTGGCGTGAAAAAATATAACACGAGGACTGGCGCCGGTCATTTTGACCCATAGTGTGTCGGTCCCATTTTGTCATAGTCGTTTTTTTATTTTATTTATTTAGTCAATTTACCCTCTAGGTTGGTGGTCCCCACGGATTCAGCGAGGGAACTCACCACTACCGCCTCTATGGGCAGTGTCCTGGAGCTTGGAACATCTGGTCGGGATGGATACAACTGGGGAGGTGTGATCAGCACTTCGCCCAGGCGGCCTCACTTGCAAAGCGAACAGAGGCCTCATGAGGGAGGGGAAGGGATGGAAGATTGGGATGGATAGGCCAGAAAGAGGGAAAGAGGCGGCCGTGGCCTGACAGTAGGTACCATCCCGGCATTTTCCCAAACACGAAGTGGGAAACCACGGAAAACCACTTCGAGGATGGCTGAGGTGGGAATCGAACCCCTCTACTCATTTGGACCACCCGAGGCTGAGTAGACCCCGTTGCAGTCCTCATACCACTTTTCAAATTTCGTGGCAGAGCCGGGAATCGAACCCAGGACCTCCGGGGCGGCAGTTAACCATGCTGACCACTACGCTACGGAGGCGACTTGTCATAGTCGTACGGATTTTAATGAAGTCATTTTTGACCTGGTGTCTTCCTAGGAACTATTCCCAATATAAAAATTCCTCTCGGCACGCCGGAAGGCGCAGGTAGATTTCACCGGGAAAACTAGAGGATAGGCGAAAATAGGCAAAATATGCAGATTTTCGTAGAAGGATCAGACCTCACTTATTGCGAGAAAGTATTTTACAATTGGCGCTTAATTAACTTAGCTTTTCGTTTTTTATGCATATTTAAAACATTTTATTGTCTTATGGGGACGGTAACCTTCTGGACATTTAGGGTCCATTTTCATACTTGTGGTCACACTGTCCTTATGCAAGGTTTCGACACTGATGTGTACCTCTCTAGCGGTCTGTTACTTCTTCACGCAAAATTTTATCTCCCGCAGAGATGTTGGTTGGTTCATCAGTTCAGAGGCTGCGACAACGCGGTCATGTAGCCCCGTGTACTTTGGGTGTTTGTAGAATCTGTCTGATAAACGGTGTTAATTGTGATGGCTGTATTAGTCTGTAATTCTGGTAAGGACTGCGGACGGTCAATTTCAAGTAGTAGTTCCTAATTTTGCTACCAAATACTACCGTCAACGACACCTAGTTGTGAACATGGCTACTTGATGCCACCGCAACCAGCTACTCGCAACGAACGTTGGAACTTCCCCTCCAAAGGAAGGCATACTGAGGGATTTTTAGCGTTCTTAGAAAATACGACGACTTTGGCCGGCTTTGAACCCACCACCTTGGGCATAGTTCAGCATGCTACCAGTTACCTCACCGAAGCCGCTTCCCACAGTCAGGTGGAACAAGAAGTTCCGTGACGAACTAAAGAGCCTACCTTTCTTAAAATTTAAGATTCATAACAATGATTAATCTATATGGATCTATCTAGAATAATTACGAAATTAAGTTGGTAATATCGAAATTTCTAATTAGTTCGAAATACTGTATACCTGGCATAATGTAGCCTAATAGAAAACTACAGTTGGCAGCCCTGGTGACCGAATATATTCTTAGTTCCATCCCTTAAGGTACAGAATACAAAATTTGGTTTAAGTTCAATGGATAGCATGGACGTTACATGCAGTTAAACATTGGATCTAACACCGCGCGTAAAATCAAGTTGGCAACAATGACATACATGTATTGGTCAGAAATAATCTGAAATAATATGATCTATTGTTGTGTCAATTTTGAATGAACTCCATTAGTTAGTATAGAAGTTACATGCATTTTAAAATTGGACCTATCAGCAGGCTTAGAATCATGTTGGTAGCACTGGCGTATATAGGCCTACGTATATATGAATTAATCTATAATGCCAGGTACTATACGTGTGCAAAGTTTAGAGCTATTGGCTTGCATACTTTCTGATATATGGATATTAGGGTAACAAAAACAGAGACAGCATTTATTAACAGTTGGCAGCCCTGGTTACTCTTAAGAATCGGCATAGTCATATATGTTATGGTACACATAGCACACACGAAATTTGGATGAAATCCAAATGATATTATAGAAGTTACATGTATTTAAAGTTGGACCTCTCAGCAGGCTTAGAATAATGTTGGTAGCACTGGCGTATATAAGTTACTCCAAATTAATATATAATGTCAGGTACTATACGTGTGCATAGTTTAAAGCTGTCGGCTTGCATACTTTCTGATATACGGTATTTGGATAAAAACCATTGAGAGCATTTATTAACAGTTGGCAGCCCTGGTGGCTCTTAAGAATACACTCAGTCATATCTGTTTATGTACACATAGCACATACGAAATTTAGTTGAATTCCAATTGATAGTGTAGAAGTTATATGCATTTAAACATTGGACCTATCAGCAGGCTTATAATCGTACTGCCATCTATGGCCTCTTGGAAATTAAACTGCAATATTATTGTCTATACGTGTGCCAATTTTGAAATAGCTCCCATTCATACCTTCCAAGATATCCAACATGGAGCTCACATTTCTAGTGCGTTTTTTCAGCAGTTGGTAGCACTGACATCATTTTCAAATATGGCCGTGAGATATTCAGGTATAGATCTTTACTCCTACCAAATTTTGTTTCGATTGCAGCAACCGTTTAGGAGTTGATAGGGGGGGGGGGACACACACACACACAGCCAGACAGACAGACAGACAGACAGACAGAAGGACAGATAGACAGACAGAAGGACATACAGACAGACAGACAGACAGACACACATTTGCCCGATCTCATTAGTATACTTTTTCCTCATTTTTGCAAAATGTGAAAGGTAGGCTAAAAATGAATGCGACCTCGTGCAATGGGGTTGTCATGGCAACATCTGATGGCTCGTCCCTCATCAATTCAGTAGTGTTGTCATGGCATCGTCTGATGGCACTTGGCATTTTCTTCTAATTCCGAAATCATTTTGCTCATCCCTTGGCGTAAGGGTGGGTCATATCAAAAATTCTTTCTGACAAAAGTTTTAGGTAATTATTTGGGGAATATTGTCCATTTTGTACGGTTTTGATATTGTGCCTATTAAGAGAGATATGATTAATGTTTCCCGAGAAACCACTTTTTCTCACCCGGTCAATGGTTGGTGCTGTCAAAAAACTTTTCAAACACAAATATTTGGCCCTTATCCGACACATAGTATGAAATTGGAATTGATTCGATATTTCAAATATTAAGAGAGTTATAGCGATATTTCACTTTTTCGAAAAAAGCCCCCCATTTTCACCCCCTTCGACCGATTGTGCCCATTAACGAACTCGACCGAGATTTTGTAGGGATACATATTATGTAAAAAAATCAAAGTGATTGGTGCGAAATTGCGGTAGTTATCGTGTCCACAAGAAAGTGGATATATAAACTTTTGAACTGACGGTGGTTTTGGGGTCTGGGGGATGTGAAACGCGAAGATATGTCGAAATTTTTCGGAAGTCGAAACATGGTACCCATTGCAATAGTTAGCGTTCTAATGAAATCTACCTAAATGAGGTTTATTTATAGTTTTCAAATTTAACATTCAGAAGAATAACAATAATTTTCGTAACAGTATATTTGGCCTTGATAGTGGCGACAAAGCAGTCAAAGGGGCTGATGACCAATGTGTCCCTAGACCCTAAACATGGATCAACAAGAACGTGAGCTATGCCATTGTGCTGCACCAAAATAGGTGGATATTCCCCCTTATTTTTAACTGATAGTCCCGACTTATGTAAGCCAAAAATCGTCACGCGAAGACTGGCGCCATGGGTAAATCTGACCCGACCGTAAATAATATAGAAATAACTTGGGTGTTCACAAGGTAATGGACTTGTTACTTTTGCAGGGTGAAGTTCAAGGCTAGGAAGGAAGGTTCAGTAAGCGACAGGAAATAAGGACTCACTAAAACGAAAATATAGAGCATTATTTAAGCCTCGGGTGAAAAATACCCATGCGCCAGTCCTCGCGGGTTAAAAAATAAAAATAAAGAAAAAGGACTGACTGTTATTGCAAATATAGCACGCCACCTTTTGGTTTGAACATGAAAGCGTTGCATTTAAAATTGTTGTTGTCTCATTGTTTCATTTTTAGGTGTCTTGCGTCATCGTGTTTGTGTAGCCCCGTGTACTTGGATACGCTTTGATTCAGTATGATAATCTGAGCCACTGCCATGGCTGATGTAGTGTGTTAATGTTAGTTATTTTCGTTATAAGCGGCGTAACAGCGAGGTACTCTGCCTCGTAGATGGGTATAGAATTTGGATAAAAGCCGGCCATGGCTATTATGTAAGTACCATCCCGTCATTCACTTGGAGTAGAAAGGGGGAAACCACGGGAAAATACTTCCAAGATAGTCAAGCTGGAAATCGAACCTATCTCTTCTCAGTTCTGCCTCATGAGGCTGAGTGTACCTTGTTCCAGTCCACAAAACAGAATTTAATTCTTGGCAGAGTCAGAAATCGTCAGCCAAGTTTCTGGCTGAACCTGCTGTACCTCCTGGAGTCGGGGACATAGTACTGCTCGAGTCTAAGCTGCGTGAACCTGAGAGGAATGTGCATCGCGGACTATGAGAAACAGTGTTGACGAGTGATGAGGTTTCTCGGTCCGTGCATAGTACAGAACCAAATACATTGGTCGGTGACTCACTGACTCATTTGTAACACCACACTGGTTTCAGAGAAGACCCTATGTTAGCAGTATTGGAATAGACGAGCATGTCAAGTAACACTGCGGGCTGTTGACAGGCCCTTCTCTTCTCGCCTGACCCTTCCCTGCTCTTTCTCCTCATCCCGCAAGTTCATAGAGCTTGGACTCGCACAATACAGTAATTGTGTTTCTTTACCCTAGTGTAAGTCGCCTTTACGACGTCATTGGTGGGTATAGCTTGTATTTAAGATCTTTTGGGGTGCGTTCCGAAGACCATTAACCTTTTATGGGAGAGTAATATTTCTAAAGTACTGTAAACAGAGTGTCATCTTGAGTCTGCGGTAACTTCTCGTAAACACTCCTTTAATATGTTGACTCTTGCGCGAGGGAGGGGATGACACAGGGAAACGAAGGGATAAAACTACTAACATTATAAAAGTTGGGGGAAGAATGGAAGAACGATAAGAAAGGGGAAGATCCCGGCAGTCATCCATCATTGTATACCCTTCCCCACTTGCCAAATTCACTTTTATGCCTTGAGTTGCCGGGTAAATTTATTTAATTATGGCCAATATATCATAATTTTAACCATAACTTGCAAAACTATCACCATCAAAATCGAAAGTTGATCAGTAAAAGTCGGAAGGTTTCTGAAATGAATCCCTAGTTTCTCTATTTTCTAAAACTAGGACGACTTGGTAACGCTACCTTCAGCATTCTGTCTAGTCTGCAATTTTCCGTGGGCGAACCTGCATGGTACGAGAAGCTTACAGTATTTCCAAATGATACCAAATCCAAAAAAAAAATCGAAATTGAGATTATGATGGAAAACGTACGTTGGTAGGAAGCTCCATCATATGAAAGAAAAAGAAATTGCCAAAACGACCTAAATCCATAACAAACAGGGCATTAATATCTCGTTTGATGCCAATAAGTACCAAATCCTGTGGCAATACGTACCGTATCCATGCAGCCAATGAGAGGCCATTTCTTTTAGTACTGGATAATATTATCCATTGTCCAATTCACAAATTATTTACCATATTCATGTTCTTTAGACACAAGCTACATCATAATTCCAAAAGTTCAGCACTGGTAAGTTACTTCGTATAATTTTCATTGTTTTGTTCAATTTTATTTAATATTATTTAAATAATCTATGCCTTCACTGTAAATACCTTAAATCTAATTATTGCATAACTAAATACAATCACTTTTCTCGAAGATTCTGATGACTGCAGTGACATTTTATGTCTTTCCGTTGAAAGTATTTAGAGTTTCAGTGCCAAAAAGTACCAAATCCATCATTTTCTTTGAATATTTCCTAAACTGCAAAAGCCTAAACAGAAATACTTGGTATAACAATGCATTTATTCTCTCTGAACATAATAAATGTGCTCAAATGGATTTTCAGATGAAATTTTACACTCTGAGCGTTTTTCCTCTCTCCTGTAAAATATTACTTTTTGGATTTGGTACCTTTTGGAAATAAGCTTCACCGAGTAGGCCTATTGCCTCGTAGATCTACCTCTGCAACTCTTACCACCTACATTTCAGTTCATTTGAGTGATAACGTATTTTATTAATTCATTTTAGGGATTTGGGACATATTTGTCATCAGCTACGTATACATGGGGGAGCATGTTGAACTTGTCGGATATTTTTTTGTTCCTGTGGTAGCAGTACTGCGTGTAAATGTAATTATTAGGGTTTGTACCCCTGGACTTGTAATATGATACCAACACGTATTCGTCTGGAGGGAGTGTGGAAGGATTGGGCGAAAATCACATTCAGGTAGCGCTGTCAGTGCTGGGATTGAAACCACTGCTCCACGAACTTCCAGCTTTGCATTGCAGTCGTAGCGGGCAACATAACAGAGCTGGATAATACACACTCTGTCTGAAAAGTTCGGTGAATGGGTCTATATTATGAACGGATTGTTGGCTTACCTGGAACAGCCCTAGCCGTTACTATCCTTTCGAAGTAATCCCCGTGGATGGTTATGCACTTCTTAGAACGGCTGTAAAAGTCCTCGTGAGGGATAGCCTTCTGTTGGATCGTCACATTACGTTGGATGTCCGAAATATCTGAAAACCTCTGGCCCTTCAGAGCTTTTCGGCGACCCTGTACCCCGATACTCCATACTTTGACTCTTACCTTCGAGGTCGTACGGCACCAGGTCTCGTCACCCGTCCATTCCACGGAATATTCACCCCGTCGAACAGGTGTGCACGTTAGGTTGTATAAATTCACCCTTCTCACTGCCGCCCGTCTATCAGGTGTGCAAGGCAGGTTGCATAAATTCACGCTTCTCCCTTGCTTTCAATTTAGAGGTTTGACGACCCAAACTGAAGGCTATTCCTAAAGAAGACTATGCCAGGCGTTTCCCGGACTTGCTCAGTCGTTCTCATAAGTGCATAACCATCCACGGGGATTACTTCGAAGGACAGTAACGGCTGTTTCAGGTAAGCCAACAATCCGTTCGTATATAGCCCATTCACCAAACTTTTCAGACAGAGTGTGTATTATTAAGTTATTCCCTTCTCAGGGAATGATGTCTAGCTGGTGAGCACATGTATGAAAGACGCTGTAAATTGCAACTTGCCTGGTCCTCAGCACACGAAAATCCCTACGCATTCCCTGACAGCCCGACTACTATTGTATAAATGTGTATAGACTACTATCTGAGAGATAACTGAGAATGTTAGATTCACACGATCAATATGTGCGTGTTGTGATCTAGCCGTCCCTTCGGGGTTAAGAAAAATCATGCTGCACCAACTAGTATTAAAATTTTGTCACTGTAAAATACATTGGGACGTCCATTATAATAATAATATATTTATTGAACATCAATGTTGTGAAAAAAAAATCACCAAGTAGTTCCGCCAAGAACTAAACAGCCTATTTTCATGTATCCTATTTATGTTAATTGCCACTATCAACATACAAAATTTCAGTTTGATTGCTGTAATAGATTCTTCGATATTGAGAACCGTCTAAATAACTTATTTCGGATGGTTGCCTTATTAGATTTTTATATTTGGAACTCATAGAGTTATGAACTATTAGATGAAGATTATTGTGTAGGTGTACTGTATTATTCAAACTTCAATCGCATAATATTATAACACAAGAAATAAAAAAATGAGATTTCAAAATTTCTTGAGGTTATGTAAACAATTGAACTAAATTAGATGTCAGTGCAATACAATGTGCATGAACATTTGCTGTACCAAGTGTCACTGCGCTTGGATAGTTAAAATCGCGTGAAACCCCTATTTAAATGTTTCAACTTCGCTTGGCCGCCATGTTCGTTTTGTTTTTAAAATTTCTGAAACTCACATAGGTGATCTTCTATCACCATAAAAATAATTCAGGGTGATATGAGCAGTAGTTTCATATAAAATGCCAGTGAAATATTTCGCACAGCCGCCATGTTGGGTTGAATGTCACGGTTGGAGTCAGACAAAATTCAAATCGCAGCAACCATTTAGATTTTATTAGGGAGGGACACACACACAGACATACGCACACACAAACACACACACACACACACACACACACACACACACGGGCAAAAGGTGATCGCATAATCCTATTTTTTTTAATGAAAATAGGCTAATTACGATAACTTTGATAATTAAATTAGGTAAATACTATAAATATCTGGTTGTGCTAATTTATAGGGAAATGCACATTGTTAGATGTATTAACTTTCCTCGTTGAAGACTCCTCACTACACAAAGTTCACACAACAGACAGACGGACAGACAGGTAAATAAATAAATAAATAAGTAAATAAATGGATGGAATTTTATTACATAATCAACAAAAAGCAAGTATTGTCTTACAATAGTACATTATGCAACGAGACTATAATGGTAATAATTAAGACACGTGTATGTTTATAAAACGAGCGCAGCGAGTTTTATAATTTCCATTATAGGCGAGTTGCATACGACTGTTTATGTTCGACGATAATTATATCTTTATTATATGTTTTAACATACATATTCATAGATATCTGTGGGATTCGGTAATTTCAATTAGTGAACAGAGCGCGCTGGGTGGTTTGCTGATTGAACAGAGCGCATGCGTGGGTCAAAGAATTTCGAAAGCAGAGACCATTTACCTTGCTTGGCAATGCTATTGTTTACAGCCTGCATAATGTCTAGTGCCGATTAGAACTTGCATTCACTAATATTGTCACCGAAGTCGTTTGAAAAGAATACGCTGTGTAGAAATTAGAGTTAGGGATATTAAGGTACAGTGCTATTTCTTGTCTCATATTCGCCAGTTTATATACGCGAACATATGGGATGGTGCACTTTCCATGTCGGTAATTTATATAGAAGGATGCTGTGCTGGACGTAGATTCATAAATTTCTTGCATATGTCACAGTATTTTCTTGTTACCGTAAAGGTTCGAGCTGATTTTGTCTTTGTGTTTGGGATTATAACTACAATGGTTGATCCGATATCCAATTTGAACTTTCAAATCATGTAATTCATGTCCGACATGTTGGATTTTGAACGCATGCGCGAAGCTATCCTTACCTAGGCCTAATTGGTCAACGAATGAGCTCTGATTGGCTGGAGAAACTGTTTCATAATGAAGAGTAGTACTATAATGACCCTCATTATGATACAGTTTTCTGACATATTATATTTACATTTCGACATCGTCAAACTTAAAACAATTTTGATAACTTCGATGACAAGTGTTTAATACACAATTCCACAGTTTTAGGGGCTGTGACAACGCAGTTACGTAGCACCGTGCACTTTGGGTGTGGGTAGAATCTGTCTGTCTAATAACCGGTGTTAATTGTGATGGCTGCATTAGGGTGTGCTATCTGTAATTAAGGTAAGGACTGCAGACGATCAATTTCAAGTAGTTCCTACTTTTGCTACCAAATGCTACCGTCAACGACACCTAGCCGGTAACTTGGCGACCAGATGCCCCAGTAACCAGCACCTAGTATCGAACGTTGGAACGTAATGAGCGATAATCAAATCTAACCTACAAGTTTAGCTTCACACAATTGTAGTTAGTGGAAGGTTCTTTTACATGTCATACATTTATGACATGGGCCCGCTGACTTTACTTCCCCTCCGAAGGAAGGCATACTGAGGGATTTGGATAGCTGCTGGTAATGAAATAACATTTATCATAATGCAATGATTCATTTATGCTAGATTGTATTCTTAGAACTGACTAATGGGCCGTAACGAATGGCACCCGGTTATCAAGCATACCCGAAAGGCCCTAATGGAGATTAGTACTGCTTGGGTCCAAGTTCTGTGAACTTGCGGGGTGAAGGGAAAGAGCAGGGAAGGGTCAGGCGAGAAGAGAATGGTCTGTCAAAAGTCTGCCGTGATATCTGGTATTCCAATACTGCTAACATAGGGCCGTTGCTCAAACCAGTGTGGTGCTACGAATGAGTGAGTGAGTCACCGACCAATGTATTTGGTTCTGTACTATGCACGGACCGAGAAACCTCATCACTCGTCAACACCACTTCTCATAGTCCGCGATGCACATTCCTCTCAGGTTCACGCAGCTTAGACCCGAGCAGTATCATCGTCCTGATCCAGGTCTTGACCCATCCAGAAGTGACGCAACAGTCTCTCTTGTGTATATCACGAGCACGTAATATTTGTTTCTTGAAAATCGTGGGATAAAGGGTTCTCAAATGCAAATCTTTACAAACCATGAATGTGGCCCTCAGACCTTCAAAGAGTTCAAATAGCGAAGCCACTGGTGAGGCAGTGAATGTACCGTCACTCACGGAGTAGGATGAAATATTGTATGTATTTCTTAGCAGTCCTGTTCCATTTGTGCGAGAGGGTAGGGCTCTAACAAGGCCAGCTCTGTTTGATATCCGTTAAAGCGATTCTGGCGTGTTTAAACTGAAGCAAGGCTAGAACGCTTATTCATGTATGCAAATTGGTCGTCAATCTCTGTTGAATGCCTCTGCTTGGCTGGGCTTGGCGTTGTGAATGTCTGGCAATACGACTAAAGGAAGTGCAAGAGAATATCAAAACACTCAATCCTTTCGCTCAATCACAAGTAGTCGTTCCGTGGAGTGGTATGAGCATGTTATGCTATTCGCTACAGTCCAGGAATCTTGGGAATAGTGGCAGAAGATGGAAGATGTGGGAAAATCAGAAAGCTGAACCCCTTTACAGGGATGTTGTCGTTTCATTTAGGTGCTTGAGCATCGTGGACATTGTACTTTTGTGTGTGTGGTTAGTAGTATTTGTCTGATAACCTGTGTAATTTTAGTGTCTGTACTAGTATGTCTATTTGTAATTTATTGGGAACTAGAAGACCCGACAGATGTCGTTCTGTCAAAAAAACAGCCAGCAGCAAACTGTCGACTCGTTTTGAGTTAAGACTTCGGAGAAGAGTGATTGTGTTTGGAGTTTCCCTGGAAGTGCAACTCGTCTTTTCTTCATTTCGCATGTGAACTTTTCGTTCCGCAAAATACACAGTCAAGTTAAGATTGGACGGAAGGGGGATTTGTGTTTCATGCACCTCACCATTCTTAAATTACGTCTGGCAAGAATTCGTTGCACATGCATCTCCATGATATCATTAATAGTCCATTCAGTGATTTTAACCCATCATGCCGAGACGTAAAACGGATATAGGTCATAGTTCATTGACATCGAAAAAAGAGCGCTTATCACGTAATGCACTCATAGCTGTTCCCGGGCTAAGCCGGGGTGGTTTGCTATTTTTCTATATAGAAGATGAGGTATCGTGACCTTATGTTACAAACCATCCCGACATTTGCCTGGAGTAAGTAGGAAACCATGGAAAAATACTCGTTCTAAACTTCAGAATATTCTTTTTAGCCTATTTTCAATTTTGAAAAAATAGGCTTGTGAGATCACCTTTTGTCCGTGTGTGTGTGCGTGTGTGTGTGTGTGAGGTGTGTGTGTGTGTGTCCCCCTAATAAAATCTAAACGGCTGGAGCGATCTCAATGAAACTCGGTAAGTTCATAGCACTATTCCCGGCGACCTCGACCGTGCCCTTCAAATTTTGTTACGTCTCACCAATCCAACATGGCGGCTGTGCGAAATATTTCACTAGCATTCAATATCTCCGAAACTATTACCGATATCGCCCTGAAATTGTGATAAAGGGCACTACTAGAAGTTCACCTACGAGACTTTCAAAAACCTGGTGACTACAAAACCATCATGGCGGTCAAGCGAAGTTGAGACTTTTAAATAGACTTTTCTCGCGATTTAACTATCCAAACTTAATGAAACTTGGTACAGCAAATGTGTATACACATTGTAATGCACTGGAGTCTAATTTAGTTCAATTGTTTACATAACCTCAAAATGGCGGCTGTGCGAAATATTTCACTGACATTCTATATCTCCGAAACTATTACAGATATCACCCTGCAATTTCGTACGGTGATAAAAGGTACTGATACAAGTTTACCTATGTATATTTCATAAACCTGTAAAGTACAAAACGAACATGGCGACCAAGCGAATTTGAAATATTTTAATAGACTTTTCTCGTGATTTAACTCTCTGAGCGCAGTGAAATGTGGTAGTAAATGATTTTGCAGATTGTAATGCACTGCCATCTAATTTAATTCAATTGTTTACATTACCTCAAGATGGCGGCTGTGCGAAATTTTAAAATTAAGTTTTTATTTCTTGTGTCGTAATCATGGGATCGAAGTGAAAGTTTGAATAATGAACCTAGGCAATAATTGTCCTTGAATGGTACATAACTCTATGGACTATACATATAACAATCCTAAATGGCGAGCTTCCGAAATATTTAGACGGTTCTCAATATCTATGAATCTTTTACAGCAACCAAACTGAATTTTTTATGTTCATAGAGACTATGAACATATGTTCACCTATAGGACTTCAGTAACCTGGTGAGCACAAATCCAACATGGCGGCGACGCGAAGTATAAATATTTAAATGGACGTTTCTCGCGAAATAACTATCCGAGTGCCGTGAAACGTTGCACGTTAATTGCTTATACAAATGTTGATCCACTGGCATCTAATTTATTTCAATTGTTTGCATAATCACAAGATGGCTGCTGTGCGTAATTTTAAAATCTCGTTTTTACTTCTTGTGTTCTAATCATGCGATTGAAGTTTGAGTACCACACGTACACAATAATATTAATGTAATAGTACAAAAATAAAAATTCAACCTGGCGACAATCTGAAATATTCAGATGGTTCTCAATATCTACGAATCTGTAACAGCAATTAAACTGAAATTTTGTATGTTGATAGTGGCAATTAACATGAGTAGGATATATGAAAATAGGCTGTATAGTTCTTCACGGAACTACTTGTTTTCTTCTTTTTTGCAGAGTTTAGGGTGACAACCAGGAATGCTCACCACTTTTCTTGAACAGAAGTTTAGATAGATGAGTAGGCAATCATTCTAAATGTCCTCAAACAGTGTCATCAATTCAAATTTTGCTGTCCGCCTCATGACATAGTGGCTAGCATTCTTGTATGCCACACCTGAGACCCGGGTTCGATTCCTGGCACAGCCAAGTAATTTATTGATGTTTACTTGTGTGGGGGAACCTGTAGACCTCCATGGCTTAGGTGGCAGTACGCCGGCCTCTCACCGCTGGGTCCGTGGTTCAAATCCCGGTCACTCCATGTGAGATCTGTGCTGGACAAAACGGAGGCAGACAGGTTTTTCTCCGGGTACTCCGGTTTTCCCTGTCAAAATTTCATTCCAGCAACTCTCTCCACTATCATTTCATTTCATCTGTCATTCATTTAATTATTGCCCCAGAGGAGTGCGTCAGGCCTTGGCAGCCGGCACAGTTCATATCCTCGCCGCTAGATGGGGGCTTCATTCATTCCATTCTTGACCCGGTCGGAGACTGGAAGCAGGCTGTGCGATTTTTACTTGTGGGAGAACCTCAAACAAAATGTATACAGATACAATCCGCGTACTCTGGAGGCTCTCGAGAACTAAATAACTACACTGATATCAAATATCAGTGAGGATGAATTACAGCGAGTGTACCAAAACTACCTACGTTGGTGCAATGTGTGTTTAAAAAATGAAGGGCAGCTTTTCCAGCAACTACTCTGAAATTTATGTGAGTAAGTTAAAACTAATTATTAGATACGTTAAAAAGTGTAAATGTGTTAAACTAGTTGGGCTCTACGTTGCTGCTAGCCGTCACACGGCACATGCGAAGTTCGGTTCTGTAGAGAAGGCTCTCACTGTATTGTTCGCGACTTTTACCTATGAGGGATTAATGATTGTCAATAATTCTTTATAAAAGGTAAGTTGGCAACATTGCTTCTTAGTTCTAGTATTGACCATCTCGTGGCAGCGCCTGTATGGGTAGGTTGTGTCTATAGTACATAGAGGGCACGGTGTGTCGAGTGTTGACTGACAAGCGCGGAGAAAGCGCGCGTGCGGCCATTGGTTGCGGCGAAGTCCACTAGAGCGGTACATAATACAGCACTTAGCCCGGACCATCTCACATCCACACCTTAATTTCACCTCTCTTTCCTTCGCTCGTCTTCAAAACACGCCGAGGAGGTGGGGTTGAAAATACGACTCTTTCTTTGCCCCTTCGTCTTTTCTTCACATATTGTTTTCGTCTCTCCATTCACGCAACAGCTGTGACCATTTTGCCTTCTCAACAGCCGTTCTTCCTTTGGTTGGGATATGTTTACAATGGAACTCAAGGTTTAGACCTAAGATAATTGTGTTTCTAACGGAAAGGGCTCCAGGAAATTGGTGTGATTCTTCTATTTCTGTCAGTTTTAACACCCCCTCTCCCTCCATCTAAACGCGGCGTCTGGCGGCTTCCGGGGGATGTATGATGAGAAGGGCTTCCTCCCTTTTAAACACACAGATTTGATGACTATCCCTTTTTATATCGTGTGCGAGTCTTCTCTGCCGTCTAATAATTGAAATTCAAGAGAATAATGCCTTCCACTCTAAGGATGGGATTCGGTTGTGTGTTGGCCCTGCTAACTACAAGTAGCCTACTAACACTTGTAGTAAGTTAACACTATAAGATGTTTCTTTTTGTTGCTTACTTTAGGGGCTGTGACATTGTGGTCACATAGCCTCATGTATTTGGGTGTGCGTGAGTGCAATTTGTGTTATTGATGTGTAACATCTTCCCACTCGGTTGCTGGATATTTTTTGTGGGAGTGATTTTGGAAATGGGACGGAATCAAAGAGCGCGCGTGGTGGCGGAGATTGGTACCACGGCGTACTGTCGGCCATATGGCTATGTGGAATGTATATCGCATACGGTTTACTTCAAGGTTTGGAGGCCCCATTAAAGATATTCTTACAGTAAATCATCTTCAAGTTGTCGTTCTTTGGTGTGAAAATATTCATTATATCATATTTGATGAAAACAATTATGATTTATTATTTTAAATGTTTCTGCCACATAGGCTACAGAGTTTCGGGTCTGACCACTGTTTGGCAGTGTCTTAATTTCGTGTTCCAGAACAAGTTATATGTGTTATATATAGTTTTTGTCATACGAAACATCCTTTACAATTTGTGCTCTCTAGATTTCATTGCTGTATTTTCTTTAGTGCTGTTCGTTATCTATTCATCACAATTTCATAGTAGAATAACATGTGAGATGTTATACATCATGTGCGACTACTGTATGGCTCGCTCTTATTTTTTTTTCAACTGAACTTAACCAACCGTGCAATAAACACTTTGAGTTGTAGGGTTCGGAAGTTTAATACCTAATGAAGTACACAATATGCAAGCAAATATGCCCTAAAACTAGCTAAATATGACCTAAAACTATAAAATATGACCTAAAACTAGCTAAATATGACCTAAAACTATAAAATATGCCCTAAAACTAGCTAAATATGATCTAAAACTATAAAATATGACCTAAAACTAGCTAAATATGACCTAAAACTATAAAATATGCCCTAAAACTAGCTAAATATGACCTAAAAACTATGAAATATGACCTAAAAACATGGCATTTCCTTGTTTGCTATTTGCTTCTGAGCTAAATATATCTACTGGAGTGACATTCTATTGAAAGGTGGAAGTACACTATCGTCATGTTCCGTGACCTCATGCGTAGAGTGTCGCAATCTAATTTCTCCAGAAAGATGTGCTAAAAGACATGCGTAGAGGAGCGCCTTCTTGGAATCAGGTCTTCTAAACCTGCTATCTGCCTGTTCCGAGAAAAAAAAGTATCTACTAGACTATTCGGAAATCCTGTGTTTGAAACTCGACGCAGATAACACGTACCTTGTTAACAAACAAAAATGCTGAAATTATAACCAAATATGACCTTATATCACTAAAATATGACCAAATATGACCAAAACAATAGAAATGGCCGAAATATGCATTTATAGGCAACATCAAATTGCTTTAAACGTGGTCAGGGACCCGTCATTCAAACTTATTTTTCAGATTTCGGGTAAAATGAACTCAGGAAAAAAAATATGACTTTTCCTTAACATCCGAACCTTACTGATTTGATATACAAGGGATCAACTGTGACTGACGATTGTTAAATGAGTCAGCTGTTGTAAGAACTGAAACTCAGACTACAGTTTGGTTACTCCGGACATTATAGCCTATCTTGTGTCGCAGTGTGGATGACTTAATATGCTGCCCTCACTTGTGTACGGCAAGGGCCCTAATAGTGTCTCGTGTCATTATGTCGTCGGCAGGGTTCTAGATTACAGGATTAAAGTACCAGAAGATGGCAGGGTGTTAATGTCTCGGTCATTATAACGCTTGAGTTTGTAAAAAAAAAAAAAAGTGTGTTGTTTTTACTGGAGGAAGTCGAGATGAATGAGGCAGAACTTTTTGCCTGGAGACCCCCACGGCTCTACCACGCACATTTAAACGATTTGTTGTTACATTTAGGGACTAGGAACATCGAGGTCATCAATTCTGTGCTTTTCCTATCTGTGTGATGGTGGTGATTGCTGTTTTAAGGGGCGCAACATCTACAGACGCAACCAAATTATTAGAACCTATATATTTAAAACAGTAAGCTGATTTTTGTTACCACGAGATTGAGAAAACAACAGAACCGATTTACTTCGTAGAGCACTCTAACGAAAGCTCTTGGCCTCTAGATTTGCAGAGTGTCTCTAAAATAAACAAATATATTACGGTATATTTTTGAATTAATATAGAAAATAGCAGAATTCTTTCCCCTCACGCATGCGCACAATCCGCCTGGGGTCATGACAAAATGGCGGTGAGATGTCCATTAAAATGTAAGTTATTTAATGAGCCTCTATGTAATTGAAAACATACATTAACCAAGTTCTGACAATAAAATATAATAACAGTATGATCGTATACGAATGTGCAACATTGATTTATTTGGATAATGAAATGAAGTATTTCCTTCAGGCAGCGGCTTTTGAAGATAATGAATGGCTGCGTCTGCCTCTGTACAAGATTGCGTGAGTAGCTATGTGGTGAAGGCGTCTGACTGTTGATCCAAGGTTCAGCGGTTCGATCCCATCCCTCGCCAATTTTTTTTTTTTTTTACCACTGAAATATTGTTTAATCAAGGAGTATTAGTAAGGTTTAAGTCTGTTAAAGATACATATTTCTACATTCCCTCTCAATACGTTTTATTTCCGGTTTACCATTGCATTACAGCATGTGATCAAAAGAGCAAACTGTTGTCCTCAGTACGCCGTTTAAATATCTGCAATCAGTTCCTATAACTGACAACAGATGGCAGTACATGGCCCATATAGTTCCAGTAACTGACAGCAGATGGCAGCACCATTGCATCGATATATTTAAAACACAAGACATGGCACGTTTTCACGTGATGGAGAATTATAAAGGAGGGGAATATTTAAGAAGGGAAATTTTGAGGAGCATTAACCGACAGTTGAATGTGTAGGCTATGTTGTTTATGTACCTTAATGTTGCAATTTCTTCCCAATGCTTCGGTGGTCAAGTTATTAGCGTCCTAGACTAAAAGTTATAATAGGGATGTATAGAACTAGCACCGATAGAGAGCATTGCTGTTGTACTGGGTAAGCGCAAGGCGCTCTTCATTTGTCTCCTGTGTTCTCATGCCGCTAATATGTACGAATTTAAGTTGTTTAAATTGCTATTTTCGTGACTATGCCGAGCTATTGCAGTGTTCCTCTTTGCAAAAACAGTCAAAAACGTATTATGGTTGGTTTCTTGAAATCAGAATTAGTCGTCGACTTACATCTGCCCGACGGAGAATGTGGTACCGGTAGCGACTGACTTCTACATTCTTGAGTCATAGGCCTAAGTTAGCCAGATGAATGGAAACAGTTCGTGGCCTTAAAACGGGGATTCTCAAACTTTTTAAATACTGTACCCCTAAGTCGTTTCCAAGGGGTACGGACACGATTTGTATTAAGAAATTGACAAATTACATAAGAACCAAACATTCGATGCATTTTGAGGTAAACAATACCGGTATCAACTTTCTTTGATTATGTTTACCTTAAAACATGACAGTTTCATGTACTCTATCAACCAAAAAAAAGACATGAATCGAAGTCTATAAGCAAGGGGAGCCAGTGAATATTTAAATCTCTATTTATAAAAGGAAGATTGTAGTTTTACGTGACCGTTAATCTAGAGATCATAAGGTACAGGACTTCCTCTTTACGTGGAATCCGAACAGGACAAGGCATTTCACTTTGAAAATCTCACATGCATTGACCGGGAAATCTCTATTTAAGATTTAAGTCTTATGGAGATATATTTATCAATACAGGCCTACAATACTCAAGCATGCTGACTCCTATTCATTATTTGAATAATAAAGCGTGTTAGAATTTTGACATTACCGCTGCAGCCTACTCATTCTTCCTTCCTCTCACTAGTTTTAGCGCCTCTAGTCCGTAGCTCATTTTGCAGCTGTTTAACGCTTAAACGCTGAAAATCGTTCATAATATATTAGAGGATATACCTATAGAATTAATTAATATAGTCTTGGAGTAAAATTAGAGAAGATATAATTTACTTTAGCTTAGAAAACTCGGTCACATTCTATACATTCCTCGCAGCTGACTGGGGGAAACATAGGACGATCGCCGTGCGCTTACCCAGTACTACACGAGCGCTATCTGGCGCGAACTTTCTCAGGCTACATCCCTATTATGCATCGTCGATATACTCTTAACTTATTAAAGAAAAATGTAGTTTTCCAGGCACTCGCGCGTGTCCACAATTGCTTTCGCCATGAGAGACACTTGGCAAACATAATTCGTTTGAAGGGCTCCGACATCGTGGTCACTCAGCCCCGTGTACTTGGGTGTGTATGTGTGAAATTTTCTCTCATAAGCTGTGTTATTGGGATGGCTGCATTACTGTGTGTATTTGTAATTAAGGTGGTAAATGGCAAGGAGACGGCCAAGGCCTTAAGTTAGGAACCATCCCGGTATTTGCCTTAAGTGGAAGTGGGAAACCACGGAAAACAACATCCAAGATTGTCGAGGTGGGAATTAAACCTTCCTCTGCTTAGTTATACCTCAAGAGACTGAATGTGCCCCGTTTTTGCCCTCAGACCAGAATTAAATTTCTTGGCAGAGCAGGAAATGTAACCCGGGTCTCCGGGGCGATAGACAAGAATAGGTGGGCCTCCATGTGTTAATACGATTTTTGACATGCACGGGACATAGAATTCAAAAACTGCCTCCATTAGGGTGACTGCCGAAGTGAGTATTGAGTATAAGCCTATGGTCGTTCCAGTAGTTGGCGAAGTGATTCTATGTTCCCCTGCAAAATGTACTGCCATAACCTATAACAGGTGATGGAAATTGCTTATTTAGAGCAGTTTCGTACTGTTTATAACAAAATGAAGAATGTCATTCTGGGCTGCGTTTTCAAGCTATTGCAAAAAATTTCGCTGGCAGGAACAATTATAAGGAATTTATTTTAAGCGATCAGTCTCATTGCATTCTCATCACCAACCAACTTGAGTATGAAAGTCTCTGGACGGTCATGTTGTACTTCATTGTATAAGACAATTGTTTAATGATTATTTGTTTCGAGTACTGAGTCTAACTACGCAGTTGATTTCGGCAATGGAAGTATTATTTGTCATTTAATATTCAGCGGCTCCGTTATTGCAGGACACTATAGTGTTATCGAATAATACGAAGCCACATTTAAAATCCAATATAAATAGGCCATTTCAGATACAAATCCAGATATTATGCAGTACAGTGTACTGTAAGGTCTTTGACGATCAAATGTAAACATTGTACTACATTGTATTTCTCTTGCGTAAAATCTATGCGTGATTACTTTGGTCTTTACTGTTGTGAGGGTAAAATTGATCTGCTGGACTATAACATATTTGCCAAGCTGCAACAATGTAATGATATTCATTGAAAAGTCACTGAACTTATATCCAGTAGTTCAAACACATACATCAGCGTTAACAGATTGGATACTGAAGATGAAAGGCAGCTACTTCATTTCCCTATTATTGAATTTTTCAATTCCTTGGAATTAAGTGATTCGCCTCCACATACTCCGAACGTTTGAGCCATAGTTATGCTCCTTAGAAATCTGAACGTTTCCCAAGGACTCATATATGGTAATATATTAATTGTAAGAAATATGTAAGAAATTGCTTGGATTCGGATATAATAGGTGCAGTAATATTAGGCAGAGAGCTCAAATCCTACGACTTGATTTTTAACACCTTCCGATAAAACACTTGCAGGTACAGTACATTTTCTTTTAATAGGCAACAATGTCCTATTCGCTCGGCCTAATTTATCACAATCAATCAAGCTCAAGGAGAAACTCTTGAACGTATTGGGCTATTTACCTCATCACGTTTTAAGTCATGACCAGCAGGATAGTGTAGGTACACAAAAGGTCCTGTATGGGATGGTAAAGAATAAGAGGCGGAAGGATCCTACGGATTATGTTAGAATGGTGAACAAAAGGGGACAAGAGATAGAAAATAGGGAAGAACTGAAGAAAATGTGGAAAGAATATTTTGAAGAAGTCCTGAACCCAAATGGAAACCACGGCGAGGAGGAAGAAATCGGGGAAGAGGTACAGTAGATGAACTGCAAACAGAAAAGGACTTAACATGGAAAGAAGTGGAAGATGCAGTGAGGAAGATGAAAGGAGGGAAGGCACCGGGTGTGGATGAGTTGAGTGTGGAGAAGGTGAGAGCAGCAGGAGAGGTGGGGATACAATGGCTGTACCGAGTGATGAAGACAGCATGGAAGGAAAGGAAGACCCCAGAGGACTGGAAAAAGGGAATAATTGTCCCGATCTGCAAGAAAGGTAGTAGAATGCAGAAACTATCGGGGAATAACACTGATGAGTCATTGTGCAAAGATGATTGAGAAAGTTTTGGAAAGGAGAATTAGGACAAGGATAGAAGGAGGGATGAGGGAAGAACAACATGGCTTCAGAGCAGGAAGGTCCATAGTTGATTTGATTTTTGCTGTAAGTCAGTTAGAAGAACAGCACTATGAGTATGGAACAGATCTACTGATGGCCTTCCTGGACATTGAGAAAGCATATGACAGTGTATGCAGAAACAAAGTATGGAAGTCCCTGGAGGATAGAGGAATAGAAAAATGGACTATAAGGAGGATAAAGGAGATGTACAAGGGAAGCGTGAGCTTTGTGAAAGTGGGAGGAGAGAGATCGGACTGTTTGGAACAGAGAAACGGCCTGAAACAAGGAAGTGCACTGTCACCGTTACTTTTCATTGTGGTGATGGATGACATAATGACCCGAGTGGCACAAGTAATTGGGGAAGGAAAGATGAAAGCAATGGTGCTTGCAGATGATTTAATGATTTGGGGAAACAAGGAGGAGGAGGTACAGGAACAGTTGGACGTGTGGGAAGCAATAATACAAGGTTATGGGATGAAATTTAGCATAAATAAGAGTGAGATGGTGATCACAACAAGGAAGAAGGAAAGAACCACAACAGAAATAACAATTGGTGGGGAACAGCTGAAGAAAGTGGAGAGTTTCAAGTATCTGGGAAGCCTGAGAAGAGAATGGAAGAAACGATAGAGAAATAAATGAGCGGGGGAGACAGACAGAAGAATTCCGGAGGAGTGTGAGAAGCATGTTATGGAGCAAGGATGTCCCTCAGAACAGCAAAAAGTTCATATATCGGACGTACTATGTCCCTATCCTGACGTATGCCTCGGAGACCTGGGTTATGAAAGGAAGGGAAAAGAGAAAAATACAGGCCAGTGAGATGAGGTTCTTGAGAAGCAGTATTGGAGCTACAAAGATGGACAGAATAAGAAATTAGAGGACCAGAGAATTAATGAAGGAGTAACCATTACAGGATGGTATAGAGAAATCTAGACTTAGATGGTATGGACATGTAAAACGAATGGAGGAGAAGAGGATACCCAGGAGGATACACGAGACGAAGTGGGAAGGAAAGAGACCAAGAGGGAGACCGAGAGACAGGTGGCTGAAGGGGGTGGAAGAAAGCGTGAAGAAGAGAGGAAAAGACTGGACAAGGGTGGAGGCTGAGAGATGGTGGGAAGACAGAAGACGTTGGAGAGGCTTGTGTTCCAAACAGACCCGGCCGTTGGCTGGAAACTGTGCAAGATGATGATGACCTCATCACGTTTTCAGTCATGACCAGCAATATGTTGCAATGCTGAGAGTGCTATCTTTTGACGCCCTTAAAGTTGCAATAGTGCTAAAAAGTAATCGTACAAAGAATGTAACTTATATAAGAAGCTTCTTCAGTAAATTTGTTTTCCATTGTCCGTCATATTTTGACGGGTTTCATCTAGTTAAAATAAATTTCCTTAATGCCTTCCCCCCAGGGGCTCACATCTAGTGGGACGTGGGTTGGCGACCACGGGGCCCCAGCCGAGTCCGGCATTGCTTCCACTTACTTGTGCCGGGCTCCTCTCCGTCTTCTTTCCTGTCGACCTCACTTGGTAAACTCTTGTTCTCTTCCGACCTCGACGGTATTAGAGTATCCGAGGCCTAGGGAGTCTCTTTCTTTCCCGCCTTAATTGGCCCTTGTCTCATATTTTCTTATACCCTCTTTCTGCGAGGGGTCAGCCTTCTTTTTCTTTTCATGTTATCTCCTGCCTTCTGCTCAAGGCCCTCAAGGAGGCAGGGTGTATGTAGCCCCACCACTTATGGTGCACCCTGGATATTGCTACACCCTCAGGGGCTCACGGCTGGTGAGTTCGGGAGTTGGCGACCCCGAGGGATACCTGAGCTGGGTCCGGTTTTCCCCCTTTTATCCATTACATCTGGGACGGATCCTCTCCTCTTTCACTTTCCCATCTGCCTTTCATGGCTCTACTTCCTTCCAAGTCCCTCAATCCGCATTCTTCGAGGGTTGAGGGCATTTCTTTTCCTCCCGTCCTTTATTTGCCTTATTCTCCTTTTGTTTTCCATTTCTTCTTGTAGTATATAAGTTAGTTAGTTTTAGTTATAGTTTACATTTCATTATCATCTTCACGATCACCCAAACCATTAGGGGCCGATAACCTGGATGTTAGGCCCCTTAAAACAACAATTATCATCATTGAATTATTATATAAGAAGAGCTTTGTGGATCACCCACTTCTCCTAATTTGGAAGTTTATAAGCCCTTTAATGTTCATTTAATGTCATTTTTGAACTAGCTTCTCATTTAACAATCTCTCAATATTACCGGTAGGTGTAATGTTTGATGTCCATAGGACAAATATATTGGCATCTGTGATAGTTGAACGTAAGTTTTTCTTAATAACATTCGTGGTAGAAAAAGTTTGATCACAAATAATGTATGTGGAGCCAAATCTGCACACAAGCCTTACTGGAAAATCGTTAATTTCAGGAAACTGGTCTAAAGCGACATATTTCATATTTAAAAATTTCGGTTAAATTAGGAGAAGTGGGTGATCCACAATGTTCTTTAGCCTAAATTTAGCACAAAGTCCTGAATGGTTTTGAATTTCTATTATTTCCATTTGCATAGATGGGGTGTTTTTATGAATCTCAGACTCTGAAATACAAAATGGATCTCTACTTAGTATAAAACAAAGTCCCCAATTCTTGGATAACATGGGCAATCTCGAGAACCACTGGATGGATTTTGATGTGGTTTTCACTATTCTGTAAAGGATATCTCGAGGAAGGGTCCTGTAGAAAATAATGTACAATACTTATGATCAAAGGAAGCCAAGCAGTAACGATTTCAGTGAAAAAGTCGAGAAAGAAAACCTGGCGTCCGTGAATTTTTTAAGCTTACGCTGGGCAAACCGTTAAAAATATCAATATCAATATCAAAATATCAATATATGAGTGTAAGAATTGTTCAGCATGAAAAGTTCTACAAAAACGTCTGCGAGAGCATATCTCTTATCTTCAATTCATCGCCCACTATAAGTTCTTTTGCGTTTTCATTTCCTCCAACAATCTCCATTCAAATTACTGAGGCGATATTATCTACGAGCTAGCACGTAATGCATTCATATCTGTTCCCAGGTGAAGCCCCGGGTTGCTAGTTTATGAACAAATCGATGTTACTCTTTTAAGATTCGAAAGAGAAAATCAAGTTGAGAATACCTCGCTTAAGTAACTGCTGCTTTGTGTTTTAAATGGCCCACGATAAAGTCACTGAATGTACTTAACATGTGATGAATGCTTGGAAAATGACAGTTGTAAATAGGTTCGCATCGGATCTTGGGCTATCGGTGGGCCAATCAAAATGGCTTGATGGGCCATTACTTGGCCCGCGGACCTAGGGTTGCCCACCCCTGCTCTAGATGATAGTGAAAATATGAGTACCTATTTCAAAGCTGCCAAGGACTGACATTCATTGACGAAGATCGACACCTTTATTCAACTGTTAATGTCTATTCGAGCAGGGAGAAATCCTTTGAAAAAGAGAATCTTATCAGAGTTACAAAGGATCTGAGAAAGAGATTGATGTAGGGGCTCAGGACATCTTGGTCATCAGCCCCGGGTACTTGGGTGAGATTTAAGTTTGTCTGATGACCTGTGTTTTTATGGTGATTGTAGTAGTGTAACTATAATTACTAGGGTCGGGGATGGGGTAGATTCTCCGGGACTTGAAATAACATACTATCCAAGCACTTGCCTGGAGTGAGTGTAGATAAACCCGGGTAAAAGTACACTGAGGGTAGCCACTATCAGCGCCGGGATTCAAACCTCCAATCTCTGGACTTGCTGCAGCTATCCCATTACGATCTTGGTAAGTAATTAAACGCCCACGACTACGCTGCGGTATCGAAAGAAATGAACATCAACAAATTACAAACTAGTTTTTTCAAAATTATTATAACAGTTTCTTTCCATGAACATACAACCTGAATGAAATCAACACGGCTATCCAACCGAATTTTTGCTCTTCTCCACGAGAAAAAGAGAATGGGGGCCTGGTTCAGTGAAGTAGAGAAAGATCTGTTGGAGACTGTGATAACATGAGAAGAAATCCAGGAGCGTGGCCCACTTAGGGAAAAACTTCAAGAACATCGCAGTTTTCAATCTAAGTCGAAACTAAAAACCGGGAAGGAGTGGACGACAGAGAGAAAGGTGCAACATCGATAGCGGATGAAAGAGTACTGGGCCAACATTAAATTGCAGAAGAAACAGTTGACATGACGTGGTCCCTAGTTGGCCGTAACGAAGCAAGAAGACGAATGTTATTGGTTTTACGTCCCTTTTAACTACTGCGGCTTTTGAGATGCCAGGGTGCCGGAAAATTTCCCCGATGGGGATCTTTAACGTGCAACTAAATCTACTGACACGGCTCCATCACATTTGCGCACCCTCAAATGCCAACTGACTGCACCAGGATTCGATCCTGCAACCTTGATCACAGAAGGCGAGTTACCACTGAGCCACGCATCCAGTCAGTTTCTATTAACCCCGTTGTTACATAAGGGGTGGGATGTTGGTGTAACATTTCATTAAGGTCAGTATCGTTCCGCAGTTCAACAGCATTCGGGAACACCTGTAGGCTATATTCCTGCGTTAAGGGATGATAATGTGTCTGTTATTTTTTCCACGTCGAATTTCCAAAAGTGGTGCAGTATGCATTTACCAGACAACTTTCTTTCTTTCTTTCTTTCTTTCTTTCTTTCTTTCTTTCTTTCTTTCCCCACCTAATGAATAACTTGTTCGTGTTTGCGATTGTCTGCAGACAGGAGAAGTATTCGCTGATCACGACGTGACGGGACTTGCCGATAGGTGGCAACCATTAATCTTCAACGAAAGATTTTCTCCTCCCGCAAGATTTATGAGCCGCCTAATAGCAAGGAAAGTGGTAACATTATCTATTCATAATGGTAGTGATTGATTATGGAGATAAGCCAAGGACTGCACAAGCTTTTTCTTAAAGTGGCTTGCATGTGGCAGTACTCAAAGTACTCTATCAGCTACCTTCTTTCCAGAGAGTTGAAAATCTTGTTTTGAACGTTGTAATCCAGCTGTATTCATTTTTTTTAAATCTTTTGCATATTAACCAATGAGGAAACTAGAGTGATATCTAGGCCTAGTCTCACATGTTAAATCGTGCACTACGACAGCAACGGTGGTTCGAATCACGGTGCTGAAAGCGGCTATCCTCAGTGTGGTTTTCCGTGGTATTTTCACACTACCTCCGGCTAAATACAGTGAAACTAAGATAATTCGAACTTCAAGGGACAATTAAAAAAGTCGAATTTAAACAATAATTCGAATGAAACAAAATGTTTCCAAAATTACTCAAACTTTAAGATAAAAAAAAAAAAAAAGATTCTATTGGTATACACAACAGTACTGGGCACAGTAAGTAACATTTACTGTTTGTGAAAGAAGTTCGAGAAAATAGATTGCTTTCTTGATTTAATTTTCTCTCGAGTAATTTACGAATCTACGTCATTCAATGACTGAAAAATAGAATCACATACGTTGTGTTGATTTTCAAGAAATATTCTGAGCTGTTGGACGTAATTGGATGCTTCTGTCGCACTCGGAATCGGTCGTTCCTAATCGCCCTCTTCTTCAGATGCGTCACCTGTAGCTTGGTTGGTGTTCCTGTTTACCTCGGTGATTATGTCCGCACCACTACGCTCGCTACACGCTGCAACATCTCAAATTCTTCATACGAGATAGGAACAGTCACAATTTCCTGCCAGCCGTCAACTGGGAACTTGGCCGCTTTCCAACACTGCCTCGACAATATTGTTTAGTTAGAAAATATACGAGTTATGAAATAAAATACTGCTCTCTACCGGTAACGTAAAGAGTTCGAATTAACCAAAAAATATTCGATCTATCCACGATATTTTAACATTGTTTACATACAAAATGCTAGGGACCAAACAAAATATTCGTATTAAAGTCTTTAGGCTTTGCATGTCAAGTACTATGTTTAAAATGAATATTACACAGCCAGAATTCCAACCCTTTTCAGTTCGGAGTGTTGATTATGCTCAATGACGTAATTTGAATGAGATTAGCTTTTAACAATCTTACATTATTGTCATAAAAAAAACTGTACGAGCCTTACAGTAGTCGCATATGATGTGTAACATCTGACATAGAAGAAACCTCACGTGACATTGTTGATACACCGGTATTTTATAATATTATTGGCACAAATATTATTCTATTGTAAAAGGGAGTGTTTTACAAATATTGTAGTTTATAATACGGAACTCATTTTGTTAGATGCTTGCCACGGTGGGCGGGTGGTCAACGTGTCGGTCGACTAACCCCCCAAGCTTGCAGGTTCGCTCCTGGCCGTGGTAAGTGATTTTTGAAAGGCGGCAAAAATTACGACACCATGTCATACGATGTTGGCATGTCATAGAACCCATTTGAATTCAGTAGGCCGTGTTCATAATGGCAAAATTAATCTCGGGATTTGCCGCTAACACAAAATTCCTCATTTCTCTACTAGAAAGCGCTATAATGTTCAAGGAGATTAGATATCTAACCTCCTTGACTTTCATAGTGCTTCAAGGAACAACGAAATTCGACATGCAAGCTACCCTTTGGGTGTCAAATAACAAAACTTGCACCCGGCACCCGAGGCCATACGATATTATTATTATTATTATTATTATTATTATTTTATTAGATGGTTTGTAGTTTCCGCCAGCACTAGCCTAAATAAAGAATACGATATGGATCAACTAGATTAATAGACGCGACACCGGTCATAACCTTAAATCTTCTATATATATAAAAATCAATCTTACGTGATAGTTTGTCTGTGGGTGTGTGTGTATGTCTCCTATGCATTCATATACCACTCAACCGATTGCGATGAAACTTGGGTGAGATGTTGAGTACACTCTAAGGAAGGTTTCTGACGTAGTAAATCCATTTTACAATAGGTAGCGCACGCGTAGATTCAACAAATGAGTGACGATGCGCGAAGCGTTTCAAACAAGTCCCGTATGTGTTCATATGCATTCATATACCATTCGTCCGATAGCTATGAAACTTGCGTAAAATGTTGTGTACACTTCAGGGAAATTTTCTGGCTTAGTAAATCCACTTTACAATAGGCAGCGCACGAGTAGATTCAACAAATGAGCTACGACGCGCGAAGCATTTCAACAAAGTCAGTTTCAAAAAAGTCCCGTATGCATTCATATACCATTCGTCCGATAGCTATGAAACTTGCGTAAAATGTTGTGTACACTTCAGGGAAATTTTCTGGCTTATTAAATCCACTTTACAATAGGCAGCGCACGAGTAGATTCAACAAATGAGCTACGACGCGTGAAGCATTTCAACAAAGTCACGTATGCGTTCATATACCATTCGTCCGATAGCGATGAAACTAGGCTGAGATGTGTGCACTCCAGGGAAGGTATCTGGCTTAGTAAATCCCTTTAAAAATAGGAAGAGCAGGAGCAGAATCAACAAATGAGCGACGACGCGCGAAGTTTTTCATCGAAGTCCCATATAAGGTCATATACCATTCATCCGATAGCGATGAAACTTGGGTGAGCTGTTGTGTACACTCCAGGGAAGGTTTCTGGCTTAGTACATCCATTTTACAATAGGTAGCGCAGCAGTAGATTCAACAAATGAGCGATGACACGCGAAGCGTTTCAACAAAGTCCCGTATAAGGTCATATACTATTCGTCTGACAGTGATAAATGTTTGGTGAATTGTTGTGTACACTACAGGAAATGTTTCTGGCTTAGTTAATCCATTTTACAATACGAAGCGCACGTTTAGATTCAACAAATGAGTGACTACGCGCGAAGCGTTTCGACAACGTCCCGTATACGTTCACATACCATTCATCCGATTGCGATGAAACTTGGGTGAGATGTTGTGTACACTCCAGGGAAGGTTTCTGGCCGAGTACATCCATATTACAATAAGTAGCGCAAGTAGAATCAACAAATGAGCGACGACACGCGAAGCGTTTCAACCATGTCCCGTCTGCATTCATATACCATTCGTCCGATAGCTATGAAACTTGGGTGAGATGTTGTGTACACTTCATGGAAGGTTTCTGGCTTAGTAAATCCACTATACAACAGGCAGCGCACAAGTAGATTCAACAAATGAGGGACGACGCGCGAAGCGTTTCAACAAAGTCCCGTATAAGGTCATATACCATTCTGCCGTTAGCGGTGAAACTTGGGTGAAATATGGTGGACACTCCAAGGAAGGTTTCTGGCTTAGTAAATATATTTCACAGTAGGTAGCACACGAGTAGATTCGACAAATGAACGACGACACGCGGAGCGTTTCAATACACTCCCCTATGTCTTCATATCCCATTAGTCCGATAGCGATGAAACTTGGGTGAGATGTTGTGGACACTTACGTGACGGTTTCTAACTTGGTAAATACATTTTACAGCAGGTAGCGCACGAGTAGATTCAACACATGAGTGATGGAGCGTGAATCGTTTAAACAAAATCCGGTATGCGTTCATATACTATTCATCCGATTGCGATGAAACATTGATCAGTTATTGTGTACACGCCAGGGAAGGGTTTCGACTTAGTAAATCCATTTCACAATAAGTAGCGCAAGAGTAGATGCAACAAATGGGTGCCGACGCGCGAAGTGTTTCAACAAAATCCCATATTGGGTTCATATAACCTTCTTCGATTGTGATGAAACCTTGATGAGTTATTGTGTACACGCCAGGGTAGGGTTTCGACTTAGCAAATTCATTTCTCAATAGGTAGCGTACGAGTAGAATCAACAAATGAGTGACAGCGAACGAATCGTTCAAACAAAATCCCCTATACGTTCATATACCATTCATCCGATTGCGATGAAACTTTTGAAAGTTGTTGTGCACGCTCCCACGATTGATTCTAAATTAGAAAATCCATTTTACGATAGCATAGGGGCAGTTAACGGAAATTGAAAAACATGTTGTGTATCCAAAAGCACTTCAAAAAACAGAATTTCAACGCCAACACTTTCTTTGATTGGCATTGCAACGCATGCCGGGTACAGCTTGTTCCTTATAAATAGGCCAACTTGCGAGTAAATGCAATGTGCACAGCAGTAGATCATGAAAGTCTTGCCCAGTTCCCGGACCTCGTGATTCACAGACCAACACGTAATTTCATATGGATTCTGTTAAAAAGAGTCATATTGATAATGATTAGCAGCAGAGTATCAAGAAGGCAGTGCGTGAACAATCAAGAAGGCAGTGCGAGAATAGAAATATCAAGTAGGCAGTGAAGAAAAAAAAAGACAGCCTTGGAATTGTTATGTATTATTAGTGTGTAAATAAAAAAGATTTGTGTGTGTTGATGAATGTCCAGGAGGGATACGATCCAGCTGGCAGTGGGTCTTACACACTTCCGTCCGATCCACTTCCGTCCCATTTTTCAAAATCACTTCCACGAAAATATCCAGCAACCGAGTGGAAAGATGTTACACATTTTTTTTTTTTTTTTTAGCGTATGGCTTTTAGTGCCGGGAGTGTCCGAGGACATGTTCGGCTCGCCAGTTTTGTAGCTGCTTCGAGACGGACACCCAATGGGTTAGCTACAAGTACCGTTGGGGAGGAATGTTGGATGGGAGGGTCGAGGAGTTGGAAGGTAGCGGCTGTGGCCTATAGTTAGGGACCTACCCCGGCATTTGCCTGGAAGGAAGATGGGAAACCACAGAAGACCATCTTCAAGGTTGCCGGCGGGGGGATTCGAACCTCCTCGCCTCCCGGATGTGAGCGACTGCCAACAGTCATGCCGCAACGACCTCGGCTAACTCACCCGGTATGTTACACATAAAAAAACATAACGGAAGAAATAAGATATGTCATCTCATAAACATCCGGGTCCTAGTAATGAAATTCAACAAGTTCGGATTGTATTCTAAAAACTATCCGCAAATTTACTCGAAACATTATCCGCAGCTTATCCGCTATCCACACAGCCATGCAAACTATATCCGCATGGTGAAAAATGTTGCGGATATCCGCATCCGCGGAGGGCTTAGTTACCTGTACATCCCGAAAAAGCCATATTGCAGCATACTGCATGCATACGTTTTAATCCCCGTGGCAGATACATCTACTGCCAACTGAGAGCTCCTTTTGTTTGACCCTCTGTATAAGCTACCATCTGTCAACAAAATATTTTTTTTTTCATTCATCATACTTCCTTTCTTACGTGCCGCTCAGCGTTTGAGGGTTGAGGGACAGTGTCTAGATAGCACACTATAGGATGGAGTGGTCTCGGACGGCAGATTGATTATGACGCTACACTGCAGGGGACTAGCCACTTCATTCATCTCTGTCAAGAGGCCTACACTAATTACCAGATGTACAGACAAGGTGCGGTGGACATCTTGGTCTGGGTCGGCCCTTAATAACACTCACACAAGGGCTAATGACCGAATTTAGTGTTTCAGGTTCATAGCTGATGTTACGGGTTTAATTTCCCTTTCAACCCTTGTATGGTCGTACGTAAAAAGATACATATGTGGTCACACTTGGTATAAAGGACCGGGTATTATTAGAAGTAGGGTAAAAGCAAAAGCAGCCTCCTCATCCAACATAGAAATTACATACAATAAACCACCACTAAGTTATGCCAAAGCCCAAATCAAAAAACATCTAATAAGACGGTGGAACAACCTCTGGGCATGCAGTACAAAAGTTTCTGTCACAAGATAATTATTTTCCTCCGACATATATAGCCGTCTCCAGTTCAACACATTAGTGCCCGAATTCATCCTTACGCAGTTTCTCTCTGGTCATGGAAAGTTTAAGTGCTACTTCGAACGTTTTAAAATTAATATTGCAGGCGATTACTTGTGCTTGTGTGGCTCTTCTCAAACAGTGGACCATTTACTGTTCGACTGTGCCATGTTTGGCAGGACAAGATTCGATCTTGAGTGTCACCTGAACAATTGTAATATGGAACTTTCAAAACCATTATTCCACCTGTTAAAGAAATCCTGCTGTTACAAACAGTTCCTTAAGTTCATTCACCACATCTACAATAATCTAGTTTCATAATTTTGTATTAAGGACCAATAATAATTAACTGATCAAAACTATAACCCTAATATACTCATGTACAATAGGGTTCAAACTGTTCGGATATTCAAAAAATAATAAATAAGTAGGGTAGAGTTACAGAAACTTCAATTTTAATTTATGGTTCATTACGATACGCAAGAAGAAACGCAACATTATACTATACCTTATATGAAGGGAATTTTTGTAAAAGAAAACCCACTTATCCTGTTATAAAAATATAAAATATATCTTGAAAATGAGTGAGTGACAGCTATTTTTACATCTGGTTACATTTAAGCATCCATAAAATAACTGTTGAATTAATATGAATTATACTATAATTACAGTATGTTTTAATTATAAATTATGATGAATCTTGGATGGATCATTGGACTGGATGTCGAAATTCTTAGTTCTGGTAACAGAGCGCGTGGTGTGCAGATACGTAGTGTTGTGGAGTGAGGGGTTAGGGAGAAGATACCTAGGGGTGGAAAGTCTAAGCGTCAAACCAATTACGCTCAGCAGAAATAGACAATATGCCCGGTGCAAAAGACCGTGGCGCAACCAATTAAAGATTAACTGCTGGGACATTAGAGACGTCGTGATGTCCAAAATGTTATCCCGGAGAGAAATCTTTCGGTTTTGTCATATTTCAACACCCTTCATCGCTATCGGACTAAGACAGGATTGAAACCGCTATCTTCGGGTTTGAAGGCCAACTGCGCAGCTCCCCGAATTTTAGTTTTAAACAAGCAGTTCCACGAAGTAGCCTACTAAAATGCCTGCCTTAGCACTTAGTTGCACCAACGTCATCAATAGTGATAAAAATATATTCGCTGAGCTTAAATAACAGCACGCAAAGTTTGGACAGGATGTAATCTGTTCTTTATTTGTTATTGAGAAGGGGCTGTCAGATTTCAATCACGCATTATTTGCAGTTGGTGAAACTGAGTTGTTCGAAACGTACAAAGTTGGGTATTAGCGAACAAGATTTGTACTACAAATTTGAAGTCTTTAAGTTTAATTGAAACCGGAGCTGGAGTTCAACCACCCAAGACCTACACAGTGCTACCGATTGTGCTCTCAACTGGCTGAATACCCTGGGCATTGCCTTTTAAGTGCCTAACCTGTTCTGGTGCCTACAATCTGTTAATATTGTATATATTTTAACCTTAATGTTCTGTTTGTTTTCAATTATTTGTCTCAATACGAAATAAATAAATAAATAAATAAATAAATAAATAAATAAATACCGTAAATAAATAAATAAATAAATAAATAAATAAATAAATAAATAAATAAATACCGTACATAAATACCGTAAATAAATAAATAAATAAATAAATAAATAAATACCGTAAATAAATAAATAAATAATTAAATAAAGAAATAAATACTGTAAATAAATGAATAAATAAATACCGTAAATAAGGAAATAAATAAATAAATACCGTAAATAAGAAAATAAATAAATAAATACCGTAAATAAGTAAATAAATAAATACCGTAAATAAATAAATAAATACCATAGAAAATTCAATCCCTGGCACTATACAGCCCATTGACGGGCTAAGGCCGACCAAGCAACCGCTGCCCAGCCATTTGGCCTGCAGATATTGGGGTGACGCGTGATCAGCGCGTCGGGTCCCCTCGGCCGTTAATCTTGGTATTCGTGATCGGGGCGCTGTCTCACTGTCAGACAGCTACTCAATTGTCCTCACGAGGCTGAGTGCACCCCGTTCCAACCCTCACGTCAGTTATAAAATCCCTGACGGAGCCGGGGATCGAACCCGGGGCCTCCGGGTGAGAGGCAGGCGCGCTACCCCAACACCACGGGGCCGGCTAATAAATACCATAAATAAATAAATAAATAAATAAATAAATAAATAAATAAATAAATACTATAAATAAATAAATACCGTAAATAAATAAATAAATAAATACCGTAAATAAATAAATACATAAATAAATACCGTAAATAAATAAATGATTAAATAAATGAATAAATAAATAAATGAATTAGTAAACAGATAAATAAACAGAAGAATAAATAAATAAATCTCATGTAATTTATTTCAGTTTCAGAGAACAACACCCATTGCAATTTGGGTACCATCGTGTTGGCCCACTGAAAAGCATTTAAATTTCATAAACTGCTACATTAATAACAAGCTTGTATTCCCGTGGTGTTGAACCAATACGTAGGCTACTAATTTTGGCTGCAGTAAGTTGTGGTGGTGTCGGTTCGCCAGTGTGTAATTGGATCCCCGGCCCGACCCATCCCAGTGTAAGGTAATGACAGAGATCGCCCCATTATCTATCACCGCAGATTTGAGCCCGTAATGGAAACTAGTTAACTGAAACTGACCCGATGTTACATCTTCACAGCATCATTGGACTGGAACAAGCGGCCTGATGGAGATATGACCCCGCTCAGTCGGAACAATGACCTGGTCATTAATGAGTTGATTGCCCTGGTGGAATCGAATAACGACAATCTAGTCTCTCAATTTGTATCCAACAGTAAACCGTCACTCCGATGTATTGGTGTAAATTATTAGTACATTGATTAATTTATTTCTACATTTGGTAATATCAGTTCAGAAACATTCAAGGATTATTGTCCTAAATAATCGTCTGATGCATCTTGTTATTATTATTATTATTATTATTATTATTATTATTATTATTATTATTATTATACAGACAGCAAGCAAACCAATTATTAGTAACAGAGATGGATTATTGGAGGAGGGCGGCAAGAAAATCAAGATTGGATAAAATTAACAAGAAGTTCCGTGATGAACTATACAGCCTACTTTTCATGCCATTGATTTTTCTACAGAATATGAACCTATCTAGAATAATGACGAAATTAAGTTGGTAATATCGAAATATCTAATTAGTTCAAAATATACCTGGTATAATGTAGCCTAATAGAGCACTACAGTTGGCAGCCCTGGTGACTGAATATATTCTTAGTTCCATCTCTTAAGGTACAGAATACAAAATTTGGTTGAAGTCCAATGGACGTTACATGCAGTTAGACACTGGATCTATCAGCACGCGTAAAAGCATGTTGCCAACAATGTCCTGCGTGTGCTGGTCAGAAATAATCTGAAATATTATGATATCTTGTTGTGCCAATTTTGGATGAAATCCATTTGTTAGTATAGAAGTTACATGTATTTTAAAATTGGACCTATCAGCAGGCATAGAATCATGTTGGCAGCACTGCCTTGTATTAATTACTCCAAATTAATCTACAATGTCAGGTGCTATACGTGTGCAAAGTATAGAGCTGTTGGCTTGCATACTTTCTGATATATAGATATTAGGGTAAAAAAATATAGATAGCATTTATTAACAGTTGGCAGCCCTGATTGCTCTTAACACTACTTATAGTCATATCTGTTATGGTACACATAGCACATACGAAATTTGGTTGAAATCCAACTGATAGTATAGAAGTTACATGTAATTAAAAATTGGTACTATCAGCAGGCTTATAATCATGTTGGTAGAACTGACGTATATAAGTTACTCCAAATTAATCTAAAATGTCAGAATGTACGTGAGCATAGTTTAAACCTTTTGGCTTGCATACTTCTGATATATTGGTATTTGGATAAAAAAATAGAGAGAGCAATTATTAACAGTTGGCAGCCCTGGTGGCTCTTAAGAATACGCTCAGTCATATCTGTTTATGTACAGATATTACATACAAAATTTGGTAGAAATCCAATTGATAGTGTAGAAGTTATATGCATTTAAACATTGGACCTATCAGAAGGCTTAAAATTATTTTGGCAACACTGTCATGGTTGGCCTCCTGGAAATTAAACTGAAATAGTCTTATCTACACGTGTGCCAATTTTGGAATAGCTTGCATGCATACCTTGCAAGATATCCAACATGGAGCTCAAATTTCTAGTGCGTCTTTTCAGCAGTTGGTAGCACTGACATCATTTTCAAATATGGACGTGAGATATACCGGTGCTCATCTTTACTCATACTAAATTTGGTTTTGATTGCTGCAGCCGTTTAGGGGACACACACACACACACAGCCAGCCAGACAGACAGACAGACAGACAGACAGACAGACAGACAGACAGACAGACACACATTTTCCCGGATCGATCTCATAAGTGTACTTTTTCCTCATTTTTGCAAAATGTGAAAAGTAGGCTAAAAATAGGGACGAGAATCAGAGAAATTAAACAGGTTTAAAAAATATACTATAAGTGGTTGAAGATAGAAGATTACAATGGTTTGGACATGGGAAAAGGATGCAGAATAGTGGAATTCCAAATTTAATGCTACATTGGCAAGCTGAAGGCAAACGGAAACGGGCAAACCAAAGAACCATCACGTTTGGCCGGCCAGGGTTCAAAACCTATCAGAATTGTATTTTTTTGCTTGATTTTTTATGTTTATTGTTTTTAAGTACTGATACGTTATAAAATTGAGCGTTATGTTGTGCATTTTGCAATGGAAAATATATATTTAATTAAAATAAAGTTCTCCACTGGATCTGCAGGAGTGACATCTACTCGCAACCAGTTGAACTATGCGTTTGCTAACCACGGCCTACTAGATGTGAGCTGCACTCTATACCAGCTTTGTCATTCCCAGTTAGTGAACCCATGCAAACGGCGCTGGCCTACTTACAAAATTCTCTCTTGTTGCCGGTAGAGCGCACTCGCCTCCAAGGATAGGCGCGATTAAAAATTAGCTGTGCAGTAGGTTTATTACATGTGTTTCTCCCAATGATACGTTTAGACCAACGAAGTTTTGTGTCAGTTTCAATTATTGTAAGTAGTCGGTGTTAATATACTGAATTCCCACGTTGTTTGGAATGTTTGGTGATGAAATTGTAAAATGCTGGGGTAAATTATAAACTGCGGTTTGAACGCCGCTGATCAAATCCAGTATCGTTAGTCTAAAAGTGGTATCTCGTAAGTCAAGTTTTGGCCAGATTATGAATTGTTTATTAAAATTTGTCAAAAATAGCTTTACCTTCCTAGAGTAACCTCGTAAGTCAAATAATAAATATCTGAGGGAAATTTATTGTTGAAGACTTGCGAGGGTACTCTAGGAAGGCAATGCTATTTTTGCCACAAATGTTAATATGCAATTCTCAATATGGCCAAAACGTTTAGACTAACGGTATGTCATACTGGTGTGTGCCATTTTGCACTTCGGATAGGAAGAACATAGGAGGGGATAAGGACTAAGAGTTATAACTATACCCATGCATTTAGGAGAAAGAGGGCTATATGTTATATCCTGAACATCTTGTTTAAATATAAATCTTCAACTTGTTTCTCCATTATTGATAGGACTGCTAATTTACTAGAATTTAATACTTTTTTTTAGCCGAAATATGGACTATATTGATTTTAATGCCCAAGAATATGGAGCATATGTGCTAAACTTACAAATATAGAAAAAATATGGAAAATAAATGCTCCATTTTTCAGCTCCACATGCCTTGATTCGTAAAGATAATGTATTGTATGCCTACCGCTCATTATTGTCCTTTCCAACTTGCTGGGAGATGAGATGCGATGAAATTCTATGAGATGGATGTGTTTTACGACCGAATGCCCTTCCTGACGCCAACCTCATGAGAGGAGTTAATGGAAAATGAAATAAATAAATAAATAATACCGTATGGCTTCGGGTGCCGTGTGCAAGCTTTGTTATTTGACACCCAGAGGGCAGCTTGCATGTCGAATTTAGTTGTTCCTTGAAGCACTATGAAAGGCAAGGAGGTTAGATATCTAAGCTCCTTGACACTATAGCGCTTTCTAGTAGAGAAATGAGGAACTTTGTCTTGGCGGAAGACCCCGAGATTAATTTTGCCATTATGAACACGGCCTACTGAATTCAAATGGGTTCTTTACCATGCCAACATCGTACGACATGCGTGTCGTGATTTTTTCCGCCTTTCAGAAATCGCTTACCACGGCCAGGAGCGAACCTGTAAGCTTGGGGTTAGTAATCCGACACGATAACCACTCACCCACCGTGGCAAGCTAAGGATGAAATGAATGCAACTGGATAAGGATGTGGAAGGAAGCGGCCGTGGCCTGTCAGAAGGTACCGTCCCAGCATTTGCCTGGAGTTGAAAATGGGAACCCCAGGAAAACCATTTGAAGGACGGCTGACGGTGAGACTCGAACCCACGTCCACCGAGCCCGTAGAGAGCTTGGCCCCATGGCCTAGCACTGCGCTTTAGCGAGCGTAGCTACGGCTGTCGGTATTTGTAAAGATAATACAAAATATAATTAAGTTTAGCTTCCTAAATAGATATATGTATTTACACAGAAATCCAATCCCTGGTTATCGCGTACTGAGTTGTGCAGGAAAGACAATTACTTTAACTAGGTCCTGCACAGAATGACTGTGAAATAATCTTGGACATTGTGCGTTTTTAAATAAATAAATAAATAAATAAATAAATAAATAAATAAGAAAATAAATAAATAAATAAGTAAATAAATAAATAAATAAGTAAATAAATAAGTTAATAAATAAATAAATAAATAAATGAAGAATGAATGAATGAATGAATGAATGAATGAATAAATGAATAAATAAATACATAAACAAATAAATGAATAAATAAATAAATGAATAAATTAACAAGAATTTCCGTGACGAACTAAAGAGCCTACTTTTCTTAAAATTTAAAATTCATGACAATGATTTATCTATATGGACCTAGGCTATCTAGAATAATGACGAAATAAAGTTGGTAATATAGAAATTTCTAATTAGTTCGAAATATACCTGGCATTATGTAGCCTGATAGAGCACTACAGTTGGCAGCCTGGTGACTGAATATATTCTTAGTTCCATCTCTTAAGGTACAGAATACACAATTTGGTTGAAGTCCAATGGATAGCATGGACTTTATATGCAGTTAAACATTGGACTTAATGCAGCGTGCGTAAAATGATGTTGGCAACAATGTCACGCATGTGTTGGTCAGAAATAATTTGAAATATTATCATCTATTGTTGTCCCAATTTTGGATGAAATCCATTTGTTAGTATAGTAGTTACTGGTATTTTAAAATTGGACCTATCAGCAGGCTTAGAATGATGTTGGTAGCAGTGACGTACATTAGTTGCTCCAAATTAATCTAGAATGGCAGGTACTATACGTGCGCAAAGTTTAGAGCTGTTGGCTTGGATACTTTATGATAGCCTATATTGATATTAGGGTAAAAATTATAAACAGCATTTATTAACAGTTGGCAGCCCTGATTGCTCTTAACAATACGCTTAGTCATATATGTTATGGTACACATAGCACATACGAAATTTGGTTGAAATCCAATTGATAGTATAGAAGTAACATGTATTTAAAAATTGGTCCTATCAGCAGGCTTAGAATCATGTTGGCACCACTGACATACATTAATTGCTCCGAATTAATCTAGAATGTCAGGCACTATACGTGTGCGAAGGTTAAGGCTGTTGGCTCGCATACTTTCTGATATATTGGTATTTGGATAAAAAATAGAGAGAGCATTTATTGACAGCATTTATTGACAGTTGGCAGCCCTGGTGGCTCTTAAGAATACGCTCAGTCATATCAGTTTATGTACACATAGTACATACGAAATTTGGTTGAAATCCAATAGATAGTGTAGGAGTTATATGCATTTAAACATTGGACCCATCAGTAGGCGTAGAATCATTTTGGAAACAGTCATGTATGGCCTCCTGAACTGAAGTATTATTATCTATATATGTGCCAATTTTGGAATAGTTCCCATGTATATATTCCAGGATATCCAACATGGAGCTGAAATTTCAATTATGATTTTTCAGCAGTTTGTAGCCCTAACATCATTTTCAAGTATGACGTTGAGATGTCTCGGTTTAGATCTTTACTCATACCAAATTTGGTTTCGATTGCTGCAGCCGTTTAGGAGTTTATAGGGGAAACACACAGAAAGACAGACAGACAGAAGGACAGACAGACAGACAGACATTTTCCCGGATCGATCTCATATGACTACTTTTTCCTCATTTTTGCAAAATGTGAAAAGTAGGCCAAAAATGAATAAATAAATACATAAATACATAAATTAATAGATTAAATAAATAAACAAATTAATTAATTAATAAATTAATAAGTAAATCCGAGAACTTGGAGTCGTGAGGTGGACACCACTGGCCCAACGAGGAAGCTCTATAACGATACTCTAGTCTAGCTTATCGTTCGCTTGTCCACACAGTACAGTATGTGTGTCTGCATTGTCTTGTCTCTCGACTTGTCCTAGTGACTCGTAGACTCTGAAGCCATTTAACCGTCACAATGCAGTCCTAATGAACATTACGAGTGCGAGGCGCGTGCTTGCTCTAATCACAGCATCTCTTGTGTCACGGAATGTCTGATTAGTTTAATGATGACGAATGGGCGATGAGCTTCTTGGTAACCGGCAGCCGCCCTTGTTCACTGAGTTTGTGTCACCAGATTTAATTAGCAGGGCTTATGGCAACGTAACTGGGGCATTAAATAACAATCTAAATACTGGAATATGAGATAGGGCTTACTTCATGAAACTGTCGGAGACCTGGTGCTCCTGAGAAGTTCACTAATTGGCGTTCAACGCAACCAATGGGTGTTCGGAAACAATGTGAACCGGGCAGTGGCGTAACTAGGGGTTTCTTTCTGGAGGAGGATGAGCTGTCAACAACAATTCATTGAGATGGGAAGGAAAGGGGTGGGGGGGGGGGGGGGGGGGGGGGTAGGTTTCGGAAATAAATAATCTGTGAAAGCAAATATACGATCCCGAAGTTTCAAAACCTTCTATCTATATTTTTTAGACTTATGAGATCCACACATGCCAACATTTGTCAGCCTGTTTGTGTGTGAGTGTATATATCTCCCCCCCCCCCCCCCCCCCATCAATTCAAACATGACGAAACCGAATTGAACGAAATTTGGTACAGCGTTAGCACTTGCAAAGGACACCTTAGTGACATGTTTTATATCGCCGCCATCTTGACGGAAACGTTATGGCGGCCACCCAAATGTTCAAAGCATAAATCAAATTACGACTAACCTAGTCATCTGATCTCTACCAAATTTTGCAACAACATACCTTCATATGGGAAGCGTCTTTTAACCAAACTACAAGGTCATCAGCCAAACGATTTGAAGATGGCGGCGATGCATGTGTGCAAATCGATTGTTGTTGTTGTTGTTGTTTCATTTGACATGCATGGACATCAGGGTCATTTAGCCCCATGCACTTGGGTGAGTGTTGATTTTTTCTGATAACCTGTGTTATTGTGATGGCTGTATTAGTGGGTGTATATATATATATATATATATATAGATATATCGGGTGAGGATCCAATCAATCAATCAATCAATGTATAATATCCGTATAGCACGTTGTATTTCAACATTCAATTATACTCCTTGAAAAGGACAAAGAGTTATATCTCGTGCCGTACGTCTTCAAGGAATACCAAGTACGCGGCATCCGTGAGATTTCGTGGAAGAAGGAATGCAATGTCAACAAACCTGTAGGGGATATGCGACATCAGGTGATCGTTCAATGGCATACGTACCCTAGTCAGTGGCGCCGAAATGGGGCAGATTTGAACGAGTGCTGTAGTGTTTTTTTGCGGATAGCGGGAAGACGGTGCGTTTCCAGACATAAGTTCCTATGCTAAACTTAACCGTCTTGGTCCCCAGTACAAGCCCTCAAAGTCTGTAATGGGAATTTAGAAACACACTGTATAAGAGTTGTCTAAATTTATGTAATAAAATGGATGTTGGTAATAGTGACAGTTTTTTGACATTATCTAAATAAATTAAATTTAACAATACAAAACGCAAACAGGCCTTTATTTTCTTTTTTAATGACTTGAAGATATTTTCTTTTTCACGACTTGAAGAAATCTATCATTCTGTTTCGCTTAATTTTCTGTGCACGAACTTCCGCCACAAAGTTCTCAACCGCATTTAGTGATGTATGAAACAAATTGCACCGCAAGAGTACGTGAATGTTCGAGAGTCATTAGGGACACACACACACATACGCACACACACATGGGCAAAAGGTGATCTCATAGCCTAAGCCTAATTGTTCATAAATGATAATAGGCTAAAAATTGTTAATTTTATACCCTTTGCATGCTTATTTATTTATTGTATAGCGTTTGGTGCCGGGAGTGTCCGAGGACATATTCGGCTCGCCTGAGTCTGTAGCTGCTTCCAGCGGACACCCTTAGGGTGAGCTACAAGTTCCGTTCAATTTCAAGTAGTTCCAACTTTCGCCTAGGTATCCTCGGTAAGTTGATACCCTCATCGTGTAACTTTGGACACATATTTTCCAGTGCTGGAGGTGTGTTGACGTGATTTATCTTGAGGAACGATGCAAGCTCTGATTTAAGACAGGCCATGTACCAGTGCCACAGTAAGACCATATTTCTTTCTCAAAATATACCTGGTTTTATGTTTCTTGTGTGATACTGAATGTATGACTACCCCTTATTATTCCCGTTTTTCCAACGGGGTCGGGGATGAGATGCGATGGAAGTATTTGTGGCGATGATTTTTACGGCCGGATGCCCTTCCTGACGCCAACCTCAGGAGAGGAGTTAATGAGAGATTAAATGAATGATGGTGAATGAAACTGGGCAAGGGTGTGGAAGGAAGCGGCCGTGGCCTTTCAGAAGGTACGGTCCCAGCATTTGCCTGGTGTTGAAAATGGGAAACCACGGAAAACCATTTCAAGGACGGCCGAACCCACGCGTCTACCGAGTCAGCAGAGAGCTTGGCCCCATGACCTAATGCTGCGCGTTAGCCAGCGTAGCCACTACTGTCGGTTCTTGTGTGATACTGAATAATTTCCACAATTTCCAGATGCTAAGAGATTTACTTGAACTTCTCGTGGTTACCCCACTCGCCTTCTTGTGATGCTGTATGGTGGTTGGCCTATGCTGCAGGCGCGGCCCGCTGAAGTTGTCACTTTTCTGCATTGCTAGTGAAGCTACAGAGAGCGGCAAAAAGATCTAACGGTTTTTAAATCACAACAACACAAGCATTTTAAATGATAAAAACTCTTTTATTACTTATAACAGCAAGGTGCACATGTCAATTAATGGAAAACACGAAAGAACAATAGATTTTAACTTTTAAGATTTGAAGATAACGTCTCTCAAATGATGCCCATCTTTTACCATGCATTCTTCCAGTCTTGCACTGAAGCTTTGCATAGTCATTAGGCTTCAACTGCTGGACAATAACCATTTTATACGGATGAAAATGCAAATCGAAACGCAATATTCGTCTCACTGTTCGATCAGACATTTGCAAAGCAGCAGCTTGTTTACGAGCCGGCTGCCGTGGACTGGTTTCCACAGCTTGTCTCACTCGCTCAACATTTCCTGGTGTCCTGGCTGACCTTGAACGGCCTGTCTACGTACGTTTTAAGACTGAACCTGTAGCTCTAAAATTACTCACCCATAACAAAATTGTGTTACGAGATGGAACGCGTCCTCTTCGACTCGCTCAGCCGTACAACGACATAAACCGTCAGATCTTTTTTCCGCATGGCAAAAGATGGGCATCATTTGAAAGACGTTATCTTCAAATCTTAAAAGTTAAAATCTATTGTTCTTTCATGTTTTCCATTAATTGACATGTACACCTTGCTGTTATAAGTAATAAAAGAGTTTGTATCATTTAAAATGTTTGTGTTGTTGTGATTTAAAAACCTTCAGATCTTTTTGCCGCTCTCTGTAGCTTCGTGATCAAAAGAACTAATGCTGAAAGCAAACATCTAATACACTCAACAGCTTATAGAAGAATTTTAATAATTGGAAAGCCTTTTATTGTGAAACTATGTTAGTGCTGTTAACGCCACTGGGAAGAACGTACGATTTATATCCTGCTTCAACAGCATTGCCAATGTGAATCAGCTACGAGAACATATTATTTTTTAAAAATTGTGCAAGAGACTGGATGAGAGAGCAACTGCTAGAGCAGAGAACGAACTGTCGCAGAGATTGCCAATGAATTCAAGAAACACTCTCGTTCATACTATTCCTTGTTACAAGCGAGTTACTCCTTGCCATTTGAGGGTACGTAGTCCCCCAGACAGATTTATTTATGGATTAGTTTTCATATGACCAATAAGAGAATATAGCAAACGTGAATCACCCGATCTCATGCGCTTGAATACACCCACGAGACTTGGCGCAATCCAGGAGAGTGGGCTTGCCGAGTTCTTATATTCTCTGCCTTACCTGCGCAGAGGGACTGTGGGATATGCATACAGCAGTGTGTTTGATTGGCTAGGATATCAGAACTCTCAGCACATTACCAATCAATCAATTTTCATGTTGTTTTTCTGTCCCCTTCTTCCCAAAATACTCTCAATATATTCACTATCCTTCCTCTTTCTCTCTTCTGTCCACTTCTTTTCTGTTTTCTTCTCTTTGACCGTTTGCTCAAATCTCTGTTTTCTGAGTTTTGTCAGTATGCTTTCTGGTCTGCCATGTCTTCTGTAGAGATGTTTACGTTCTTGAGGTGTTCCTCGGTTTCTTTTACCCAATTGGTTTTCAGTGTACTATTCATAACTATTTTCAAGAAATTTTTTGGTCAGTCTGTCATCATTCATCCTATGTATGTGTCCATAAAATTTCGCTCTTCTTTTTTTGATGTTGTTTGTAATCGTCTCTGTCTGTTTGTATAGTTCTATTGTCGGTCTCTTTATCCAGATAATGTTGTAATATATATTTATTTTTGTTTCAGGTACGTACCTTTGATAGTAACTATGCCAGTGTTGCAGAGATGGCCACTAGAGAGCAGATAAGTAGATATACATCTCTGTCAGTCAGCACATGGCTCTCTTGTCGACCACTCAAGTTTTATTCTTGGAGATGTTGCTCGACGCTTTTTATTTTCATTTTATGATTCACTGATAGTTCATGTGATTTATTTGGGTGCTGAATAATCTACTGAACATGATTTTTCTGATAAAATGTTAGAAGTGCTTCATGCTTTGGAAGCTTAGATAAAAGATAAGCTTACCTTTGACATCTTTTGGCTTTTTATTGGCACAGGATAGAGTAAATGACTTTCGGAGCACAGTCAGGTAATACTCTTGGGTCAATACTGTTGCATCTGCTCAGTGTGGAAAGCAATGACAAACTACGTTACTCTTCACTTTGCCCAGTATGCTTCATTATAGTGCTATTTTGGGTTTTTGTGGGTTTCTACCTACATAACATACGGCTGACTACCTAACAGACAGATAAAATGTTGTGTTAACTTCCAACTCTATATTTTTTCAAAATCATGTATATCTTAACGATGTATGTATTGCACTCTCAATACAGCATGGTTTTCTCAAGAGACATCTACGGGGTCGTGTTCAGTCCTGACTGCGTTATACAGCAAAGTTCGCTTGAAAACAACATGCTCTAATGAATAGAAAGGTTCATGACAGAGGCTATACTAGAAATAAAATGAATAACAAGTTGAATGAAAGAAATTTAATGACTGAAAAGTATGTGCATAATAATAATAATAATAAATAAAAAGTAATCCTCCCTGACTTTCACCTCCTAATAATAAATATAACACTACTGAGCGGTAAGACTCGCTCCACCAACAAAACAATGTGAATACAGCTTCACACAAAATAATTAATCATAATATAAACTTTGAGCTGTAAGAACTCGCTCGTCACAACATATGGATACAAGTCCATTTTTTTTCCTGGTCAAGAAGTTATATAATGCGTGGTGTACTGCTCGTTAATAAGAAACTGAGTACTGATGCGAGTCCGTTTACAACTGAAACAGTCATGTTGCTCACGGAGTTGCATCTTTTAAATCACACTACGGTTATGGGACCCGCCCTTAATTAATACACTATAATTACTACTGACACATGCAAGATCTAATAATACAAAAAGATGAAGAATCTCCCTGAGATTCTAGCTGGTGCCAGAGCACACGAAATACAAAGAGCATGCCAAAAATAGGCCAAAACGCTCGCATCACAACTTGGGAACATAGCTTCGCACACCCTAATGCCACACGGGTCATTGTACGCGTAAAATAAACACACAAGAATTAAAGCAAAAGCGATAAAATACAAGCCTAACGGCTGAAAAACTATGTTTACATTTATATAAAACGCCAGACAAACAGGAGTTTCGGAAGCTACCTTACAACTATGGACAGCACCCATTTAATCAATCAAATACTCATTATAACCGATCAGGTTTTGTGAATTTAAACAACGTCTTAAATTGAAGTACAGGATCCTGGCCTGTTACTAATGACAAGTCGCGTTATCTGATTTGAGCGCGCCCCTCTTGTATGAGTCATCGCTGCCTCAGTTATCTATCCCAGTCCCTCAAGCTAGGTGCAGTTTCCCTCTGGAAACACCAACATATCTCACCCATCCACCTGGATGGCAAGAAAACACGAATATATAGGCTACCACAAGTCCAGCCTCGCGAGGTCATGAACTGGGCTAATGTGGAGCAAGTCAGAATAATCACCATGATATATTCTCGCTAGCACATCATAAAACATCACACTACGCACCAAAAGCTTGGACTGACTCACAAAAACATACCACTGGGTCGGCTCAAAACAGATCAACAATATTGCGTCCATTGATACATAAAAAATACACAACAAAAAACTCGGGTGCAAAGTGCCATCCCGTTCAGATCTGCTGGAAATCAATTATCAAATTAATCCTGATCCGTCATAAAATTCTGCTCACAATTAATCTTTACCCTCCAAATTCTATTTTTAATCTCAAAATTAATTCAGTTCCATTTTTGTTATAAGGCATACCTCCGAATAATAATGCTTGACCGCAATTTACGAAAGCGAATGCAAGCACGAGCTGCGTGTCGCCCCGTAAAGTTGAACCAAGACACAAATCACAATATTTACAAATTACACAACGCTCGGCTTGTCCCATTACTTAACGTGTCAGTAAAACAAGAACTAAGAATCTAAATTACCAAACAAGCAAACAAATATCTACAAAATATGTCCCATAATACCATAGCTGATTTAATAAATAAATAAATTCATTTGTACTCAATGTCCGTGGTTCAAATCCCGGTCACTCCATGTGAGATCTGTGCTGGACAAAACGGAGGCAGACAGGTTTTTCTCCGGGTACTCCGGTTTTCCCTGTCAACAATTCATTCCAGCAACACTCTCCACTATCATTTCATTTCATCTGTCATTCATTTAATCATTGCCCCAGAGGAGTGCGTCAGGCCTCGGCAGCCGGCACAGTTCATATCCTCGCCGCTAGATGGGGGCTTCATTCATTCCATTCCTGACCCGGTCGATGACTGGAAACAGCCTGTGGATTTTCATTTCATTTGTACTCAATCCTTTAAAACAGCGTCAAGGAAACATCTGCAGCCATCTCCTTTAAGATGTCTATCTCGTCATCGACATCTTCTGGCAAATGTCCTGCTGGTTCCAATATCTGGTCTCGTTCCTAGACGTCATCTCGTGCTGAATTAAATAAAGTTTTGTCAGATACACACACGATATATTTCCTACTAAATTCACCTATCAAGTACTAAATTCCTTGACAGTCTATTTGATGAATTATTTCGATGAACTGGTCCTACTCGTAGTGCTGGGACTACAAATAAATGACTGAAGTTACACTTAACTTGACGAAAATGTTCCATGTTTAAAAACATGAAAATATGCAGAGTATGCCTCGTGTCCTCGGACACCTTATGTCCTCAAATGCTCAAATAAAAATCAACGTCACGTCCTCAGACGCACAAAATAAAGAGTGTTACGTTACGTCCTCAGACGCAGGAAAATAAGTGTTCTCTCGAAGCTTTTCTGGATCCTTATAAATGAAACTGACTAGGGTAGGTGTGGAAGGGGATTTATGAAAAAATATTCCATAATAATTATCAGACTAGCATGCGATCGGTATCATTGAGTTCGTAGCGATGTGGAGGTTACGATTATGCTGTAGCTGGCTCGAATCGATCATGGAATTAATCCGTAGATAACTCCCGTGTTAATTTACCAGGGTGCGTTACCAAGGCGAGTTGCCGCTGAAACAAGGCGTCTTGATATTATTGGTTCAGACTCTTGTATGTCTTTGCGCGCTTTTACATGTATTTCTGCCATAGGGAGTGGTTAACATGAAGATTGACCAATTACATCGTAGCATTCGATTTTCTTCTTGGCGCCAACACTCATAGCAACAGGCCATAATGTGCGTGCCCAAGCCATCTCCGCGCTAGAAGTTGCACCTGTCCTATGTGTCAAGAATATTTATGCTTCTTCCTAAAATACCACAGGAGCTTAAACCATTGTGTCCTCTCGGCCACTGATTTGTCAATATTTCCCAACACCTTCTGGCTCTCATATCTGCTGTCTGTAGAAATGTATCAAAAGATGATGAATAATTATTAGAATCCTTTATACAGCCTGTGGATAAAGGGTTCACAATCCTCCTGCATGGAAAAAATCGAACATAGCAAATAGTCATTTTTTTAAAACACAAAACATCTGTAATCCTTTTCTGCCAATCCTAGAGAAACTTCCTCTCATCAGTCTAGTCTAGCCGCCACTGTCTTTGGATTGTCAACACGCACTCGTGTTTACTTCCATCTCCTTCATTCATTCAGACATTCCAAGCCTGCCTGCTTGTCTGATCGCCTAAGGCTAGTACCTCTCCCGTCCAGTATCCTTATCTCTCTCGCTCGATCGCTCGCAGTGTTATGATCGTCAGAGCTCATTAGCGTTAGACCACAACAGGCTGCTCCCAACTTCCTCGTTCAACTGACGTACTCACTGACCCACGTATAGTTGGATGTGCAAAAGTACTTCCATATATTCAATTTGCAGCATTATTTCTGCGTTCCCAAGGTTCGCTAGTAAAATACAATTTTAAATTCACCGCATTGTAGACAGACATTGTACCTGTACTCAATTCTTTCACTCTGTATGCGTTGTTACCAAGATTACGTACAATACAGAAGGGTCCTCTCCATTTCTCCGTGCTGCCATCTTCTTCTTCTCCTCCGTTCTGCTACCATCCTCTTCTTCTCCTCCACGCTGTCGTCTTCTTCTAGTATTGACTCGTTTTTTGTATCGCACCGGTGTTTCTTTGCCCCTCCCGGGCTACGTTCTCTCATACTCCGTACTGGCAAGCTTCGTTCGTCTTCCTGGCTGGCTGGTATATTTGCTTCCTCTGCCATTTCTTCCTTAAAGGTGTCAGGATTTGACCTCCTATTAATGGCACGTTCCCAATGTCCTTGTTCGTCCCCTCCATTAGCGTGTAATTCTTCCAGGTAACGCTGCGATTCGGCGTTCCTGTCGTTCCATTCATTCCTATAATTTTGATAGTCCCCCTGGTTCTGATATCTTCTTTCACGCCACTGTCGATTTTCATTATTGTTATTTTCGTAACGTCTGTAGGGTCCCTCATTTCTCCTATTATTTCTCCATTGTTGGTATCCTCGCTGTTGATACCTATTGTTGCCATGGGTCTGCCTATCATTATTATTTTCATGACGCTGGTGTGATCTATTTTCGTCGCCCTCCTGACCTCGTCTTGGTGTTGTTGACACACTTGTATTTGTGGCCTGCGACCTGGTGTGTACTTGAGTGGGTTTAACCACCTCCGTTGTGTTTACAAGTTCCAGCTGTCGTCCCCCTCTCTGCTGTAAGTGAGATGTTGTCTCGTCAATCTGACGTAAGATTTGTTCGGTTCGAACCGCTGTGTCCACGTTTGCTGCTACTAACACCTGCTGAACATTGACTGGTAACTGCCGTGCAATCGTCATAACCAGGTCCGATTCTTCTAAAGGGTGATCAAGATGCCGGAATTTCAACAATTGTAGCGAAACGAAATCTGAGTATTTCGTCTGCTGAGTCGACTGATATTTTCTCGAATAAAGTTCCATTCTAAGACTTTGTTGTAGAGAAGCCGACCAATACTTTCTAAGGAACGCGTCCTTGAACTCGTCCATCCCTCCGAAAGTATACTTGAAGCTCAAGAACCACGTAAGTACATTTCCCGAAAGAAATCGTTCCATCAGTTTTAAACGACGCGCGGGCGGTATATTATTATCATTAAAATAGTCATCCATCTCTTTAAGATACGCCTTCGGTGTGACACCAGAATTTTCTGTGAATTTATTAGGTTTAAATTCATTTGATCGAATTACTTGTACGACTTGAGGGTGCTGATAGCCATGTTGAGGAGTAGAGGTTCCACCAACGTTGTTGTGAAATCCCTCTGTGTTAGTCGTTAATGGGCTGCCTGTCAGTCCGTGGCTACTCGCCGCGCTAATTGCCCCCTGGCTTGTTGAGTCAACTTCCTTATCTTTAGCGTGCTCTGTCTGAAATAACGTGTTCTGTCCTAGTGAACGCAACTCTGCTTTTATGATTCTGTCCGACTGTTCTTTCATTTTACTCTTCATTTCTTCCTCAAGTGCTTTAATGCGTGTATGGTTATCACCTACGGTCTTTATGATTGTTAACCGTTCTTCTATAGAGTCGCTGCTCATCTTACGCCAATCCTTTCTGATGCTATCTTTAATCGCTCCCACTTTTTCTTCCATCTGCTGTTTCGTGTCCTCCTGATTCGATTCTATCTTCTCAAGCCTGTCTTCTAGACGTAGATTATTCTCATCTATCGTACTCTTTAAATTATCCTGGTCCGATTCTATGTTTCGCCATCGCTCTGCTGATTGTATTTCTAATTTATCCATGTCCTTTATCAGGTCCGTAATACTTTCATTTACTGCTGACAATTGTCCCTGGATAAACGTAGAATCCTCCTCCATTTTATCAAATCGCCTTTCAAGACCATCCTGTGCCGTTTTAACCTCACTGTTATTTACCGTGCATGCTAATTCTATCTGAGCTCGTTTTGCTAATACAGTTTCGTCCAAATCATATAATTTACGGTTGAAGGTGTCCTCTAATTTTTGTATCTGACCTAGCTGTTGGTCGTTATTCTTACTTATACCAAGCGCGAATTGAACCATTTGCTGTGTAGTGTATTCTTTCATCTCTGCAGATAATGTGGCTAACGGACTCGTATTTCTACTTTCTTGCGCTTCTAATTGTTTGTTTATATTTTCATTTACTTGCGCTTGTAATGAGTTACCCTGTTCAATTAATTTATTTTCTAATGACTCATTTTGTTCATATAATTGTGCATTCTGTTCAGATATCTTAGTGTTTAATTTTTCACTCTGTTCAGCTAATTGTGTTTTAAACTCGCCTGACTGTTCGTTTAATTGTTTAGTTATGGTGTCATTCATTTGAGTCTGGAATGACTCATTTTGTTCCACTAATTGTGCATTCTGTTCAGATGATTTATTGCCTAATTTTTCACTCTGTTCCTTTAATAGTTTCTGGGTTCGTGCCGTGGCACTTTCAATGATCGCCTGGATCTCCGCTACTGTTGCCATTATCTCACACAAAAATATATATCACTGAGAAAACAGGAGGATGGCATGCAAATGTCTCCCTGACACAAACATATATAATTCTTGACATGCATTTACTTCATTTGACCACTTTCAGTTCATTTAAACTTATTCCCTTTACTCGCGCAAATCAATCATCACTGCAAGGATCTAATTCTACTTAATAAGTTTTAACCCCGCTCATATTCAGTCATAAAATTACTATCCAGATCTGATGTTAACACTGACTAATTAACAAAGTATTAATTGTCATTTAAGGCTACCAGCCTCCTAACATATTCATGAGTTTGACTTTCTAAACAAATCTAATTTTACATTTAATCAATGGGCGCCCAATTTCACGTACATTACTTTACTAATTACATCAATAAACAAAACGTGAATCGTATTTAACTTGCAAACTCGTGATTCTACTGTATATTCCATTTTCTTGGCGGTATTTCTCTTCGCCGTAATTACGTTAACAAAATATCACTTCCGGTGATTTCAAACAGTCAATAACAGCGAAATACCACATGTAGGGGAACAGCTTGTCTATGATCCGCTAGAAATCCCAAAACAGCGAAACGCCCCACGTTGGCTAAGCCAGCTTATTAACGAGCAGTACACCACGCATTATATAACTTCTTGACCAGGAAAAAAATGGACTTGTATCCATATGTTGTGTCGAGCGAGTTAATAAGTAGCATGGTTTTCTCAAGAGTCATCTACGGGGTCGTGTTCAGTCCTGACTGCGTTATACAGCAAAGTTCGTTTAAAAACAACATGCTCTAATGAATAGAAAGGTTCATGACAGAGGCTATACTAGAAATAAAATGAATAACAAGTTGAATAAAAGAAATTTAATGACTGAAAAGTGTGTGCATAATAATAATAATAAATAAAAAGAAATCCTCCCTGACTTTCGCCTCCTAATAATAAATATAACACTACTGAGCGGTAAGACTCGCTCCACCAACAAAACAATGTGAATACAGCTTCACACAAAATAATTAATCATAACATAAACTTTGAGCTGTAAGAACTCGCTCGTCACAACATATGGATACAAGTCCATTTTTTTCCTGGTCAATAAGTTATATAATGCGTGGTGTACTGCTCGTTAATAAGAAACTGAGTACTGATGCGAGTCCGTTTACAACTAAAACAGTCATGATGCTCACGGAGTTGCATCTTTTAAATCACACTACGGCTATGGGACCCGCCCTTAATTAATACACTATAATTACTACTGACACATGCAAGATCTAATAATACAAAAAGATGAAGAATCTCCCTGAGTTTCTAGCTGGTGCCAGAGCACACGAAATACAACGAGCATGCCAAAAATAGGCCAAAACGCTCGCATCACAACTTGGGAACATGGCTCCGCGCACCCTAATGCCACACGGGTCAATTAACGCGTAAAATAAACACACAAGAATTAAAGCAAAAGCAATAAAATACAAGCCTAACGGCTGAAAAACTATGTTTACATTTATATAAAACGTCAGACAAACAGGAGTTTCGGAAGCTACCTTACAACTATGGACAGCACCCATTTAATCAATCAAATACACATTATAACCGATCAGGTTTTGTGAATTTAAACAACGTCTTAAATTGAAGTACAGGATCCTGGCCTGTTACTAATGACAAGTCGCGTTATCTGATTTGAGCGCGCCCCTCTTGTATGAGTCATCGCTGCCTCAATTATCTCTCTCAGTCCCTCAAGCTAGGTGCAGTTTCCCTCTGGAAACGCCAACATATCTCACCCATCCACCTGGATGGCAAGAAAACACGAATATATACCACAAGTCGAGCCTCGCGAGGTCATGAACTGGGCTAATGTGGAGCAAGTCAGAATAATCACCATGATATATTCTCGCTAGCACATCATAAAAAATCACTCTACGCACCAAAAGCTTGGACTGACTCATATAAACATACCAGTGGGTTGGCTCAAAACAGATCAAAAATATTGCGTCCATTGACACATAAAAAAATTACACAACAGAAAACTCGGGTGCAAAGTGCCATCCCGTTCAGATCTGCTGGAAATCAATTATCAAATTAATCCTGATCCGTCATAAAATTCTGCTCACAAATAATATTTACCCTCCAAATTCTATTTTTAATCTCAAAATTAATTCAGTTCCATTTTTGTTATAAGGCATACCTCCGAATAATAATGTTTGACCGCGATTTACGCAAGCGAATGCAAGCACGAGCTGGCGTCGCCCCGTAAAGTTGAACCAAGACACAAATCACAATATTTACAAATTACACAACGCTCGGCTTGTCCCATTACTTAACGTGTCAGTAAAACAAGAACTAAGAATCTACATTACCAAACAAGCAAACAAATATCAACAAAATATGTCCCATAATACCATAGCTGATTTAATAAATAAATAAATAAATACATTTGTACTCAATCCTTTAAAACAGCGCCAAGGAAACATCTGCAGCCATCTCCTTTAAGATGTTTATCTCGTCATCGACATCTTCTGGCAAATGTCCTGCTGGTTCCAATATCCGGTCTCGTTCCTAGACGTCATCTCGTGCTGAATTAAATAAAGTTTTGTCAGATACACACACGGTATATTTCCTACTAAATTCACCTATCAAGTACTAAATTCCTTGACAGTCTATTTGGTGAATTATTTCGATGAACTGGTCCTACTGGTAGTGCTGGGACTACAAATAAATGACTGAAGTTACACTTATAACTTGACGAAAATGTTCCATGTTTAAAAACATGAAAATATGCAGAGTATGCCTCGTGTCCTCGGACACCTTATGTCCTCAAATGCTCAAATAAAAATCAACGTCACGTCCTCAGACGCACAAAATAAAGAGTGTTACGTTACGTCCTCAGACGCACGAAAATAAGTGTTCTCTCGAAGCTTTTCTGGATCCTTATAAATGAAACTGACTAGGGAAGGTGTGGAAGGGGATTTATGAAAAAATATTCCATAATAATTATCAGACTAGCATGCGATCGGTATCATTGAGTTCGTAGCGATGTGCAGGTTACGATTATGCTGTAGCTGGCACGAATCGATCGTGGAATTAATTCGTAGATAACTCCCGCGTTAATTTACCAGGGTGCGTTACCAAGCCGAGTTGCCGCTAAAACAAGGCGTCTTGATATTATTGGTTCAGACTCTTGTATGTCTTTGCGCGTTTTTATATGTATTTCTGCCATAGGGAGTGGTTAACATGAAGATTGACCAATTACATCGTAGCATTCGATTTTCTTCTTGGCGCCAACACTCATAGCAACAGGCCATAATGTGCGTGCCCAAGCCATCTCCGCGCTAAAAGTTGCACCTGTCCTATTTGTCAAGAATATTTATGCTTTTTCCTAAAATACCACAGGAGCTTAAACCATTGTGTCCTCTCGGCCACTGATTTGTCAATATTTCCCAACACCGTCTGGCTCTCATATCTGCTGTCTGTAGAAATGTATCATAAGATGATGAATAATTATTAGAATCCTTTATACAGCCTGTGGATAAAGGGTGCAGTATAAATGGAGGTTTCTTTGGCTTTTGGATTTGAATACGTTTCCCTAAATTTATATATTGGTCTGCATGTTGTACTGTCAGCCTTAATAGAATTGTTTTATGCTACAAATCTTGGTGGAGAACTAGATATCACGGGGATTGTCTGTCTGTTTTGTGATCGGACTTTATTTATCATGTAACTCTTAAATTGTTATACAACCTAGATAAATTGTCAATCATACGAGCACATTGTTTGGAAACTATTTCTTGCGCTCTTCTGAGACTTAATGAGGGACGTGAATTCACTGGACTCTGTGTATGATACGATATTATATGATTCTATCAACCCTCCCCCGGCTTCGTCCGGTGTCTTTAACGGTTTACTCAGCGTAAGCTTTAAAGCTTAAAAGGTGCAGGTCCCAGACGCAATTCAGAAAAGCCGAGGTGAACAGCGACACTCCAATCACATATACTCTTCTCTGAAGTCTTCACTCGGCACGACTCGACAGTTTGATGCTGGCCGAAGTTGAGGTGAGAGGCTCACTCGCCATCTCATAAACTCTCTCCCCACTGAATGGAGATTATTGGAAGAAATGTAAACGTAAAAACACTTATAGTGGGCGATGTATTAAAGGTAGAGATATGCTGTCACGGGCTTTTCATACTGAACAATTCTTACACTCATAGTATACTCGTATATACTAGTATATGTTTAACGGTTTACCCAGCGTAAGCTTAAAAGGCGCAAGGACGGCAGGTTTTTCTTCGACTCGATTCACTGAAACAGTTACTGCTCGGCTTCCTTTGGTCATAAATGAATGTTTTTCTACAAAAACCTTCCTCGAGAATTCCTTTACAGAATGGTGGAAACCGCATCAAAATCCATCCCATGGGACAAAAACCAAACTCAAGGATATAAGCCCTATAAAATCCCGCGCGCAAAATAATTTTGAATATCTCACAAGATACAAAAATCGGGGACTTAGATTTATACTATGTGGAAGGAAGGGGGAAGCTTGTAGTTTTACGTGACAGTTAATCATGTGATCATGAGCCACAGGACCTCATTTTTACGTGGAAACCGAACCATTGGACATGGCATTTCACTTCGGAAATCTCACATGCATTGACCGGGAATCGAACCCAGTCCACCTAGGTGAGAGGCGAATAGCTTGACCGCTGCGCCACCACACCCTCCATACTACTGTATGTAGAGATGGTTGGCCGGTTGGTTCCTCAGTTTAGGGTCTGCGACAACGCGATCATTTAGCCCCGTGTACTTTGAGTGTGTGCAGAATCTGTCTGATAAACGGTGTTAGTTGTGATGACTGTATGAGTGTGTGTTACCTGTTTTCAATTCAAGTAAGGACTGCAGACAATAATTTCAAGTAGTTCCTACTTTCGCTACCAAATGCTACCGTCCTCGAAATCTAGCTTGCGGACTTGGATACTAGATGGCATCTTAGCCAGCACCTGCGGCGAATGTTGGAAATAATAGAGCGTTATCAATTCTAAGCTACAAATTTTTAGCCTACTTTCGATTTTTGCAAAAAATGAAAGTAGACTTATGAGATCACTACAGGGCGAAAAAAAGTGTGTCTGTCTGTGTGTGTGTATGTGTGTGAGTCTCTGTGTGTGTGTGTGTGTGTGTGTGAGTGTGTGGACTCTGAATGTCTGTCCCCCCCTATCAATTCGAACACGGTGAGCGCAAATTGAACGAAATTTTGTACAAAGGTAGCACTAGCAAAGGACACCTCAGTGTCATGTTTTATATCGCCGCCATCTTGACGGAAACGTAATGGCGGCCACACAAATGTTCAAAGCTTAAATCAAATTACGACTAACCTAATCATCCGATCTCTACCAAATTTTGCAACAACATACCTTTATGGGGGGGGGGGGAGCATCCTTTGACCAAACTAATAGGTCATCAGCCTAATAGTTTGCGGATGGCGGCCATCTTTGTGTGAAAATCGATTGCCCCTATTAATTCGAACACGGTGAATCCGAATGGAACGAAATTTGGTACAGAGGTAGTACTAGCAAAGGGCACCCCAATGTCATGTTTTATATTGCCGCCATCTTGACGAAAACGTAATGGCGGCCACACAAATGTTCAAAGCTTAAATCAAATTACGACTAACCTGATCATCCGATCTCTACCAAATTTTGCAACAGCATACCTTTATGGAGGGAGCATCCTTTGACAAATCTAATAGGTCATTAGCCTAATAGTTTGCGGATGGCGGCCATCTTTGTGTGTCAAAATCGATTACCCCTATTAATTCGAACACGGTGAAACCGAATGGAATGAAATTTGGTGCAGAGGTAGCACAAGCAAAGGGCACCCCAGTGTCATGTTTTATATCGCCGCCATCTTGACGGAAACGTAATGGCTGCTACCCAAATGTTCAAAGCTTAAATCAAATTACGACTAACCTAATCATCCGATCTCTACCGAATTTTTCAACAACATACCTTTATGGAGGAAGCATCCTTTGACAAATCTAATAGGTCATTAGCCTAATAGTTTGCGGATGGCGGCCATCTTTGTGTCAAAATCGATTACCCCTATTAATTCGAACACGGTGAAACCGAATGGAATGAAATTTGGTACAGAGGTAGCACTAGCAAAGGGCACCTCAGTTTCATGTTTTATATCGCCGCGATCTTGACGGAAACGTAATGGCGGCCACACAAATATTCAAAGCTTAAATCAAATTACGATTAACCTAATCATCCGATCTCTACCAAATTTTGCATCAACATACCATTACGGAGGGAGCATCCTTTGACCAAACTAATAGGTCATTAGCCTAATATTTTGCGGATGGCGGCCATCTTTGTGTGAAAATCGATTCCCCCTATTAATTCGAACACGGTGAAACCGAATGGAATGAAATTTGGTACAGAGGTAGCACTAGAAAAGGCCACCTCAGTGTCATGTTTTATATCACCGCCATCATGACGGAAACGTAATCGCGGCCACCCAAATGTTAAAGGCTAAAATGTAATTACGACCAACCTAATAGTCTAATCTCTACCAAATTTTGCAACAACAAATCTTTATGTGGGAAGCATATTCTGACCAAACTGCTAGATCATCAGCCCAATAGTTTGCAGATGGTGGCCAAGTATGTGTGCAAATCGATTCCCCCTATCAATTCAAACACGGTGAAACCGAATTGAACGAAATTTGGTACAGATGTAGCACTAGCAAAAGGCACCTCAGTGTCATGTTTTATATCGCCGCCATCTTGACGGAAACGGAATGACGGCCACCCAAATGTTAAAAGCTTAAATCAAATTTCGACCATCCTAATAATTTGATCTCTACCGGATTTTGCAACAACATGCCTTTTTGTGGAAAGCATCTTATGACTGACTACAAGGTCATCAGCCCAATAGTTTGCAAATAGCGGCCATGTATGTGTGCAAATCCATTCCCCAGATCAATTCAAACACGGTGAAACCGAATTGAATGGATTTTTTTTACAGAGGTAGCACTAGCAAAGGGCACTTCATATTCATGTTTAATATCCCTATAGCACGTTGTATTTCAACAAGCTACTACAACCAACATTCAATTATACTCCTTGAAAAGGACAAAAAGTTATAACAATACCCATGCATTTAGGAGAAAGTAGGCTATATGTTCTTTACTGAACATCTTGTTGCTTCATACGTGTGTAGTTAGTAGAAGGCTCGTTTTCATGCCATAAATCTATGATATGGGACCGCCGGCTTTACTTCCCCTCCGAAGGATGGCATACAAAGAGATGTTTAACGCTCTTAAGAAATCCGACGACTTCGGCCGGGTTTGAACCCACGGCCTTGGGTATAGAAGCTCAGCATGCTACCAACTATGCCAAAATATGTAGAGATGGTGTGATATAGAACAGGTGCATGAACGAGCAATGATCTATGGGTGAGTATGGTGGATGTGGAAGAGACTCATACACCAGATCATACAGGTTTTGTTGTGACACACCCATATGCGTGGTTAGCTTTATCGAGTGTTTAGGGCCATTCCTGTTCATCGATGACTGCTACTGGGCGCACATCTTGTGGGGCATTCAGTCACTGGGTGAAAATCAAAAGTAAACGTTAATTACTATAAAATGGTTTAAGAGACCATTACTTACTTTCAGTCATTTGATGAATTACTATTAATAATTCAGTTGATAAATGTTTTGCGGGAGTATATTTATTATTTTATACTTTATTGGGTTACTTTTCGTACTACATGAACGCACATTTTAAGGGTGGAGGTGAATGAACTCGCTGCAAATGTTGTAGCTTAGGTGAAGCTGGTAGGAGTATAAGTTTCTGGATCAGAAAGTATGTATGACTACCCCTTTATTATTCCCGTTTTCCAACGGGGTCGGGGATGAGATGTGATGGAAGTCTTTGTGGCGATGATTTTTACGGCCGGATGCCCTTCCTGATGCCAACCTCAGGAGAGTAGTTAATGAGAGATGAAATGAATGATGGTGAACGAAACTGGGCAAGGATGTGGAAGGAAGCGGCCGTGGCCTGTCAGAAGGTACCGTCCCAGCATTTGCCTGGTGTTGAAAATGGGAAACAACGGAAAACCATTTCAAGGACGGCCGACGGTGGGGCTCGAACCCACGCGTCTACCGAGTCAGCAGAGAGCTTGGCCCCATGACCTAATGCTGCGCGTTAGCCAGCGTAGCCACTACTGTCGGTTTTTTCTGGATCAGAAAGTACTTGTGAAAAATATACAAAATAATGCCTTCATTATCATCCTACCGGGAAAAGACGGGTAGGTCTACTACTGCTAGCCTTTTATATAATTCAGGATGGGATCCATTGCTCCATACATTCCTCTCCCTATTGCAGGATATAACCTCATTTCCCTTCACTCACAGCCGCGAGGAGTGCATCGCTACTCTTTGATCTTCTTGAATATATACTGGGGGTTGTTCTATAAACAAATTGTGTACCAGCTCCGTATGCATTCTGATGACATGTTGAATATCTCACACGATACAAGAATCTGTCGTTTACTTCAAAGCTAAGAGCAGTCCGGAAGCAGAGTTGCTAACTTGAGCGATGAATAACTAAATCTACAGAAGCTGTGTTAATAGATCACTTTATGACAAATTTAGTGCTATTTACATGCCCAATGTTTTACTGAAAAAATGCTGTTCATTTTTAATTGTTGATTTTTTACTGAGTAAAAGTTTCAGAAATATGTTGACTGTGGCTCTTTTTAAATAAGTAATAGATCTAAAGTCTGTTCGCCGAGTCGAGATAGTGAGAGTAAACACACGTGTACACGTGATTGCAGGGCTGCCCGCAAAGGGTGCATAGAGCTGTGCCTGTTGAACGTACGCCAACTTCAGTGCTGTGTATAGCCTACATGTGACTTATCGGTTACATGCTACAGCGCGGTTTGTTTATTGATCGTTTATATATTTAAATAATCACCGTAATTAATTAGTTCTTAACTGCTTATGACAGGCAACACTGTACAGTGCAGCACAGCACTAAGTGCAGCAAGTCTTGTCTTTTCTAAGGCTACGGCATGACTAATGATCTCGGAGCTTCTTGGCTACCCCTGTCCGGCAGAGCCAATGACGTGAACTGGACGTGTTTCCCTGTCCAGGCAGTCAAGTGATCACGTGCAAGTATTTACGCACACTATCTCGACTCGGCGAACAGACTATAGGACATTAGTGTAATATTTTGTGAACGATTACATGACAGTTCCCCACACTGACACTTCCACACACTGCCCAAAATACTGACACTTCCCCACAGCTCTTGGACGCGGCTACCTGTTTAATGACTCAGAAATAACCTCGACTGACATTTCCACACACATCCCCACCCCCGCCCTATGGCTATAGGCTTCAGCGATCATCGTTACAGTCGCACCAGTGACAATGCACCTTAACATAATACTCCTTTGGAGTGAAGAAAAGCGCTCGATCTATGTACTACATTACTAACACGGTCTCGGAAATATCATTGTGATGTAGTGTAATTTCCATCAAAATAAAATAAATGCAGAGTCTCATTTCCATCACACATTATCCAGACTGTGGACTGGCAAAATAATATAAAAAAACCGATCATTTTGGTGTTATCATTTTGGCGTGTTTAAAATCAGCTTTCTAGGCTTCGTCAGTTTTTTTTCTTCATATTTGTTCAACAATAATATTAACCTACTCCATTTTCTGTGATAACGTATCAATTTTTTTTGTGTCATTTTCGAACTTTTTCTGAATGTTCTCAATCCGTCCTTCCAGTTTGACATATTTTCGTCTTCTATTTTTTTCCTTCCATGTTCAGCTCGGCCTTTACAAATGCGCAGTTTGTCTTCTCAGCTTCCGTCTTCAACACTTTGACAACCCCTTTTAATTTGGGGTGAGGTCTCCCGACAATGGGGAGGAGCCTTTGGAAATTTCTCATTTTTAATGTACTAGTACTTGTATTTGTACTCATAATAGCTGAAGAGTATTAAACATTTTTGCCTCAAACCTTATACAGTAGTTCAGTAGTTAAATAATATTATATGTGATTCCAGCCATATTAAAAGTGCTAAACAACAGTAGGTCAAATTTCAACTTGATTGTTTCCATAGTAGCCTTGGGGGAGGGAGGTGTGTGTGGAAATGTCAGTCGAGATTATTTCTGAGTCATTAAACAGGTAGCCACGTCCATGGGGTGTGGGGAAGTGTCAGTATTTTTTGCAGTGTGTGGAAGTGTCAGTGTGGGGAACTGTCCGGACACCTTGTGAACAGCAAAATCTTGTCAGTTTTTTAATCTACCCCTTTTGCTCTTATGCAGAGCCTGAATTTAGCAATAACTGAAATGCGCAACAAATCGCATATTCCAATTGTCAGTGTCATCCATCCTAACAATGTGCTATGCGAATTTTCAGGAACTATTCTTATAACTACTAAATCCTGTAATGTGTTGTACAAAAGATTACAACATTGACCGTATACAATTATTGTTCTATTTGTGACACATCCCTGTTTTAAAGACATGAGACGCACTTGATTTATTTAGTTGTTGTTGTCGTCGATTCATTAAGGTCCTTGCGACCTCTTGGTGAGTTCGCTCTGAGTACTTGGTTGTGTGTAGGTCTTGCCGGATAAGTTATGTTATTGTGTTGTTGGTAGTAGGCTAATGCCCCCCCCCCCCCCTCCACCCGATCGGATTGTAATTGGTTGAGGATACTCTTGGTAAACAATCGCCCTAAATTAGCACTAAGCCTCTATTTAAATCGATTAAAAAGATGTGGAACAGGAAGTTAGCGCGTGGAAATGGAAGGCTGGTGGTTGCCTGGTCGCTTCTATATGGCAGCATGTGGACAGCTGCCTCACATTTCCTTGCATTCACTCCCTGTTCCGTGTCCTTAGCATCGATTTAAATAGAGGCTTAATGTTTATTTAAGCATAACATCACCGGTGAGTTAGCCGTGGTCGTTACGGCGTGGCTGCAGGCAGTCGCTCACATCCGGGAGGCGAAGAGATTCGAATCCCCCCGCTGGCAACCTTGAAGATGGTCTTCAGTGGTTTCCCCGTCTTCCTTCCAGGCAAATGCCGGGTTTGGTTCCTACTATAGGCCACAGTCGCTACCTTCCAATTCCTAGTCCTTACAATCACACTTTCCTCCCCAGTCAACACTCCACACGCGACGGTACTTCTAGCGCACTCCATGGGTATCCACATAGAAGCAGCTACAAAGTCTGGCGAGCCGAATATGTCCTCGGACACTTCCGGCACTAAAAGCCATACGCTTAAAAAATCATAAAAAAACACAATCGCATAGAGTGAGCTTCCAGGAGTATCCTCTGCCAATTACAATCCGATCGGTGGGTAGACGCTTCGAGAGTTTCCTTGTAAGATTGGGAAGAGGGCAGTTAGGAACCATCCTGGCATTTGCCTGAAATAGAAGTGGAAAACTACGGAAAACCTCGTCGAAGATGGCTGAGTTGGTATTTGAATTCTTCCGTTCTCAGTTCTGTCTCACAAGGCTAAATGTTCCCTATTCCAAACCTCAGACCAGAATAGAATTCCTTTGCAGAGCCAGTAGTGGAACCCGAACCTCAGAGATGGCAGCTATTGAGTGTAAATGGACCCACTACCCTCTGTTCCCTAATGTGATTCGTTGGCGTGACATAATTTCATGCAGATGTTAATAAAAGGCAGAATATTATCCCGGATGCTGGTTTTCTCACTTACAGACATGCTGAAGTGCGTGCCATGGTGTACCCTAGCAGGAAGTGACGAGTTGTGACGGGCCATGTGTGCGGGGATCTATTAGAATCGATCCGGCGCGTGTCCATCCGTTTAAGTGAGCCTTCCTGCTTTCAGCAGGCTATTTGTTGGCATGGTAATTTAGTGTGCAGGTCGATACCAGCTGCGAGGGACAGCTCATCCTCGTCTCGACCTTCAACACTCTTCCCCGGACAAGGTAGTAACATTTAAAAAAGAAAATCGTATTCACACATTCTCCCCACTCTGGATGAGAAGAAACCCAACATTTTATACCATCAAATTAAAAGTCATATTTACCCATGGCGCCAGTCCTCGCATGACAATTTTCGGCTTACGTTAGTCGGAACGATCTGTAAAAAATAAGGATGACAATCCAACTATTGTGGTACAGCACAATCACATAGCTCACGTTCGTGTTGATCCTTGTTTAGGTTCTAGGGGCACCTTGAACATCAGCTCCTTTGTTCAAAAAGAATCGAGATAACACTGCTTGACCGCTATCATCAAGGACAATTAACGAAAATTGTCATTTTTCTACATGTGAAATTTGAAAAATATATATAAACCTCATTTTATATTGGGAATAGTTCATTACATAGGAAGACACCAGGTGTAAAATTACTTCATTAAAATACATATGACTGCGACAAAAGGAAAGTGATAACCCGGCGCCAGTCCTCGTGTTATAATTGAGTCGTCCAGTTGCAAAACTCGTTTAATCCACTTGTGAATAGGAATCATTTTCATGAGAAACATTTCTCTGGACTTCGCCTCGCGTATCTTTTGGGTTTGTTGTTTTCTACTTTTTTATCTTTGTTTTGCGTTTTTGGTTTTTGGTTTTGTGTTTGCTTTGTGCTTTTGAATTTTACTTTTTGCTTTTCTTTCTTGGTTTAGGTTATGTGTTTGTTTTCTACTTTTGCTTTTTTGAATTTTGCTTTTTGCTTTGTGTTTCTTGTTTTTTTTGTTTTCTGCTTTAGCTTTTGTTTTTGAATTCTTCTTTTTGCTTCGTGATTTTTTGTTTTGTTTTTTGATTTATGTTTGTTTTCTGGAAAATCAAAATAAATCAAAACAAAATAAAACAAAATACAATACAATAAACAAATCAAAACAAGAAAACGAAACAAAAAGTAAATAAAACAATTTAAAAAAATAAAACGAAATAAAATAAAACAAAACAAAATCAAAACAAAACTAAATAAAATGAAATTAAATAAAACAAAGTAAAATTATCTAAACTAAGCTAATTAAATAAATAATTTTACGACATGATCTTTATTCGCAAGTGGATTAAACGAGTTTTGCAACTGGACCACTCATTATTAGCCTATTTTCATTTTATGAAAAAAAAATAGGCTTATGAGATCACCTTTTGTCCGTGTGTTTGTGTGTGCGTTGTGACCCCCTAATAACTTCTAAACGGCTGGAGCGATTTCAATGAAACTCGGTAAGATCATAGCACCATTGTGGTCGACCCCGACCGTGCCCTTCAAATTTTATTGTGCCTCGCCAATCCAACATAGCGGCTGTGCGAAATATACCAGCATTCAGTATCTCCGAAACTATTAAAGATATCACCCTGAAATTTTGTACGGTGATAAAGGGCACTACAAGTATTTCACCTATGAGACTTTCAAAAACCTGGTGACTACAAAACCAACATGGCGGCCAAGCGAAATTGAGACTTTTAAATAGACTTTTCTCTTGATTTAACCAACCAAACATAATGAAACTTGGTACGGTACAGCAAATGTTTATACACATTGTAATGCACCGGCGTCTAATTTAGTTCAATTGTTTAAATAAACTCGAAATGGCGGCTGTGCGAAATATTTCACTGGCATTCTATATGTACGATACTATTACAGATATGACCGTGAAATTTTGTACTATGATAAAGGACACTGCTACAAGTTTATCTATGTAACTTTCAAAAACCTGTAAAGTACAAAACGAACATGGCGGCCAAGCGAAGTTGAAATATTTTGATAGACTTTTCTCATGATTTAACCATCTGAGCGCAGTGAAATGTGGTACCGTAAATGATTATACACATTGTAATGCACTGGCATTTAATTTAGTTCAATTGTGTACATCACCTCAAGTTGCAGGCTATGCGAAATTTTAAAATTAAGTTTTTATTTCTTGTGTCGCAATCTTGCGATCGAAGTGAAAGTTTGATTAATGAAGCTACGCAATATTTTTTTTTTAATGGTACATAACTCTTTGGCCTATACATATAACAATCCAAAATGGCGCGCATCCGAAATATTTTGACGGTTCTCAATATCTACGAACCTTTCGCAGCAATCAAACTGATTTTTTTTTGATGTTCATAGAGGATATGAACATAAGTTCACCTATAGGACTTTCAGTAACCTGGTGAGCACAAATCCAACATGGCGGCGACGCGAAGTATAAATATTTAAATGGACGTTTATCGCGATTTAACCATATGAGTGCAGTGAAACTTTGCACGTTAAATGCTTGTACAAATGTTAATCCACTAGCATCTAATTTGTTTCAATCGTTTTCATAACCACAAGATGGCAGCTGTACGAAATTTTAAAATCTTGTTTTTACTTCTTGTGTCCTAATCATGCGATTCAAGTTTGAATACTACACGTACACAATAATCTTCATGTAATAGTACATAAATAAAAATCCAACCTGGCGACCATCTGAAATATTTAGACAGTTCTCAATATTTACTAATCTATCACAACAATCAAACTGAAATTTTGTATGTTGATAGAGGCAATTAACATGAGTAGGATATATGAAATTAGGCTGTATAGTTCTTCACGGAACTACTTGTTTCATGCCAGTTCTCAAGGGTTAACGTGAATTATTCTGTTGGACGGCACATCCACACACGGCTGCGAGGCGGGGCCAATCATAAGAGAAATAATGAAACAGAAGAGTGTTTTCAGATACGTGGTATTGCAAGTTTAGTGACGATATACAATTATAATTAGTACTGTAGTTCCGTGAAGAACTCAACAGCCTATTTTCATATATCCTACTTATATTAATTGCCTCTATCAACGTACAAAATTTCACTTTGATTGCTGTAATATATTCGTAGATATTAAGAACCGTCTAAATATTTCGGATGGTCGCCTTGTTGGCCATGTACTTATTAGATGAAGACTTGCGTAGGTTTATTATTCAAACTTCAATCGCATGATTAGGACAGAAAAAATAAAAACGAGATTTTAAAATTTCGCACAACCACCATCTTGGGATTATGAAAACAATTGAAATAAATTAGATATCAGTGGATTAAAATTTGTATAAGCATTTACCGCACCGAGTTTCACTGTGCTCGAATGGTTAAATCGCGAAAAACGCCCATTTAACTATTTAAATTTCGCGTCACCGCCATGATGGATGTTTGCTCACCAAATTATTGACAGTTTCGTAGGTGAACTCATGATAATAGCCTTTATCAACATACAATTTTCAGGTTGATGGCTGCCATAGATTAATAGATATTGAGATGCGTCTAAATATTTCGGATCGTCGCCGTGTTGGATTCCGATATATGTAGGCCATAGAGTTATATACTATTAGATGACGATTTTTGTGTAGGTTCATTATTCAAACGTAGACTTTAGTCGCTTGATTAGGACACAAGAAATAAAAACTTAATTTTGAAATTTAGCTCAGCCGCCATCTTGAAGTTATGTGAACAATTGAATTAAATTAAATTAGACGTCACTTCATTACAATGTGTATAAACATTTGCTGTACCAACTTTCACTGCGCTCGGATAGTTAAATCGCGGCAAAAGTCTATTTAAATGTTTCAAATTCGCTTGGCCGCCATGTTCGTTTTGTAATTAACAGGTTTTTGAAAGTTACATAGATGAACGTCTAGTAATGCCCTTTATCACCGTACCAAATTTGAGGATGATATCGGTAATAGGTTCGGAGATATAGAATACCGGTGAAATATTTCGCACAGCCGCCAAGTTGGATTGGTGAGAAGTAATACAATTTGAAGGGCATATTCGGGGTCGGACGAAATGTGCTTTGTCCGTACCAAGTTTCATTGAAATCACTCCAGCCGTTTAGATTTTATTAGAGAGAAACACACACACAGACACACATACGCACACACACACGGACAAAAGGTGATCTCATAAGCCCATTTTTTCATATTTCATAAATGAAAATAGGCTTAAAATAATGATATTATCAAGTTCAACTTAAAAATCCACAATTCTAGCCTTTCAGGCTAGCAACTCAATTTTGAAAACATCCCTTAATGTCATAAACTAGACCTTCCATAAACAGTATTCCTTTGTTGTTGCATATGTAATTAATTTTTCGTTGTTTTCTCCACATTTCCTAACGTAAAGGACACACTAAACGTTTCTTACGAGGTGGCGGCATGTTGTCACGTGGTAGACTGGTGATTGTTCACCGGAAACTCAACTGTATCCAGTCGACGAGATAAGCAGTTTTGGCTGGCTGCTTGGCTCAGCGGTAACGTTCTCACTTGCTGTGCCCAAGGTTGCAGGATCGAATCCCGGAGCAGTCAGCTGGCATTTGAAGGTATGCAAATGCGAGGGAGCCGTGTTGTTAGATTTAATGGCACGTTAAAGATCCCGTTCAGGGTTAAATTCCGGCACCCTGGCGTCTATAAAAGCCACTAGTTTAAAGGGACGTGAAACATTATTATTATTATTATTATTATTATTATTATTATTATTATTATTATTATTAATAATAATAGATTGGCAGTTTGCATTTTCTACTACTGCGAGCGCTAGTGTGAGTCAATGCAGAGTTTCACTTAAGCCCTTATAACTACTTACCGTGTGAAGATAGCGGCTTCGGTGGCGTAGTTGGTAGAATACTGAGCATCTATGCCCAAGATGGCGGGTTGAAACCCGGCTTAAGTCGTCGGATTTATTAAGAGCGTTAAAAATTCCTCAGTATGCCTACCTCCGGAGGGGAAGTAAAGCCGGTAAAGTCATAGATTTATGGCATGAAAAAGAACCTTCCACTAACTACACTTGTGGAAGGTAAAATTTGTAGGTTAGTTTGATAACGCTTTATTGGTTCCAATGTTCACCACCAGGTGGTGACTGCGATGGCATTTAGTAGCCACGTCTGCAGTTAGGTGTCGTGGACGGTAGCATTAATTGGTGGCAGAAGTAGGAACTACTTGAACCAATTACTCGTCTGCAGTCCTTCTACCTGAATCACAGATAACACACACTAATATAGCCATCACAATTAACACCGGCTATCAGACAAATTCTACACACATCCAAAGTACAAGGGGCTACGTGATTCCTTTGTCGCAGCCCCTAAACTAAGGAACCAACCAACAGTGTGAAGATTTTTCAAAGAAATCAAAGAACGCCAAGGATCACATTAAAGATAGAATTATGTAATTAAGTTAATAGGCTAGGATTCGATTAAAAATGAAAACTAGTAAACTAGCAATTCTAGGCTGTTTTTTCCAAACTGCATTTAGGCCAGAAGTGATTTTCGAAATTTAGTGTTTTTTAGTTTATTAGTTTGATAGAGCTCTCCAAGACTCACAATTTGATACTTTTCTGGGCCCTTTATTATTTTTGTTTGCTTGGTTGGTTCCTCAGTTTAGGGGCTGCGAGCCCCGTGTACTTTGGGCGTGCGTAGAATCTGTCTGATAACCGGTGTTAATTGTGATGGCTGTATTAGTGTGTGTTATCTGTTTTTTAAAATTCAAGTAAGAACTGCAGACTTTGAATTTTTCAAATATTCCTACTTTTGCCGCCAAACGCCACCGGCAACGACTACTAGTTCAGAACTTAGCTACTAGACGCCACCGCAGTCGGCTCTTGGCAACGAACGTAGGAACCAAAGAGCGTTGTTTACATTCTTAACCTATATAATTCAGCTTCACACAGGTGTAATTAGTGGAAGGTTGTTTAACATGCCATAAATCTATGACATGGGACCGCCGCGCCGGCTTTACTTCCCCTCCGAAGGAAGGCATACTGAGGGATTTTTAACGTTCTTTAAAAATCCGATGACTTCGGCCCGGTTTGAACCCGCGATCTTGGGCATAGAAGCTCAGCATGCTACCAACTACGCCAACGAAGCCGCCCAAACCCCTACTTTGTCTGTTAAGAAAATCTTTTTAACATTCAACACAAGATGGCAACAGACGCCGCTGCCCCTTGTTCGTGTACTGCGGGGCGAATGAGGGAAGGTACAGTAAGTGGAATCCTTTCAGAGTGAGCTTGAGTGAGATCCCCGAACCTTGTAAAACTGTCGGTACAATATTTATGGAGGCCCATAACTTGTTTTTATACCGCCCTTTAGTTACGGTTGCCAATGATGAAGGACGCCGCGCCGCGCCGTCATCCTAAGGGTTGAGTGGGTTGGGGAAGGGGTGTTGCTCTTGCGACTGAATGAGCTCGAGCGCTTTTGATATCCAAGTCGCGCGGAGAATTACGTTAATGGCTCTTGAGAGAAAACCTGACTGGAATTCTTCAGGTGAGTGGGGTGGTGTCAAGTGAAACTAAATGGTGTGCGACACACCCTTCTGTTGGAGTGATTCAGCGCTTTCGTTTATCAATAGTAAACTTCATCAGAATCACGTTTCTCCTCGCACGAAGTGTAAACAAAACAATAAAATTCGAAATAATAGAAAGTCAAGCCTTTAGTATTCTATGTGGTATCCTGTACCACCCTTCACGACCATGCGTCAGAGGAATCGGGTGCCGAAGTTCTTTGGTTTAATTCTGCATTGTGGCAACCATGAGAGTGGTTGGTTCCCATGTTTCCAATTTTGTCTAGTGAGTTAAACTGATTTTATTTACTGTAGGGATATCTATAAACGTCGTGACCCGTTCGTGTTTGGTTAAAAGTCGACCTTTTGTATAATTGCCTTACTTCTAGTGGGCTTAGTTGCAGATAGTTTCAACCTGTCTCGTGACAACCTTAGGGTGACCTACAGAAAGGAAAGTTAAAATAAATAAAAAACAAGAAGTTCCGTGACGAACTAAAGAGCCTACTTTTCTTAATATTTAAGATCCTTGCCAATGATTAATCTATATGGATCTATCTAGAATATTGACGAAATTAAGTTGGTAATATCGACATTTCTAATTAGTTCGAAACACTGTATACCTGGCATAATGTAGCTTAATAGAGAACTACAGTTGGCAGCCCTGGTGACTGAATATATTCTTAGTTCCATCTCTTAAGGTACAGAATACAAAATTTGGTTGAAGTCCAATGGATAGCATGGACGTTACACGCAGTTAAACATTGGATCTAACAGCGCGAGTACAATCATGTTGGCAACAATGACATACATGTATTGGTCAGAAATAATCTGAAATAATATGATCTATTTTCGTGACAATTTTGAATGAATTCCATTAGTTAGTATAGAAGTTACATGCATTTTAAAATTGGACCTATCAGCAGGCTTAGAATCATGTTGGCAGCACTGGCGTAGGCCTATATTAGTTACTCCAAATTAATCTAGAATGCCAGGTAATATACGTTTGCAAAGAGTAGAGCTATTGGCTTGCATACGTTTTGATAATTGATATTAGGGTAACAAAAATAGAGACAGTATTTATTAACAGTTGGCAGCCCTGGTTACTCTTAAGAATCGGCATAATCATATCTGTTCTGGTACACATAGCAAACACGAAATTTGGTTGAAATCCAAATGATAGTATAGAACTTACATGTATTTAAAGTTGGACCTCTCAGCAGGCTTAGAATCATGTTGGTAGCACTGATATATATAAGTTACTCCAAATTAATATAGAATGTCAGGTACTATATGTGTGCATAGTTGAAAGCTTTCGGCTTGCATACTTTCTGATATATGGGTATTTAGATTGAAAAACATTGAGAGCATTTATTAACAGTTGACAACCCTGGTGGCTCTTAAGAATACGCTCAGTCATATCTGTTTATGTACACATAGCACATACGAAATTTGGTTGAAATCTAATTGATAGTGTAGAAGTTATATGCATTTAAAAATTGGACCTATCAGCAGACTTATAATCATTTTGGCAACACTGCCATGTATGGCCTCCTGGAAATTGAACTGCAATATTATTGTCTATACGTGTGCCAATTTTGAAATAGCTCCTATTCATACCTTCCAAGATATCCAACATGGAGCTCAAATTTCAATTGCGATTTTTCAGCAGTTGGTAGCACTGACATCATTTTCAAATATGGCCGTGAGATATTCCGGTATAGATCTTTACTCCTACCAAATTTTGTTTCGATTGCTGCAGCTGTTTAGGAGTTGATAAGGGGGGGGGTCACACACACAGCCAGCCAGCCAGCCAGACAGACAGAAGGACAGACAGTCACACATTTGCCCGATCTCATAAGTCTACTTTTTCCTCATTTTTTCAAAATGTAAAAAGTAGGCTAATCAATCAGGAAAAGAAAATAGGCGCAAAGAGGACTGAAGGCAGGAAGAAGAAGCATAGTGCAACAATGAAGGAATACTGGAAGAAAAGCAAAGAACAACTAAGGAGGACGAATCGAAATTGTAACGTGGTCCTTAGAAAGCTGTAACGCAAGAGGAAGACGAAGAAGAAGAAGAAGAAGATGAAGATGATGATGAAGATGAAGATGAAGATGATGAAGATGAAGATGAAGATGAAGATGATGATGAAGATGAAGATGAATACAAGTTGGTTTGAATATTTTTAAAATGTTAAGAAATATGTTTTACCCTTTGCCGAAAAATATATAGTCAGGTAAAATCAATCGTCTTGGTCAGAGAAATTTTGTATGTTATGCCGTTACTTTATGACGTCTTAAGAATTATTATTATTGTCAGTTGAGGACTGCAACATTGCCTCGTTTGTAATGCCTTAGACGTGGTTCATTTCACATTGAATATTCATGGTGTCTCAAATTGCTTTCAATATTAGGACTCTTGGGTTTAATCCTAGTTTTCGGTAGAGATTTCAAGAACATAATGCCGCAGCCCAGTCTAGCCAGGGGATGTAGAAACGCACGTTACTATCTAGACTTCCTTGAGGTAACCCCAGTAGTACTTCATCCTCGGTCTTACAGATATATTCGCTTCTCTAAGACTATGCCGAAGGGCAGGAAATGTACTGTAACTTGTAGTTTGTCTCACCTTTCTGACCACCTCCCTGTTAACCTGTGGGCCGCTAACGAGTCATTGTGTCTTGGAATGTCACTCTTGAGAACTACCGACTATTTCGACGCCAGGAAGGGCGTGGTGGGCCTGACCTCTCAAGGCTCCTTTACTTGGCTGAAGGTTAGACTAGTACTTCCTTCACATACATCGTTGGTGTAACGTGAAGTTTCAGCATAGTTGTCAACGAAGAAAGAAAGGAACGAAGCTGAGGTAAGATAAAGTAAGGTAGGTGAAGACGAAGAAAAAGAGAAAGAGAAGAAGAAAAAAAGAAAAAGAAGGAAAAAGAGAAAGGAAAATATAATAATATTAATAATAATAATAATAATAATAATAATAGGTCTGTATCCGGGATTAATAGGATAAAAGGCATCTACCTTATGATTTAGTTAGATGTCAGCTTTACATAAATCCATTTAGCGTCTGTCTTGTAGCAAGCGGCTAGATGGTCAGCGTCTGTTCACCAAAGGTGCGGCTGAAAACCCATCCTCGGAGCTAACAACCTCGAGTAGAATTTTTAGGGGACTTGTTCCCTTAACCTAGCAAACAATCAACAATGGATATGCACTTTGTAAGAGATTTTACCCCAGGGAGTAACCAATCTCCATTTTCCAAGGAAATGAAAAGTAGGCACTCTGATTCTGGGGGCCTACATCATTGTGCAAAGGATGAAAAGGATGAGTCGGAGCATCTTGAAAATAGCATTAAGCAAATCACTAGTAAAATTAAGCACAAGAACATAAACATTTTGGCTACCTTTAATGTCAATTCACTCTTAAAAACAGGAAAACTTAAAACTCTAATACATTTCATCAAAGAGAAAAGTATTATGATAACAGCTCTTCAAAAAACTAGATATACTGATGAACATCCATTTGATTCAGAAGGTTATAGAATATTCAAGGGAAAACCTGGAAAGAGAGTTATGAAAAATGTACCTCAGTTTGGAACTGGGTTCATTGTAAATCAGAACATATTAAATTCAATAATAGAGTTTCAATCCATTAATGAAAGATTATCCCTGCTATCCTTTAAATCAGTAAACAAAGTTTATACCATTGTCAATACACATGCACCAACTAATGAGAAAAATAGGACTCAGAAAGAACAAACGGCAAGAACTGTCAAACACCCTGGATCAAATTCCATCAAAAAATATAATACTTCTACTTGGAGACTTTAACGCTCAAATCGGCAAAGAACGTCAACATCGGTCCATAGTAGGCAATTTCCCGGCACATAAAAGAACTAACACAAATGGAGAAAGACTTATCAGTTTATAGTCCTGAAATCTACATTCTTCAAAAAACTTCCTAGGAAACAAACTACTTGGGTTTCCCCAAATCCAGTTTGTGGTGAGAAACAACTTGACCATGTTGCTATTAGCAGACAGTCTACAACGGAGATACTCAATGTGAAAGTTGCTAAGAGTGCAGGTTTAGATTCAGACCACTATCTGTCACTCATTAAATTCAAATTTAGACCAATATATAAAAAGAAAAATCATTATCAATCCAAAAAGTTTGATACTAAAAAATTAGCTACAGAAAATAATTTCAAAACACTTTTGGAAAGCAGAGCACCTAAAACATGGGAACAACTTCAAAGAGACTTAGTACAGACAGCAGAAGAAACCATTCTCCTTAAAAGAAAACGAAAACATGCCTGGTGGATTGCTGAGTGTGATGAACTAATCTTTAAAAGACAACGAGCTTGGAACATCTGGAATGCAAATAAAAATGAGAATACCAGGAACAGCTTTATAGAATCCCGAAAACATGCATCTAAGGGACTCAAATGGGTAAAAGTGCAACATATGAAAGACCAATTAACATTAATAGAATCGGACTTCAGACAGCACAATATAAAGGACTTCTACAAAACTTTCAGAAGTAGTTTAAGGAAGTATACTCCACCAAGCTTACTTTTCACAGATCCATAGACTCAGAAAACTGCATATAATAACGCTGAAAATTGCAGAATACTTGCGGAATATTTTGAAGAACTCCTCAACTGCGATCTACCAAAGGAGAGATTTAATTTTGATAATATACTCCCCGTTCCTCCAGACTCAAAACCACCAACAACAAATGAAATTAAAGAGATTATAAACGAACTTAAAAATAACAAAGCATCTGGAGAAGATAGTATAGTTGCTGAATTATGGAAATACTCGAGTGACAACATGATCCTATGTTTAACGGAAATCATAAATGACATATGGAAAACACACAGTTTACCATCAGAATGGACATCTGCTTTGATACATCCACTACATAAGAAAGGGAAGAAAACAGATCCTAACAAATACAGGGGAATCTCCCTCCTGCTAGTGACCTATAAGATCTTATCCAAAGCACTTTTAAAAAGAGCGGAAAAAATACTCGACCCACAATTGGGAGAGTATCAGGCAGGATTTAGGAAGGGACGATCATGTATGGAGCAAATACTAAATTTAAAGAGCATATTAGACATGAGGAAAATCAGGAACTTGAAATATGTAGTTACTTATGTGGATTTAAAAAAAGCCTATGACTCCATTGACAGAAAGGCACTTACTAACATTCTGAAGGAATTTGGACTTGATAACAAGACAACTGAAATAATTCAAGCAACACTAACGAACACAACTTCCAAAGTTAAATTTAGAGGGGAACTTTCAAAATCTTTCAAAATAAAGTCAGGTGTGAGACAAGGAGATGGTCTGTCACCTCTGCTTTTCAATTGTGCATTGGAAAAGGTAATTCGAGAGTGGAGGAAAGCCATCAATACTAAAGGCGTTCAACTAGGAAGACATCCAAATAAAATCACTGTAGATTGTTTAGATTTTGCGGATGACATTGCATTACTTACTGACTCACTGGATACTGCCCAAGAACAAATTAGAGAGTTGCAAAAACAGGCAGCCAAAGTCGGACTACAAATATCATTTGAAAAAACTAAGTTCATGACAAACATCACCGATGCCCCCAAAAGTATCACAATTCATGACAGTTCAGTATGTAAAACAAATTCCTTTAAATACCTAGGAGAGTGGATAATGAATGACTCACAGGAAAAGTCAGCAATAGAAACACGTATGCATAAATTACAAAGGTGTTTTCATATGACAAAAGATATATATAACAAAAAAAGCTTATCCTGGAACACTAAATTAAGGCATTATCAAACAGTAGTCAGGCCTGAAACTCTGTATGCAGCAGAAACACTTAAATTAACAAGATTTGGTGATTTAGACAAATTAGAGAAGACTGAAAGACGAATTCTGAGAAAAATACTGGGAGCTAAACGAAATAATAACGCAGAATATAGGTTACGACCAAATAGAGAGTTATATTTGAAATGTGAAAAATTAACTGATGTAATGAGAAAGAGAAGATTACAGTGTTTTGGGCACATCTATAGAATGGAAAATAGTAGACTAACTAAACAGATCTTCAACTTACTGACTAGTTACAAATCCAAACCCACATGGTTCATTGAAATTGACAAAGATTTGACAAACGCCAAAACTCAGACAGACACAATAGCAAACAGATCACTCTTCAGAGAAGCTATTCAAAACGCAAAATTTCAAGAAAGGAAGAAACAAACAACTGGCAGAAAGTGGACTCAGGAGGAGAAAGATCGTCACTCTAGAACGATGAAAGAAATTTGGAAACAACGGAAATTGAATACAATGGACAATAGCCAACGTTGATTCATCGTACCCTCCAAATGGGTTATTCGAAAGAATAATAATAATAATAATAATAATAATAATAATAATAATAATAATAATAATAATAAGAAGAAGAAGAATAGGTCTAAGCGTAATAAATAGGACACTCAAAATCAATACCCGAGTGGACTGTATCGCTTTCGCAGATGACGTAGCTATGCTAGCAGATTCAGTAGAAACAGCAATAGACCAGATCACTCTACTCTCCAATCTATAGCCTCCAAGACTGACTGGCCTTCAGTTGTCTTACGAGAAAACAGTGTTCATGACAAACGACAAATCTGCACCAAAATACCTTCTTCCCAACAACAGGATCCGTAAAGTCGGAGATTTTAAATATTTGGGGGAATGGATTAGTGAAGACCTCAAGAACAATAAAGCATTTGAAGAAAGGATTCTGAAACAGAATATTGTATACAATTGATGCAGAAAAAGTTTACCAGAAGAAATCCATATCCATCAATGCGAAAGTAAGGCACTATAACGCTGTAATCAGGCCCGAGGCCCTCTATGCAGCTGAAACCCTAACCATCAGAGGGGAAAAACTGATACAGAAACTAGAGGCCAAGGAAAGAATTATCTTCAGGAAGATCTTAGGCCCAATAAAGGTTATCACAGGCCCAACGATGATCTATACCTAAAGTAAGAACCTCTAATGGACGCAACCAAGAGACGCCTCCAATTCTACGGACACCTTGATAGAATGAACGAGTCAAGATTGACCAGTGTAATCCACAGAGCCAGCTAAAGCAAGAAAACAACATCACTGTGGTACCAGCAAGTTAAACAATATCTACAAACCTTTAACATCTCTGAATCCGTTATACAAGACAAACATGCTTTCCGGAAAATGCCAAAAGAAGATCCACAGATTAATCTTTAGAAAGGGCAGAGACCAAGGAAGCAGCTAAAGGTCAGAAAATGAAGGAGATATGGGCTAGGAAGAAGACACTTAAGAACGTGAAACCAATCCCAACTCATCCAGCTGAAAACCATTTTGGTTAACCTACGTAGTCCATAGTTGGCTCATTCAAAGAAAGAACAATAATAATAATATTTATGTTCGACCCTGACTATTATATGTCAGAAAACTGTACTATAATGAGGCTCATTATAACACTATTTTTCATTATGAAACAGTTTCTCCCACCAATCAGAGCTCAAGAAACAGTTGTTTGGCCAATTAGATAATTAGATGCGCTGAGTTCCACGGCCTTCTAATTTAAATTTCACTGCCTGGCCTAGTGTCATAGTAGGGTAATCGAGGAGGCCATGGTCAAATACAAGGCATTCTCTGCGTCTCATGCGCTCTGTTCGTACATAAAATTGGCGAAATCTCGACAGATATTTATGAATATTTATGTTCGAACATAAAATAGTTATAATAATTATCGTCGAACATAAACAGTCGTATGCAGCTAGCCTATAATGGTAATTAACACACTCTTATGGAAATTATAAAACTCGCATACGCTCGTTTTATAAACATACTCGTGTCTTAATTATTGCCATTATAGGCTCGTTGCATAATGTACTATTATAATAAACGAATAGTGTCCCTCAATGCCAAGTTTAGACTTTATTGTTCAGTTATTCGTCCACAAGTCTTATACGCAGCAGAATGCCTTGCATTGAACAGGAAAGGTTTGATTGAAAAGGTAGAGGCTAAAGAAAGAAGAATCCAAAGAAAGATACTGGGATCAATCAGGGAAAATGGAAAGTTCAGGAGACGGCACAACAACGAACTGTACCTAAATGTGGAAAGGATAACAGACATCATAAGGAAAAGGAGGATTAGTTTAGAAAGGAGGCTCACAGAAAATTCATGCGGGAATACTGGGATAGAACTAAAGCTCCGGGATGGAAGCGGTTGAAGTAATGTGGTCCATAGTTGGCCGAATCGAATAATAATAATAATAATAATGATAATGATAATAATAATAATAATAATAATAATGTTATTGGTTTTACGTCCCTTTAACCCACTGTGGTCTTAGAGACGCTAGGGTGCTGGAATTTCGCCCAGAAGAGGATCTTTAACGGACCATTAAGTCGACTGACATGGCTCCCTCGCATTTGCGCACCCTCAAATGCTAACTGGCTGCGCCAGGATTCGATCCTGCAACCTAGGGCTCAGAAAGCGAGAACGTTACCGCTGATCCACGCAGCCAGTCAAGGAAAATACGAAGGTAAAGAAAAGACAAAGAAGGAAGAAAAGATAAAAGACAAAAAAAAAGAAGAAAAGTGAAAGGAGAAAAGGAGAAAAAGCAAAAAAATAAAAGAGAGAACGAGAAATAAAGGAAAGAAAGAAGAAACAAGAAAACAAAAAGACACAAAAAGGGAAAAAAGAAAACATAAGGAAAGAAGATAAGATGTAAAGAAGACAAAGAAAGAAAGAAAGAAAGAAAGAAAGAAAGAAAGAAAGAAAGAAAGAAAGCAAGAAAGACATTGAAAATGAGATTCAAGTGTCTAAATGAACTAATTTGCCTAATTTCGATAGTTTTTTCTTTTGTTGGTTGGTTCCCTAGTTTAGGGGCTGCGACAACGCGGTGATGTAGCCCTGTGTACTTTGAGTGTGGGTAGAATCTGTCTGATAACCGGCGTTAATTGTGATGGCTGTATTAGTGAGTGTCATCTGTAATTCAGATAAGGACTGCATACGATAATTTCAAGTAATTCCTACTTTAGCTACCAAATCCTACCATCCACGACACCTAGCTGTGAACTTGGCTACTACTAGATGCCATCGCAACCAGCGCCTGGTGACGGACGTTGGAATTTGAGAGCATTAATCAAACCTAACCTACAAATTTTGCTTCACACAGTGGAAGATTCTTTTAAATGCCATAAATCTATGACATGGGCCCGCCGGCTTTACTTCCCCTCCAAAAGAAGGCATACTGAGGGATTCTTAACGCTCTTAAAAAATCCGACGACTTTGGCCGGGTTTGAACCCGCGATCTTGGGCATAGAAGCTCAGCATGCTACGTTTTTTTTCGTTTTGTATTTTGACGAATTTTTATTGTTTTGGGGGGATCTTGACAAATTGTTTTTATTTTGACTAATTTGCTTTGTATTTTAGGTCTGTGATCGGACAAAAGAGAGAGGTGGGGGAAGCAGAAATGTATCCTGTTTTCGTACCCGAGACGAACTCTTCCATTGTAGGGTAAAACAAGGGAAAGGAAGTACACCTTTATGGATACCGCTACTTTATTCCATAAGTGTATCTAGTAGTGAGCTGCTTACAGGTTTCAGTCAACTTTCAGCTATTAAGATATAGGCTACATATTGATGAAAGGCTCAAGAGACTGTGGGCACGGCGGCTTCAGTGGCTTAGTCGGTTGCATGCTGAGCTTCTATGCCCAAGATCGCGGGTTCAAATCCGGCCGAAGTTGTCGGATTTTTTAAGGGCGATAAAAATCCTTCAGTATGCCTTCCTTCGGAGGGGAAGTAAAGCCGGCGGTACCATGTCATAGATTTATGGCATGTTAAAGACCCTTCCACTAATTACACCTGTGTGAAGCTAAATTGTATAGGTAAAGAATGTAAACGCTCTTAGGTTCCTAGGTTCGTTGCCAAGAGCCGACTGCAGTGGTGTCTGGTAGCTAAGTTCTGAACTAGTAGTCGTTGACGGTGGCGTTTGGCGGCAAAAGTAGGAACTATTTGAAAAATTCAAAAGTCTGCAGTCCTCACTTGAATTAAAAAAACAGATAACACACACTAATGCAGTCATCACAATTAACACCGGTTATCAGACAGATTCTACACACACTCCAAGTACACGGGGCTACATGACTGCGTTGTCGCAGCCCCTAAACTGAGGAACCAACCAACCAACCAACCAACCAACCAGACTGTGGGCATTTAATTTAGCGTACTAGTGTTGTAATCTGAAACTGACAATATTATGAAGGCTACATCATGGAGGTACCCGCTAGAGATATTCGCTCAGTTACGCCGACAAGTACTGGCATTTCGGGAGCGTCAGTGGTTAGCTGACCCAATTCCCAGTAAACTGAGAGCGATAAATGGAACTACTTGCGTGTGGCGGAGCTCTTTCCGGTCACGCAGGGAGTCTATCACTTTGTGCAGGCGAAAGATAGGTCATACAAGATCCACCCACTCGTACCTAACGAGAAGAAGAAGGGAAGACCCCCTACTTTGTACCTGTGGAGCCGTTTTCACCGTGGCTCACATTTTAACCGAGTGTGTGGATCTTCCTAACTTACGAAGAAACCTTGGTTTGCAGATGGCACTCAAACTTATAATAGTCGGTGACGTGATGGCTGCTGATCGCGTTATCCGCTTTATAAGTGAACATTGACTCAACGACTTGAATGATGATTTTTTTGTTTTTACGTAATTTTTGTTTATTTTTATAATAATTAGTTTTATTGATTTTTTTGTTTTAATAATTTTTGGTCCTTTCGAATGTTGGTGTCCACCTCTAAATTTTAAATTCCATTCCAAATTTGTGTATTTTAATCTGTGTTAAGAGGGACAGATGACCTCGTAGTTTCGCCCCTTAAAACGAAAATAAATAAATAAATAAATAACTAACATAATATGCCCACAGTCTCTCAGTCTTTCATTGAAGAAGGCCACAGTGTTGGCTAAAACATGTTGGCCTACTACTACATACATATTTTATCGAATAAACTATCGACATAGGTAGATCCGTTTTTGTTTTATCCTTATTAAAGGTAGAAATTTGATTTATACATCAATACGGTATTTTTTTAAAATATGTTTAACCTCATATGAAGGATATACACCGTGTGCCTGAAACGTTCTGTGAATTGGTCTATATTACGAACGGATTGTTGGCTTACCTGAAAGGAATGAGTTGCGAAACAGAATGCATAAGCCAGATTATATGGGTAGGAAAGATCACGAATACAAAATTAGGCCCATCATTAAAAAAAAAAAAAAAAAAAAGCTAAGTATTCCTTTATAAACAGGGGTATTCAAACATGGAATGAGTTACCTGAAGAAGTCTTAGAACATTTTCCTAACAGTTTAAATGTTTTCAAGAAGAAATTGAATGTTGCATTCAGGGAACACAGAGACATTATGGAGAGAAATTGAGGTATACAGCATGTCATGTAAATATCTTGTTACCACCAGGTTTTGCCTAACTGTAACAGTGCCTATTAATAAATAAATAAATAAATAAATAAATAAATAAATAAATACAGCCGTTACTATCCTTCGAAGTAATCCCCGTGGATGGTTATGCACTTCTTAGAACGGCTGTACAAGTCTTGACATAGTCTTCCTGAGGGATAGCCTTCAGTTGGGTCGTCACATTACGTTGGATGTTCGAAATGTCCGAAAACCTCTGCCCCTTCAGGGTTTTTCGGCGACCCTGGACCCCGATACTCCATACCTTGACGCTTGCCTTCGAGGTTGTACCTCGGGCATCAGGTCTCGTCACCCAGTTGCAGCTTGCAGGTTGCATAAATTCACGCTTCTCTCTTGCTTTTAATTTAGAGTTTTGACGACCCAAACTGAAGGCTATTCCTAAAGAAGACTATGCCTGGAGTTTCCAGGACTTTTTCAGTCGTTCTCAGAAGTGCATAACCATCCACGGGGATTACTTCGAAGGACAGTAACTGCTGTTTCAGGTAAGCCGACAATCCGTTCGTAATATAGCCCATTCACCGAACTTTTCAGGTGTACATATTACGCAAGTCATTCTTGGAGCGCTGCGATGAATGTGTTAGTTGGGTTGCGTATCATGCAGAGGTTACCACACACTCCGTTCGCTAGCTACTGCGAAAAGAAGAATAAGTAACTGAATCAATTTTCCCATACCATAAATCGTCATAAGTGACCGGCTGTTGATGGTTCAACTTACTTCGATGTGACCGAGAAAACAGCTGTCAAAAGAGAATCCTGTTTGTGACGTTGGCCACACATGTTGAAGAAGACGCGGGACAGTAAAGAACGAGAAAGTTTCATCACTCCGTCACATTACATCGTGTAGTACTGCGGTGATAACCCTCTGAGATATGAGGAAGCTTTCTTTAAATGACTCTATCACTGTGTGCTCCTTATGAAGAGATTTCAGGTGACAATAGACCAAGTACAGGTCAAATGCAGCACAAGATCTTGCATTAACTTCTCCTATTTTGTATATCCAGTGTTCTACGAATGTGCATATACCTTTTATAAAGAGAACCCTATCTCTCTCAAAATGTAAAAAGGCAAAATTGCACTATCTGACACGTTTCTTCATGAAGTGACGGGCCGATCTAGGAAGAAGGTGTAAGAAATGATTTTACATTATCAGCTGAGACAGTACTGTACATTAAGATACGGTGTTTGTAGATTTGACTCTTCATAAAATTACTCACGCAATGGAGTCGTACATTACATTTTTGCCCTCATGCAAGAAATAAATGAATTCTTCTTTATTATGGTTTAAATATAATTTATAAAAACAATAGCATTGTTCTAAATAAATAATAAAATAGAACAACAGAACTGTAGACTGTTAAAATGTGCAGTCTGAACCAAAGAGAAAAATCGTTAATTGGCAAAAACACTCCTCAAGAAACAACAGCCTTTGAAAGACCACGGTGACTTCCATACCGTATATTGACTCTATTAATTGGAAAACACAATTATTTTACCACGAAGACACCACTCCTTCTCCTCATAAAGTGACGGGCTGGACTTCCCGTCAGATAATGTACAAAAAGAAATTCCGCAATGTGACGGTGAAATTTAGTCATTTCATGAAACCAAGCGTCAGATAGTGCAATTATCCGTCCTTACATCATATGCCGGCTTTTCATGAAATGCCTAAAATTTTCATGAAATGGTGGATTTCACTATCTGACTCTCCAACGAAAGTCAATTCTTCATCGTAACGTAAACATTGAAACCTAACATTCCTTGTCTGGACAAATGTTTTACTTCCAAGTGCATTTGGGAGTGGTGACATTGTTATCCTGTCCTTAAATGAGTCCAAGGAATAAAGTTGTTTATTCCCACGACAATGTAGGGCTGAGATCTTACAGCAGTGTGTTCCCCGACAAGACTAAGAGGTGCTGTACTAATGACAGTGTCTTCTCTTATCTTGTTGACACGGCGTAAGGGAAAGGAAGAGGAGGTAGAGAAAGCGTCCGGGACTTTTCAAAAGAAGATGTAAGCCAAGCAATAGCGGCATAAAGTAGAGCATTTTGTTTCTATTGAGATAAGGGAACATGACTTCCCTGGCAGCTTAAATCATCATCTGTGAGAGGGAGGGGTGCCGTGGGCAACATGAAAACACTCAGGTACAGGGAGGGCCATAAGAACACACTCATTGGGGGACCCACCCTTATGTAGTCACACGAGATATCGGAAGGTTCCCAGTGGGCTGACTGCCGCCCTGCAACCCAATAGGCCCCTCGTTAAAGTTCAATATCAATTAATCTAAATCCAGAATTTGTAATAATGTTATTAATGCAGCCAATGGCCATGCACTTTTATTTTCAGGACGGTCCAGAGGAGGGATTTTGGAAAGAAATTGGCCGTGGACCTGTTGAAAGGAACCGTCCTGGCATTTGCTTGGTGGTGAAAATGGGAAACCACGAAAACCATTTTCAGGACGGCCAAGGTGGGATTCGAAACCATGATCTCCCGAAGCCAGCGAGGCACGAGGTAGTGCGGTAGTGCTCTCGGTCCTCGCGGTCGTTCATGTATAGAAAGATTAATTACACCTTCACTAGGAAGTTCAATAAATAATCCTTGTGACAGCTTTTGCCTAGAAGCACTTGAATGTTGTGGTTTTAAGGGGCGGAATAGCGAGGTCATCTGCCCCTTAAAAACACTTGGATTAGAAGAATTGTTCAAGAATGACATACAACTGACCATGATAGCCCGATTGGCCTTATTGACGTGTTAATTATAAGAATTGTTCATATCCTTGGTTACCACAATCACTATGGGAGCAATCCCTCGTCTTCTGAACGGTATATTAATAATATTCTCAATCATAGGCTTCGGTGGTGTACTCAGTAGCATGCTGAACTGCTATGCCCAAGATGCGGGTTCAAACCCGGCCGAAGTCGTCGGATTTTTAAGAGCGTAAAGCCGGTGGGCCCATGTCATAGATTTATGGCACGTAAAAGAACATTCCTACCTACAATAAATTGGTAGTGTGTAGACAAATTTATAGGCTGGTTAGAAAGGCTCTGCCAAGTTCCTACGTTCGCTGCTAGGTGTCAGTGACAGTGGCATCTGGTAGCCAAAGTTGAAACTACTTGAACTTACTGGGAGCCTTCAATTAAAGTACCCTGCTATGTCCATTGGCTGCAATTCATGTATAATAATATTCTCAATCCCTTTATCTTCCTAAACACTCTTGATGATCTACTTATTGTTAGAAATCTAAATAAAACTCACTATAGGAAGTAAATTAACTCTAAAAGTAAGATATGGTATACGATTTCTAAACTCTACAATTCAAACTTAGTAAACCTCGTAGTTCCGCCCCTTAAAACAACAATAACTAACTAAACTAAATCCAAGTCACTGTCTCCTGTGCATGTTCGTGTTATACTCTACCTTTGTAATAAGGAAGGGAAAATGCCATTTGTAAACTTTACATGCAAAACTAGAAGAAAATCAAGTGCATTACGATGCAATGAGACGTAATGTACTGCATTATCGAGAAAGAGGATGCGGTTCAATCCGCTGCCATCCCGTATTTAATTATTTTGAGACACTTCCAATCAGAATATCGCCATGAAATTTTGGAATTATGTTCTTTGAGCAATGACGCTTCAAACAAAAATAAAAATGAAATATTTCAGACTTTTCATCTCCTGTTAATAATAACTCACATTCTTCTGAAGAAAAAATAAAAAAACACCATTCTTGAGGCATGTAGTATGGGAAAATATTCTTGGAAATAATAAGACGTTAGGCCTATGTTTTGAATCTCCTCAGGCTCTTATTTAGACCTTAGAATGCATATCAAGACATGATAAAGCGGGTTTTGTTATTCATAATAGCGCCAGGTCTGCCTTTTTGTTAGCTATATTTCTTTTGGTATGTTTTAGATATTATATTCAACTTAGCGATGAAGATGACTGCCGATGCCGCTAACTTACTGGGACATCGTGGTCGTTCAGCCTCATGTACTTGGGTGTATGTCTTAAGTTCATGATTTTTAGCCTCAATGATTTGGATCTTTTGGCTTCACGATTTGCCTGACCGGCGGTAGAAATTGAAGTAACTTATTAGAATTCATTTTCAGTGTTAATAATAATGCAATTGGTTTCATGTCCCTTTTAACTACGGTACTGTGGCTTTTGGAGACGCCGGGGTACCTGAATTTTGCCCCGATGGAAATCTTTAACGTGCCAGTAAAGCTATTGATATGGCTCCCTCGCATTTGCGTACCCTCAAATGCCAACTGACTGCGTCAGAATTCGATCCTGCAATCTTGGGAATAGCAGGCGAGAACGTTACCTCAGAGCCACGCAGCCAGTCATTTTCAGTTTTACCTAATTCTATTAAAGAAAGCTTTCCAGTCGGTCAACAATTATATTAAAATTAAAATAAATATTACGTAAGATATTTATCACAAAATAACACGCTTTTATATACAAAAATTGGGGAGGGAATACTTAATTGGATGACATGTTTCGTTCGTCATTCGGTCATCATCAGATTGTGCTTACATAGGCTTCGATAATGTACGAAGACTTCGGTGTCGTAGTCGGTAGCATGCTGAACCGCTATACCAATGATCGCGGGTTCAAACTCGACCGAAGTCGTCAGATTTTTAAGACCGTTAAAATCCTTCAGTAAGACTATGCCTTTCTTCGGTGGGGAAGTAAAGCCGGCGGGACCATGTCATTGATTTATGACATGTAAAAGCACCTACCACTACATTTGGCAGTGTGTAGCTAAATTTGTAGGTTATTCAGTTAGAAACGCTCTATTGACACCCATCGTTCGCCGCTAGGTGTCAGTGACAGTGGCATCTCTGGTAGCCAAAGTTGGAACCACTTGTAATTGAACTTGATGGGAGCCTACGGGCGTTCAAATAAAAATTCTCCGCTATGGCCATTGGCTGTAATTCAAATAAAATAACGTACATATTAGCGTATTTGCCTGATAATCTGTGTTATTGTGGTGTCTGTAGTAGAGGGCAGAAGTGAGGACGGAACCCTTACTGTTGACTAAACCACAGCGACCAAGGCTTGACACATTTCTTAGCGGGCACTGTACATTCCCTGTGCCGTAAGAGTTAAGTGTTTACCGAGAGGATAAGGCGCTTGTTTTCCTCCACTCAGACCGGCGCTGTGGAGCCACTTGATAAAAATATGAGCTCCGAGTACAGAGGGGCATTATTACCTTCCAGTGAGTTCTGCTATGTGGTTACTGTTTGGCTTCCTGTCAGTTAATTATTCATGTGACTGGTACTATGACAAGTTTCGTGTCGCTACTCAAGTCTTACTCTGGGCCTCTCTGCAATGACTTTCTATTTACCTTTCTGCAATGGAAGGTCAAAGCACATGGCAAAAATATGAAGAGACTTGAATATGAGTTAACGGTTGAAATATTCTACAAAAGTGCATCATTTCACCTAACAATATAGCCTACCTAAATTTCCTGTTTGCCATCTCTTGATGAATGCAGTACCTTTGCATTTGTCTGTTGGCACAGGCTAGAGTAAAATGTGGCTTTGCACCGAGGTCTCAGTCTCACTCATGGCTGTGATTATATGGAAGCTACTGAGGTATGGGTGGTGCTTAGTAATGACATCCAGGGCACAGTCAGTGCCTGTGGATGCTGTGAAAGGTTCTACTCATAGGGTTAGTACTGCTGTTCCGACCCAGTGAGGAAAGCAATGGCAAACTACCTCACTCCTCATCTTGCCTAGTACGCCTCAATATAGCGCTGCCTTGGGTTTTTGTGGGTATATACCCACATAACCTAACGGCGGTGCTTTTTGAGGATCCAACCAGCCTTCGGGCTGACTACCTAACAGACAGACAAATTTGTATAAAAATAGCGTACTGTATTTAATACTATATTTGACGTGAGATCTTCTTTTGCTCCTCCTCATTATTATCGTACGGTAGGTTTGTAATTATTATTATTATTATTATTATTATTATTATTTACATCGTTATGCCCTACTCAGGACCACGGTTCAACCCGAGTAGTTAATGTGTTGGCCATCTTTTCCTCCCAAAATCTCTTCATCCTCTCGCTGAGCGTCTTCCTTCGTTCTTCTGTCCAAGTTATAGTGGCTCTGGTGTTGGGTTTGTCTCCAAATTGGTGATTGTCGATTCTGGTTCTGAAATTGCAACTGTCCTGTACAATGTCTTCTGAGATGTTGATTTCCCGGAGATCTGTTTCAATTTCACGTAGCCAGCTGTTCTTGTTTTTTAATGAAAAGGCTAGGTTAAGAATTCTTTTAGTTAATCTGTTGTTGTCCATTCTAATAATATGTCGGTAAAATTTCAATCGTCTTTTCCGAAAAGTGTGAGAGATTTTTTTCAGATTGACTATATAATTCCTGGGATGATTTTTTCCTCCATATTCCCTCTATACAAACAGGCCCAAAAAGTTTTCGTAAAATTTTCCTTTCTTCTTTCTCTATGTCTTTGGTCAAAGATGCACCACCAATGATTAAAGTCTCAGATGCATATATGCTTCAGGTTTGATTAATGTATTATAGTGTCTTAAGTTTTATTTCCGAGATATTGATTTTTTATTATACGTGTTCCAAGTGATCCTGTAAGCTTTCTGTTCTTCTTCTTATTATTATTATTATTACTATTATTAGCCTGGTTTCGTTTCAGCCATTTAAGGACCACGCCATTTCAATTGTTTCTTTTTAGCTTAGAAATTAGCCCAGTATTCCTTCATTCGTTGTTCTTTTCTCTCGTTTGTTCAAGTTTTCAGCGTCGGCTTAGGTTGGAAACTCCGATGTTCGAAGAGTTTTCTGGTCATGCTCCTGGATATCTTCACATGAGATCCTTATCTCGTGCTGCCTTTGTCTTTTTGTCGTAGATAAAATATTATTGGGTCTTTCTCGGTCTAATTGTATTTGTTTTATTGTACTTCTCTTCTTCTTTCGGACGGGCCTACTGGGGATCACGTTTGTTTAACTGCTAGGTTCTGATTTTTGCCCAGTGCTGATTCACTTTTCCCCGGTGTATTTCCTTTCTTTCCTCCGACCAGGGGGTGCCTTTCCGTAGAGGTTTGTCCTGAACACCACGGTCTTCCTTGAGAATATGCCTCACAGTTTGTCTGTCTTGTAGGTCTGTTAGACCCAGTTCTTTGATATTCTTCTCAGCTTCAGCCAAGTGGTACGGACCTTCTTCTTTCGCCAGAAGGTGAACAGACGGTTGGTCAGTCTGTTCGGAGGCAATCTTGCCACATGACCATAGAAGGCTACCCTTGTTTTCCTGGCACAGTCAGGAAGTCTCTCTAGGCTATTTGTACGTAGAGCTCTGAGTTGTGTTGTCTCCGATATTCTCCATCTTCTAGAACTGGTCCAAAGATATTTCTGAGAATTCTTCTCTCCCTCACCTCCAATTTATCAATTAAGCCTCTTTTGTTCATTGACAGATACTCTATGGCATACAGGGCTTCCGGTCTGATGACTGTAGAGTAGTGTTTCAGTTTAAAGTTGCGTGATAGGCATCTCTGGTTATAGATGTTCTGAGTTAGTCTATAGGCCATTTCCAGCTTATTAAATCTAGCGTAGAACGCTGCCTTTTCTGACAGGTTGGGTTCAATCCATTCACCTAGATACTTTCATTTCTCTGTTTTCTTGATCTTACCCTGTTATAGTGACATCTCTTTGCTAGCCTCTTTTATGTTGGTAAAGATCTCTTGTTTTCTCCAGTGTCACCAAGGCGGTCCGGGTTCGATTCCCGGTCAATGCATGTGAGATTTTCGAAGTGAAATTCCATGTCCTGTGGTTCGGATTCCACGTAAAAAGGAGGTCCCGTGGCTCATAATCACAAGATTCACGGTCACGTAAAACTACAATCTTCCTTCTTCTTTTCTCCAGTGACACTTGGAATCCTGCTTTAGCTGGCTGTCTTCTGAGACAGTTGACCTGGATTGCTGCTGTTTCCAGAGATTCTGCTATCAGCGCCATATCGTCTGCAAAGGCTAGACAATCTACTAATAGCCCATACTTCTTATGACCCAGATAGATCCCACTCTGAACACCCAGGTTGATCAGTTTTTTGCGCCATTCTCTGGCAACTTTTGCAAGGACACAGTTGAAGAGGAGTGGAGAAAGTCCATCTCCTTGTTTGATCCCTGTTTTGATTTCGTTGGAAACGGGAATAAAAAGGGGCAGACATACACACAACCATGTGATTTTACTTTCAGTCTTGACGGCATCAGACAAGAAGAATTTATACTTATGATGAGTTATGTTTAATTCGAAGAACATAGAACGTCATTCTCCTAAGGAAACTTCAGGCCTATACTTTAGAAGATTACTCTAGGATTTTTAGCACGTTATGAGCCAGTCTAACAAGTAGATAACAAGTACATTTACCACTTAAACATTTAAGTGGCAATCACTTACAGTAATTTGTTTGCTTGGGTAATTAGGATGTTCTTGCCAGCAACGGCACCAGAGAGGTTTATTTAGTTTCGTTAGAGTACGCGTCTAGAAGGACATGGAGTAGTCTACCCACGGCCATAGATCTGGCGACAGCCATTGTACGATTCTATAGATTTCCTGAAATAAGTGACAAGAAATCACATCAGGATGACCACTAAAGACGGCCTTGGCATGGTTTACTTCCATGCTTGCTTACTTACTTGCTTACTTACTTGCTTACTTGCATACTTGCTTATTTACTTAAATACTTACGTACTTACCTGCTTAATTACGTCCTTACTTGCTTGCTTACTTACGTACTTACGTACTTACTCGCTTACTTACTCGCATACTTACTTGTTCACTTACTTACTTGCTTACGTACTTGCTTGCTTACTTGCTTGGTTATTTACGTACACACTTACTTACTTACTTACTTACTTACTTACGTACTTACTTACTTACTTACATACGTACTTACTTGCTTACTTAGTTACGTACGTACTTACTTACTTACGTACTTGCTTGCCTACTTACTTACTTAAATACTTACGTACTTACCTGCCTACTTACGTCCTCACTTGGTTGCTTACTTACGTACTTACGTACTTACTTACTTGCTTACTAACTTGTTCACTTACTTACTTACTTGCTTACGTACTTGCTTATTTGCTTACTTACTTGCTTACTTAAATACTTACGTACTTACCTGCCTACTTACGTCCTCACATGGTTGCTTACTTACGTACTTACGTACTTACTTGCTTACTTACTTGTTCACTTACTTACTTGCTTATTTACTTACTTGCTTACGTACTTGCTTACTTGCTTGGTTACTTACTTACATACATACTTACTCGCTTGCTTGCTTGCTTGCTTGCTTACTTACGTACTTGCTTACTTACGTACTTACTTGCTTAGTTACTTACGTACTTACTTACTTACTTACTTACGTACTTGCTTACTTACTTACTTACTTAAATACTTACGTGCTTACCTGCCTACTTACGTCCTCACTTGCTTGCTTACTTACGTACTTACGTGCTTACTTACTTGCTTACTTACTTGTTCACTTACTTACTTGCTTATTTACTTGCTTACTTGCTTGGTTTCTTACTTACATACTTACTTGATTGCTTACTTACTTACTTACTTACTTACTTACATACTTACGTACTTACTTGCTTACTTGTTACCTACGTATTTACTTACTTACTTAGTTACTTGCTTACTTAGTTACTTGCTAGCTTGCTTGCTTGCTTGCTTGCTTGCTTACTTACTTAATTACTTACATACTTACTTTTGTACTTACATATTTACGTACTTACATACATACTTACTTACTTACGTAGTTACTTGCTTACTCGCTCACTTACTAACTTACTTACTTACTTACCTTTATTTAATTGAACTCTGCTTGAGAGTCCGTCGTTATTTGTGAGTCCAAAATTTACAGGGAGCGTGAGGCACAGCTGTCGAACTGCTTATGTCTATGGTTGACTCCTGGTTAACGAATGGGTTATAGAGTATCGAAGTGAAATATTACGTCCAGTTTCCGTGTGCAAAGGAGGTCCCGTGGCTTGTGATCGCGTAGTTAAGAGCCACGTATAACTTAAAGCTTATTTTTCTTCGTTCTTGCCTCCCTTCGAAGATTTACTGGTTAACTTTCTAGGCACAGTGTACAACCCTGCGGTGCCGTATGCTGGTACATACATAGCGAACCACGTGTCCTCAGTGATTTGTGGGCCCATTCTCACGAGGGCGCTCTTGTGCGGGCGGTATGGTGTTAAGTTTTATGAAATACGAGCCCAGGGTAACATATTTGGACAAGGTGTCTACGTGTAACTCATTATTTGTGTGGGAACTTTTAAACCAACACTCTGTTCTCTGTGGAAGCTACCGACCGTCTTCTCAAATTGATAACTATATACGGGCTTACAAGGGCCCGGCAGGAGCGATCAGCGTGCAAACATTGACAGAAGAGATAAAAAGTCAGAGAAGCGTCTTCTAGCGTGACCTGAAATCGTCCTTATATCTAAAGCCCTGCGTGGATATAGTTTGCATGGCTGTGCGGAGAGCGGATGAGCTGTGGATAATGTTTGGAGTAAATTTGCGAATAGCTTTTAGAATACAATATTAAACTGGATTTTTTTAAAATAATTTTTTATTAAACATTTAATGCAGCCAAGTGGCCATAGGTTTACAAAAATACTATTTATATAAACTTAATTTCTATTGATTCGCATAATCACTGATTGTCCTTGTTCTTTTTGTACAGATTTCCAAGTGGTTATAGTGATCGCATGCATGTCCACACAGTTGACACTAAATGCATGTAATTGAAGGCTCATGATACGTCTTGTTGTGACAAATGATGTGATGGAAGCCGTGTACTGCCATTCTAGTATAGACGTGACGCATTTCAAAGTTTGCTTTCGTCCATGATCGATCAGTCATGGCGCCAGGGAGAGGTTTATCATTGAGAGATACGGCCAGATAATTTCTAAGCCATACGTCAATATTGGCAGTATTTTTGCTTTAAATAGAGACATTGCTGTCTCTAATGTGAGGGATCTTATATAACTTATTCCATGCATAGCCATTATTGCATGTGTAGCTTTTTCTAATACCCTACATGTTTTGTGAAACACTTAGTGCTTGTTTGAAATGTGACTCCTAGATACTTTAAGGGGAGTTCCAATGGCCTATCTTCTTAATGTTAATCTTTAATAAATTCATGTTCCTATTTCGTAGAAACTACTGGGTAGATTTAGATGAAATTTTATTGCCGTAATTAGTGATCAATTCTTAGTACTTTAACACGGGCGTTTGATGTTTCTACTATTGTGTCCATAATAATAATTTTTTTCTTTAATCTCAAATTTTTCGTTAAAAAAACTATATATGTTTTTTTTTTCATAATGTATTTGCGCTAGAACAAAATCCCTGTGTTAAAATCTCATTTATAAGCCAAGCTACAGGTGGTCAAAATTTGAGACTTCTGTGATAAGTAACAACTGAAAAATATGGAACATTTATGTGCAAAAAGTATGTTCTGAGAAAATGCCTTTGTATGTTCTAATTCTCAATGTTTTCTAACGCGCACTGCATTATTTAAATAAATATTAGACATGTATTGCAAATAACAAATGTCATCATTTTAAACATCAAAGTGCCAGCTTTTGCATCGTATACAAATCTGAAAATTGATATTTTTTCATATTTTATCCATTGGAACTCCCCTTAAATAATTTTAGCTTTTGCTAAGATCTGCGTCTTTCACGTTGCTTGTTATTTTCCTATTTGCTTTCGTTTGGATTGTATGAAAATGACTGAGAAGTCAGTCATGGAAATACAGTCCACTCAGTGTTGACTTACGCCGAAGAAAAACTCCTTTATACCTGCCTTTGCCTACGTGGGTATATCCGACGACTAAGTTCGTCCTATAATTAGTTACCCGCTGTTTCACTTGCCGTTACTCAGAGGGACAAAACTCCGTCAACATTGTCTTGCGATTCACACATCCTAGGGGGACGAATTTCTCCTCAAATGTCTAAATGTGTTACTTTAATACTTTATGGCGGCTTCGGTGGCGTAGTTGGTAGCATGCTGAGCTTCTATACCCAAGATCGCGGGTTCAAACTCGGCCGAAGTCGTCGGATATTTTAAGAGAGTTAAAAATCCCTCAGTATGCCTTCCTTCGGAGGAGAAGTAAAGCCGGCGGTCCCATGTTATAGATTTTGGCATGTTAAAGAACCTTCGACTAATTACACTTGTGCTAAGCTAAATTATAGGTTACATTTGACCAACGCTCTTAGGTTCCAACGTTCGTCGCCAGGAGCCGACTGCGGTGGCATCTAGTAACCAAGTTCTGAACTAGTAGTCGTGGACGGTGGCGTTTGGTTGCATAAGTAGTAACTACTTGAATATTCAATGTCTGCAGTCCTTACTTGAATTAAAAACAGATAACACACACTTAATACAGCCATCACAATTAACACCGGTTATCAGACAGATTCTACACACACCTAAAGTACACGGGGCTACATGACCACGTTGTCGCAGCTCCTAAACTGAGGAACCAACCATTAATACTTTATGCTCTAACTAAAAAATTAAAAAAACAACAACAACCCCTGGCACTATACAGCCCATGACGGGCTAAGGCCGACCAAGCGACCGCTGCTCAGCAATTCGGCCAGCAGATATTGGGGTGACGCGTGATCAGCGCGTCGGGTCCCCTCGGCCGTTAATCTTGGTTTTCGTGATCGGGGCGCTGTCTCACTGTCAGACAGCTACTCAATTGTCCTCACGAGGCTGAGTGCACCCCGTTCCAACCCTCACGTCAGTTTTAAAATCCCTGACGGAGCCGGGGATCGAACCCGGGGCCTCCGGGTGAGAGGCAGGCGCGCTACCCCAACACCACGGAGCCGGTAAAAATTAAAACTATTATTGTAATGTTAGCGGGTTCGGATAAGAAACGTGCGGATGCTAATAAAAGTCATGCGGTTGCGAGGTGGATGCAGATAACGTTTTGTTTATCCACGCAAAACGAAGATCAAACTTAACTAGTTGTTCTGTCTGCTCTTGCATTTATCCATTTATTGTTGTATTCTCTTACTCTTTGACGATTGATCATTTTGAACCATGTAGCGACTAGCATTATTGACTGCGGGGCAGATGTCCACGCTTCTCTGCCCCGTAAAACAACAATCATCATCATCATCAACATTATTTGCGCTTGCCACGGTGGGTGAGTGGTTATCGTGTCGGACTACCAACCCCCAAGCTTGCAGGTTTGCTCCTGGCCGTGGTAATTGATTTTTCAAAGGTGATAAAAATCACGATACGCATGTCATACGATGTTGGCATGTTAAGGAACCCATTTGAATTCAGTAGACCGTGTTCTTAATGATTACCCTTTGGGTGTCAAATAACAAAGCTTGCACCCGGCCATACGTTATATTATTATTAGTAGTAGTAGTCTACAGCTTCTGCATACACTCAAATACATAATACTGATGCCGAAATTTCCTCGATTAAATAAGCAAAAAATATACTTAGAGATCGACTTATATTACATTTGTAGCGATTCGAAGGAAGCTAATGAAGCTTGTAATTTACGTGACCTTAATCTGGTGATCATAAGTTACGGGTCCTCCTTTTAACTTGGAAACTGATTACTGGACGTGACATTTCACTTCAAATAAGCGGGAATCGCACACAGTACGGTTTGGTGAGAAGCAAGCAGCTTGACCACTGCCCCATCACGCCCCGGAGAGCGATTAGAGACCAACATTTGCTTTTGTCATTCTTTTCTTTCACTCATCCCGCGGCGTAGGTGTGTTTGTTAAATCATGCACCACGACTGCGCGGGCAGCTGCAGAAAGTCCGGTGATGGTAAGTTTGAATCCCGGCGCTGACAGCGGCCATCCTGAGTATCTATTTTCTCCCTTTTTTCCACAATCCCTCCAGGCAAATGCCGAAATAGTTCCTTATTTCAAGTTCCGGGGCACCTACCACCATTCCTGTCCCTAATACACAGCTACACACACGCCACTACAGTCATCACATAAATATAGGTTATCAGACAAATTCAACACACACCCAACTACACGGGGCAGATGACCAGGATGTCCTAAACCCCTAAATTGAATCACCAACTCTTTTCTCTCAGTTGAGAACTGTCTTATAGTTAGTAGCTGAACACCGAGTGAATTAGCGTCCTATGTAGACTTTCACAAGCGCCCCCTTGGTTGGAATGAAGGTCAGTGCTGTGTGGTACTGTTGACATGTCTTAAGGTCGCGAGTAAGATGTCACCATTACAACTGTGTGGCTGGACCGGTAGAGTGGGTTTTTACGGGACAATAAGTGTTGGCTCAAGTACTCATCAGTCAGGTGAACTTGGTGTTACCAACGTACATTTTTGTCTTACTGGACCACGATAGCTAGATAATGCAAATTAAGATTTATGATTTGTGTTCGACCCTGACTATTATATGTCAGATAACTGTACTATAATGAGGCTCATTATAGTACAACTTTCATTAAGGTACAGTTTCTCCAACCAATCAGAGCTCAAGATGTATGATGTGTGACCAATTAGGTACTTGCTACCTTCGCACTTGAACACAGAATCCAATATATCGGATTACATGATTTGAAAGCTGACAATGTAAAATATATCCGATCAACCATTGTAGTTATAATGGCCAACACAAAGACAAAATCACCGACATAGAAAGTGCACCGTCCCATATCTTCGCGTAGATTAACTGGCGAATACGAGAAAAGAAATAGCACTGTACCTTAATATCCCCAATCCCAATTTCTACACAGGACATTCTTTCATACGGCAGGCTGTAAAGAAACATATGGCATTGCCAAGCAGACAGAGCACATGCGTGGTGCGTGGGTCAGCGAGCTTGGGAAGCAAAGAGAGCAAACTCGGTGCTTGCACTCCGATCACTAAACTCAAATGACTGAATCTCGACAGATATTTATGAATATTTCTGTTCGAACATAAAATTAAATAAAATAAAGTTATAATTATCGTCGAACATAAACAGTCATATGCAACTCGCCTATAATGGTAATTAAGACACTCGTATGGAAATTCTGTCCCTAATACACTCGTGTCTTAATTATTGCCATTGTAGGCTCGTTGCATAATCTAGCCTACTATTATGATATTGAAGTTGAAAGAGCTGTTGTAGTTGATTCTTCGAAGGGCTTTGAAACATCGTAGACGCGTAAACCTGTGTACTTGGGTGTGTTAGAATCCGTCTGTGATGGCTGTACTACTGGGGCTGGAGCTGAGGCTTGGGTAGGAGGTGACCGTGGCCTTAATTTGGGTACCATCCCGACATTCGCCTGGAGTAAAAGTGGGAAGCCCTGGAAAAACTACTTCTAGGATGGCTGAGGTGGGAATCAAATCAACCTCATCCAGTATACAGCCCTGATCATGCGCCTTCAGATTACCATCATTTTCGATCCATGACCCATTTCTTGCTTGGAAGAATTTTCGAAAACATTGAATCTATGGAAGTAAACCTCGCCAAACTCTTCGCATCAAAAGCCAGAGACTGGTACCGTCGCGGGATATGAAACCTCGCTGAAAGATGGCTCAATACAATATAATCTGACGGTCTCTACTTTGAAGAATAGTTTAATTTCTTGTCAGAAAACTTTCCTAATAAAATTGTCTTAAAAAACGGCATTACTAAACGAGTCGTCCAGTTGCAAAACTGTTTAATCGACTTGTGAATAAGGATCATGACGTAAAATTATTTATTTAATTAGTTTATTTTATTTTGTATTGTTTTGTTTAATTTATTTTGTTTTTGTTTTATTTTTATTTAGTTTTGTTTACTTTGCTTTTTGTTTTATTTTGATTTTGTTTTGTTTATTTTGTGTTGTTTTATTTTGTTTTCCAGAAAACAAACATAAAACCAAAAACGAAAAACACGAAGCAAAAAGAAAAATTCAAAAACAAAAGCAAAAGCGGAAAAAATCGAGAAACACAAAGCGAAAAGCAAAATTCAAATAAAAGCAAAAGCAGAAAACAAACACAAAACCAAAAACAAAAAACACAAAGCAAAAAGAAAAAAAAGTAGAAAACAACAAACACAAAAGATACGCGAGGCAAAGTCCAGAGAAACGTTTCTCATGAAAATGATTCTTATTCACAAGGGGATTAAACGAGTTTTGCAACTGGACGACTCAAATGTGGCATCCCCTGTACCTAAGCTGAGCTTCACGTTATCCCAGTCCCAGTGTAGATCACTCCTATGGCACTGAATATTAAAAAGCCTATTCATCAGATGTTTGACCCCGCAAGGAGTCGTAGCCATAAAATTCACATTTAAAAGTTATTGGCCAGATGTCGCTTAACCGCTGAAATCTTATTCCAACCCTTTAACTCGTGTAGTGCCCGAGAGTTTAAGTACACACTAAAACAATCTCTCGCTGGAGCGTGGCAAGACGGAAGTGGTGGTGCTGGAGTGATTTCTTGGAAATGCTCCATTGGCGATATCTTGAGCTAGGGCGTCTCCACCCACGCACAGTTTGCATTGCTAATCGAGTTTCCCGCATGAGAGCTCTGCAAGTCAAATCCAAGATCCTCTCCTCTTTCCCCTGTTTGCATGCTAATTCAGCCCGTTATTTGTGACGTCACGGTTGCTTCTGGGAACGCACAAGGCGTCTTATGTCTTCTCTTTGCTTCTTAGTTGTTCCGTTTTAGACTATGAAACAATCTTCTCCATGCCAGAAACAACACAAAATATGCAAGAACTTCAGTGGAGGCTCGTAATATCTTCTCAGGGTAGGAGAAGTAAGAATTATTATGATTCTTGAGTGTTAGTTAGTGACTGAGGTTTTAAAGGGCGGAACAGCGAGGTCATCTACCCCTATTACAGATTTACTCGTAACACGTGTTTAGAACTCGCTGTACACGAATATTAAATTAATTACTTATAGAAGACATATTGGCTTCACGGCCAAGTAATTTAAACTCGGCAAATATTCAAGGTTTTTGCCGTGTCTTTTACGGGGTACTACGTCAGGCTCATCAGTGGGCTCTTGGTGACCGTGCCTGGACCACCGCAAGAGATAGTGAACCATGAATGAATGAATAAATAAATGAATGAATGAATACAGGTTATTTCATTCCCGTCGGCTAAACTACAGTGAGATCCTTCTCTGCAGAACGGAACCTCGCAGGCACCGTGTAACGGATGGGGAACTTAGACAAGCCGCCTGTTGAGCAAGGCACTGGCGTTAGCAGTAGCGTAGCGCCCAACTAGATCAACGCATTTACACTTATCAACGTATTTAATAATCATCATTAATTACATGAATTTCACGGTAGTTGCTGGAAATGCAGCCCTTCATTGCACCGACGTAGGAAGTTTTGGTACACTCACTGTAATTCATCCTCATTGATATCTGGTATCAGTGTAGTACACGGATTGTTTCTATATACATTTTGTTTGAGATTCCCCCACATGTAAAAATCGCACAGCTCTGAAACACACGAACACATTTCCTGGAAATCATCTTCTTGAGAAGATAAGTTTTCACTAGGAAAATCCGATGTTTTGTTCTATACCTAACCTTGTTTACGGGATACGGGATAGGCTACAGTACTTCACCTTAAGTTGTAATTATCTCAACTAAGGCATCTTGCCAGCTCCGTATGTAATAAATGGGGTGGCAGCTTCCGTTACTTTCCGACCCTTTCTTGTGTAATCAGCAATCTTGCGCTGACTCTACGATCTTCACCCGTCACACAGCCCCGGCGAAGTTCCGTTCTATAGAGAAGCCTCTCACTGTAGTAGAACCCGACACACCAGTCTCTGTCGCGACGCAGTAACGCATTTTAGTTCCTTCACGCCTCCTCTGAACCACGTGACATGTCGTGCCTCGACGAATCCCAATGTTGCAACATCGTTCATTCTCTGCTTGGACTTGAACGTGGGAACATAATACTAACGCAATGTAGGGAGAGCTTCACTCACTCACCTTGTTGTTGTGCAACAACTAGACAACATGCACTCCGCAGCCGCTAGAAACGAGTTTATTTTATTTAGCGTATGGCTTTACAGATGGAAATGAAAATCCACAGCCTGCTTCCAGTCTCCGACCGGGTCAGGAATGGAATGAATGAAGCCCCCATCTAGCGGCGAGGATATGAACTGTGCCGGCTACCGAGGCCTGACGCAGTCCTCCGGGGCAATGATTAAATGAATGACAGATGAAATGAAATGATTGTGGAGAGTGTTGCTGGAATGAAATTTTGACAGGGAAAACCGGAGTACCCGGAGAAAAACCTGTCTGCCTCCGTTTTGTCCAGCACAGATCTCACATGGAGTGACCGGGATTTGAACCACGGACCCAGCGGTGAGAGGCCAGCGTGCTGCCGCCTAAGCCACGGAGGCTCGGCTTTACAGATACAATATGTAATTTTCCACAGAATAAATAGTAGGTCTATACACAATTGCATATCCTTGCAAACATCTCTTTTGAATTTCTCCTTTTTCGACAACTGACAAAGTATTCCAAGCTATGCTACTAATTTGGTTTTACACATTTTGAAGCAACAAAATAAACATATATTGCTTAGATTTATATTTAAAGTTCAATAATTCACACAAGGGCACTCCTATAAGTATAACATCCAACTTGAAGTTTTGGTGTCTTGCTGCTTTAAAGGCCAAAAAGAAGCAGCTATTTAAATTGATCAAGTTCTGACGACGACGTCGTTACTGGCGGTTCTTGGTTATATTCCATGTTCATTCATTATTGTATCTTGACCGGGAGAGAGATATGTCCGGTCGCCTGTTCGCTGTTGCTCGCTTAGCACCACCCAGGGGTCACGTGTATGGTACTTTCAGGTGAAACCTACGGTCGTGAGCAACAATGGACCCCCAGGAACGAGTGATTAATGATCAATGAGTACTGTCCTCTTTCAACTAGTTCTAAAATAACATAGAAAGTAAACTATTGGGCGTGAAATTGTGATTCATGTTTCCGTAAGCTCAGGGAAATGCTGCCTTTCATCCTAATCACAATTACGTAGATCGTTCAATAAGTAAGTTAGGCTACACATATCGTCCGGCGCCAGGCGCATTGCGCAACATGGGCGTTGCAGTTTCCGAAGAGAGGGAATCTGTAGTGCTTCCCGCAGCGACGGTTCTGTTGCGGTACTAGTAAGAGGTGCATCGTACTGAGCGAGTGAAATGGCGCGGCAACTGGAAACCTATTCCAAAGTGGAAGTACGTGGTACCGTACGATTCTTGTGGGCAAAACGGCTGAATTGCTCAGAGATTCACCGTGAAATTGTGGCGGTGTATGGACCAAATGCAATGTCGCGGCCAGCAATTATTGTGAAATGGTGCCAACAATTTGAGCACGGCCGGACAGATGTGTGTGATGCCGTGCGGGAAGGAAGGCCATCAACATCGACCACAGAAGACAATATTCGATGGTTCGATGAAATGATTCGCTTCAATCGCACAGTGTGCATCCCAGAAATTGCACAGCAGTTCAGCATATCCATAGGCAGTGCTCTTGCCATCGTGCGAGACCATCTGCAGTATTGGAAATTGAGCTCACGTTGGGTGCCGCGATCTCTGACACCCGCCCACAAAGACGCACGGTTCCTGGTGTCGTCGCTCTTCCTTCAACGTCACGCTGTTGAAGGCAACGAGTTCCTACGCCGCATCATTACAGGTGATGAGGCATGGGTGCATCATTTCACGCCGGAAACAACGAGGTTGTCTATGGAATTGAGAGACACATCCTCGCAGGTGCGGAAGAAATTCAACGTTACGCCAGATGTCGGGAAGGTCATGGCCACCGTGTTCTTCGATTGTGAAGGCGTTGTGTACACCGAGTTTATGTGGAAGGGCACGACCATTACAGACGATCCTTGTTGTCAAACATTGACGTCGCTGCGCAACGCTGTAAAAACCATGAGACGTGGAAAGTTAAGCCGAGGCATTGTTCTCATGCACGACAATGCAACCCTGCACAAAGCGCGCGCAACACAGGCTTTGCTGCAACGTTTTCAATGGGATGTAAGGAAGGATCTTGTCATACTGACTGGATCTGGCACCATGCGATTTCCATCTGTTCGGCAGCGATTTGACATTGATGAACAGGTCCAAACAGCGAACAGCGGTTCTCCCATGGCTCCATGACCAAGGAGCGGACTTCTATCGTCAAGGAATTGAACGATTCGTAGACCGTGTCAACCGTTGCTTACAGAGGCTTGGTGACTATGTCGAATAATAGTGTGATGTATCTGTGCCCCTTTGCATTACAGTGTGTCATTCAATGAACAGTAGGCTACTTGATCTGCCATACTCATGTGTAACTTAATTTTTTGAATGCCCCTCGTATGTACAAACCGTATCCTGCCAAACTTGACCCAGCGGCGCACAAGATATTTTGTTTAGATTTTAAAAGTAACGCGAGCGATCAGCCGAGCTAGGACAGTCCCACTCCTGGCCATGCCTCCCCGGTCATGTCGCGGCAGTGACTGGTGTGTCGGGCTCAAACCCTATAACCGGGCATTCTCAACCCGGTGCTCTTTGGATCAAATTTGGATCTCTCGTCACAGGAGTACATGCGGGCACAAGCTTCCCTGGGATGCATTCTTCAATTCAAATTTAATTGCACGAACCGGAATTATAGCAGCTTCGGAGGCGTAGTTGGTAGCATGCTGAGCTTCTTTGCCCAAGATCGTTCGTGGGTTCAAACCCAGCCAAAGTCGTCGGATTTTTAAGAGCGTTAAAATCCCTCAGTATGCCTTCCTTCGGACGGGAAGCAAAGGTGGCGGGCCCATGTCATAGATTTATGGCATGTTAAAGAACCTTCCACTAACTGCAATTGTGTGAAGCTAAATTTGTAGGTTAGATTTGATTAACGTTCTATTAGTTGCAACGTTCGCCGCTTGGTGCCGGTTGCATCTAGTAGCAAGTCCACTGCTAGGTGTCGTTGACGGTAGCATTTGGTAGCAAAAATAGGAACTACTTGAAATTGATCGTCTGCAGTCCTTACCTGAATTACAGATAACACACACTAATACAGCAATCAAAAAATTAACATCGGTTATCAGACAGATTCTACACACACCCAAAGTACACGCGCTACATGACCGCGTTGTCGCAGCCCCTAAACCGAGGAACCAACTAACCAACATTCAGCATGGTGCCTTACATATTGTTTTATCCCTCTGTTGGGGGGTGGGAAAAAACAGGGTAGTGTAGATGTATTAATTTAGGGGATGTTTCCAAAAAGGGGTAGTTTCCCGTAATTGGGGGAGACTACTAGTGTAATGTGTTGGTGTGAGGATGTGATCTGTTGGGGGGTGTTCCTACAGGGTGCGTCTACCTGTTAGGGGATGAATGTCTAAGAGTGAGCTATTAACTCAGTCTGCCAATTAAGTATGAGCGAGCGTTTAGCGAGCTCACGTGCAGAGTCGACAACTTGGCACGCTGCAGTCTGGCTGCTTGCTCGAATACAATGGGATTCCTGACGGTGCAGTTCCTGGCCTTCACGGTCAGGGGCAATTAGGACTAAGGTCAGGTTGGGTGTAGGGATGTAAAACTAGGTGAAATGAGTAGTAGATGTGTGTGTTTACTGACCAAGTATTTATTGGTCAGTGGCGATGATGTACTGTCCCTTTAGGTCGTGGACAAGTATAAAACAAAGTACAAAGTGTGTGAAATACAAAAGTGTTCTGGTTTAGGTGTTACAATAATTAGGAATCTGAGCACACGGCTAGTTCTCACCTGGTGACGTAGTGAAGAGCTGGAACGGACCTCGAGGAGCAGTGCCGCTGGCCACGAATAGATAATTGGGCTCTTCTGGGTCTAGCTTTTAAGGCTTTCCCCCACTGCTTAGTCGGTGTTTCCTCATTGTTGCTGCTCCAGTTAGCGTGTTTGTGTATGTGTTGTGTATGCGTGGCTGTCAGCAATACTGCTGGGCCTGCTTGTGTCAAAGAAGTGTGTAAGGCTTATGGCATGCCTATGAGGGTGGTTTCGGTGAAAGATGAAGGGGTGGGTCCTAGGGGTACTGCCCCTGGGCTGTACAATATCCTTTTGATCGTATCGTATAGTGGGCTGTTTAGAAATTGAACTATAAATAAATCACGGCATTGGTCACCGAGTCGTTGCTAAATTTAAGGTGTAGAGTTTATACAATAATTTCGGGCGACCCCACCCCCTTCCCCTACCCCCGGGGCTCACATCTAGTGGGACGTGGGTTGGTGACCACAGGGCACCAGCTGAGTCCGGCATTGCTTCCACTTACTTTGTGCCGAGCTCCTCTCCGTCTTCTTTTCTGTCGACCTCACTTGGTCAACTCTTGTTCTCTTCAACCCCGACGGTATTAGGGTATCTGAGGCATAGGGAGACTCTTCCTTTCCCGCCTTAATTGGCCCTTGTCGCATCTTTTCTGATTCCCTCCTTCTGCGAAGGGTCAGCCTTATTTTTCTTTTCTGTTATCTTCTGCCTTCTGCTCAAGGCCCTCAACAAGGCAGGGTGTATGTAGCCCCACCCCTTCTGGTGCACCCAGGATATTGCTACACCCTCAGGGGCTCACGGCTGGTGAGTTCGGGAGTTGGTGACCGCGAGGGATACCTGAACTGGGTCTGGTTTCCACCCCCCCCCCCCTTATCCATTCCCTCTGGGGCGGACCCTCTCCTCTTTCACTTTCCTATCTGCCTTTCATGGCTCTCCTTTCTTCCAAGTCCCTCAATCCGCATTCTTCGAGGGTTGAGGGCATTTCTTTTCCTCCTGTCCTTTATTTGCCTTATTCTCCTTTTGTTTTCCCTTTCTTCTTCTAGTAGACCTATATAAGTTAGTAACCTAGATGTTAGGCCCCTTAAAACAACAATTATCATCATATTTCGGGCGTATCCGCGACAGGTAATGCTAGTAAATAATAATTTTGAGCCAATTTCGTATTTGATAACTAATTAAATTTCGCTAAAATCCACTTCTAGTGGCATGAAACATGAATGTATTCATAATGTGGCAAGAATTGGGTAAAATTTCGTTTCTATCACAAATGCCACAAACTCTACCGATATCCTACGCTCGGATCTCGGGAGTGTGGGACCCATTTCTCTGCATCCTTGTTATCGTACAACATGTTCCGTTGTGTTTATCATTTGTGATATCTTACTTTCTCGTTCAGTAAATCTCCTCGCTCGTTTCCTGGGACCCTCCAGTGGTAGAAAGTGGAGTCAAGGTGCATACTGACCGATGCATGCGGGAGATAGGTCTGACATGAAACATCACTGGAACCAGCTAAACCTCTGGGAACTGAATAAGATGCCAATTACTGCAGCAGTAATGTAACTAGGGCTCAAGTACCGACTAAAATACATGGAAAATGGAAGGATATAAGTTGGTGGAATAATCAGCAGTTCAGTATGTGGCTGAACCATATCAGATATGTGACTGAGTAACAAACCCTGTTGTGATGTACTGGGTACTATTTTATATAACATTACTGTAATACATATTGGTAAAACTTGATAATTATATAGACTACTACTATTTCTTCTTCTTACCATCTCCCATCTCATGAAGAAGTTGATGTTCCACTTAGCCAGCTTTGATCCGGATAGTCTACTGCAGCCCTAAAAGCATCTCCAGAATTAAGAAGGAAGGTTGGGTGGGAGGAAGGATGGAAGGATGGAAGGAATGGAGGTAGGAAGGAAGGTTGGAGGGGAGGGCGGAAGGAAGGAAGGAAGGAAGGAAGGAAGGAAGGAAGGAAGGAAGGAAGGGAGGGACGGAGGAAGCAATGGAGGCTGGAAGAAAAGAAGATAAAGAGGAAGGGAGGAATAAAGGAAGGAAGGGAGAGACGGAGGAAGCAATTGAAGGTGGAAGGAAAGATGAAAGAGGAAGGGAGGAATAAAGGAGTGAAGGAAGGAAGGAAGGGAGGGAGGGACGGAGAAAGCAATGGAGGGTGGAAGGAAGGAAGATAAAGAGGAAGGGAGGAATAAAGGAGGGGAGGGAGGAAGGAAGGAAGGGAGGCAGGGAGGAAGCAATGGATGGTGGAAGGAAGGAAGAAAGAGAGGAAGGGAGGAATAAAGGAGGGGAGGGAGGAATGAAGGAAGGGAGAGACGGAGGAAGCAATGGAGGGTGGAAGGAAGGAAGAAAGAGAGGAAGGAAGGAATAAAGGAGGGGAGGGAGGAAGGAAGGAAGGGAGAGACGGAGGAAGTAATGGAGGGTGGAAGGAAGGAAGAAAGAGAGGAAGGGAGGAATAAAGGAGGGGAGGGAGGAAGGAAGGAAGTGAGAGACGGAGGAAGCAAAGGAGGGTGGAAGGAAGGAAGATAAAGAGGGAGGGAGGAATAAAGGAGGGAAGGAAGGAAGGAAGGAAGGGAGGGAGGGACGGAGAAAGCAATGGAGGGTGGAAGGAAGGAAGATAAAGAGGAAGGGAGGAATAAAGGAGGGAAGAGAGAAAGGAAGGAAGGGAGGGAGGAAGGAAGGGTGATAGTAAGGAAGGGAGGAAGAGAAGGTAGGTAGGGAGGAGAGCAGGGAGGAAGGAAAGGAAGAGGGTTGGGAGGGAGGGAGGAGGGGAAGGATGATGGAAGAAAGGAAGGGAGAGAGGTAGGAGGGAAGGAAGGGAGAAAGCAATGGAGTGTGGAGGGACGGAAGGAACGGAGGAGGGGAGGGAGGAAGAAAGGAAGAGGGTTGGGAGGGAGAAGGGAAGGAAGGGAGGAATGAAGGAAGGAAGCAATGGAGGGTGGAAGGAAGAAATAATAATAATGCTATTGGTTTTACGTCCCTTTTAATTACTCTGGGTTTTAGAGACGCCAGGGTGCCGGAATTTTGCCCCGAAGGGGGTCTTTAACGTGCCAGTAAATCTACTGACACGGCTCCCTCACATTTTCTCACCCTCAAATGCCAGCTGACTGCGCCAGGATACGAACCTGCAACCTTGGGCCCAGCAAGCGAGAACGTTACCGCTGAGCCGCGCAGCCAGTCGGAAGGAAGGAAGGGTTGGAGGGGAGGGGGAAGAAAGGAAGAGGGGAGGGAGGAAGAAAGGAAGGTAGGTAGGGAGGGAGGAAGGAAGGGTGGAGGGGAAGGGCGAGAGTTAGGAGGGAAGGAAGGGAGAGAGGGAAGAAGCAATGGAGTGTGGAAGGAAGGAAGGGTTGGTGGGGAGGGGGGAAGAAAGGAAGAGGGGAGGGAGGAAGAAAGGAAGGTAGGTAGGGAGGGAGGAAGGAAGGGAGGAGGAGAGAAAGGATGAATGGAAGGAAGGCAGGAAGGAGATGTTCATCCCTACTGAAGACACCTTGCTATGTCTACAATACGTTTTGTGTATCGGAGCAGAATACTTTTGAATCTGAAACATCATCGTGTTAAAATCCTTCACGATAGAGAAAAACACTGTTCGTTCCTTTATTCCAGCCTTCCCACTTCACAAAAATGTGGTTTTCTACCCTTTACGAGTTTTGCTACATTGTGGTCATGTAGCTCGGGTATTTTTGGGTTTGGATGTATGTGTTTGGAATCTGTCTGATAATCTGTATTATTCTGATGGCCATAGTAATGTGTATGCACTTGTGGTTGGGGCTTAGTGGACGTAGTAAAGGCTCCATCCCGGCATTTGCCTGAAGTAGCAGTGGGAAACCACTTCCAGGAAGGCTGAGGTAGGAATCGAACCCACTTATTCTCAGTTTTGCCTCTCGAGGCTGATTGTACCCCGTTCCAGTCCTCACACCAGAATTAAATTTCTTGGCAGAGCCAGGAATTGAATCCGAACTTCCGGGGCGACATCCATGAAGACCTAAAGTTTTCGACACATCTTGCTGTGAGATGAGGGATAAAAGTAACGGTGAATATGAACCTGATTGGAATTAGGACTTAAGACCTCTTGCTGTAAGAAACATACAGTATATGTCTAATGACTGATGTATCTCACGATTACATGATTAAACAAAAGAGAGGCCACAGTGGAGCAGTTCCGCGTGCCAGCTCCTTATAGGGGGCGCGCGAGGCGTGACGGGCCGGCAGGTGATGTATGGGGAAAGTCCCCAGCTCCACTCACTCCTTCACTCTTCTCATCTGTTACACCCTATTACAGGATTTTTTTTCCCCCGCAGGGAATGGATATTTTGAATATATGGAGGGAGGAGATGGAAGTAGTTTGTGTGATTATCATCCGTACCCTTTTGGAGTTGAAGTCCTTGTTCTCCTATTTTTCTTTTTAGGCCACGTTTCTTTTGGGCAACTACAGACACTCCGGGTAGGGGACCAGTCCTACCAAGAGGGTCCATGAATTTAAGTACCTAGAATCGCTTTTCACGGAGGCAGAAATCAATGTCAGGTTCCAAGCAGGAAACTGAACTCTCTACAGCTTAAAACTGCTTCTTCGGTCCAGATGTCTCTCCAGACAGTTCAAAATTCGTCTTTATAAAACTCTGATCCAACCCTTTGTACTACATATGGATGTGAGACATGGAGTATCCGAAAACAGGACTTTCATAAACTACTCGTATTTGAGAGAAAAGTTCTTCGGACCGGTGAGGGATGTACACACGGGTGAATGGAGGATTAGACACAATCATGAAGTAGAAGACCTGTACCATCATGCCAGCATAGCTGGAACCATCAAAACCAGAAGACTGCAGTGGGCTGGACATGTAGCCCAGATGGAAGACCACCGATGGCCACGGAAGCTACTGGATTTCATCCCCACAGGAAGGAGACCACCAGGGAGACCAAGGAAGCGGTGGAGTGATGGACTCCATGAAGACTGCAGCAGGCAGCGATACGTGTGGACAGTTGGCGGATGGCAGCTAGGGATAGTCGACGATGGAGAAGGATACTTGTAGCAGCGCGCGGTCCACTGGGCCTGATCGCGTAGAAGAAGGAGGAGAAAGAGGAGGAGAATAACAAGGAGAATAAGAATAAGGATGACGATGAGGATGAGGAAGAGGAAGAGGATGAGGATGAGGACAGAAGAAGAATATAAGAAGAAGATCGTATAACGTCCTTATTTCATTTTGAAAGTTTGTCTTTTTTAAAATAGTACCAGGACATAATGTTGAGAATGATTTTAAATACACTATACATAGAAATTCACGGCTAAAGTAATTAAGCGGTTGGATGTTTTCCAACAACGTTGCCTTAGACGAATTCTTGGAGTCTCTTATCGTGATCATGTCACAAATGAATAGACTACGTCTTAAGAAGATCAGACTCAGTAAAACGACTGTAACTGAGCGTCGGATGTAACTTGCTGGCCACGTCCTCCGCATGGCCGAATACCGTCACCCACGAACTGTACTAAGATGGATACCACTGGGAGAAGAAAGGAAACAAGGCCGGCCTCGAAGAACTTGGCGTCAAACAATGAGAGAAGATCTCAGGACCATTGGCATCTCTTGGGATGATGGCGAAGCTGTTGCGATCGATTGACAACGCTGGAGAAGACTTGCTGCCCAATGTGCCTTGCACAGGGCCTAATGATGATGATAAGCTTCTTTGAAAATACTGAGGGCTTGTTCACCTTATCTATTACCGTAGGTCCCCCAGGGACTCACATCTAGTGGGACGAGGGTTGGCGACCACGGGACCCCAGCTGAGTCTGGAATTGCTTCCACTTACTTGTGCCGGGCTCTTCTTCGTCTTCTTTCCTGTCGACCTCCCTTGGTCAACTCTTGTTCTTTTCAGACCCCGATGGCATTAGGGTATCCGAGGCCTAGGGAGTCTTTCACTTTCCCGCCTTGTCTCCTCTTTCCCGATCCCTTCTTCTTCGGGGGGTCAGACCTCTTGTTTTCTTTTCATTATATTTCCTTTTCTCTTTAAGATTCCCGCACTGTTTTTTGTTTGTTTTGTTAATTGGCTCTCCGTGTATCTAAATTCCATTTAGCGATTTTTTGCATCTACACTCCATTTTGTAGGTGTTTCCGATCTATGTTGCATTTTGTAAGTCTTTTCGATCTACAGTAAATTGCATTTTGCGAGTGTTTTCAACCTCAATTGCATTTTGTAAGGATTGACAATATAAATTGCTTTTTAGTAAGTCCTTCAATATAGGGGATGGGATTTTTGTGAGTATTTTGAATTTTAATTGCATTTTGTATTTTCAACCTAAGCCGCTTTTTGCAAGTATTTTCAATCGAAATTGCATTTTGTATGGTGGGCATTTTGCAAGTATTTTGATTCTTAATTGCATTTTGTGGGTATTTTGAATCTAAATTACATTTTGTAAGTATTTTCAATCTAAATTGCATTTTGTAAGTATTGTCCATCCAATTGAGTAGTTAAAATCTACCATACATTTTGTAAGTATTTTCAATCTAAATTGCATTTTGTAAGTATTGTCCATCCAATTGAGTAGTTAGAATCTACCATACATTTTGTAAGCATTTTCAATTTCAATTATATTTTGTGACTATTTTGAATTTCAATTGCACTTTGTGAGTATTTTGGAATCTGAAATGCACGTTTTTCAATTATATTGCATTGTGTGTTTTCAATTTCAATTACATTTTGTAAGTATTTTGAACCTCAATTGCATTTTGTTCTCATTTGCATTTTGTAAATTTTTGAATTTCACTTGCATTTTGTAGGTAAAGTATTTCGACTCCACATTGCATTTTGTACGTATTTTGAACCTAAACTACATTTTGGGCGTTTTTTTTCAATCTATTCCTTTTGTGAGTATTTTCGTTCTAAATTCCCTTTTGTAAGTATTACCGCTCTCCATTTGTGAGTAGCTTCAAACTGAGTTCCTTTTTGTAAGTATTTTCCTCTCACTTAATTTTCGTTCTGGTTTCCATTTCATTGTCATTTTCACTATCACCCAGACCATTAGGGGCCGATAACCTAGATGTTAGGCCCCTTAAAGCAACAATTATCATCATCATATTTCCGTAGGAGAAGCTTTACTAACTCCGCTGAACGGCTAATTCCGCAGCACCTGGAATTTAGGCCTACTGTTTCTGCAGAGATACCCCAGTGTATGAGACGAGTTCATCTAACCAGTTGTGTTGAGTCAACTTCTTACTGTCGACCAAAGTATTATGTGTACTCGAGTTTGAAGGTTGTTTGTGAAGTAGCCAATAGACCTACATAAAATCCAATAACATCATCATTTTCGTCGTTCTATTTTACGTTAGGTCATATAGGTTTGGAATTTTTAATTTATATTTTAATATTTCTTATCGCAGTTGAAACACAAAAAGTGCACGTTTTTAAGCGTGTTTCAACCATGCGTCACATTTAAGAATTATTATCTTTCAACCATGCGTCACATTTAAGAATTATTATCTCAAAAACCCTTCATCAGATCGAATCCAAATTTTAACACAATATACATTGGAAAGTTGTATAACTGGTTTATTAATTTCAAAATTGTGTGTGCCCAAGAAACAAAGCTGTTATCATTTTTGTAAGGTAACTTTTTCTCGGCTCGGGGTGGTTGGAAAATGTAGTTCTTGGTTGCGTTGTAATCGTTATATATCAAAAAGTTATGCTGTATGACTGTGAAATACGTAAATTAATTCACTTATTGTATATCGGTTTGTATTTGTACGAAGAAATAACACATGGTTCACCTGCTAGCCGCACCGGAAAAAAACTGTACAGCGTTGCCGAAATGGTGCCCACACGCATCATGGCGCGTCTCGCTCGGAAGTGATGGGCTCCATCTCAGCAACGCTGTACAGCTTTTCCCGGAGCGGCTAGCTGGAGAACCATGTGTTATTTCCTCGTACAAATTCAAACCGATATGAAATAAGTGAATTAATTTACGTATTTCACAGTCATACAGCATAACTTTTTGATGTATAACGATTACAACGCAACCAAGAGCTACATTTTCCAACCACCCCGAGCCGAGAAAAAGTTACCTTACAACAATGATAACAACTTTGTTTCTTGGACACACAACATTGTGAAATTAATAAACCAGTTATACAACATTCCAATGTATATCGTGTTAAAATTTGGATTCGATATGACGACGGGCTTTTGAGATAATAATTCTTAAATGTGACGCATGGTTGAAACACGCTTAAAAACGTGCACTTTTTGTGTTCTAACTGAGATAAAAAATATTAAAATATAAATTAAAAAATCCAAGCCTACATGAACTAACGTAAAATAGAACGACGAAAATGTTGATGGTATTGGATTTTATGTAGGTCTATTGGTTACTTAACAACCTTCAAACTCGAATACACATAATACTTTGGTCGTCAGTAGTTTCCCTTGGCTATGAATTTCGGAATGGCAAATGCTACCACCTGTTGGTAAAATCGTGAAAACCGGTGTTGTATTTTGTTTGTGAACTATTTATAAATACTTCTTCGGCGATGCATTTATACGAGAGTGATAGTAATGAAGCATAGGCCCATTATTAGACTTATCATATTGCGGTTGGTTGGTTCCTTAGTTTAGGGGCTGCGACAACGCGGTCATGTAGCCCCGTGTACTTTGGGTGTGTGTAGAATCTGTCTGATAACCGGTGTTAATTGTGATGACTGTATTAGTGTGTGTATCTGTTTTTTTAATTCAAGTAGGGACTGCTACTTTGAATTTTCAAATAGTTCCTACTTTTGCCGCCAAGCGCCACCGTCAACGACTACTAGGCCTAGTTCAGAACTAGCTACTAGACGCCACCGCAAGGTGACTCGGGTTTATCCCTAGAAAGTTATCACTTTTTGTGTTGGATGATTTACACAACCCATTGCCAGAAGAAATGTTAAGAACTGAATTTATGTTGTAAATATGTAGTAATTAAATATCTCTTAATTTTTTGAAACCATTTCCCTTAATTTGTCATGGTTACCATCCCCTTAATATTGCGGATTTAGTCGAGTCTCCTCGATTTGAAATTTATTTTGGATTTTATGGCTCCTATTATAGCTTCAACATACATTTGTTTCTTTTATCAGTACTCAGTGGTCGGATGAAAGCAATAGCATAATGATCAGGGTTGACAACTAAAGTTTACGGAATATTACAAAGTTCGAGTTGCTCGATACATAAAATAGAGAGAGATTTATTTTTGTCACTCAAACTAGTTTTTTATGATTGCATTCATTCTAGGTATTGATGTATTTTCTGTAGGAGGGGCATTGCTGTCTTTCCTGTAGGAGAGGTATCTTACTCCTTCTGGGGTTGGTGGTGGGACAGGGAATTAATACCACCCGGTCATCCTTCTGAAGGATGCAATGCGCTTGATGAGCTATGTGATCAGACTCAATGTCTGAGGTGTTCAATACTGGTGGGACATGACATGACCCGAATTTGTCGGGATTACAGGCAGAATGTATGCTTTCGATGGAAATAATAATTCATTGAACACATTTGGCAGGTTCATTCTTCTATTATATGGCGAGCCGAACATGTCTTCAGACACTCCCGGCACTAAAAGCCACACCCTAAATAAAAATAAATAAATAAATAAATAAATAAATAAATAAATAAATAGCCTACCAAGAAATATAGCATATTCTTTCAATAATGCAAAATTTCTAAAATATAATTTTCCTTTCTTCATATTCAGTTTATGATTGGGATATATTTTTGCCCAGCTTTAGTGCAGGACGTTCCTAATGAAAAATGAAAATCCACAGCCTGCTTCCAGTCTCCGACCCCAGGAATGGAATGAATGAAGCCCCCATCTAGCGGCGAGGATATGGACTGTGCCGGCTGCCGAGGCCTGATTCACTCCTCTGGGGCAATGATTAAATGAATGACAGATGAAATGAAATGATAGTGGAGAGTGTTGCTGGAATGAAATGTTGACAGGGAAAACCGGAATACCCGGAGAAAAACCTGTCTGCCTCCGTTTTGTCCAGCACAGATCCCACATGGAGTGACCAGGATTTGAACCACGGACCCAGCGGTGAGAGGCCGGCGTGCTGCCGCCTAAGCCACGGAGGCTTGTTAGGACGTTCCTAATAAATAATTTAATAATGCAGCCAAATGGCCAGTTATATACATTCAAGTTGGTTCACAACAGAATTGACACAATGATAATATTCTATCTATACAACCCATCACGTGATCACTCACAGTGCTTCCCACACATACGACAAACACAGTCGGCGCATGGCTCATGAAAACCTATGGTCCTACAACACTTGTGATGGAAACCATGCACTGCATATCTGGTAACAAGATGTCTGAGCTGATAATTTGCTTCTTTCCAGTCCGTCGTTATCATGGCATCCGTGGTGTAAAATTCCATTCAAATATCATTTTTCTTTGCTATGTGTTCTCTGACTACCTCTTTGAAGGCCGGCGTGGGCGCAAGTAGCATTTTCAAGCATAGTTTCTTTAGATAGTTCGTTAACTAATCTAGATCTTGTGTACCTGGATTCTCCCATAACTGTTTTATCATTTCAAACGATCTTGTTGACTTCGTCGTTATGCCTGGGTCTAACGTTATGCGTTACGTTTATGGCGTGTGTGACGTCATCATGTTGTTCAGTGCATATGCACCGAGTCTGAGTTTACTCCTGGGGTCTGGCGTTATGCGATACGGAGACGGCGAGTGCGTGACGTCAGACAGGAATACAGGGTGACTCCTAAAGAAGTGTGCAAGATGTCAGACAGGAATACAGGGTGACTCCTAAAGAGATGTACACGATGTCAGATAAGAATACAGGGTGACCCTTAACGAGGTGTACAAGATGTCAGACAAGAATACAGGGGGCCTCCTAAAGAGATATACAAGACGTCAGATAAGAATACAGGGTGACTCCTAAAGAGGTGTACACGATGCCAGACAGGAAAACAGGGTGACTCCTAATGAGGTGTAAAATATGTCAGACAAGAATACAGACAAGAGATATACAAGACGTCAGATAAGAATACAGGGTGACTCCTAAAGAGGTGTACACGATGTCAGACAGGAAAACAGGGTGACTCCTAATGAGGTGTAAAAGATGTCACACAAGAATACAGGGTGACTCCTAAAGAGGTATACAAAACGTCAGATAAGAATACAGGATGACTCCTAAAGGGGTGTATAAGATGCCAGATAAGAATGCAGGGTGACTCCTAAAGAGGTCTACAAGATGTCACACAAGAATACAGGGTGACTTCTAAAGAGATATACAAGATGCCAGGTAAGAATACAGGGTGCCTCCTAAAGAGGTCTGCAGGATGTCAGAGCAAAGTACAGGGTGACACTTAACGAGGTGTATAGTATGTTAGATTCAATTCAAATACAGGTGACCCTTAAAGAGGTTTGCAAGATATCAGATTCAAATAATGGATGACCCTTAAAGAGTTGTAAAAGATGTCAGACTCAAATACAGTGTGACAAAGAGGTGCCCGCGCGGGAAGGCTAAGTTAATGGGTAATGGAGTATGTTGAAAGAGCCCTCCTGAGCCTTTCTAACATGTGTAGCATTTGTAGCATGCGTCATTTGAAATGACATAAAGTCTAGTCTCTCAGACTGACTGTATCTTTTTAAGAAGCGCGCTTTAACCTTTTACAGCTTCCTTAAGTCGGTTGTCGTCAGCCTATCCCAAATAATCTCTATCCCGTAAGTCAGAATAGGAATAATGTTGGCATCGAATATAGCAATGGCAGTCTTCAGAGACAGTTTGTTGAGATGCTTAATTTCGTATATTGCTTTTAATGCCTCAGAAGCTCGTAATTTTATGTGTGGTTTGTATGGAACTGCGCCCAAGCTTCACTAATGACCCTGGTCATTAGCATCAAACTTGTAAATGTGGCAGTGGAACTGCGCCCATTGAGAGCGGTCAGGTAGATTCCCTCTCTCCACCCCTCTACCGAATTATGTTGTGTCGAGTGGTGTGAGTTTTTAGTGACTCATTTCAAAACGGTTGTGTCTTGATTTCGAACAAGTCAAAAACCGTCCAGATTGCGAACAACTAAATATACCCTGTCCAGATTGCGGACAAGAGATTAGTGTTGGCCTGGGATACATAAAACAGGTACAGTTTTCAAAACAGACTAATATTTAATTTTTGTTCTGGCAATATTAGCATTAACTGGTACATTGGGATGTTTTCGACAATCTAACCATATTTTAAAAAATAGTTTTGTTATTGCAAATGTTTAATAATCTAGTTTGAGGTAATCTTACCATTTAGAAGATTATTATATTTTTTTATTGTAAAACAAAACTAGAGGGGTAGTTATTTATGGTGGATTAGAGAGAGTTGTATTATTATTATTATTATTATTATTATTATTATTATTATTATTATTATTATTATTATTATTATTATTATTATTATTATTATTAGTGTAGCTCCGTGGCTTAGGCAGCAGCGCGCCGGCCTCTCACCGCTGGGTTCCGTGCTTCAAATCCTTGTCACTCCATGTGAGATTTGTGCTGGGAAAAGCGGAGGCGGGACAGGTTTTTCTCCGGGTACTCCGGTTTTCCCTGTCATCTTTCATTCCAGCAACACTTTCCTTGGGCTAGCAGCCGACTTGACTATGGGCGCAGTTCAATCGGTCAAATTAAAAGGATCTGGAAATACCACTGATTATGGGCGCAGTTCCATATCTCCCTTATGTGCATCCTTTAGGAACGTACCGTAGTATGTAGGGTTAAGCCAAGGTATTTACAGTTGTTTGCGATTCGAAGTGCCGGAGGCCTCAATTGCCGACTCGACGGGATTGATTTTAGAAAGGAAAAACTGCTCCAGACATTCCTAATGGAATGCTATTTAATTAAATACCTTGTTGATGTTGATAGGTGAATTAGAACTTGACTTATTGATGTTTGTAAAATACCACAATTCTTAGTTATTGAGTAAATCAAGTTTTAAGTTTTGCATTATGATTAGACACGTGTGCCCTGGTTCATTTAAATACATTTCCTGAGCATATTTATGCGTGAAACATGCGAAAACCATACATTTTCTTAAAGAAGAAGAATTAATCTTTAATTTACGAACAAACAAGAAGAGAGAAAATTCCTTCCAAATACGCCATTTTAAATGAGTATATTCCCCTTTAGTTCCCACTCTATGAAGCGTGCGTGATACTTATAGTATAATAGGAATAGACAATTAAACAAACGTTTATGATTCTGTGTTGTGGTGCTGCAACACCTAACTTCATTTTCAACTTTTCTTTAATAACGATACTCACCGTCAAAGGCAGAGAAAACAGCAGACGATGACGGCAGCAGGTAGAAATGCCAATAGATGAAGTCTAAAATTAATGAAAGTCCACACCACGCGCACAAGCTCAGTAATTTATTGCCCTCTGGTGTCGTGTTCCGCTAACAATGGAGCATTACGGCCTCTCTTTGGCTGGGCCGAGTGGCGAGATTTATTCATAGTGCAGGGAGACCAATTCTGCCATCCAAAATGTAGAAACCACATGGCTTCAGTCTGGAGCGATGTTATCGGCCGGTCCTCCTCCCCATGGGGTCAGTCGGTACAAGCTCATATCTGCGGAGCCGGGACCCAACTGTGTCACCAGTGCAGTCCCTCGTCCTTCGGTCGCCGAATATCAATCCCCTCTATGCAACGAAGACGCTGCTAACTGTCAAGAAAACAGTCAGGTTCCTGCTAAGATCAGTGGCTTGTCTCTTCTTTTAGGTCGCTGTAAGTTATGAAAGTGCTAAAGTGCTATTTAAGCTTACGTGGGAGGCATTCTCGAGTGGTGTTCTCAGACCATCTCATCCAAAACAGCAATATTATATTTCGAACGCAGGCTCTATGATGTGGTAAGTTACTAGCAATGTAACGGCTTACCTACCAAACTCACTAAAATCACGATGCCCTCCAGGGACTCACATCTAGTAGGACGTGGGTTGGCGACCACGAACCCCAGATGAGTACGGCATTGCTTCCACTTACTTGTGCCGAGCTCCTCTCAGTCTTCTTTCCTGTCGACCTCCCTTGGTCAACTCTTATTCTTTTCCGACCCCGACAGTATTAAGGTAACCGAGGCCTATGGAGTCTCTTTCTTTCCCGCCTTAATTGGCCCTTCTCTCATCTTTCCTGATCCCTCATTCTTCTAGGGATCAGCCTTCTTTTACTTTTCATTACAGTGTATATCATTTTCTATTTAAGATTCCCGCACTGTTTTTGTGAATGGGCTCCCCGTGTATCTAAATTACAATTTGTGAACATTTTGAATCTACACTACATTTTGTAAGTATTTTCAATATAAGCCTTGTAACTCCCCCTTACCTTATCCGCCCCCGAATAAAGAGAACCAGAAAGGAAAGGAGGTAGACAGGGATAACGGAGAACTTGCTCCGAGAGTGGAAGTGGACCCTAGACGAAGAGGATGGTTTAAAATCTAGAGTAGAAGTGGCCCTGGGCGAAGATGGTGGTTTTAATAGTACATTATGCAACGAGCCGATAATGGCTATAATTAAAACACGATCATTTTTTATAATTTCCATACGAGTGTCTTAATTACCATTATAGGCGAGTTGCATACGGCTGTTTATGTTCGACGATAATTATAACTTTATTATATGTTTTAACATAAATATTCATAAATATCTGTTGAGAGTCAGCCACTTGAATTTTGTGATTGGAGATCGAGCGCTAAGTATGATAACTCTGTCTTTCAAGATCTCTGAACGACCGACGCATGCGCTCTGTGTGCTTGCAATGCCATATGCAGGCCATATGTTTACATCTGCCGCCCCTCAGTAATATTGTCACCGGAGTCGTTTCAAGACAATGCGCTGTGTAGAAATTAGGGTTAGTGATATTAAGGTACAGTGCTATTTCTTGTCTCATATTCGCCAGTTTATTTACGCGAACATATGGACGGTGCGTATTCCATGTCGGTGATTTATTATAGTTCGATGTTGTGTTTATGTCCGACATGTTGGATTTTGAGCGCATGCGCGAAGGTATCGTTACCTAATTGGTCAATGAACGAGCTCTGATTGGCTGGAGAAACTGTATCATAATGAAAAACAGTGTTATAATGACCATCATTATGATACAGTTTTCTGACACATAATAGTGAGGGTCGAACATAAAATCCATTACTATACAAGGATAGATAACGCAGCCTCCGTGGCTTAGGCGGCAGCACGCCGGCCTGCCACCGCTGGGCCCGTGGTTCAAATCCCGGTCACTCGATGTGTGATTTGTGCTGGACAAAGCGGAGGCAGGCATGTTCTTCTCCGGGTACTCCGGTTTTCCCTGTCACAAATTTCATTCCAGCAACACTCTCCACTATCATTTCATTTCATCTGTCATTCATTTAATCATTTCCCCTGGGGAGTGCGACAAGCTTCGGCAGCCGGCACAGTTCATATCCTCGCCCCTAGATGGGGGCTTCATTCATTCCATATCCTGATCCGGTCTGTCGACTGGAAGCAGGTGTGGATTTTCATTTTCATCTTGAAACCGTCTCACTCCACGCTGCACGGAACTACAAGGAGCCCGAGAATGTTCTCCGCATTAGCTACGTGCCGCTGCGAGTGGTTGCGTCATCAGTTTAGTTGGCAGATTATTGGAAGAATGCAACAGTATGTTATGAATGCCTGTGGTGAGTATAAAGTTTACTGTTTGTTATGATACAAGCAACAACCATGCTGCCAACGTAACTGGTGACGTAATCTCTTGCAGCAGCTTGTAGGCACTGCGGAGAACATTCTCGGACTCCCTGTATACGCTCTGCAAGTTCAACTGAAGCCCTGAGTGCGGGCGCTGTTGTCGCTGGCGAGCGGGAGGGAGCAAGGGGAAGCCTAGTAGTTCGCATATTTTCCGGATCTTCAGATGAACTTTTTACAACTCAACTGAACTCCAACGAACGAACTATACCCAGATCGCCGCACCTCGCTGGTATATATACAGTTGGCCCCTAGCCTATTCAGCCCTCGCCGGATTGGCTGCCTAGCGTCTTAACGACCGCCCACTTGCCAGTCAGCCTCAAAAACAAAATGGTCCCGCCAGGCGAACGACGAATCTGCTACAGTAGGTTATGCCCAATACGACACATACCTATAAGGAACAAACATGTTCATAAAGTAATAATTATCGTAGATCCTTCTTCGTGTCATTTTTTTTTCTATTTCCATTGTTTCTTTTAAAATCATAGCTTGGCAAAGAATTGAAATGATTCAATGTTTTTTTAACGTCGAACTGTTTCGTGTTGTGTTTTTTTTTTTGAGAATAGTTGAGGCTCATTCGCTCAAAAGGTAAAGAACACAAAATGGCACATGACCTTAAATGTTAGTTTTATTGCTGTACAGTACAGAACTTAATGGCTGAAAGTGTCCATTTACCAAGATAGATTTCGTTGACAAGAGTTGGTAACGGCGTGCTAATAGCTGATGCGTCTCTTAACGAGTAAGCAATGTGAGAGGTTTGTGTTCTGTTGGTCATCTCCAGCTAACATTCCGCAGCTGAGAGCCACAGGAACAATTTGAAGCTGTTAGAGTGTATGATTGCCTCCTTCAAACTACTTGCTATGTTAAGTGGGAATTACGCCTACACTGGTGTTTGTGAAGCTCCTTTACCCTGGGCGATCATACATTAGCACGGTGTATTGCTTTCTGGCTAACAAGTAAGATGAAGAGCCGCAGTGCTATCTTAATGTAACAAAGCTCCTCGGTCGACAATATACAGTATTACAACGGACAGCACAATTGCAATGACCGACCAACACAGAAAGAAGTCCATCTGTTGTCCAAAAACGCAAATTTTACAAGTTAGGCCTATACACTTTGGTATGGCCTGTTCGCCATCTCTTGATGAATGCAGTACATTTGCATTTGTCTGTTGGCACAGGTTAGAGTAAATTGTGGCTTTTCACCGACGTCTCAGTCTCACTCATGGCTGTGATTATATGGAAGCTACTGAGGTATGGGTGGTGCTGAGTAATGACATTCGGGGCACAGTCAGTGCCTGTGGATGCTGTGAAAGGTTCTACTCATAGGGTTAGTACTGCTGTTCTGACTCAGTGAGGAAAGCAATGGCAACCTACCTCACTCCTTATCTTGCCTAATACGCCTCAATATAGGTCTGCATTGGGTTTTTGTGGGTATCCACCCACACAACTTAACGGCGGTACTGTTTGAGGAGCCAACCAGACAGACACTTTGGTAGTTTCGAGGTGGGTATTGAAGTTGTCCCAAAAAATCCTCGTTTCTATTTCCGTCAGTCATGAAATTTAATTCAGATCTGAGAACTGGAACGGAGTTATAATCTGCCCTATCGTGAATAACTAAGAAGGCGTGGCTTTTATTCCCACTTCAACCATTCTACGACGTGGTTGACCGTGATTTCCTACTTGAATACGGCCTTTACGCCTCGACGAGAACACCCTTTCAAGTCTTGGATGGAGAGGGGCTGTAAGTGGCTAAAAGAACCTTTCCAGACAGCAGGAGATTCGGGTTTGAATCTCGACTGTAGCAACATTTTCGACCCTTGTTCAATAGGTGTTTATAACAGTTGATTAAACGGTGGAAAATTTGAGGATATCACAATAATTCATGACAAACAGAATCCAGCGAAATAGCAAAACTGACGCATCGAGTTAAACATAGCATATAGCAGGCATTCTCAACCTGGTGCTCTTTTAATGTTGGTGTTCTCGTCATACGAGCCAAAAAATGCTTGGGAGCACAAGCTCTCGTGAGATCCGTTCTTCAATTCAAAATCTTTTGCACGAACGAGAATAATAGTGCTTTCATAACCATAGGCTATAGGCTAAGTTTTGACAACGAGAAATGTATTTTTTTTAAATGCAGGCAATGTCCATTTATTTTATTTTCAGGACGGGTCAGAGAAAGGATTTTGGAGGACAATCGGCCGTGCATCTATTAAAAGGAACCATCCCGGCATTTGCCTGGTGGTCATTCATTTCCGTGTCCGGTCAACATTTCCAAAAATCTGCAGCTGCGATGACCTTGTTACTTTCTCTTCTCTAAAAACATCTTCCATTGTGCAAGGGTTGTCCAGGAGGGGGCAGATAAGTAGGTGGCTTGAGTCTGGTTCAGCTCCGCATTCACAAGAGGTGTCTGCGTCTGCTGGAAGGATCCCCCATTTTTGCAGGTTGGTCTTGCATCGAGGGACACCCACTCTTAAGCGGTAGAGGGACCTCCACACAGGATAAGGTAGGTCGGCGCCAGGAGCCAATTCTTCCTTTGGTGACATGTCTGTGGGCAGTGAGCTCCTCCATCTGTTGAGACGAGTTGTCTCTGTTGTTCTCTCCAGCGGCAGAGTCCTAGCATGGAAACTCTTGCGGGATCTGAGGCGAGAGACCTTGCTGCCTTGGGACCATAAGTGGATGTCGATGGTCATTCTCCTGCTTTGTTCTCTCGGCTCCACAGCAGTGGCCCTCCGGAGGGCCTCCGGATGTTGGGTGGGGCTGGTGGTGAAAATGGGAAACCAGGGAAACCATTTTCAGGACGACCGTGGTGGGAATCGAACCCACGCTCTTCCGATGCCAGCGAGGCATGTGGTAGCGCATTAGCGCTCTCGGTCACCGCGGCCGGTATTTTATTATTTGGTGAAATAGCCTAATATTCTTTTAATCTACATAAAAATAATTGGACATCCCTGTTTCATGAGTAACACGAAATATGCTGATTTGACTCGACTGTCTGCACGTAAATGGTTCATATCTGCACGAGTCATGCAAGCAGCTGCAGCATGCCTGGTGAGCGGTGAATTCCTAGCTATGCCAGCACTTCAGAGAGAGAGTGACACATAGGAAACGCAAAGAGAGGCGCATGCTTGTTGCATTATTATTATTATTATTATTATTATTATTATTATTATTATTATTAAGGGGGGCGTGGTGGCTCAGCGGTCTAGCTGTATGCCTCTCACCAAGGCGGCCCGGGTTCGATTCCCGGTCAATGCCATGTCCTGTGGTTCGGATTCCACGTAAAAAGGAGGTCCCGTGGCTCATGATCTCGAGATTAACGGTCACGTTAAACTACAAGCTTGCTTCCTTCCTTTTGCTTTTTATTATTATTATTATTATTATTATTATTATTATTATATTCGATTAATGGTCCTCGGGTTCTTGGTAAGGCATGGGGGTGGTATTCACAGTCTCAACAATGTTGAGAACACCTGGTCTACAGTATAAAGTATGTGCAGAGTGTAATTCAGATCTGTAAAATTCTGCTCTGCGTCAGGGATCGAATTGAATCGAGTATTGTTGCAAGGGGACATGCAACTAGGGGGTTCCCCCTCGCATAAAACTTGCACTGCCAAGTACTTCATTACGTGCACCCAGGGAAATATGCTCCGCCCCCTCTCGATTACATTTTCCATGTTTTAAATTGATTTCCAAAGCCACAAGGCTGCAAATCATGTTTACATTTTTTAAATTACGACATCAATTCTGCGGTGTGAGGAATTGCACTTCATGTAGGATATCTGCTGTAGTTGTTGATCCATCTAACAGCTAGGGGAAACTTTGGCTAAATGCTCTGGAGTGCTTTCATGGTTGAAATCTGTTTATACGCGCTTTTATTGCTATGTCTGCAGTAGCATTAGTTAAGATATATTTTATCTGACAAATTACGGCCTTAGGGCCTTCTCGGTGGAGTAGTCTGTCACAGTCACGAGTTTAGTGTAGATGGCAAGGTCTGTGACATTGTGATTATTCTTCTTCTTATTATTATTATTATTATTTTATTTTTATTTTTTATAATCGTTTCGGTCGTCTATGGACCACGTAATTTCAACTGCTTTTTCCCTCTTTCTTTCATATTGGCCCAGTATTCGCGCATTCTTCTTCTTATTCTTCCTCTTCTTTTTAATGTTATAATTATTATTATTGTCATTATTCATGTGCCTTTTTCATTAATATTAGTATTAGCCGAGCCTCCGTGGCTTAGGCGGCAGCACACCGGCCTCTCACCGCTGGGTCCGTGGTTCAAATCCCGGTCACTCCATGTGAGATCTGTGCTGGACAAAACGGAGGCAGACAGGTTTTTCTCCGGGTACTCCGGTTTTCCCTGTCACAATTTCATTCCAGCAACACTCTCCACTATCATTTCATTTCATCTGTCATGCATTTAATCATTGCCCCAGAGGAGTGCGTCAGGCCTCGGCAGCCGGCTCGTTCATATCCTCGCCGCTAGATGGGGGCTTCATTCATTCCATTCCTGACCCGGTCGGAGACTGGAAGCAGGCTGTGGATTTTTTCATTAGTATTAGCATAATTAATGTACTCCTTATTTATCATCATAATAATTTTTTGTATTTCCAAAATTGTCTCATATGTACTGGTAGCATATTGCGTGGTTAAGTGTAGGAGAGGGCCATGAGCCCAAACTTCACCACTACTGAAGCCATAAAATAAATAAATAAATAAATAAATAAATAAATGAATGGATGAATGAATGAATGAATGAATGAATGAATGAATGAATGAAAGAAAGAAAGAAAGAAAGAAAGAAAGAAAGAAAACGCGTCGCGAGTTAACCGACTTCGAACGTGGGATAATCGTCGGTGCATGGGTCATAGCATTTCGGAGATTACACCCGAATTCGGGTTTTTGAGGTCAACAGTGTTGAGGGTGGTTCATCAATATCGTAGAGGTAACGTTACCATCCACGTAAGCCGCCTCACGGGGCGACCACAGATGTTTAACGAATGGATATCACGTCGCCTCAGCAGGGCCATACGGGCCGATGGAAGGGATACTGTGAGTTTGATCTCCGCCCCGTTGAATGTTAGGAGTCAGGAACCCATTTCTACCAGGACTGTAAAGACGCACCTGTACCGTATTGGCTTCACTATCCGACATTTTCTCATGGGACTATCCTCTCCGTGAGTTTTGGTCACACAGTGTAGGCTACTATGAATGAAAAATCCACAGCCTGCTTCCAGTCGACCGACCGGGCCAGGGAATGGAATGAATGAAGCCCCGATCTAGCGGCGAGGATATGAACTGTGCCGGCTGCCGAAGCCTGTCTCACTCCCCAGGGGCAATGATTAAATGAATGACAGATGAAACGAAATGACAGTGGGGAGTGTTGCTGGAATTTAATTTTGACTGGGAAAACCGGAGTACCTGGAGAAAAACCTGTCTGCCTCCGCTTTGTGCAGCACAAATCTCACATAGAGTGACCGGGATTTGAACCACGGACCCGGCGGTGAGAGGCCGGCGTGCTGCCACCTAAGCCACGGAGGCTACGCTACTACGAATAAATAAATAAATAAATAAATAAATAAAATAATAAATATATCTATCTACAAGTCTAACAGGTATGTTTGTCTCCCCCGCATTATTCCCGTTCTCAACGATTGTTGTTGTTACTGATTAATTGAGGGTTTTTGTAACATCGTAGTTATGCAGCCCCGTGTACTTGGATGTGTATGTGTGTAATTTGTCTGATAACCTGTGTCATTAAAATGGCCGATTAAGTGCGTGTAGTTGTAATTCATATGAGGATTACGAAGGAGGCTGCCGTGGCCTTCAGTTAAGAACCCTCCCGGTGTTTGCCTGAAGTAGAATTTGGAAACCACAGAAAACCATTTCTAGGATGGCTGAGATGGTAGTCGAACCCACCTCTTCTCAGTTTTGCTTCATGAGACTGAGTGGACCCCGTTCCAGCCCTCAGACCAGAATAAAATATCTTGGTAGAGCCAGAAATCGAACCCGGGCCTTCATGGTGACAGCGAAGAATGCTAAGCACTAAGCAATCAGGCGGGCTCAACACAACTGAAACATAATAATGATAATAATAATATTGTTATTATTATTAATAATATTTCACGTGCCAGTTAAAATAATGATACGGTTCCGTCACATTTAAGTTCCCCAAGGGGCTCACAACTAGTGGGACGTGGGTTGGCGACCACGGGGCCCCAGCTGAGTCCGGCATTGCTTCCACTTACTTGTGCAGGGCTCCTCTCTGTCTTCTTTCCTGTCGACCTCACTTGGTCAAATCTTGTTCTCTTCCGACCCCGACGGTATTAGGGTATCCGAGGCCTAGGGAGTCGCTTCCATTCCCGCCTTAATTGGCCCTTGTCTCATCCTTTCTGATACCCTCCTTCAGCGAGGGGTCAGCCTTCTTTTTCTTTTCATGTTCTCTCCTGCCTTCTGCCCAAGGCCCTCAAGATGGCTGGGTGTATGTAGCCCCACCACTTCTGGTGCACCCTGGATATTGCTACACCCTCAGGGGCTCACGGCTGGTGAGTTCGGGAGTTGACGACCCCGAGGGATTCCTGAGCTGGGTCCGGTTTTCCTTTTTTGTCCTACTTGTGGGGCGGACCCTCTCCTCTTTCACTTTCCTATCTGCCTTTCATGGCTCTCCTTCCTTCCAAGTCCCTCAATCCGCATTCTTCGAGGGTTGAGGGCATTTCTTTTACTCCTGTCCTTTATTTGCCTTATTCTCCTTTTGTTTTCCATTTCTTCTTCTAGTATATAAGTTAGTAGTTAGTTTTAGTTAGAGTTTAGATTTCATTATCATCTTCACGATCACCCAAACCATTAGGGGCCGATAACCTAGATGTTAGGCCTCTTAAAACAACAATTATCATCATCATCATCATCACATTTAAATACCCTCAAATGTCGACTGATTGCAACTTCGGCACAGCAGGCGAGAATGGTACCGCTGCACCCACGCAGCCGGTCAACTGAAATACACTGAAGGAATATACTGTAGCATAAAATAGGCTGTTACTACGGAAAACTCTACATATTGGTACAGCAATCCAACCACTAGATACCGACACAAAGAGTAATGGAGAATGATCTACTTGACCGCACAACAAAATCTGTTGGTTGGTTCCTCAGTTTAGGGGCTGCAACAACGCTGTCATGTAGCCCCGTGTACTTAAGGTGTGTGTAGAATCTGTCTGATAACCGGTATTAATTGTAATGCCAGTATTAGTGTGTGTTATCTGTGTTCAATTCAACTGAGGACTACAGACATTGCATTTTTTTCAAGTAGTAAGCTACCTACTTTTGCCGCCAAACGCCTCCGTCAACGACTACTAGTTCAGAACTTGATTACCAGATGCCACCGCAGTCAGCTCCTGGCGATGAACGTCGGAACCTAAGAGCGTTTGTCGAATGTTTAACCTATATATAATTTAGCTTCATACAGGTGTAATTAGTGGAAGGTTCTTTAACATGCCATAAATCTATGACAAGGGCCCACCGGCTTTACTTCCCCTCCGAAGGAAGGCATACTGAGGGATTTTTAAACAAAATCTGTACTAGTATCAGTAGAATCAATCAAATTATATATTAAGGAAAAAACTTAGACATTTCATATAATGCAACAACAAGAGAATGCAAATAATTTAGGAAAATATGCGCTATGCTGTAGTTTGAATTTAGTTACATATAATTAATATGTGTCCTCTCGAGTACATTATCAAGTAAGGTAAACCAAGCTGAAAATTAGCCCAGTGAGCACTGTTGACTAGTGTAGAGTAATGAAAACAGTGGGGAACATGGCGCCTTTTTGATATATGTTTTCAAGTTTTTGAATTTTCAAATTATCGCTGTAGTAACGAAATATATAGCCTATTTCTTCCCGGTTCATTTTCAGCATTATTTCGTCTAAATAATGTACATCCAAATACGTATCTGTATCTTCTTATTTCTCCAATGAACTGTTACGTCATTTAGAGAATGTTAATGTCAGTCTTCTCTTTATAATTTATACATTTCGCCCCTTAATACAACCACCACCATCACATCCCAGTTTACTTGTAAGGAGTTCTAATAGCGTCACCTACGCCTGTTCCCACGGAAAGTAAAGGGAGTAAGAGTGAGGTGCGGTGCATGTTATCGTCATCAGTGGGAAGAAAGTTGCACTTGCTGATAATTACAGTATTACGGTCACGTGCCCTGCATACTTTCATTCTAGCGGCGGGGTGTGATCCCGGCACTTGCGTGACACCAACGTATCATTATTACAAAATGTTTAATGTAGGGCGATTTACTCTATAATCACAGCAGTGAAAACCCACTGTGTACCATCTGATCATTGAATAATTTAACGCTTTGATAGATATTACATTTTAATATCCTCGAATTGAGAGAGAAATATTTAGCATCATCACGCTTTTAATCCGAGAAATCACCCAAGATCTCCCTTTCTGGGGTAGGCCCTACTTAGTTAATGGGGATAGTTAAGTGGCTAAGACCCTGGCCATAGTGGTCACTATCAATGGACTCAGGAGCGTTTCCAGAGTCTATTTATACAGGGGCTTTAACCTACTAAGGCCCCCAGGGACTTTAGTTCCCAGCTGAACACGGCATTGCCGCCACTTACGTGTGCATTTGGAATACCTCTCCCTATCTTTCAGTCGACCTCACTTGATTAACCCTTGTTCTTCCCCGAACCCGATGGTATTAGGTTATCAGATACATACGGAGTATTTCATTCTACCGCCTTAATTATAAAATTTATAAATGACCCCTGGCACTACAGCCCGTGAAGGACCTAGGTCTACCAAGCCACCGCTGCGCAGCCATTTGGCCTGCAGATATTGGGGTGACGCGTGGTCAGTGCATCAGTTCCCCTCGGCCGTTTTCGAGATCGGGGTGCTGCCTCACCGTCAGACAGCTACTCAATTGTCCTCACGAGGCTGAGTGCACCCCGTTACAGCCCTCACGCCAGTTTCTAAAATCCCTGACGGAGCCGGAAATCGAACCCGGGGCCTCCGGGTTAGGGGCTGGCGCGTTACCCCAACACAACGGGGCTGGCTACCGACTTAATTAGCCCTTGTCTTTTCTGATTCGCACTTTCTTCGAGGGGTCATACCCCTTGTTTTCTTTCCTATTCATGGTATATCCTGACATCTGCATAAGGCTCTAAATGAGGCAGGGTGTATAACCCCACCATGTGTGGTGTACCTTCAAGGGCTCACGCTGGGTGAGTTCAAGATTTGGCGACACCAAGGCACGGGAGATGATCAGAGGGAGTCCCTCCCCCAGAGCCAAATAATAAAAACTAGCGGATCCGTGCGAGAACTCTCGCACAATGGGTTGAGTGCGCCCCTTGTGTGCAGACTATCCGCGCGGCTCCTGGAGATATGCGGGCTGTATGCGATGCCAGGGGCTATGGTCTTATTTGTTTGTTTAAGCACTTTATAAACAAATGAATATATTTCCGTTGAGTTTTCAAGAAATGCAAGATTTTTCCTGTACTATTGAGACGATTTGGAAGATTTTTATACAAACCACACCTTCTAACTCCCTCTGGTTTAGGAGCTTGAGTTTTGTGAAACATATACCTTAGCGATAGATAGCCTACGTAATTCCTTGACGACAAACGACTGGTTTATGTAAGTTTATACTTACAAATTAGAGGAAATTCCCCTTTACTTGTGTAAGACGTTTAATGTTACCTAACCTGAACACTTGCTGAGTTTAAACTGTTCTTTTTCCAGCTTTTACACTGGAAAGTGCGTAATGATTATTTCTCATTTTGCCCACGCTCCTCGCCCCCCACCCCCTGCAGAAAGCAAAACAAAACAACAAAAAAGAAGAAAAAAACACTAAACACAAAAATGTAAAAACAAAACCAGAGCAGAAAGCACTAACACGAAACCAAAAACACAATGCTAAAACTAAAAATAACAACATAAGAAATATTAAAAGAAAGAAAGAAAACCGAAAAACACAAAGCAAAGGCAAAAATCAAAAACAAAAGTCAAAGCAGAAAACAACAAATACGAAACTATAAACATAAAACACAATGATTTAAAAAAATCAATAAAGAATAGGCCTAAATATAAAACGAAACACAAAATCAAAACAGAAAAATAATCAACAATAAGGATAAAGAAAACCTAAACTTAAAAACAAAAGAGAAAACAACAACAAAAACTAGTTCTGCCGTATAAAGAGTCTAGTCCTAGTAAAACGCTCTTCATAGCTTATTAGTTCAGATTTGACTCTGCTCATCCCCCTCCAGAAGCAAATTCTCGTTACGTCACTTTACCAAGGGATTCCTGTCTTTGAAACGGCTCTCTCCTCCTTCCCTTTCCTATTTGCCTTTCATGGCTCCACTTACTTCTAAGTTCTTCAGTCCTCATTCTTCGAGGATTGAAGGTATTGACTGGTTGCGTGGAGCTACGGTAACGTTCTCGCCTGCTGTTGCTTGAGGTTGCAGGTCGAATCCTGGTGAAGTCAATTTGCATTTAAGGGATCACAAATGCTAGGAAGCCATGTCTGTGGATTTACTGGCACGTTAAAGATCCCGTTTGAGGCAAAATTCCGGCACACTGGTGTTTCTAAAATCCACAGTAGTTAAAGGGGACGTAATACCAATATTAGCCCTTGGGTTTTAATTCTCTTATTCCTACTTTCAGGCCAATCTTTCATCTAATATGACCACCCTCTGTGGTCTCGGGCTCCGTATTCAGACTGCAATCCCAAAGGTCCTGGGTTCGATTCCTGGCTTTGCCAAAAAAGTTTATTCTGATCTGGGGGTTGTTATGGGGTACTTATGATTGTTTATCACCTATAACTTGGAGTCTAGGACTTGTAAAATATGCTGACATTTCAAACACGTTAATTTTTTATGTTGGTGCTACGTTTAACCCTCATATTCATAATTTTTCAGTATAAATTGGAATATCTCCTGAAGTAGAACGCACCTATTTAAATTTGTCCGTAATTTTTTAAGGGAAGTTTTCAGAAACTCTGTACTATTTTTTTTAAAATTCGAGTTTACCCTCCAGGGTGGTGGCTCCCACGGACTCAGCGAGGGAACTTACCCCTACCGCCTTTTCCAGGCAGTGTCCTAGAGCTGGGAACATCTGGTCGGAGTGGATACAACTGGTGAGATGTGATCAGGACCTCGCCCAGGCGGCCTCGCCTGCAAAGCGAACAGGGGCCTCATTAGGGATGGCGAGGGAAGATTGGGATGGAGAGGCAAGAAAGAGGGAAGGAGGCGGCCGTGGCCTTACAGTAGGCACCATCCCGGCATTTGCCTGAAGACGAAGTGGGAAACCACGGAAAACCACCTCGAGGATGGCTGAGGTGGGAATCCAACCCCCTCTAATCATTTGGACCACCCGAGGCTGAGTAGACCCCGTTTCAGTCCTCATACCACTTTTCAAATTTCGTGGCTGAGCCGGGAATCGAACCCAGGACTTCCGGGGTGGCAGCTAACCACGCTGACCGCTACGCTACGGAGGCGACTGTACTAATTTTTAGTTAGTTAATTCCTATTTAACATAAATACAATAGTTAATGATTGATTATGGTGTATGCATTTCACGATGCCATTCGGGTTCCTAATTTCTTAAATATGCTTTACGGCTCTCGCGCATGCGTAGACCCGGTTTCATACTGGAAAAACATGGCGGACGGATTAAGAAGCGTGCAGCACTGATTGTTGTTTGCGATGCTTTCTTGAGACTTTCTGGAACATAATTATAAAGAAAGGGAAATACAGAAGACCATATTCGTGGCAAAAGTGATCTGGCTGTTGTGTGTATAGCCTACATAGTTTAATTAGAGAGAGAGAGGACACGATATCCACGTTGTCTTCGTAGCGTAAATGGTTGCGTTGTGGAGACTGAGTTTAATATACACAGCTGGAAGGAGTTTGAATCCCACTTCATCTATGCTTTATTTTAAATTTCCGTATTCTTCTTTCTTGGTATTAAACATGCATGATCTTTTATAAGTTCAGCTGTTTCCTTCCACCTTAATGATGCTTTAGAGCAGTGGTTCCCAAACTTTGTCAGCTGACGCCCCCCCCCCCTTTTTCAGATACGGGAGTTCATCGCCCCCCTCCCTCCTCCACTCATCGCTTCTATAACCTCTTCGATTGACGCGGAGGATATAGACCTAACCTAATAATACTACATAATGAATTTGGCCTATACATACTAACATCATTTTAGCACAATACAAAGAACACACTTTTACAACAAATCCTTAAATTAGTTAACAAATGTCAGTGAGAGGGTTGACACTGTTTTCTCTTGGTAAGATTCGGTATGTTTGGTTTGATATTTCACAGAGCACAGCGGAGATCACTTGCAACATCAAGCCGACAGCGCTGCTTTGTTTCTATGACACTCATCGTTGAAAATGTCGACTCGCATAAATATGTCTTTGAAAATGGGACAATGACACACAATGCAAATTTGGCTATTATAGGATACACTGAAAGACAGTTTACCCAACAGTCACCCAGTCCTAATAATTTAGAATCATCTTTCAGCTTTGATTCACATTTCTAATCTATGGCTTCTTCTTAAAGCTGTGCTTCAATGTCAATGGCAAATGAATTTCTTGTTAACATCCAGGACCATTCTTCCGACGCGATATCAGGAAATTCAAAGTTGAATTCTTGTGCCAGGCAATCCAAATGTGACTGAATTTGCACCTAAGTTCAATTTCCGGCAGAATTTCATTAAGGTGGTGAAAGGATGAGACGTTTTTCAACTGAAGCCGGCGTTTACATACCAGCAACTGTATTTTTTCCAGGAATGCATAATATTGGAGTTATTGCCTTGGAGCTTTAAGTTCAAACTCTTCGAAGCTTCAAAGAAACCACAACGATATGCCAACGAGACGATAAAATTGGCATGATTTTGCTCCTTACAACACAGCAAATTCCTTATTTCACCTCCAACCTCGCGACTCCGCAGAGGTTTCTGCCGACAGTTGGCAATTACCAGTGCATTTGAACGATTGACTTGGTGCGACAATCACCTGGAGAGATTCTAAAAATGTTTATTTTACAAAATTGTAATATTTGAGTTAAAAAACTTAATTGGGAAATCACTTCACGCCCCCCTTGATAAAGCACCACGCCCCCCTAGGGGGCGCCCCCCAGTTTGAGAACCCCTGGTTTAGAGAGTTGAGTGGTTGGATTAGTCTATTTAACGCAATTTCTTGCTAGTGGTAAGTTAAAGAACGTTTTTGTTTGAAATGCTCGTGCAAAGTTAAATAACCTTTAATTATGAATAATTGACGTTGGTGAAAACGGCCCCTTTAGTAAACCTCCACTATTTATTAAACGATCTTGTTCCGCCAACGAAGGATGAACTGAGGTGCGGTGTTCCCAGGAACAGAATACCTGCGGCGATCTCGTGGAAACCCCATAACCTTGCCCATTGATTTGGTCGTGACCGTGGCAGATACCTCATTACACTGACCTCGAAAAGTGATGTTTCAAACTACATTAACCAGGAATGGAGAAAGTAAATCTGGCTGCGAAATGAATTCTTATTTGTTTATCCTCCTTCATGAAGGTCGTTAAGACTACACGACGTGTGCTCTCCTCGTTAGTAGTACACTATCGAGCGGTACACATCACTACTTCCGTAACCGACGCTCGCTAAAGCGCATCGCTAGGCCATGGGGCCAACTGACTCGGTGGACGTGGTTTCGAGCCCCACCGTTGGCCGTCATTGAAATGATTTTCCGTGGTTTCCCATTTTCAACTCCAGGCAAATGCTAGGACGGTACCTTCTGACAGGCCACGGCCGCTTCCTTTCACATCCTTGCCCATTTTTATCCATTCATCTCATCTCTCATTCCGATGCGCAGGACGCCCACGCGCGTCGACTAGTAAGACCTGCACTCAGCCTCTCAGGAGGCCACACCACAAAGAAAAACTACTTCCGTACATTTTGCTGTAGCCTGTTGTTTAATTTATTTAAGAAAGTGAACAGATATTTCCAGAGAGACAACAAAAATATATCTTTAGTCAATAAAATTATTATTAATGTTTTCTTCTTCCTCCTCTTCTCCTAAAATTTGAATTGCAGCCAATGGCCATAGCGGGGTATTTTATTTGAACGCCCGCAGGTTCCCCATCTAGTACAATTTCAAGTGGTTTCAACTTTGGCTACCAGAGATGTCACTGTCACTGATACCTAACGGTTAACGTTCGAAATTAATAGAGCGTTCTAACCAAATAACCTACAAATTAAGCTACGCACTACCAATTGTAGTGGTAGGGTCTTTTACATGTCATAAATCTATGATATGGACCCGCCAGCTTTACCTTCCCTGCAAAGGAAGGCATCCTGAACGATTTCAACGCTCATAAAAATCCGATGACTTCGGCCGGATTTGAACCCGCGATCTTGGGCGTAGCAGTTCTGCATGCTACCAACTACGCCACTGAAGCCGCTCTAACGTACCGGTTTCGATCACATTATGGCCTTCATCAGCAATGTATAATTAATATTTATGAATAGAAACAAGTATGAAAATAATATTATAGAGGTAAAACAATAATTTTCTGAGTGTTGTCGAGAGAAATAGTTCTAGTAAAAACTAAATGGTGGCTTCGGTGGCTGAACTTCTATGCCCAAGATCGCGGGTTCAAACCCGGCCGAAGTCGTTGGATCTCTTAAAAGCGGTACAAATCTCTTAGTATGCCTTCCTTCGGAGGAGAAGTAAAGCCAGTGGTCCCATATAATAGATTAATGGCATGTAAAAGAACCTTCCAATAACTAAATTTGTGTGAAGCTAAATTTGTAGGTTAGGTTTGATTAATGTTCCTAAGTTCCAACGTTCGTTACCAGGCGCTTGTTGCGATGGCATCTAGTAGTAGTAGTAGTAGTAGTAGTAGTAGTAGTGGCCAAGTTAACAGCTAGGTGTCGTGGACGGTAGCATTTGGTAGCGAAAGTAGAAATCATCGACTGCAGTCTCAACTTGAATTAAAACAGATAACACACACTAATACAGCCATCACAATTATTAACACCGGTTATCAGACAGATTCTACACACACCCAAAGTACACGGGGCTACATGACCGCGTTGTTGCAGCCCCTAAACTAAGGAACCAACCAACCAAAAACTAAATCAATAGAAGAGGTGAGATTCAATAATATTTCTAAAGTGGTTTCTGTCGAAAAAAATTAAAAATTATAAAATCTTATCTGTTACAAATTTTATGAAAAATATTTATTCAAAAACAGCTCGATGAAGGAATGACATTGTTGTAGAACTAATGTACAGTGGTCTGCCTTTAGTATTACACTCAGAAAGAAAATAAAATATTTAGTAACTTTTTGGCCAGAAAAAATATAGTCTATATTTCCGGTAAATGTTAGTGCATTAACTCCGGACAGGGAAGCATGGAGTGCTGCATCAAACCAGTTGAAAGACTGAAGACTCAAACAACAACATCAACAACAACAAATGTTAGTGCATTTTCTTACAAGCCTTAATATATTGACGACTAATTCAATAGAATTTTATGAGAACTTAAAATGGCGGCTGTGCAAAACTTTTAACATTAGGTATTTGTATCAACCTACAATTATATTGCTTGGTGGCTTCGGTGGCGTAGTTGGTAGCATGCTGGGCTTCTATGCCCAAGATAGCGGGTTCAAACCCGGCCGAAGCCGTCGGATTTTTTAAGAGCGTTAAAAATCCCCCAGTATGCCTTCCTTCGGAGGGGAAGTAAAGCCGGCGGTCCCATGTCATAGATTTATGGCATGTTAAAGAACCTTCCACTAATTACACTTGTGTGAAGCTAAATTGTATAGGTTAGGAATGTAAACAATGCTCTTAGGTTTCTACGTTCGTTGCCAAGAGCCGACTGCGGTGGCGTCTAGTAGCTAAGTTCTGAACTAGGCCTAGTAGTCGTAGACGGTGGCGTTTGGCGGAAAAAGTAGGAAATATTTGAGAAATTCAAAGTTGCAGTCCTTACTTGAATTAAAAAACAGATACACACACTAATACAACCATCACAATTAACACCGGTTATCAGACAGATTCTACACACACCCAAAGTACACGGGGCTTCATGACCGCGTTGTCACAGCCCCTAAACTGAGGAACCAACCAACCAACCAACCAACCAACCAATTATATTGCTTGATTAGGACACGAAATTAAAAACAAGATTTTAAAAATTTTACACAGCCACCATTTTAAGTTCCCATAAAATTCCATTGAATTAGTCGTCAATGTATTAAGGCTTGTATGAAGATATGCCATGCTAAGAAAATGCACTAACATTTACCGGAAATATTCTTTTTCTGGTCAAAAAGTTACCAAATACTTTATTTTCTTTCTGAGTATAAAAATATGGCAGACCACTGTATAGGCCTATGCATTGTGTAAATGTATCCTATGAAGTTTGGAAGAACGTATATTTTATTGTCTACATTCTTTTGTCGAGAAAATATCACTCTATAGCCTATTCACGTTGCACTGGGAAATTGCTAATTAAATAAATGGTATTAGTGGTTAATATTTGGTCATGGAGGAATGTGAAAAGACCAAGAAGAAGTAACACCTTTGTAACATAGATCAGATTGTGATATGTGACTTGTGTTGACCGACTGAAAGTTACAATATCCATTGTCAATAAGGGAACACGGAGAAATGGCTTCGAAGCTATCAAGGGTTTCAGGATCGAATCCTGGCACAGTCAGTTGGCGCAAATGCGAGGGAGCCGTGTCAGTAAATTTACTGGCACGGTAAAGATTCTCTTCGGGGCAAAATTCCGGCACCCGAGTGACTCTAAAAGCTGCAGTAGTTAAAAGGGACGTTAAGCAAATAGCATTATTAGGCTACATATCAAAGCTATCAAGAGAAGGAAAGACACGTGGAGATAAACAGTGTGTAATGTATAGGTTACTCCTTGAGAACACGAGAAACAATTATTTCTAGTGACATAGGAAGAACTTTGGCCGGTGCTTTCTAATTCTATTTCTTTCCCTCCGTGATGTTCCTGGGAAGCTGCCTGCCCTCTGACCACACTTTCTTCGCTTGAAAGGTCTGACCACTGACCTGCAATGCCACCTGCTGCCAATCATTGCCCGCCATAGCTTCGTGCAATGGAGGGTGGGCGTGGTCTTATTAACGTGAAGAACAGTGGACACGGGAATCCAAGAGGTAGGGGTGCCAAAATTAGGCTATTTGATTCACAAAATTACATCAATTCACAATTTCAAAGCTTTAAAGGATCTAACGTTATAAATGTCCTATTTATCAGTTCAAGGGCAATTTAATAAAAATAAACTTATATTTTTAGGAACGCACAATCTAGTAGAGTAGCTTCGTGTTTAAAGTCGCTCATCACAACTGCAAGTTAGTTACTGTCGACCAAAATATTATGTGCACTGGAGTTTGAAGGTTGTTTGTGAAGTAACCAATAGACCTACATAAAATCCAATAACATAATTTTCATAGTTCTATTTTACGTTAGTTCATGTAGGGTTGGAATTTTAAATTTATATTTTAATATTTTTAATCGCAGTTGGAACACAAAAGTGCCCGTTTTTAAGCGTGTTTTAACCATGCATCACATTTAAGAATTATTATCTCACAAACGCGGCATCAGATGGAATCCAAATTCTAACACAATATACATTGGAATGTTGTTTAACCTGGCTTATTAATTTCAACATTTTGTGGGCCCAAGAAAGAAAGTTATCATTTTTGTAAGGTAACTTTTTCTCGGCTCGGGGTCGTTGGAAAATGTAGTTCTTGGTCGCGTTGTAATCCTTATACATCAAAAAGTTATGCTGTATGACTGTGAAACATGTAAATTAATCCAATTATTTTATATCGGTTTGTATTTGTACGGGGAAATAAGACATGATTGATCAGCTAGCCGCTCCGGGGAAAGCTGTACAGCGTTGCCAAGATGGAGCCCATGGCGCGCCTCGCTTGGAAGTGCACATAATATTTTGGTCGACAGTAGTTAGTTATTGTTGTTTTAAGGGGTGGAACTACGAGGTCATCTACCCCTCTTAACACAGATTAAAGTATACAAATTTGGAATGTGATTTGAAATTTAGAGGTGAACACCTAAATTTGAAAAGACCGAAATCACGACTGCAAGCCTTGAGATCAAAGGTTCGAATCCCGGCGCTGACTGCAACCATATTGTGATTTTCTCGGGGGTTATATGCTCATACTCCCTCAATATAAATGCCGGATTTGTATCTTACTGGGGAACTTATCCCAATCGTAGAACCTAATCATTACTGTTATGCACACCGTTTTAGTCACAGAGAAACACAGGTTATCGGACAAATTCAACACAATCACAAGTATGTACAGCTGATAACTAAGATGTGCCAAACCACTAAAGTGCATGAATAACAACAAGAACACGAACATGTCATCCGATAAGTGATAGAAACTGCATTTCCTATAAAATAGAAATAGTTAAAACTCAGCAATTGTTCTAGGTTTATGCCATGCCTAGGAACACCAAGATAGACTCATCAGCAGGCTCTTGGTGTCCGTGCGCGGACCCCAACAGAAGTAGCGAACTGCGCGCGACCTCGCTTTTTATGAAGCGCACCTGCGCCTCTTTACTGCGAAAGCTAAAAGCTCAAGTAGTTTTGACTTCCCTATGAAGGCTTCCAAAAAGACGGTGGGGATCCGGGCACAGACACTAAGAGCCCGCTGATGAGCCAGCTTTGTGACCTAGGCAAAACCCCACACATGACACGGCATAAACCTAGAAAAATTGCTGAGTTTTATTTCACTGGCCGTGAAAGCCAATATACCATCTTTTTAGAAATAGTTGTTGCTCTTAACTCATTAGGAGCTTTGACACATCATAGTCATGTAGCCCCGTGTACTTGTGTGTGTGTGTAGAATTTGTCTGATAACCTGTGTTACTGAGATGTCTGTAATAGTGTGTGCATTTGTAATTGAGGTAAGCTTTGGGTAGGAAGCGGCCGTGGCCTTAAGTTGGGTACCATCTCGACATTTGCCTAGAGTAGAAGTGGGAAACCACGGAAAATCCAGGTGAGAGTCAAACCCACCTCTTCTCATTTTTCCCTCACGAGGCTATGTAAACCCTGTTCTAGCCCTCAGAACGGAATTTAATTTCTTGGCAAAGTCGGGAATCAAACCTGGACCTCCAGGACGACAGTCCAGAATTCCTTCAACGAGGTGGTTCTTAATTAATTGATATTTGATACCTGAAGTAGTTTCTCTAAAACTAAGAAGTAGGTTTTCTAAACCTCAATGAATCTTCAAGTACATACCATATTATATCAGTTCAGTGAATTAACGATAACAGATAAACTGATAAGACAGGCGCCACTTTCATGGAGCTATTGGGCTAATACTACAAGCTCGTGGTACTATATTAAGCCTTGTTCCCACGGCCTGTGGCTTGGCGAGCGTACTCATAGACTTGTAGTCTGTTGTGGCCTCTCGTGCTCTGTCGTATTCCGTCCTCAAGCCGTTCCCATGGAGCGGAAAGACTCGTGGCTTGGCGAATCTCGAACGGTCACTAGTCTAGAAGAGTCATGTAAGTCGCCATCAAATTTACTTTCTTCTTTTTCATCTCTTTTAAAGAACACTCATGTTGATGCTACCTTGGATTCGTTATCGAGCATCATATATCTTGTTTCTATCTCTATGGTCAGCATTTTGCGGTTTCTGATAGAAGCTACTCCCTCATACAGATCCAAAACCTCCATAATAACTAAATTGGGCCACTCCATAATTATCTGAAAACGTTCAAACCTGCGCAAACCACAGCACCAAACTGAAACAAACGTGGGAACGGGTGCTCAAACTGTACTGAGGCTTGTTATCTATAGAGCACCAAGCCTTTGATGTCTGAGGGAGGTACCGACAATACACGGAAAAGGCCGAGTCACCTCGAGCCGACCCGAGTAACAACGAGTCTTTAATTTCCCATGGCGTGAGGTATGACAAATTTCAGACCAGGCTCGCCAAGCCACAGGCCGTGGGAACAAGGCTTTAGTGTCCTTCATGGAACTGTGGAAATTATTCGGTCTATCTTACAGCAAGATTTCGGACCCCTCCTATGTATTTTATACATGGTTCAGTGGGAATCGTGAGATCCCACATCTACAGCTAGTGTACACTAGTCTATGCTTTATTCACATCCTTGCTCAGCAATTTCAATAAGTCTACAGGCTGTCCTTTTTAACTGAAATGTTAACTATGCACCTCATGAATTTGTAATTTGTTTCTAGTGAACGTGGTTCATTGTTGGCAGCCAGCACATGCCGGAAGTTAACGAATATTTTACAATATATCACTTTTCTCTGGGAGCGTGATATTTGGAAATGTTGGCACTGTAGTTCTTAGATACCGACAGCGGTGGAAACGCTCGCTAAAGCGCAGCGTTTGGTCATGGGGCCAAGCTCTCTGCTAACTCGGTAGACGCGTGGGTTCGAGCCCCACTGTCGGCCCTCCTTGAAATGGTTTTCCGCGGTTTACCATTCTCAACACCAGGCAAATGCTGTGACGGTACTTTCTAACTGTCCACGGCCGCTTCCTTCCAAATCTTTGCCCAGTTTCATTCTTCTTCATCCATTCCATCTCTCATCCCGACGCGCAGGTCGTCCACGGGCGTCGACTAGAAAGACCTGCATTCGGCCTCTCAGGAGGCCACATTACAAAAAAAAAGTGGGCTACAATTTAAAAACAACTGTGTTAGGAAATGAGCAGTTCCCACCAAGTAACGATTCTGCATTATTTGTGTCATATAATTAAAATTTTTACATATAGTAAGTGTTGCCCTTATTTTTTAAAAATTACATAAATATTTTATGTGTTTAGTTATTACTGTTAATTAGTTAATGTCGTTTGGAGGGGCAGAACAGCGATATCATCTGTCCCTGTTATTACTGTTGTTAATTCATTTTAGTCGCTTGGGGCATCGTGGTCATCAGCCCGGTATAGTTGGGTGTGTGTTGAATTTGTCTGATGATCTGTAGCTTATTTATGTGAATGCTGTAGTAGTGTGTGCAGCTGTATTAAGGATAAGAATGAGGTAAGTGCCCCGGGACTTGAAGCAAGGTAGCCTACTATTCCGGCATTTGCAAAGCCGCTGTCAGTGTCGGGATTAAAACCTACAATCTTCGGACTTGCTGAAGCTGCCCTCGCAGTGGCGGGACACGAAATAACGAGCACTGCTACGCCGCGGTGCTGTTATTACTAGACAATGACATATGAGTGTCAAGATTAATTCGAGATGATGCGGAAGGAATGCGATATTCCTAACGTAACAGTGACATAGTGAATGATTTTCTGGATCAAAAGAATGGCACACAATATGAAACAACTGAATGACATAGGAATTTCACAACCGCCAGTGACAATAAGGAAACCATGTAAAATTAGGGGCAAGTACTTCAACAAGGTGGCATAAAATAAATAAATAAATAAATACATAAATAAATAAATAAATAAATAAATAAATAAATAAATCCCTATATATATATATATTATAATTGTGAAAATCTGTGTGTCCGTGTGTTAGTTTGTTACCTCTTGACACTAAAACGGCTGGACGCATTTGGATGAAATTTGAAATGGAGACAGCTTATACCCTGGGATAACATATAGGCATCCTTTCATCCGGAAATAAATCATTGTTCCCGTGGAACAGGCAACATAACTGAAAAGTCACCAAAAATAATCAACCGGGACAAAATATCGATGTTGTCGCAAAAAGACCGGTCAAAGCTCATTTTACGCCCCTCGATGCAAGGAACAATACTCGGTAGGTCCCTAAGGGACACCGAAAACCACATTTTAAGGCCCTAAAACCAACCGTTTCAAAGATATTCGCAGAAAACTATCTTTACTCTGATAAACTGATGAAATAATGGCAAGTCCGTTTCCATGGCAACTGAACCTCACGGTAAGACATCCGATTTTATATATATCCCTGTAGGAGGCAATGCCAATCAATTTGTTATCTTTTTCAAGATATATATGAACACAATAAGAACAGGGTAGCGCACCTGCCTTTCATCCGGAGGCCCCGGGTTCGATTCCCGGCTCCACCAGAGACTTTAGACACTGACGTGAGGGCTGTAACGGAGTAGAAATTCTTTTCAGTAAAATAGACTGGTTCACAATTTTGTAAGTTCACATTGAGGAATGTGACAGTGGGATGCGTTAAGTGTTACGTAAACGGCAATAGCCGCCACAGAGCTTCCTTACTACTGAAATAACGACCACACTGATATTTGTAATTAACTACACGGGATTTGTGATTTGTGAGCCCAGTGTTTATGAAATTGAACGTAGCTGTATCGCTACCTGTATTTAGGAGCCAGTAATGTAGTGTTTAAAAATTAAAAGTGGGAGCGAAGATTTTCTATATATCCCTGTAGGAGGCAATGCAAATCCATTTATTATCTTTTTCAAGATATATATAAACACAATAAGAACAGGGTAGTGCGCCTGCCTCTCATCTGGAGGCCCCGGGTTCGATTCTTGCCTCCATCAGAGATTTTAGACACTGACGTGAGGGCTACAACGGAGTGCACTCAGCTTCGTGAGGACAATTGAGTAGCTGTCTGATAGCGAGGCAGCGCCCTGGTCACGAAGAACGGCCGAGGGGACACGGTACACTGACCACGCGTCACCACAATATCTGCAGGCCAAATGGCTGGGAAGCGGTCGCATGATAGGCCTAGGCCCTTCATGGTCTGTAGTGCCAGGGGTAAAAAATTAGGGAAAGCGCCTTCTAATACCACCTTTAATTTGTAAACACTACAGTAGCGGCTTCTAGGGGAGTGTGATGGAGCAGTGGCTTAGCTTCTCGCCCTTTACCAGGACGGCCGGGGTTCGAATCCCGGTGACAGCGGGGTGGAATTTTCACCTGGAAAATCACGTGGCGTCAGGAAGGGCATCTGGCCTTAAATCCCCGGCCAAAACCAAAATGAGCCTGGCTGGCTACGTCGACCCCAATTAATTGGGAATAGCTGAAGAAAGTTTTACAGTAGCAGCTACTAAATAAAGGTAGCGATATAGCTACGTTCAATTTCATAAACACTGGGCTCACAAATCCCGTATAGTTAAGTAAAAATAACAGTCTGGTCGTTATTTCAGTAGCAACGAAGCTCTGTGGTGGCTATTGCCGTTTCCGTAACACTTAAGGCATCCCGCCGTCACATACATCAATGTGCACTTACAAAATTGTGAACCAGTCTATTTTACTGAAAAGAATTTCTACGAGCGAGTATCCACTCCGGTAAAACCACACTCACTACCTTTTCCAAAATTTACACAAGACATGATATTTAAAGCACTCTTCTGTATGTTGAAGTACAGAGATATACCACATGGAAAGATACAATAAAATGTTGGCAAATCTGAGTTCAAGGAACTGCTGTTCAGAATAGACTTTCGGTGCAGGTTATGCGGCCCATGTTCGTAACATGGAATGTTTTCTTTTGACAATGCATCTACACCATGTGCGAGGGCAACGCATTTCAAAGATCTCTAAAAACACAATAAACAGGAAGTTGGAGAAAATTTTTACGTGGGAGCGAAGATTCAAGGAGAAATAATTTCATCTTTGAGATTTGCTGATGACATCGTCATCTTGACCGATACGCCAGAGGAATTGAATGAGTTTTTGAAGGGTATGGACTCCGTCTTGAGGAAATAATTCATGATGGGAATCAATAAATGTAAAACAAAATTATTGGAATGCAGCCAAAATAAATCACAAACCTCTATGCACATCAAATTGGCAGGTGAAACGCTACGGGAAGTAGGAGACTTCTGTTAGTTAGGAAGAAAAATAGCCAGTGATGGACGAAGCAAAGAGGTTGGCTCAGGCAAGGACATCATTTCTACAGAAAAGGAATCTGTTGACATCGAATATACATTTAGATATTAGGAAGTAATTTTTGAAAGCCTTTGTCTGGAGCGTGACACTATAAGGAAGAGAAACTTGGACTAATGGTGCAGTAGAAAAGAGGAGAATTGAAGCGTTTGAAATGTGGTGTTACAGGAGAATGATGATGATCAGATGGGTAGATGGGGTAACAAATAAAGAGCTATTAAGACGAGTGGGAGTGGAGAGATGTTTCTGGCGACTGCTATTGAAGAGAAGAAATAGGTTGGTACGACACATATTAAGACACCCAGGAATAGCAAGCTTAGTTATGGATGGGAGGGTTAAGGACAAGAACTGTAGAGTAGACCAGGGTAAAAGAGATTGCCTCGGATGTAGGGTGTGGTAGCGATATAGAGATGAAACGATTAGCTCAGGAGAGGGGGTCATGGAGGGCTGCATCAGTCCAGTCAAGAAACTGAAGACTCAAACAACAACAGTTGGGAATTTTAATTACTTAGAGAGGCATGTGAGGCAAAAGGGTTGTTGGAGAATTTCAATCCCTGGGATGTAACACTGGAAGAGAGTGCATATTGTACATACGGCCAAGGTCAGAGATATTTTACTATAGGTAAGGAAAAATACTTTTGATTCCCGATATTCCGATAGATTTGCCATTCCAGTGTGCAAGAGTGCAGTTCCCTCTTCAAACAATATTCGCAATTTCTAATAACAAAGCGCAATCGCACACACTTAACAGCAGGTGTACAATTGCATCGTCCCCATTGACTTGATCGCGAGCGAAGCCGCGGGTACCTGCTAGTAAATAAATAAACCTCATGCCAAATTTAACAACATTAATATCAGGACATGATAATATCAACTCCTATCTACACAGACTTAAAATTGTATGCAGCCCCGAATATTCCTGTAATGAAGGACCCCAAACAGTGGACCATATAATATTTCAGTGTAGTGAAGTGAATAGCGAGAGAAATGTTTTATTAAACAGTGTTTCCATAGAAGGTTACTGGCCGATTCATAAGTCTTTCTTAATCAGAACATATATTAAACCATTTTCAAAATTCGTGAACTCTTTGGACTTTACAGCAATGTAAGAAAATCAAGATCATCAACAATCAGCAAATAATATGTAGGAAAAACCGTATATTATAATTTACACAATAGTATGAAATTAGTTAAGAGCATCTGACTATAGTGGATCATGCAGAGAGTATATTCATGAAAATAAAAAGATAAAAAGTAAATAAATAAATAAATACATAATTTTTGTTTATATAATACACGTAAGGCGTGTTTACATGAATAAACAGGTCTTTCGCGTAATTATGGATGGTTCCTTAGTTTAGGGGCTGCGACAACGCGGTCATGTAGCCCCGTATACTTTGGGTGTGTGTAGAATCTGTCTGATAACCGGTGTCCTGTAGGTTGAAGGTGGATTTGATGTCATCCAGGAATAATGATTCATTGGTTAGTATGTGTGCTAGCCTGTTTTCGGTGAATTTGGAGATCTGGAGGATGCGTTTCAGGTATCTGGATAAATAGATAAATAGATAAATAAATAGATAAATAAGTAGAAAAGTAAATAAATAAATAAATGTCCAGCGATGGACGAAGCAAAGAGGATATAAAAAGTAGGTTAGCTCAGGCAAGGAAAGCGTTTCTTCAGAAAAGAAATCTGTTAGACATCGAATATAGATTTAGGTATTAGGAAGTCATTTTTGAGCCTTTGAATGGAGCGTGGGACTCTATTGAAGTGGAACTTGAACTGTTGGTGCAGCAGAAAAGAGGAGAATTGAAGCGTTTGAAATGTGATGTTTCAGGAGAATGATGAAAATCAGATGGGTAGATAGGGTTACATACGAAGTGGTATTAAGAGTAGTGGGAGAGGAGAGATGTTTCTGGCGACGGCTAATGAAGAGAAGAGATATGTTGGTAAGACACATACTAACACACCCAGGAATAGCAAGTTTAGTTATGGAAGGAAGGGTCGAGGACAAGAACTGTAGGGGTAGACCAAGGTTAGAATATGTTAAACAGATTGCCTCGGATGTAGGGTGTGGTAGCTATGTAGAGATGAAACGATTAGCTCAGGACAGGGAGGCAAGAAGAGCTGCATCAAACCAGTCAAAAGACTGAAGACTCAAACAACAACAACAACAACAAATAAATATGGAGCCTTTTAATACATTTAATCACACTTAAATGTCATCGGACCGAACTGGGATCGAACCGGCAATCTTGCGTTTTGATATCTTTCTTCGTCTTCTTTCTTTTTCTTCGGCTTTTCCCAATTAATTGGGGTTGCCAGAGCCAACCAGGCTCATTTTGGTTTTGGCCGGGGATTTAAGGCCGGATGCCCTTCCTGACGCCACGTGATTTTTCAGGTGAAAATCCCACCCTGCTGTCACCGGGTTTCGAACCCCGGCCGTCCGGGTGAAAGACGAGCAGCTAAGCCACTGCGCCATCACGCTCCCCTTGCGTTTTGATATCTAACGCTTGATAAATTGCTCCAGTTGCTAGACATTTCCTTCCACTACTCGTACTTCATTTCGAAGAATTCATTGTTGTTTTCCTAACGGATTTATCTGTATATTTCAGAGTAGTAATTAAAATACATTATGTTTATTGTAATTTAATACAAAGCTGGCGATATTTCTCATAAGAACAATAGTGCTATAAATAAGTGCAGAGTGTAAGGGCCTTGAGAAGTCAGCAATCATAGCACAGGGTCCTTATATGGACTGACAGCATGAAGGAAGACTGGATGGTCCAATGTCAACTAGAGCACGCGAAGCCCACTGCATACAAACAGTGCGATATTCACCTCGAAGCTCATGCTGCCACATGAATCATACAAGAGGGAACAAATTACCATACCTCCTATTTGTAGCTCTGTTCCACGTATGGCAGTGTAGGGTGTTTCAAAATCAGGTAGGCTAACATATAATCTAGGATTCAGGTTTAAGTAGTAGACGTGGCCAGTTTAGTTATTTATTTATTTACTTAGGTTACTTACTTTTACTTTTATCGTTGTGGCCACTAGGGACCGCGAGATCTCAACCGTGTTTCTTCTTGTTAGCCCACCACGCCTTCATCCTTTCGGAATGGGATTTCTTCCAATCATCCGAGTGAACATATCTCTTGCTGGGTTTCACTTCCTCTTGATGAACGTGACGGAGTTTTTGTTTCAATGGGGTTCTGAGCAAGATATCTGATTCAGAAATGTCAAACTTAAACGAGGCCTTATCCACTTCCACCAGTCAAAGAGGCATCACCTTTAAACTTCGGAGAATCTACTGACTGGCATTCTGAGGAGGTGGGCATAGAATGTTATTCTCTTCTTTCCGGATTACACTTGAGATCTTTTCAGAATGGGAGTATATTTCTGAATTACTCCAGAGCTTGTAACCTCCTTCTTTGAACTTAGGACCAATAATTTCCCTAATGATCTTTCTTTTCTTAACTTGAAGTCTCTCGATCGGGCCAGCTTCTCGGTTTGTTAGGCATTCCGCTGTATACAGTGCTTCCGGTCTAATCACTGTTTGATAGTGTCTTAACTTTGCATTCCTAGAGATGGACTTCTTATTGTACAGTTGATGTGTGAGGCGGAAGGCTGTTTCGAATTCTTTGACTCGTGTTGAGATGGTGAACTTTTCAGAATTATTTGGTTCGATCCACTCACCAAGATATTTAAACTTTTGAACTTTTGAGATCTGGCCGTGGGTGGTTTGAAGATGAGCTGGAGCTTCTTTTGTTTATTTATTTATTTATTTATTGATTGATTGATTGATTGATTGATTTACTTATTTATTTACCTTTGGAAGTTTGTGGATGTCTATGTGTACTCGTAGTTATGCCTCCAGCATATTCTTCCGTGAACCTCAAAATAAGGTAGGCTAGGCCGCCTAAATTATATCGATGTGGTAAAATGTGCCTGCAGTCGGTATTTGAACCCCAATCTGCTGCTGTCCGGTTAGGTGCACTTAGCCAATTACACCAATGATGCCACGTCCCGACCACGAAACACTTTCAATTCTTAGATGGAGAGGCGCTGTTGCGGCAGCTTCTGGAATGACTTGGATATGTTCTTGATCACCGAGACCAGACACACAGAGCCATCAGTGTGCCAAAAGTCTGATGCTGACATAAAGATGATTTTAGGGCATACCTCCGTGGTTGGAGCGTGGTTACATTGGTTTATGTGGCAAAACGTATCTGATCCGTTAACAGAAGACTTGGGTTCTAATCTTAACTGCGGTCACATTTTCAAGTCTTACTCAGTAGATAAAGAGTCCGCCTCATAGCGTAGTGACTAACTTTCTTGGCAGGCACCGCGGAGGCCCGGGTTCGATTCCCGGCTCTACCAAGAAATTTAATTCTGGTCTGAGGGCTTGAATAGGGTGCACTCAGCCTCGTGAGGCAAAACTGATAAGATATGGGTTCGACTTCTACCGCAGCCATCTTGGAAGTGATTTTCCGTGGTTTCCCACTTATACTCCAAGCAAATGCAGCGATGGTACCTAGCTTAAGGCCATGGCCGCTTCATACCCAAAATCCTACCTCAATTACAAAATACACTCACTAGTGCAGACATCAGAGTAACACAGGTTATCAGACAAATTGTCCACACACCCATGTACATTGGGTTACATGACGACGATGTCGCAAAGCCCATTAAAGAATCAACAACAACAGTAGATATGACCTTAGGGAACTAACTTCTGTCCTAGGGGCGGATGACCTCGCTGTTCCACCTCTTAAAACAATAAAAATACTATACTATAAATTACACCCTAAACTATTTATAGGCCTACGTTGGTCCCCAGATCCGTGTTCGTATATTTTTATTTTCTCTATGTAAATATGGGAAGAAATAGGACAAAGATAAGGAAGAATGGTCAAGACAATTAGTTGGATATAGGTTGGTTGGTTCCTCAGTTTAGGGGCTGCGACAACGCGGTTCTGTAGCCCCGTGTACTTCGGGTGTGTGTAGAATCTGTCTGATAACCGGTGTTAATTGTGATGGCTGTATTACTGTGTGTTATCTGTAATTCAGGTAAGGACTGCAGACGATCAATTTAAAGTAGTTCCTACATTTGCTACCTAGTCACGAACTTGGCTACTAGATGCCACCACAACCATCACCTGGCGGCAAACGTTGGAACTTAATAGAGCGTAAATTAAATCTAACCTACAAATTTAGCTTCACACAATTGTAGTTAGTGAAAGGTTCTTTTACATGTCATCAGTCTATGACATGGGGCCGCCGGCTTTACTTCTCCTCTGAAGGAAGGCATACTGAGGGACTTTTAACGCTCGTAATAAGTCCGACGACTCCGACTGGGGTTTGAACCCGTGATCTTGGGCATAGAAGCTCAGCATGCTACTAACTACGCCACCGAAGTCGCCTTGGATAAAGGTTGGCCAATCGCAAGGCGGTGGAAACGTTATAATATAAGTTACTAGAGTGTTTCCTATCGGAACCTATACAAAGATGAGAAAATACTTAAGCTGGTTATAGTGACATAGATGAGCTTTATTAAGAAATTGCAAATGTCACAAGAATAAACAAAATAAGGAATGTAAACCACCGAACCGTTTCTAGGTTCACCCATTAGAAGATATGCTGAAGAAGTGGTTATTGTGGGTATGAAGGAAGACAAGATGTGTGGATTGGAGACTCGTGATGGAGGAAACGATGTAATTTCTCTTACTCAGACTGTGCGACAGACCGCTTCCCATAATAACCAATTTAGGAGGCTTCGTTGTTTGGTTGATTGCCAGAACGTGACAAATGTACGTGTCTCTTCGTGCGTCCCAATGAAGAATTGTGGCTGATTAGTGGAAAAATATGGCGCTTAATAAACCATATTTCATGTGTAAACCGTATGAGATTTATAACTGTACGTAACACGGTCTTCACATTGTTAGTTATTTTCTCTGCTTACGATTTTGATTTGTTTCCATATACACTCTTACCCACAATGGTTTTTAATGAAACACGATGAAAGATCAAATCAAAACATTGATAGCAGGTTTCCTGAACGTACTAACCTGCCAGCGAATTGTTGCCGGTGGCGGAAATCGGAACTAATGCGCTCCACCTAGCCACACGCCTGGGATAGACGTGCAGTCGTCGCCAGCAAAATCTCATCGCATGTCGTGTGTGTGCATGGTTCGTGCTGGGCCGTGCACTGTGAGGTGTGTTCTCATTGTATGAGTATACATGCGATCTCCCTCTTGGCCCACACCAGCCCGTGGCAGCCATAACGAGGCGAGATGACGTAATGCATACACAACATTCCCGCTCCACGTCTAGCGGTAACAAATCCCTGGCAGGGTAGTATAAGTGAAAGAGGTTGCTAGCCTTACTTACACAGAGCCCCCTGAGTTTCACTCGAGGAACTAACTGGTAAGTTGGGTAGTAGTTTTGCCTGAGCCCAAGGAGGGTCAAGACTCAGAATACTGTATGTCCAAAATGCCCACACACATTCTTTAGTAATTGTTTTCCCGACTGTACTGACAACTTGTGAGGTCATACAGCCGTTGCCCTTCGTCCATAAACTACGACGTAACTAAACGATAGGAAGGAGAGGTTACCTAAGAGGTTTAGGTAGTAGGCTATAGAGGGTACGAGAAGTGGAGGAAGACTTGGGAAGCGTTGATAGATTCACTGTTTTAACGATTTCAATGTGAAGAACCTAGAGGCAGAGGAGGCTACAGTACTAATTGGGAATCATGGAGGTGACTCGTTCGCAAACAGAAGATTGCAGACTCGACTGGACAATGAAAGGCAAAACAGTCTTAAATGAAAATGATTGAATGTCTGAATGACTGATCGCTTGAATAAACGAATGAATCAATGAATGGACGAAAGAAAGGAAAATTAATAAACGACATGGTCTAGATTATAACACAAGGTTGGCTGTGGAAAGGTACTATGGATTCCAGCACACATCAGTTTTGTAACTTGTTGTACGTAGGATTAATTTTATGTCCCTAGCTGTGAATTGAACCACCAGAATCGGAGATGACATTAACGGGGCACTAACATTTGTCGGATCAATCGAGTAACGAACCTCACTTCCCGTAATGTAGATTTCATTTCCTAAATAATATTCATGGAACAATTATTTTAGACACCCGCAAATTTCCTAGTTTTTAGCGTGGGTGTAGCGAGGTCTCAACCCGTCGCCTCGGTGTAGCCTACCAAATTGGGCTCACCCAGGGCCGTGGAGAGCGAACACGGGTCCGAGGACAGAGGTTTCGGGGCCCCTGCATTTTTGTTCAGCCTGAGACATTATTTTGAAAGTGGTAAGCTGGCTTTCTATTAACACATTAACAATCTCCATGGAATTAAGCATGTTCATATTGAATGTCAGTTTACTAGTTTTACAGTTATTCAACCATTCTTCTTTTTGTCTCTAATTGCTTGTTAGCCTACTTTCGATCTTTGCAAAAAATTTAGCCTACTTTCGATTTTTGCAAAAAATGAAAGTAGACTTATGAGATCAACACAGGGCGAAAAAAGTGTGTCTGTCTGTGTGTGTGTATGTGTGTGTGTGTGAGTCTGTGTGTGAGTGAGTCTGTGTGTGTGTGTGTCTGTGTGTGTGTGAGAGTGTGTACTCTGAATGTCTGTCCCCCCCTATCAATTCGAACACGGTGAATGCGAATTGAACGAAATTTGGTACAAAGGTAGCACTAGCAAAGGACACCTCAGTGTCATGTTTTATATCGCCGCCATCTTTACTAAAACTGAATGGCGGCCACTCAAACGTTCAAAACGTAAAATCAAATAACGACTAACCAAATCATCCGATCTCTACCAATAGTAATAAGACAAGATGGCAGCAGATATCTTGTGCCTGACTTATATTTCACTAATTTGAGTATTGCATGCAATATAGCGTACTGATACAAAATAAATAAACTTTGTATGAAATGCTTTATATATAAATAATATACTCCAGTGATGAAATCGTTTAGTATAAATCATTATTTGCTAACAAGTTCTATGTAAGTCATTTTATATAGAACGATATTCGTTGACACAATTAGCTCAGTGGTAGAGCGTTAGCCTATCGCTCAAATGCCTATGGTTCAAACCCGACCGGAGCTTGGTTTTTTGCTTGAAATGTTATATGTTTATTGTTTTGTAATGACTCAGATGTTTTAAAATTAAGCGTTATATTGTGCATATTATGGTGTAAAATATATATTTAATTAAAACATAATTCGCCAGCAGATTTACTCGAGACATCTAGCTGCCAAAAAGGTACTTATTAACTTCCAGATTTTATTGAAAAGTTTCTTTTTCTGGCCGCTAGAATGCACTCGCTCTGTTAGGATTATATTGTTCGATATTTCACCACTAGATGTCACGACTAGTCTACGTGGGGCTCCATTGATTACTATACCATTGGCATTCTATGCGCATCGAATTTGAAGAATGACAAGATGATACTACGATACAATTTTACTTTTTATTTTAAAGGGTTTGTAACAGCTTATTTTGCGTTACTTGAAAATGTTATTTGAAGTAAAGAACAAAACGATTTCACATAGTAACTGAATTGAAGCCGTTGGTGTTAGTTCAGGTTATTAATTACTACTTTTATTTCAGGCAAATAGCAATCGAAAATATCCACATAGTTTGTATACACACGTCTCTGTAGGGTCATGGAAAGATTTGTTAATTCAATTAGGGTTGTGAAAGCCATGCACAACCAGACGTGTAAAGACATGCCTCAACTCAAAGTTGGATGTTGCCCACGGCAGGTCGTATATGTAATAATAATAATAATAATAATAATAATAATAATAATAATAATAATAATAATAATAATAATAATTTAATTTAATTTTAATTTAATTATTTATTAAACACTATTTATGTTACATTATTGTGATATGTCTCACGAATCTGATGACAGTACAGATTATCTGTGAGACATATTAATTATTATTTACAACATATATATATATAGATTATATTTCAGTACAAGAGTGCATGCATTTTTTTTGTAATGTTAAATAATTAAAGATACAAAAATTACACTATGGTAGTTATATTAATAAATTTATGTTATGAGTTAATGTTTGGTTAAGTAATATTTTTTATGTTAAAACATATAATAAAGTTGTAATTATCGTCGAACATAAACAGTCGTATGCAACTCGCCTATAATGGTAATTAAGACACTAGTATGGAAATTATAAAACTCGCATACGCTCGTTTTATAAAAAATACTCGTGTCTTAATTATAGCCATTATAGGCTCGTTGCATAATGTACTATTAATGCGACTTATAGCTAGTTGTTTGCTGTTAATGTTTGTCAGTCCAGGTGGTAGTTCATTAAGTAGTGATGGTATAATATAATTTAGTCTCTTGAAACCATAGCTATTTATACATAAAGGTTTAACATGTTTAGTACTTGTTATGGCTCTTGTTTGTATGTTGTGAGAGACCTTATGCCTGAATCTTGGATCATGGTAGTAGAGATTCAGTACAGTAATTTGAAACAACTATTTAATATTAAAATAAGGGATATCAGTGAAATATTTAAAGAACCTGTTTTGGCTATCTTGAAGATTATTAATTAAAGTTGTGTTTTGATTTCCCCAAGCTGCTATAGCATATCTTAATTTGCTTTCAATCAGAGCACTGTAAATTGTTTTGTAAGTTTTCCTATCTACATAAAATCGGAGATTGTAGAAGATGTAGAGGTTTGCTCTTAGGTTTTTTATTATGTTTACTGTGTGTGTGTTCATTTTAAAGTGTTCATCAAGGGTAATTCCTAGGTATTTTTGTGTCGAAGTACTATTTATGAAGGTGTTACATTTGCAACCTGCCAGGATGTTTTGGTGTATGCATGATAAGCTGTGGTGCGTTAGTTTGTATTTTTCTTGTGTGAAGTGATCAACTCTGATGTGCATTATTTTAGATTTGGTTGTATTTATATACAAATTATTGTCATGACACCATCTTGTGATGTTATTGAAGTCTTCTTGAAGTCTCTCAAAAGCTGTTTTAGAGTCTTTATGTATGGTGTATATAGTGGTGTCATCAGCATAAATAAATATTTTACTGTGTTTAATGGCTTCATTCATGTCGTTTACGAACAGGTTATATAGTGTAGGTGAAATAATGCTGCCTTGAGGGATACCTTGTGTTCCTTCTACTGCGTCACTGATAGTGTTATTGACCATAACTGCCATTTCCCTGTTTTTCAGATAGCTTTCAAATAGTTTGTAAGTCGTGCCTCTTATTCCAATATCGTGTAATTTAGCAAGTAGTTTATTGTGATTTATTGTGTCAAATGCTTTAGAAAAGTCAAGAAAAAGTACCATTATGTGATTGTTCTTATTCAAGGCATTATTTATTACATTGGCAAATTCAGCCAGGAGTAGTTCAGTACTTTTCCCCTTCCTAAAACCGTATAGGTGTCCCTTTAAAATATCATATTTATTTAGGAAATTCTTCAATCTCTTATCCAAGCATTTTTCCATTATTTTGTGGAGGATTGATAAAATGCATATTGGTCTGTAGTTGTCAAAGTCTAAGTGATCGCCATTCTTATATATTGGTTTAATAATTGTGTATTTCAGATATTTTGGTATTATGCCTGATTCGAATATCTTGTTTATGAGATGTGTTATGATTGGTATAGTTTTTTTGGATGTTGCCTTTATGTCTTTCAAGCGTATATTGTCTACCCCAGGCGATTTGTCTGTTTTTAATTCCTTAATTATGTTTTCTATTTCATATTCATCAGTTTCAAGTAATGTAAAGGAATTCATTAATGTGTTTCTATTTGATTGCCATATGTTGATACTACAGTTATGTGCTAGGCTGTTTATTTTTTCACTAAAGGTATTGATGAATTTATTGACTATCACTTCGTTAGTATAATGTGATATTAAATGTTTGTTTATGACTTCATTGACAGTTTGTGTTTTCCGACCTGTTATATCATTAATGACTTTCCACATTCCTTTATTATCGTTTTTGGAACTATTTATCTTATTTTTAAAATATTGATGTTTTGTTTATTAGCTTATTTAATTTGTTTCTGAAAGCTTTGTATTCATTTTTTATTGTAATATTATCCTTGTTTCTGAGCATTGTTTTGTAAAGTCTGTCTCTTTCCTTACATTGTATTTTTAGGTCATAAGTGAACCATTGTTTGCTTTTCTTGTGTTTACAAGTTGTTATGTAAGATGCTTTTTGGTAGATTTCCTTAAATTTGGTTGTTATATTGTTATATATGTCATTAGGATTTTTTAATTCAAGGCAATCTGTCCAGTCTGTGTTGTTAAGGCTTGTGTGTATTATAGTATCGTTCATTAGTGTAATGTACGATTCATTATCTTGTAATTGTGTCTTATCATTTTTTGGCCAAATACCTGCATATGTTATGTAGTGGTCAGAGATATCTGATTGTATGACTGCAGAAGTATATTGATCTAGTCTGCTACGATAGTTTATGTGATCAATACATGTTCTCGAGTCTACATTTGGATCATAACGAGTACATTGAGTGATAAGTGGTAGGAAACCATGAGTTGCCATAATATTTGTATATTTGATAGCTGATAGACTGATGTCATTAGATAAAGTATCAATGTTGATATCTCCTAAAATGGCGTATTCGCTGTACTTACTAGTGTGTTGTGTTATATGTGTCTCCAGTTCATCAAGAAAGTCATTTATGTTAGTGCTAGGTGGTCTGTAAAAGCATGTTAATCCAATCTTTTTGTTCATGTGAAGTATTTCTATTACCATTGATTCATGAGTATTGGAAATGTATGAATTGTGTGTTCTAATAGCCATGTTGTTCTTTACATATATGGCTATGCCTCCTCCTTTACGATTTGTTCTATTACAAAATACAACATTAAAATTATCCAAAGTAAATAGGTAATTATTAGATTCAAGTATGTTAATTTCTGTTAAGCAAATAATATCCAGATCATTAATTTTCTTGCCTAAGGTTATGGTTAAATAATCCCAGTTTTTTGATATAGATTGAATATTTAGAGAGAGGATATTGATTTCAGCATTATTTCTAGTCTTATTACCATTTTCGACGAAATCGGGTATATTGAGAAATGTGAGTTCATTTTGTATTCCAGAAACATTTATATTGCTATCCCAACTGTTCATAATATCAATTAATATAATAATTCAATAATAATTCTTTCTTTTTGGCGGGGGGGGGGGGGGGGGGGGTTACCTAATTTTGTTAATGTCTTCCTCACGGGAGATTCTCAATATACTAGATTCGTCGTTTTTTCGCGCAAGTATTTTGCCGTTTTTTACCCAAATGAATTTCCAGTTATAATAATAATAATAATAATAATAATAATAATAATAATAATAATGTTATTGGTTTTACATCCCTTTTAACTACTGCTGCTTTTAGAGACACCGGGGTGCCGGAATTTTGGCCCGAAGGGGATCTTTAACGTGCCAGTAAATGTACTGACACGGCTCCCTCGCATTTGTGCACCCTCAAATGCCAGCTGACTGCGCCGGAATTTTGGCCCGAAGGGGATCTTCAACGTGCCAGTAAATGTACTGACACGGCTCCCTCGCATTTGTGCACCCTCAAATGCCAGCTGACTGCGCCAGGATACGAACCTGCAACCTAGGGCCCAGCAAGCGAGAACGTTACCGCTGAGCCACGCAGCCAGTCCGGTCGATTATGTCTCCAGATCCATAACATTCTTGATATACTTCTTATCTTTCTTTCTTTCTTTCTTTCTTTCTTTCTTCAATGATGGTAGCAGTTTTTATCTAGGTTGTGGCGTTTGGTAGAGGTAAATCGTTTCTAAGGTCTTCAACAAAGAATAGTTCTATTATACTCTTTGATAATAACAACGAGTTATAACTATGCTCATACATTTAGGAGAAAGTAGGCTATATGTTCTTTACTGAACATCTTGTTTTTCTTCAAGATGTTAATCACCATGCACTTAAAAAATCATTTTTAGCCTACTTTCGATTTTTGCAAAAAATGAAAGTAGACTTATGAGATCACTACAGGGCGAAAAGAAGTGTGTCTGTCTGTCTGTGTGTGTGTGTGTGTGTGTGTGTGTATGTGTGTGTGTGAGTCTGTGTGTGTGTGTGTGTGTGTGTATTCTGAATGTCTGTCCCCCCTATCAATTCGAACACGGTGAGCGCAAATTGAACGAAATTTGGTACAAAGGTAGCACTAGCAAAGGACACCTCAGCGTCATGTTTTATATCGCCGCCATCTTGACGGAAACGTAATGGCGGCCACACAAATGTTCAAAGCTTAAATCAAATTACGACTAACCTAATCATCCGATCTCTACCAAATTTTGCAACAACATACCTTTATGAAGGGAGCATCCTTTGACAAATCTAATAGGTCATTAGCCTAATAGTTTGTGGATGGCGGCCATATTTGTGTCAAAATTGATTACCCCTATTAATTCGAACACGGTGAAGCCGAATGGAATGAAATTTGGTACAGAGGTAGCACTAGCAAAGGGCACCTCAATGTCATGTTTTATATCACCGCCATCTTGACGGAAACGTAATGGCGGCCACACAAATGTTCAAAGCTTAAATCAAATTACGACTAACCTAATCATCCGATCTCTACCAAATTTTGCAACAACATACCTTTATGGAGGAAGCATCCTTTGACAAATCTAATAGGTCATTAGCCTAATAGTTTGCGGATGGCGGCCATCTTTGTGTCAAAATCGATTACCCCTATTAATTCGAACACGGTGCAACCGAATGGAATGAAATTTGGTACAGAGGTTGCACTAGCAAAGGGCACCTCAGTGTCATGTTTTATATCGCCGCCATCTTGACGGAAACGTAATGGCGGAAACACAAATATTCAAAGCTTAAATCAAATTATGATTAACCTAATCATCCGATCTCTACCACATTTTGCATCAACATACCATTGTGGAGGGAGCATCCTTTGACCAATATTTTGCGGATGGCGGCCATCTTTGTGTAAAAATCGATTCCCCCTATTAATTCGAACACTGTGAAACCGAATGGAACGAAATTTGGTACAGAGGTAGCACTAGAAAAGGCCACCTCAGTGTCATGTTTTATATCACCGCCATCTTGACGGAAACGTAATCGCGGCCACCCAAATGTTAAAGGCTAAAATGTAATTACGACCAACCTAATAATCTAGTCTCTACCAAATTTTGCAACAACAAATCTTTATGTGGGAAGCATATTCTGACCAAACTGCTAGATCATCAGCCCAATAGTTTGCAGATGGTGGCCAAGTATGTGTGCAAATCGATTCCCCCTATCAATTCAAACACGGTGAAACCGAATTGAACGAAATTTGGTACAGAGGTAGCACTAGCAAAATGCACCTCAGTGTCATGTTTTATATCGCCGCCATCTTGACGGAAACGGAATGACGGCCACCCAAATGTTAAAAGCTTAAATCAAATTTCGACCGTCCTAATAATTTGATCTCTACCGGATTTTGCAACAACATGCCTTTTTGTGGAAAGCATCTTATGACTGACTACAAGGTCATCAGCCCAATAATTTGCAAATAGCGGCCATGTATGTGTGCAAATCCATTCCCCAGATCAATTCAAACACGGTGAAACCGAATTGAATGTTTTTTTTTTACAGAGGTAGCACTAGCAAACTTACTTACTTACTTTATTCCTGCCGCTCCTTCCGGAGCATAGGGCCTTGGCGAAATTTCTCCACTCAGTACGGTTCCTGGCCTTTCTCTTCACTTGACTCCAGTTCTTGTCCACCTCTGCAATTTCATTTTCGATCGTCCTCTTCCAGGTCTTCTTTGGTCGACCTCGCTTCCTGGCGCCTTGAGGATTCCAGTCTAGCGCCGCCCTCTCAATAGCTCCGTCCGGCTTCCTTAGTGTGTGACCAATCCAGCACCATTTCCTCTCCTTGATCTGGATGCTAATCGGTTGTTGATTGGTGATGGTCCAAAGGTCTTCATTTGAGATTATGTCAGGCCACCTCACATTCATGATGCGACGCAGACATCTGTTAATGAACACCTGTAGCTGGTTGTTGATCGGTTTTGTGACTTCCATGTTTCACAGCCGTAGAGAAGATTCGACTTTACGTTGCTATTGAAAAGGCGGAGCTTGGTCTTCCTGGAAATGTTTCTATTTCTCCAGATGGGGTAGATCTGGACAAAGGCACCATTTGCCTTCCTGATACGGCTTCGAACATCTTCCTCTGCTCCCCCATCATTTGTGACTATACTTCCAAGGTAGAGGAAGGACTCAACTCGCTCAATGTCCTTTCCATTGACTGTCAAACTAGTCGTGATGTCAGAATTTATCCTCATCTCTTTGGTCTTGTTGGTGTTGATCATCAGTCCTGCACGTTCTGCTTCTCTCTGCAACCTCCCCAGCTTATCTTCTATGTCTCGGTACCGTTGTGCCATAAGACAAATGTCGTCTGCGAAATCCAGATCTTCAAGCCTGTCATTTATACCCCCATTGAATACCCCTCTTCCGTCCTCCCATTACCTTCTTCATCACACTATCCAGGACCAACAGGAACAGAGTGGGGGAAAGGACACACCCCTGTCTCACTCCGGAACTGACCTTTATCTTTTCTGTTAATTTGCCTTCGTGAAGAACCTGGCACTCATACCCTTCGTACATCTCTTCCATGATTCTCTATGATCTTTGTTGGAATTTTATATTCCTCGAGGGTCTTCCACATGATTCTTTGATTTACGAAGTCGAAGGCTTTCTCGAAGTCAACAAATGTGAGGTAAAGGGTATTCCGCCACTCCACACTCTGCTCCAGGATGATTCGGAGGGTGTTGATGTGATCCACACAGCTGCGATGTTGTCGAAATCCAGCCTGTTCCTTCCGAAGCCTTTTTTCTACGCAGTCTTTTATACGATTCAGGATGACTCTCGCCAGCACTTTGCTTGGAATGGACAGCAAGGTGATACCCCTTTACTGAACATCTTGTTATTGCATGGCACCGCATTCGGTCTCGACAAGAATAAGTCATACTCCTTTCAGAAATGCATGAAGTAAATACTGTAGTCGTATTTTTCAGACATTGAATCAGAACCTTTCCGCCCTACAGAACTTTCGTGCTTTATAAATTACGCGAGGAATTTGGCAACGGTGCCCTTTCCCCGACAGTGAAGTGAAAAACACAATGGATATTTATAAAATTTCCAATATATTCTCTTTGTAGTGTTTCGGTTGCCAAATGTGATTGAACCAGTGAATATTTCAAAATATATGTGAAGTTACTCCTTTTACCGACCCGGGCCCCTCAGCATGTCCTCGCCCTAGGGCTACAGCCCCGCTTGCCCCTCCCACTCCTCGGGCCTGGGCTCACCAGCAGGATCTGGTACACCGTGCCTGAACCCCGCTAAGGCAGCCAACGTTACACCTCGTCCTATACTTGAAGCACGTCGCAGTGCTTCATTGCTGGTGAAAACTAACAGCTCCCCCAGCATTATTTCCTCCTATAAGGGTAACAAAAGATGGGATATTGGTATTCACGCCTAAGTAATAACATACCAGGAATTCTAGGGAATTAACTTGTCTGTTACGGAGTTTCTCTCCGGTGTAACTTCCCAGGTGATGATCCCGATTTTGTACACCTTAACGAATCCCTACGTGGATAAACAAAACGTTATCCGCATCCGCTCCACATCCGCATGATTGTTATCCACATCCGCATGATTGTTATCCGCATCCGCATGATTGTTATCCGCATCCGCATGATTGTTATCCACATCCGCATGATTGTTATCCGCATCCGCATGATTGTTATCCGCATCCACATGATTGTTATCCACATCCGCATGATTGTTATCCGCATCCGCTTGATTGTTATCTGCATCCGCATGATTGTTATCCGCATCCGCATGATTGTTATCCGCATCCGCATGATTGTTATCCACATCCGCATGATTGTTATCCGCATCCGCATGATTGTTATCTGCATCCGCATGATTGTTATCCACATCCGCATGATTGTTATCCGCATCCGCATGATTGTTATCCGCATCCGCATGATTGTTATCCACATCCGCATGATTGTTATCCGCATCCGCATGATTGTTATCCGCATCCGCATGATTGTTATCCGCATCCGCATGATTGTTATCCACATCCGCATGATTGTTATCCGCATCCGCATGATTGTTATCCGCATCCGCATGATTGTTATCTGCATCCGCATGATTGTTATCCGCATCCGCATGATTGTTATCCGCATCCGCATGATTGTTATCCGCATCCGCATGATTGTTATCCGCATCCGCATGATTGTTATCTGCATCCGCATGATTGTTATCCACATCCGCATGATTGTTATCCACATCCGCATGATTGTTATCCGCATCCGCATGATTGTTATCCGCATCCGCATGATTGTTATCTGCATCCGCATGATTGTTATCCGCATCCGCATGATTGTTATCCGCATCCGCATGATTGTTATCCGCATCCGCATGATTGTTATCCGCATCCGCATGATTGTTATCCGCATCCGCATGATTGTTATCTGCATCCGCATGATTGTTATCCACATCCGCATGATTGTTATCCGCATCCGCATGATTGTTATCCGCATCCGCATGATTGTTATCCACATCCGCATGATTGTTATCCGCATCCGCATGATTGTTATCCGCATCCGCATGATTGTTATCCACATCCGCATGATTGTTATCCGCATCCGCATGATTGTTATCCGCATCCGCATGATTGTTATCCGCATCCGCATGATTGTTATCCACATCCGCATGATTGTTATCCGAATCTACTGGCATTACAATAGTATTTCAATTAGATAATGAATAAATTACTAAAGCAACATATTTAGACATTTGAGGAAAACATCGTTTGCTTAGGCTTCGTATGTCATGTGCTATGTTTTAAAGAATGCAAATACATTTGCCATTGAAAGCACAAATGTTTTAAATGAATGTTATACCGGTACCACCAGTATTGCAACCCTTTCCTGTTCGGAGTATTAATTATGCTTAATGACATAATTTGAATGAGATTAGCTTAAATCATCATCTTACATTTGTTATGAAAAAAAAACATAACGGAAAAATATGATATTTCATAAACATCCGGGTCCTAATAATGGTATTAAACAAGTTCGGATTGTATTCTAAAAACTATCCGCAAATTTTCTCCAATCATTATCCGCAGCTTATCGGCTATCCGCACAGCCATGCAAACTTTATCTGCATCCACGCAGTGCTTAAACTATCGACACGGCAATATCCTAGAAGAATTGCTGGTGTTTTGTTTTTTGGTCGTGAAGGCCAATATTTCATCTACTTGTTCTAGCTCCCAGTTATAAAAGGTAGACTTGTGAGATCTATCTTTTTTCCATGTTTGTATGTATCCTCCTAATACGGTTGACAGTGACCTTGTTATTTGAGTTGACAGCCTTAACCAACAGTAAGTGATGTCACTGTTGTGGATGGATGCTCTCCATCTTCCTCTATCTTTGGCGTCATCCTGCTGTAAGCCCTTTGCCAGTATATCCACCCTGATTGAGTCCATAAAGCATCTTCTGGGCTCTTCGCTGTCCTGCCTGTCAGAGATATCCATATTTATTATTCTTCGAACACGTAACTCTCTTCCTTCATTCATCTCGACCTCCCACTGTAATTGTATTTGGATTCGCTAATCATTTCCTCAGTCACTTCAATTCTAATCCTGTCCAACATCGTAACTTCACCCGTAAAGGGTGTATCATTTACATTTCAGTAACGTTCAAAGAAGTGTATTATATTCTTCTTACAGACCACTACTGGGAATTGAGGCGTCTGGTATCAAAACAAGACACATTACTTCCAGAATACTTTTCAGGAGAGACACAAAACTGAATAAGTCATTTGTTTACAGACAAATAAATATGCCTCTTTTTTGGAAGTTGTAAGTGATATACAGTAGACAAATATTTCCCAAAAGTTCATAATTCATCCTGATTTTTCCCCCTTTTTGTAAGCGTTTTAATATATGATGTGTGTGTTTGAGTCTTCAGTCTTTTGACTGGTTGGATGCAGCTCTCCATGCCTCCCTGTCTTGAGTTAATCGTTTCATCTCTACATAGCTACCACACCCTACATTCAAGGCAATCTGTTTAACACATTCTAACCTCGGTCTACCCCAACAGTTCTTGTCCTCGACCCTTCCTTCCATAACTAAGCTTGCTATTCCTGGGAGTCTTCGTATGTGTCCTACCAACCTATCTCTTCTCTTCATTAGCAGTCGCCAGAAACATCTCTCCTCTCCCACTAGTCTTAATACCTCTTCGTTTGTAACCGTATCCACCCATCTGACCTTCATCATTCTCCTGTAACACCACATTTCAAACGCATCAATTCTCCTCTTTTCTGCTGCACCAATAGTCCAAGTTTCACTTCCATAGAGTGCCATGCTCCAGACAAAGGCTTTCAAAAATGACTTCCTAACACCTAAATCTATATTCGATGTCAACAGATTCCTTTTCTGTAGAAATGCTTACCTTGCCTGAGCTCACCTACTTTTATATCCTCTTTGCTTCGTCCATCACTGGTTATTTTGCTTCCTAAGTAACATAAGTCTCCTACTTCCTTTAGTTTGTCACCTGCCAATATGATGTCCGGTTGGTTGGTTGGTTGGTTCTTAAGTTTAGGGGCTGCGACAACGCGGTCATGTAGCCCCGTGTACTTTGGGTGTGTGTAGAATCCGTCTGATAACCGGTGTTAATTGTGATGACTGTATTAGTGTGTGTCACCTGTTTTTTAATTTAAGTACTGCAACTTAGAATTTTTCAAATAGTTCCTAATTTTTACGCCAAGCACCACCGTCAACGACTACTAGGCCAAGTTCAGAACTTAGCTACTAGACGCCACCGCAGTCGGTTCTTGGCAACGAACGTAGAAACCTAAGAGCGTTGTTTACATTCTTAACCTATCCAATTTAGCTTCACACAGGTGCAATTAGTGGAAGGTTCTTTAACATGCCATAAATCTATGACATGGGACCGCCGGCTTTACTTCTCCTCCAAAGGAAGGCATATTGAGGGATTCTTAACGCTCTTAAAAAAATCCGACGGCTTCAGCTAGGTTTGAGCCCGCGATCTTGGGCATAGAAGCTCAGCATGCTACCGACTACGCCACCGAAGCCGCCAATGTGATGTCCATAGAGGTTTCTGATTCATTTCGCCTGCATTCCAATATTTTTGTTTTACATTTATTAATTTGATGTGTACGTAGTTTGATTTTTTCAGTCGGTCAACACGATTGTACCCACCTGTCCATTTATTTTATTTTCCTTTTTTTATTTCTTCTTCTAGTACGTAAGTTAGTTGTTAAGTCAGTAGTTAGTTCTAGTTGTAGGTTTCATGTCATTATCTTTAATTATCACAATTTCCCAAACCATTAGGGGCCGGTAACCTAGATGTTAGGCCCCTTAAAACAACAATTATCATCATCAGCTTATCCTACCTTCTAAGTCTTAGACACTGGATGAATTGTTTCCTGTTCGCATGATTCAATTCTGGTTGTTGAATTACATTTTCGAAACTCAGGGCGTTGCCCATGACATTTTAAATATCGTGTTATTTTCTCTCAGACTATCAGCATTTTGTTTTTCCTTTTATTCTGTACGAACACTAAGTAGTTCTAATTAATAACAATACTTCCTTTCATCTCTCTCTTCCATTTGTGTTATCGACAAAGCAACCATTATCATCAGCGTTAGAGAAATGGGGACATGTTTGTGTTATTTCTATAGCTAGAATTAATAATGGTTATCTGATGAGGTTGAAATTGAATTCGTACCTTCAAACAGAGTCTGCTAGTGAAAGGGGTTTGGAATCACGACTACACCATTAATTGTGAGACGAGTCGGAAGAAACTGTGATCACTATCGTTTTTGTGTAAATGATACAACTATTGGTATTGTTTAAAGTACACTTTCCATTGATGGTTATCATCAGCACATTATCATAGCTCATTAGTAAGGAATTAGAGACAACGGAGCCACGAGGAGCCGAGCAGAGTATCACGACCCACAAGGGCGGAAGCCAATTCGCTGTAGTTTGCTGACCTATTGATGCCATTCTCAACCGACTGGCTCTGAGTTTATTTCTAATGAATGGACTTGTTTCATTGACGTATTTTGTTGACTATTTATATGGATAGGAAATAAATAAATTAATAAACAAACAAACAAACAAATAAATAAATCCCAGCCCCATGTACTTGACTGTGTCTTGAATTTGACTGATACCTGTGCTTCTTTGGTGACCGTAGACATGTGTTGAATTGTAATTACAATGGTCTACAAAAAACACTTCTTTTCAGTTACAAACACAAAACAAGTTGTTCCTTGAAGATAATTTGTCCCTGAATCCAGATCTAATCTCGGCCTTAGTTCCCATGTTGTGATAGATTTTGTAAATGCTTGCTTCAGCCTATATATTAGACTACGTGTATCTGGCAAAATGAAAACAAAACAATCAGTGTTAGTACACAAATTAATCAATGAAATGAGCTACATTAGAGGAAAGAGAAGTGAATCGACAACAAACAATGCAACTATCACCAACGTGCTGCGATGTCATCCACCTCATTCGTACCCTGGTGGTGGATTTCAGAACTGAGGATAATGAATGGACGTCCTTGTATACATATTTCGATTGTTTTCCAACAATTACATCCGCAAAAGAATTCTGAAAGCAAATTGAAAATCCACAGCCTGCTTCCAGTCGACCGACCGGATCAGGGAATGGAATGAATGAAGCCCCCATCTAGCGGCGAGGATATGAACTGTGCCGGCTGCCGAAGCCTGTCGCACTCCCCTGGGGCAATGATTAAATGAATGACAGATGAAATGAAATTATAGTGGAGAGTGTTGCTGGAATGAAATTGTTGACAGGAAAAAACGGAGTACCCGGAGAAAAACCTGTCTGTCTGCCTCCGTTTTGTCCAGCAGAAATCTCACATGGAGTGACCGGGATTTGAACCACGGACCGAGCGGTGAGAGGCCGGCGTGCTGCCGCCTAAGCCACGGAGGCTTCTGAAAGCAAATTAATTAAGCAATACCAACGTAACCATAAATGCAGTATTTTCAAGGTGTTTAATGATAGTGAGTACCATATTACGAAAACTGAGCCCGATATACGAAAACGAATTTCATTTTCGAATTCAGTACCCACGACTTAGCTTAGAACACCATTCGCTTTCTTTGTAACAAAAATGCTGTTGACCAGTGTTATTAGTGGCTAGGATTAAGTTTTGTGGTCCGAGAATTGAAATAAGGTATTGCCATTGTATATTCCTGAACGAAGTGTGGAAAAGCCAGAGAAAAACGATCCGCAAAGTGGCCGTTGTTAACACCCGGGTTTGATCCTTCTTGTTTGCGAACTTCCAGCTTAGTCTTACAGTAATGTTTTACATATTGTCCGGTGATGTTGTCCCCACTTCTTTGAGATATCCATCCGGTTCAAAGAACCAGGCCCACTTTGTTTTCTTCTTCTGAAAGTAGATTATGATTCTGTTGGTCTGCCTCGCTAGGCTTATTCGCTTCACATGTCCATAAAGAGTTAATCCTTATTTTGCGAGTAGTGTCGGCTTTAATCTCAACTATGTACTATACACTTAATAATAGCTTGCCACGGAGGGTGAGTGGTCAACGTGTCGGTCTACTAACCCCAAGCATGCAGGTTCGCTCCTGGCCGTGGCAAGTGTTTTTTTTTTTTGAAAGGCGATAAAAATTACGACACCATGTCATACGATGTTGGCATGTCAAAGAATCCATTTGAATTAAGTAGGCCGTGTTCATAATGGCAAAATTAATATCGGGAGTTTCCGCCAACACAAAGTTCCTACTTTCTGTACTAGAGAGCGCTATAGTGTTCAAGGAGCTTAAATATCTAACCTCCTTGACTTTCATAGTGCTTCAAGGAACAACGAAATTCGAATTGTAAGCTACCCTTTGGGTGTCAAATAACAAAGCTTGCACCCGTCACCAGAGGCCATGCGATATTATTATTATTATTATTATTTACACTTAATAATAATATAGATAAAGCAAGCCCCCTTGAATGATGTTGCGATCTAACAAGAATCTCCAATCAATACACATTGAAAAGATCAGGAAATACAGTGAGTTGGTCGGCCCTATCAAAAGGCAATGACATGCATAGCCACGGCCGACTGGATGCGAGCTGCGCTCTATACCGGCCTTGACAATCCCAGTTTGAGCCCATGCATAACGTGTCACTGATAGAGCGCACTCCCATCCCATTGTAGGCGCGATTAATAATCAGCAGTACAGTACGTTTATTAAATGAGTAATCTCGAGAACCACTGGACGGATTTTGATGCGGCTTTCACCATTCTGTAAAGGTAATCTCGAGGAAGATAATTTATTTATCATCAAAGGGAGCCAAGCAGTAACGATTTCAGTGAAAAGGTCGAAAAAAGAGCCTGGCGTCCGTGCGCTTTTTACGCTTTCGCTGGGCAAACCGTTAAAAATGTCAATATACTATGAGTGTAAGAATTGTTCAGCGTGAGAAATTCTACAAAAAAGTCCGCGAGAGCATATATCTATCTTCGATATATCGCCCACTATAAGTGTTTTTAGTTTGGACGGAAGAGGTATTTGTGTCTCATGTATCTCGCCATTCTTAAATTACGTCTGACAGGAATTCCTTGCACATTCATAACTGTTCCCGGGCGAAGCCGGGGCGGGTTGCTAGTGACACTATATAATTATTGTCATTATAATTTCCGCAATATCAAAATTAAAATTATATCACAAAATAAAATTGCGTGCTAATAAATCTAAGAGAAATTAGACATACCTTGCACCTTCTTTGGGTACAAGGACACAACTCCAGCACCGTCTCATCAAAAGGAAAGAGAGGATGAAAATTACAGCCGGGAACAAGTAGCAGCCAATCGTGTGTTGTGTTTTGTGCTAAGAGATCTTTCGACAAATTATCAGATACCATGTGCCTTCTTTTTCACGAAGCAGCTGTCAGGACGGAACTTACATAAACTCCTGCTGGACGTTATTCTCGAGGTTGAACAATGCGGTTTCATAATTATAAGAATTGTCTCTGATAATCGCAAAACTAACACTACAATGATGAGGCATTTAGGGGGAGAGAGTTGGCAACCAATGGTCAATCACCCATACGACGAGTCTAGGAAGTTATTCCTTAGTTTTGATCAGTGTCACATTCTAAAAAACGCATTAGAAGGCAGTTTCTGTAACGAGAGATGACTGATGGTACTGGAATAATTTCAGGGAAATACTTGCCATTACTATACAAGATGCAAAAGGATGAGATCGTCAAACCTGTCGGACATCTCACTATACACTAAATTTGAAAAAACGAATGTTCGGCGAGTCAAGGAAGTGTTCTCATCAGAAGTTATTGGTAACATTAGTACACTGCAAGAAAATGTAGGCATGCACCCGGAAGCGTATACATTCATGGACGCAGAAACAACCGTAATTTTTATGAAACAAGTTAATAAATGGTTCGCTATGCATGACGTAAGCATCACATATCATCATATGCAGTCTAGACACCCAGATAAAGGGCATTTGTTCTCATTAAATGACAGTCGCCTAAACTGGCTAGAAGAATATTTTCTTTCTTACCTTGAAGCTTTGAAAGCTGCTAGAAAGGACTTCCTGACTTCTGAGATTTACGAAGCTATTCAATTAATCGCGGATTCAACTGTCCAGTGCATAAGATATCTTCTAAAAATGGGTAGAGGAAAGTCGCCAAATATGGGGAGTTTTTTTTATAGGGCTCACATTAGTCTTAAGAAGGAACGGAATACTTTTGGTTTTATCACCAATTTATACCTCGGGCGATATACTATGCATATTACAAATATGGGCTCGTTTGATGTTGTAATACCCTCTGATATTATTGTTAACTTTAAAAGTGCACTTTCCCCATATTAGGCTACCGGGTTTCGTAATATGGGGAGGTGAGAAACCTCACGGTTTTTATTTATAATAGGTACCCTGAATAATAATATACCCTACTAATTAAAGCATTAATTCTGACAGTGTAATGAAATCATGAACATAAATAGTACAAAAATACAAAAATGAACATTTTAAGTTAATAACAGTCCTAGTTTCCTGTTGCCGAACTTCCAAACCGCTCAGCAGGAAAATGCATAAACTTTAATGAAAACAGAGTGATTCTGATCGAATTCAACTGTAACGAGGTGCAAGGTATGTCTAATTTCTCTTATATTTATTAGCACGCTATTTTATTCTGTGATATAATTTGCATTTTGATATTGCGGGAATTATAATGATAATATATAGTGTCACTAGCAACTAAGATCATTGACGTTTTGGCTAACGTTTTGACCAAGTTACAAATTCCGGATTGGATTCTAGATCCATTCTCGTTTGAAGCTGTGGATAAGCTTGATAACTCTTTGTAGACGGAGTTTCTAGATCTGAAGTATGAATGTGAGCCGAAAATCAATTTCAAGCAGAGCAGTTACGAGTTAGCTTGGGGGAACCTTATGGACACTTATCCAGAACTGCGGGGAAAAACTTAACCACTTCTCATATCGTTCCCGTCAACACATTTAGTTGAAAAAGGATTTAGTTCCTCAGAAAGCAAAGAAATAAGCTGGACATTTCCCTCAAAGAAGACTTGCAAACTTGAAGAACATAAAGCCGGATATTGAAGCTTTAACTGAAATCCACCAAGCACAAGGCAGCCATTGAAAAGGTAAAATAAAACAATAACAGAGTTTTCAAAATTTCATCTATTTTTTTCAAAATTTAACTGTCAACTTTTTTTTTCCAGATTCCAATTTCAAAATGAAGACATGCACTCCTGTTTTTTAAATGTACGTCAATGATCTTAGTTAATTATTTCACGTCATTGTTCTTAAAAATATCTGTAAAAAATATACATTTCTATTTTTTTCTATTATATTTAAGAGTGACCGGATAAAACTGCTTCTGTTGTTTTTATATACGGTAGTAAAATTGTTCAAAATAATAAAACTGCTTTATTATTTACACCTTACTTCAAATTAAAGTTAGACATACATAAATGCCATAAATTTATGGCATGAAAAAGAACCTTCCACTAATTACACCTGTGTGAAGCTAAATTGTATAGGTTAGGAATGTAAACAACGCTCTTAGGTCCCTACGTTCGTTGCCAAGAGCCGACTGCGGTGATGTCTGGTAGCTAAGTTCTGAACTAGTAGTCGTTGACGGTGGCGTTTGACGGCAAAAGTAGGAACTACTTGAAAATTGATCGCCTGCAGTCCTTACTTGAATTAAAACAGATAAACACACTAATACAGTCATCACAATTAACACCGGTTGTCAGACAGATTCTACACACACCCAAAGTACACGGGGCTACATGACCGCGTTGTCGCAGCCCCTAAACTTAAGAACCAACCAACCAACCAAAAGGGGGCGATAGGTGTTAGTCAACCTCCAGAAAGGGGAGATGGGCCACAAAAGGTTGGGAACCACTGGACTACACGATCCTGATTTTGCAAAGTCCTTAAATGAATCGACAACAACAGAAATAAGTATCAAGGCAATTTCGGGAGTAAAGGTGACCCAATATGGAACTGACAACTTCATCCCATCAAGTACCGTAGTCACGAAAGATGGAATCGTGTATCTTTCACTACTCCATGAACCTCCTTGGTCCGTATGGGAAACTGGCTTTGGCATTTCTTTGATATGCTTTCTAGAGACCTAACCCGGAGGCCCTCGCCATTCGGCACATTCTGCTGCGGGGAATGAGCAGAATCAGCATTGTGTGGGCGGTTTGAAATGTAGATAGGGCCATATATGGTGGTCCAAGAGAGGTGTCAACAGCCCTCCTTATTATGAATAAAAATTAATCTCCTGTTGAACGAGTCACGATCGAATAGTTGCGATGAAGTCACCTGGAACGCGGAGGTCTTGAGGAAGTACATTACCATACAGAGATGTGTTAACGTCTTGCAAGGTGTGGTCGCTTGTAGTTGCTGATTGGAGATTTACCAAACGCAAACGAACTTCTACCTTTATTGTAGATAGGGTTCTGGTAGGAAAACTCAACACTATATGCACTATTCATAAATACCTTCAACCCAAATTCCTATCTGCCTCCATAATACAGTCTATAATACGTACATTGCAGGAATAGTAATGTTACGGGTCTATCTTCCCTTTTAACTACTGTTGCTTTCAGAGACGCCTAAGTTTAGTCTTGAAGTTTATCTTTAACATACCAGTAAATCTACTGACTGTGCTCTCTCATATTTAAGGACCGTCAAATATGCCTGCCACGGTGGGTGAGTGGTCAACGTGTCGGTATACTAACCGCAAGCTTGCAGGTTCGCTCCTGGCCGTGGAAAGTGATTTTTGAAAGGCGGAAAAAATTACGACACCATGTCATACGATGTTGGCATGTCAAATAACCCCATTTGAATTCAGTAGGTCGTGTTCATAATGGAAAAATTAATCTCGGGAGTTTCCGCCAACACAAAGTTCGTCATTTCTCTACTAGAAAGCACTATAGTGTTCAAGGAGCATAGATATCTAACCTCTTTGACTTTCATAGTGCTTCAAGGAACAACGGAATTCGACATGCAAGCTACCCTTTGGGTGTCAAATAACAAAGCTTGTACCCGGCATCCGAGGCCATACGATATTATTATTATTATTATTACCGTCGAATGCCAATTGACTGCTCCGGTATTCGATCCCGCAATCTTGGGCATTGCAGGCGAGAAAGTTATCGCTGCTCCACGCTGTAAATGGAAGACAAACAGACAATGAATCGCCTTGACTTCCACCCCAATTTAAAACCACCATCCTCACCGTGAGACATGCTCGATCGAATAGGCAAGATCTTGTACACGTGGGTGACAATCACAACTGATTTACCGGATGTTCCGTTTAGTACTAAACAGTCAACTTTCATCATGAGCAAGGGCTTAATCAAATGTATCTGTGTCACGGACGGCTAAACATATATCCTACGCACACACCTCAAATAAAATAGGCGGCTTCGGTGGCGTAGTTGGTAGCATGCTGAGCTTCAATGCCCAAGATTGCGGGTTCAAACCCAGTCGAAGTCGTCGGATTTATTAAGGGCGTGAAAAATCCCTCAGTATGCCTTCCTTCGGAGAGGAAGTAGAGCCGCTGGGCCCATGACAGATTTATGGCATGTAACAGAACTTTTCACTAACTACAATTGTGTGAAGCTAAATCTGTAGGCTAGGTTTGATTAAGGCTCTATTTAAGTTCCAACGTTCGCTGCCAGGTGCCGGTTGCGGTGGCATCTATTAGCCAAGTTCACAGCTAGGTGTCATTGGTGGTTACATTTGGTAGCGAAAGTAGGAACTACTTGAAATTGATCGTCTGCGGCCCTTACCTATATTAGAGATAACACACACTAATACAGCCATCACAATAACACCGGTTATCAGACAGATTCTACACATACCCAAAGTGCAAGGGATACATGACCGCGTTGTCGCAGCCCCTAAACTGAGTAGGCAACCAACCAATAATAAAACAAAAAATAAAATATATCTAATAATTACAATGTATGTCTACCCCTTATTATTCCCGTTTTCCAACGGGATCGGGGATGAGATGCGATGGAAGTCTTTGTGGCGATGGTTTTTACGGCCGGATGCCCTTCCTGACGCCAACCTCATGAGAGGAGTTAATGAGAGATGAAATGAATGATGGTGAATGAAACTGGGCAAGGATGTGGAAGGAAGCGGCCGTGGCCTGTCAGAAGGTACCGTCCCAGCATTTGCCTGGTGTTGAAATTGGGAAACCACGGAAAACCATTTCAAGGACGGCCGACGGTGGGGCTCGAACCCACGCGTCTACCGAGTCAGCAGACAGCTTGGCCCCATGACCTAATGCTGCGCTTTAGCCAGCGTAGCCACTACTGTCGGTAGTCTAATAATTACAATAATAAACGAAATTTACGGAAAGCAAAAATAATTCAGAATTCAAAAAAGAACAAGTTCTTAGAGTAAATATTCTCTAATAAATTTAGATTGCTGGCCCTAACCCACTCTCTCTTATAAAATGGCTGACGAGATCAGCAGCCACCGCGTCATCGGCTAATATAAGTTTGAGTGTCATCTGCAAACCAATGTTTCTTCGTATGTCAGCAAGATTCACATACTCAGTTAAAGTGTGGGCCATGGTGAATATAATTTGCCTCATTATGCTGAGTGTACTCCGTCCCAGCCCACAGACAAAAATAAAATTTCTTGTCAGAGCTGGAAATCGAACCCGATTCTCCACGGTGACAGCCAAGAATGCTAAACTCTATGATGAGTTGCAGCAGTAAGAACGTTGTATCATCTGAAGAGTACTGCAGGATGAAGTTCGCAGTCCATATATCGAATAAATTTTATTATTCAACGTTTCTCCTTGTTCGAGGATACACTGGAGTGTGGCGTTCTGGTGCTATTCACGGTAGCGAGCAGGGCTGGCATGCGAAATGAAATATATTATCAATTTAATTTTACGTCGCGAAATGAAATTGTTCAATGGAATAAAATTTCACTCCTGGCGAAATTGAAAGACTGTAACGAAATTTATTTCGCGCTGGAAGCGAAATTTAAAGTCTGTAAGTTAACGAAATTTATTTCGCGCCAGGAGCGAAATTTTATTAAATTGCATAATGGAATTTCGCTTCGAATTAAGCTTCGCTTTGATTTAATTTCGCGCCGACAATCATTATCATTTCGCTCCCCAATATCGCAAGCACGGCCAAATTAAATTATTTTCGCCCCCACAGCCATGCTTTTCATTTCATGCCAGCCCTGATAGCGGGGCATGGCATTTTATTAACCCGTGTTGTATATTTCTTCTCCTACTCTTTGGAGTGTTGATATTAAAAGTAGTCAATATTTGTGAGGTTTGGGGTTGAACTACGAGCTTTGTTTCGCCCTCACTGAGGACACATCCAGTGGCGGTAAAAGCACCGAGATAGAGGAGGAGGCGCATCGATCCTTCTCTTCCGGCGCGTCATTTCCGCAATCTGTGAAAGGCAGGCAGGCGGTGGTGGGTGGGTCCACGTGGGCAAACAATGGTGAGATAACAGCTGACGGTGGCTACAAGGGGCCTTACAGTCATTCCTGGGTATATACTGTACTGTTGATGACCACTAAACTTCCTCACTCCATCGAGAGGTCGGGATGTCAGTGCTGCGAACCGTAGCAACATGTTTTTACATACAGTAATATTTCAGTGACGACCAACTCGTGGTGTAGCAGCTAGGAGTCTTGGCTGTTGTCCCAAAGGTCCGGGTTCGATTCCTGGCTCCATCAAGAACATTTTAATTGTGGTGTGAGGGTTGGAACGGAGTACACTCTGCCTTCTTGAGGCAAAACTGAGAAGAGGTGGATTCGTTTCCAACCTCAATCTTAATAGAAGTGGGTTTTCGTGGTTTCCCACTTCTACTCCAGACAAATGCTTGGATGGTTCCTAACTTAAGACCACAACCGCCTCCTTCCCAATGCTATCCCCAAATACAGTTACCGACAACTAGCTTAGCACTTTCCCATGCCTCTCCTCCTGCATACTACTGCAACGTAAAACATTGCAACGCTAAGCAGCACTGGCTGAGAATAGTAATGTTACTGTCGCGCGTGTCAATACTCTCAGACAAGGAAGTATTCAGTATGATCCCCGCACCACTCCACGCCCCTCTCCTACCGCTGAGCTCTCAAGGTCAAGTGTGTAGCTAGTCGCCGGGATCTCTACACACACTTGTACAGCCATCGCAATAACACAGGCTATCACACACATTCCCCACACACATACACGCACACACACACTCGAGTACACGGGGCGCATCATCACGATGTCACAAAGCCCGTAAAATAAGCAATAACAACAATCTTGGTGATAAAAAGAAAACTTTTTAAAATTTGTGCTTTTTAAATCCAAATTTCGCATTTTGAATTCCGAATTTAGCGTTGTTGAATTTTTATGATTTTTTTTTTGCTATATTTGTTAATAATGAGAATTTCGTACAATGTTATATGTAGCAATTAGGACTAAAGTAATATACTTCATTTATAAGTTATACATTTCTTCTTCATAATATTTACAAAATACTATAGAAAACCAAGACAGATAAAACAGAATTTCATATCAAATATGTGCATATTTACACAGTAATTATTTGTTCATAAAAACACGCAGTTTTGCAATTTTTTTCATTTTCGTTGAGAAAGAAACCCCTTCTGTTGTAAATATACAAAAACAGTCACCGGAGAGAGAAAAGAAAGATAATTGTAGCTAATTAATAGGCCTATATATTATTTAAAGGACATTTAAAGACCGCAGTCCGACGATGGTTCCACAGTCACCCGGCTGAATTCTACCACAAGACCATCTCAAGTTCAGAGCTGCGATGGGTCAAATGTCTGAAGAAATGTGGAGACTATGTGGAAAATTAGTGTTGGTTGGTTGGTTCGTTCCTTAGTTTAGGGGCTGCGACAACGCGGTCATGTAGCCCCGTGCAGACTTTAGGTGCGTGTAGAATCTGTCTGATGAAAATGAAAATCCACAGCCTGCTTCCAGTCTCCGAACGGGTCAGGAATGGAATGAATGAAGCCCCCACCTAGCGCGAGGATATGAACTGTGCCGGCTGCCGAGGCCTGACGCACTCCTCTGGGGCAATGATTAAATGAATGTCAGATGAAATGATAGTGGAGAGTGTTGCTGGAATGAAATTGTGACAGGAAAAACCGGAGTACCCGGAGAAAAACCTGTCTGCCTCCGTTTTGTCCAGCACAGATCTCACATGGAGTGACCGGGATTTGAACCACGAACCCAGCGGTGAGAGGCCGGTTTGCTGCCGCCTAAGCCACGGAGGCCTACAGTCTGTCTGATAACCGGTGTTAATTGTGATGACTATATTAGTGTGTGTTATCTGCTAAGCTTCTATGACCAAGTTCGCGGGTTCAAACCCGGCCGAAGTAGTCGGATTTCTTAAGAGCGTTGAAAATCCCTCAGTATGACTTCCTTCGGAGGGAAAGCAAAGCCGGCGGTCCCATGTCATAGATTTATGGCATGAAAAAGAACCTTCCACTAACTACACTTGTGGAAGCTAAAATTTGTATGTTAGTTTGATAATGCTATATTAGTTCCATCGTTCGTCGCCAGGTGCAGACTGGGCTGAAATTTAGTAGCCACGTCCTCAGCTAGGTGTCGTGGACGATAGCATTTGGAAGCAAAAGCAGGAACTACTTGAAAAAATTGATCGTGTGTAGTCCTTCTACCTGAATCATGGATAACACACACTAATACCGTCATCACAATTAACACAGGTTATCAGACAAATTCTACACACACCCAAAGTACACGGGGCTACATGACCGCGTTGTCGCAGCCCCTAAACAAAGGAACCAACCATCCAACCGAGCTTGTTAGAAAGCTCAACAAGTATTCATCATCTAGATGTGTAAAACATATCCATGATTCGAAGTTCCTCAGCGTTGTGGAGGAACTATTTTTTAAAATCTATGTAAATGGGATATGCTTGTTATTTTGAAGGTAGTGTTTGAGGAATTTTATTTATGTAAATAAATGTGCCTATATTTTTTATGAATTGTAATTTAAAAATGGGATAATTCAAAAAATTGTTTACATTTTTGAAAAGAAAATACATGATCATAGAATGTTAAGAAAGAAAAAGATCTTTCTATACAAGAAATGAAGTAACAATAATATTATTTTATTTTATTTCCAAGAGAAACTTTCATAATCCTTACATTATAAGAAAATGCCTGCAGTTTCCTGCTAGTTATCAGTAAAAATTGACTAGATCTAATTCATTCATTCGCAGAAATATCGTTTGAATAAATATGCCTTAGCTAATAAAAGTATGAGTCACGACACGCGATTTCTCCAAAGCGAAGCAAGTCGCTATTACACGTCTGACGAGTCATTTCCATTTTGAAGTGAGTGTGCTGTTAACTGTTTACATCTGTCTTTCGACGCGCCAGGGCAAGTATGGGGCAAGAGGGAATGTATGTACACTCCGTATTAAGCGTTATTGACACTAGGAGATTGTGAGCTGTTATGCTTTTGGTGTTAATATATTAATAATAGACCACTAACAATAGTAATTAAACTGTGATAATACACTGCTCTTCCTGTTCATTATTGCCAACAGTGAGTGTCTGTGCGTGCCAGAGTTGACGCTGTAGGTTGTGTTCTTGTCAAGTTCTTGTGTCTGAATGACTTAAAACTATTCCCATGACACAAATTTAAAATTCTCAACTGACCAAACGCAAAACTTGTGTCACAATGACATCGACATACAGTGCAGACTGTACCATAATCTCTGTGAAAACAGATTGCGTCACACAACTAAAAACTTTAAGTTCATACATCTACCGCCGGAAAAGATTCGTCAGACGGATAATACAGAGCGTCCGAAATGTCTCTCCGCAGCTGCGAGCTTCACGTGTCTCACCTTGCGGGACGTGTTAGGTTGGCAGCACATTCATGTCACTGTATACCCAAAGTCTCACCGCAGCGGTCGGCATAAGCATGCACTTGTTCCGTGTTGACCTTCAACTGGAGTGATAGGGTGGGGAATACCGGTTCATTATTGCCGGCAGTGAGTGCGGTTGTGTCCTGATTGCGACCATTCCAGATTGCGTTCACCTCATTAGCAGTCCAGATTGCGGTCACTTTCATTTTAGGGAAGAACTATAAACATTCCAGCGTCCAGATTGCGGTCACTTTCATTTTAGGGAAGAACTATAAACATTCCAGCGTCCAGATTGCGATCACTTTTCTTCGAAGACCGGTCGCTGGTTCTTCCCGACTGACTCATACCTTCCGTAAGTTTTGTGGATAAGAAGGGGAAACTGAAATTTCACTACCTAACCAAAGAATACAGTTCAGTGTTCAGCTGAGCACACTCCATGAAACTTCGTTTTAAAAAAATCAAGTCCCCTCCCAATCTGACAGCACCTCGTAAAGCAATGATTATAACATTTTCCGTTAATACATACCTTCGGTCAATAATCTCCCCTTGCATTTTTTGGATTTCTCCTTCAAACATAGCCATGTAATAACACCACGTTTACTCGTTCTCTATGGTCTGTAACTATAACCATTCAGTAAAACACATGGCATACCCTTCTCCGTTTCAATAAACTCCATAACGATACAGAACACAGTTAGTAAACAGAAAAATATTGAACACTGTGATTGCAGCTTAAGAGACCAAAGAGAACTGACATATACCTCAACATTGGCAAGAAGGATGCAAGTGAAAGGTGAGGAAATCCCCAGGGGAGTTACAACCGGACCGGTCTCCCAAGAAAAGTGATCGCAATCTGGACGCTGGAGTGTTTATAGCTCTTCCCTAAAATGAAAGTGACCGCAATCTGGACTACTAATGTGGTGAACGCAATCTGGAATGACAGCAATCAGGAATACACGGTGAGTGCCTGTGCGTGCCAGTGTTGACGTTGTAGGTTGTGTTCTTGTCAAGTTCGTGTGTAAGCTGAGTCTACTGGGAATGCTTACTATTGAAGAGCGTGTGTTTTTAGTGGAAGATGATTCCCGTGCTGGTGGAAACTTTACGGAGAATAATGTGCTAGTGGTGAATACCGTATATATATATAATTGCGTTACTTAATTTAATGTAATTGTTTTCCTTGTAACAACATAACATGAATGTGCTCCATGCTTGTCATAGAATAGTAAAATTCGCCATTCCTTAACAGTGATTAAACCCGAAGCTCTTTATGCTTCAGAAACGCTCAATTTACAACTTAAAACATTCAAGGAACAATTAAAAATGGCATACACTATCCCAAACCCAGCTCTGAAATATATAGAACATTTCTATAGTTACCGATACCATGAGAATGAGACGAATTCAATTTTTGGGACATTTGGAAAGAATGAATCCTACGAGACATACGTACCGAATCCACAAATTTCTGCAGAACAAACGTACAAGACCAACGTGGTACAAACAGGTGAAGAGGGGCCTAGTGGAGATGGGATCTCCAGATCTGATGAATAGAAATGCTATCAGGAATATTGTTCACACAAGGGGATTTGAGGAAGATCAGAAGAAACCAACACGAGGAGCTACTGGGCAAGGAGGAAGGCTCAACATACGTTGATTCTGCGTGGTCCTAAGTGACCCATCCGCGAGAACAAGAAGAAGAAGAAGAATGTGCTTCCGACACAACTCGTCTCGCAAGGCGATACAAGCGCTGCGTTGAGACTTGGCGGACACACTGTACAAGTCCTAGGTTGACAAATTATTACTTGTTATTGTTGGTGTCTTTAACAAAACTACTGATTGACACTTAGGACTTCATGGTTGGTGGTGTAAAATAAATTCTCCCTTTCAACGGCATTTCACTAAAGATACAAATTATTTTGAGCCATTTATACCTAAATGACTTGGTTGGTTGGTTCCTCGGTTTAGGGGCTGCGACAACGCGGTCATGTAGCCCCGTGTACTTTGGGTAGACTATGTGTAGAATTTGCCTGAGATAACCGGTGTTAATTGTGATGACTGTATTAGTGTGTGTTTATCTGTGATTCAAGTAAGGAATGCAGTCATTCAAGTTTTAAGCAGTTCCTACTTTTGCTACCAAATGCTACCGTCAACGTCAAATAGTTGTTTACTTGGTTACTAGATGCCACTGCAATCGGCTCCTGATGACGAACGTTGGAACTTAAGAACGTTAGTAAAATCTAGCCTATAATTTAGCTTCACACAAGTGTAATTAGTGGAGGGTTCCTTTACATACCATCAATCTATGACATGGGACCGCCTGCTTTACTTTCCCTCCGAAGGAAGGCAGACTGAGGGATTTTTAACGCTCTTAAAAAATCCGACGACTTCGGCCGGGTTTGAACCCGCAACAATGGACATAGAAGCTCAGCATGCTACCAACTACGCCACCGAAGCCGCTTAATAGATGACTGCTGACCATGATGCGTATTATGCTCTTTCTCACGACCCACGACATTCTGATAATAACTGGAACAGCTCGTGACTGGCGAAATGCTCTTCCCGAGTAACGTCCATTAGAAACAATGACGGACTATATTACGTGTTGCTCTTAAGATCAAAAGTTCCTGTTACAATAACCGTTCTTGAGGGCGATGCAGAAATCTTGTTTCCTCTCCTTCATTTGGTCCCTACAGACCATTCAATCTTCTAAAGAAAGTGAAGCACTTACGGAGCTGATTTTCATGTTCCCTGCGTTATTACATCATTTAACCGAAATCAAGACCGGCAACCTAAGCTTTCTATTGAAGACTTAGTCTTTGGTATTCTTGACGATCATGTATCCAATCTCACTGGACTATATTTACCCACCATTAAGGCTGACCTTTGTTGTCTGTTGCAATTGTTGTTTTCTGTTTGATTGAGGGCTTGGGACATTTTTTAATCTTTCCCGTGTACTTGTGTGTGTAGTATTTGTCTGATAACCAGTATCATTGTGGTGACTGTGAAAGTGTGAGTAACTGTAATATTATTTGGGCCCAGGATTTAAGTGGATTTCCGGAACAAAGCAAGGTTCAATCCCGGAAATTGTCTGGAAGTAGTGTGCATAAAATTACAGGAAAACCCCACTCAGGATGATGATCATTGCCAGCGTCGCGTCGAGCTATGAACCTCCGATTTCTGGACTAGCTGGTGGATAGAAGAAATCGCAGAATGATTAAAACAAATATTCTTAAAAGAACTCTAGGAGTAGCAAAATCAGCCCCATCCAGACTCGTCTACGAATTAGCGAGAGAACATTTTTATGTACAGGAACTACGAATTCAGTTATCTCTGCCAAACACGAATCAAGCGATGACTCTTATCGAGACCAGGGTAAAGAACCGCCAAGAAGTACATCCAGAATTTTACTCTACAGACGCAATGATCGACAGGAGATGAGTGAACGAAAATCAAAATTTAAGGAATGTCCTCAGCCGAATCGCGATTTACGGCTTATTGTATTCTAAAAACTATCCGCAAATTTTCTCCAAACATATCCGTTATCCTTACAGCCATGCAAACTATATCCGCATGACAAAAAAATTGCCAACCTCCTCAACGTTTACCCAGGGTAAAGCAAAGTGGATGCTTTCATCATGGATGCACTGCTAGACTTCGTATAAGGAATTGTCTTTGCCCCGAGGGGCGGTGGAACTCAATGAATTAGAATTAGAATACCCTCAGCTCCAAATCTCGGATAACCAGAGATTGGAACGAGAGTATTGTTTATGTTCGACGATGTCGAAATGTAAACATTATGAGAGAAAACTGTATCCTAATGAGGCTCATTATAACACTATTTTTCATTATGAAACAGTTTCTCCCACCAATCAGAGCTCAAGAAACAGTTGAGTGACCAGTTAGGTACGGATACCTTCGCGCATGCGCTCAAAATCCAACATGTCTATATAAATTACCATCCATATGTTCGCGTAAATAAACTGGCGAATATGAGACAAGAAATAGCACTGTACCTTAATATCCCCAATTCCAATTTCTACACAGCGTATTGCTTTCAAACGACTTGGGTGACAATATTAGTGAATGCTATAGAGCTGGACGGCAGGCTGTAAACAATAGGTGTTCTGTGTTGGCAAGCAAAGTGAATGGTCTCGGCTTTCGGAGTGCCTTGACCCTCGCATGCGCTCTCTTCAGTCAGCAAAGCCAGCGCGCCCTGTTCACTAACTGAAGTAACTGAATCCCACAGATATTTATGAATATTTATGTTAAAAATATAATAAAGTTATAATTATCGTTGAACATAAACAGTCGTATGCAACTCGCCTATAACGGTAATTAATTATTGCCATTATAGGTTCGTGGCATAATGTAGACTACTATTATTCCAACCAACTCCTGATACATGTAATTATTACACTGTTTACACAAAATTTAAAAATAAGTCACAAACTTACAACTAATTTACATTGTAACGATTAACTAGACACTAACAATGACTATTAATTATGAACTAAATCGTATCCTAGTTGGTACCGAGAAGCTCTCCTAGACTTGAACTAAGTTTTATCGTTTAGGAAACCATCTCCTGTACGTGTATGCTTAATTCACATGCATCATTATTCTGGTTCTCAGCTGTTGCTTTCCTGTTTGTGGAACTCAATGACATAGTACAGTGAATACAAATGGAACATTCACTGATCCCATGGTATAAGCACCATCGTAATGGATCTAGTAAATTAAATATTTCTAACCTGGTTATTAGTCATCAGGCAATTAATTAAAAATCTACCCTGAGTGACAGGTAATTTACCACATGACCTCGCTCGCCTAGCAAGTGTATTTCTTCAGGCTGCTCACGTGTCTACTGAGATCAGGACGTGTGTGAATTAATGCCCGAGGAGATTTACAAGAGACCGTAGGCTGAGATAAGTTCCTTTAGTTTGCCTTATTTGCTGACATCTGGACGTATGTGAACTAGTGCCCAAGATGTATCAAACAGAGACCGCTGGATGAGATAAATTAATGATCCTAGGTCTTGTGCGTCTCATGTTTTCTAATGTGATCGGGCTGGACGCACTCTTGTGTGGGGTATTGTCATTAATAGGGCTCGGATTTTTAAATACATTTTAAAAATGTAAATACCTGTACATATTGTAAGCATTTTTCTGTAAATACATAAATTCCTGCTTTCCACTTATTAGCACATGGAAAGTCATAATATTTACATTTTTAATATCAGGACGGTATCTAGTACTCTCAACACCTTACGATACAAACAAATTAATAAATTCCTACACTAACGATAAAATTCTATCTCCAGGAAAACTTTCAGTTTATTGCATTTTTGTTCTGTGTTACTTCAACAGGGATGAACCTATGAGCTATCTAATCTTCATGCAGAGCGTGTATCAGCTTGCAACTCTGTTATTATTCATAATGTTGAATTTTGGGCTTATGCCGTGTTCTATTATATTAATATTCGACGCGTTTCGAAAGAAACCATGTCTTTCTTCGTCAGGAATAATCTGGAATACGACAATGTTGCTAAGAGAAAGCAACGAAGAACATATAGAAGGTGCCCAAAGATGGACGCCATTATAGCCCCATGTTAGGGACAACGGAAAGCAGCAGTGAATTACTTTCTCAGAGTTCTGATAATAGGTAGCCAGGATTCACTGAGATTGTAGCCGGTGTCGCGGTTGAAATTATCTGGGTGTTTACGTATTTCAACCGCCTCCCTAATGATTCTGGGACGATATTGCTTTATACGGGCAAGAACATCCACTCCTTGGAACATGACATCATGGCCAGGTGTTAAAGCATGATCGGCAACAGCTGATTTATCAGGTTGAATGAGCCTGATACATCTATTATGTTCCTTAATGCGAGTGCATATTGTTCTCGAAGTCTGCCCGATGTAAACCTTGCCACAAGTACAGGGAACTCTGTAGATACCCGGTTGTTGCAATTTAGGCAAACTGTCCTTAGTTGGTCGCAGGAGTTGCCTAATCTTAACAGAAGTTCCAAATACAGTCCGTATGTTGTACCGACGTAGGATTTTAACAATACGATCCGTCGTGTTATGTATGTACGGAAGGTACAAGGGTAACGCGACAGTGGTGTTGGATAAGGTTGATCATGATTCCAAGATCTCGTCTTTGTTATCAGATCCTGTATATAGGATTAATAGTCGTGATCCTACTACTCGTTACTCAAATGTCACCGTCAAATTGATCAAGCAATCATCTATTCCAGCGGATGCAGCGAAGACTCTCCTTCCAGGGGATGCTATTCCTCCGAGACTCTATGGTCTTCCTAAAATACATAAGGAAGATGTCCCTCTTAGACCTATTGTTAGTACGATTGGTTCTCCTACATATGCCCTTTCCAAATACCTAGGTAGACTACTTCAGCCGCTTCTGGGTAGCACGCCTTCGTACATTAAGGATTCCACACACTTCGTGGGAAAGTTGAAAGCTATAACACTTCAGCCGGGTGATATCCTAGTGAGTCTCGACGTGGTGTCTCTGTTTACGAGAGTACCTATTGATGGTGTTATGTCTCTCATTAATGGCTTTTTTCCTGAAGACATCACAAGACTTTTTTATCACTGCATGACCTCCTCCTACTTTCTATGGAATGGGAATTTTTATGAGCAGACTGATTGTGTGGCCATGGGTAGTCCTCTCTCTCCTGTTGTGGCTAATTTCTTCATGGAGAACTTTGAAGAGAAAGCTTTGTCGTCGGCTCCTTTCAAACCGAAGATCTGGTGGCGTTATGTGGATGACACGTTCGTTGTTTGGACGGAAAGTGAGGAAAATCTTAGCCATTTCCTGGATCACCTTAATCTCCAGCACCCTTCTATTTGTTTCACCATGGAAAAGGAATCTGACGGCAAAATACCTTTTTTAGATGTTCTCGTCACCAAGAAAGAGGATGGATTTTTAGGACACAGCGTTTTTCGTAAGCCAACACACACCAATAGATATCTCCACGCAAGTTCTCACCATCACCCTGCCCAGAAACATGGTATCCTTACAACTCTAACTACCATGGCTAGGAGGATTTGTGAAGTGTCTTCTTTACAAGAAGAAATTAACACCCTGCGAACCACCTTTGAGAGCAACGGTTATAGCAAGGCTTTGATTTCTACGGTTCTGAAACCAACAAATAATAATAGGACGTCAGTTGAGAAAAGAGATGTAAGAGGAACTGCTTACCTTCCGTACATACATAACACGACGGATCGTATTGCTAAAATCCTACGTCGGTACAACATACGGACTGTATTTGGAACTTCTGTTAAGATTAGGCAACTCCTGCGACCAACTAAGGACAGTTTGCCTAAATTGCAACAACCGGGTATCTACAGAGTTCCCTGTACTTGTGGCAAGGTTTACATCGGGCAGACTTCGAGAACAATATGCACTCGCATTAAGGAACATAATAGATGTATCAGGCTCATTCAACCTGATAAATCAGCTGTTTCCGATCATGCTTTAACACCTGGCCATGATGTCATGTTCCAAGGAGTGGATGTTCTTGCCCGTATAAAGCAATATCGTCCCAGAATCATCAGGGAGGCGGTTGAAATACGTAAACACCCAGATAATTTCAACCGCGACACCGGCTACCTATTATCAGAACCCTGAGAAAGTAATTCACTGCTGCTTTCCGTTGTCCCTAACATGGGGCTATAATGGCGTCCATCTTTGGGCACCTTCTATATGTTCTTCGTTGCTTTCTCTTAGCAACATTGTCGTATTCCAGATTATTCCTGACGAAGAAAGACATGGTTTCTTTCGAAACGCGTCGAATATTAATATAATAGAACACGGCATAAGCCCAAAATTCAACATTATGAATAGTAACACGGGCCGTGAAAGTCTAAATGACAACTCTGTTATTCTTAACTTGTCGCCCCGTGCCACTCACTGTGGAAGCCGAGGATTTCCTAGTAAAAATAACTATAAGTTATCGTCAGCAGCAGTAAGTTGCAGAATTTGAAGATAATTTTACTTCTGATGGGAGCGTTCTCTTCGGCCAACCATGTGGGAAAGCAATGATGGCTGAACAGCGATCTAAAGTTACACAACACCTCAAGGGCATGAAACATATTGCCGCAGTTTCGCGCCTTCAGAATAAGTGTTTCGCGATAATCGTCGGTCATTTGTGATGGACAACCTGAAGATGTATCTCGTTGTGTATTGTAATGCTTCAGCAGTGAGTGAGACATAACATAAATTGCATTCGTGAGTACAGCATATTGTTTATATTCACATCAATAAACTAAATTATAATTAAATATTTTTACTTTTTTGTCACATATGTCAGGCGTTTTTAATTCATAAAAATAAATATTTCCCCAATTTTAGCACCTAAAAATCCGAGCCCTAATCATTAATGATTCCTTCGAAACTAAACTAACTACCCAATCATAGCACACCATAGCCATAAGACAAACCCACCACCCAAAATCAAACATAATTATACATTCAATATGCAAAACCCATGGAAAAACGTAATTTATAACATCTAGCGCCAAATCGTAGCCGACAGTCACAAGCCTTAGCAGCTAGCACCATTGGCGGCTATCATTAATAACTGAGCCAGGACGGTAACTAGTACTCTCAACACTTTACGAAAGAAACAAAGTAATAAATTCCCACACTAACGATAAAATTCTATCTCTATGAAAAGAATACTCCCATTTTTCAATATCTTTCTTTGAACTGGGAGTTATAAAAAACACAAACATCAAACAAAATAAATTTAGAAAGAAAACTTTCATTAGCAAAAGAGGAAAGGAAGCCCCTAAGGGCACCAGTCTCTAATACTTCCTATAGGCTATCGCAAAATGCGATACTGACTGTCAGAGAGTACTCCTACTCCTCTCAGAGAAGAAACGGAACAAACTGAAGCATTTGGTAGCTGAATGTGTTGAAAGCTGAGAAGGATCCATGGGATTATTGCATAGTGAATATGGAAATAAGATATCAAGAAGGTAATATGTGTTGAAAAGATTTTATAAAACAATCGCATTCTATTCCATTTCAAAATGAAAATGAAGACAAATTTTTAAAATGTATACATTTTTCTGTCAAACTCGGAAGGATGAATGAAGACAGAAGAGGTAAATGCTAGGTGGCAATGAACTGCAGGAGAAATAACGCATTTCAAATGGTTTGTTGGATATTTTGTCATCGTCCGTGTAATGTGGATGCTATGAACTTGGTATTGTCAAAATTCTGTGGGTCAGATGTTAATCTTGGGTTTTCTTCTCTCTTTGCGCTGACATAATAATACTCATAATTATTATTATAAAATTAAAATAAATTAAGAAAATAGAAATAAAATGCAAACTAACAATTAAAAATTAAAACAAAAATATAAATAATTATAAGTATAATAAGAAAAGAATTATAGTAAAAAAATAATTATAATTACACTGAAGAAAATGGAAATTGCAACACCCAGAAGGAGTGGTGCTACATTGCTGCAATTGAACATGCAGGACGAGTGTTCGGTTCTGATTCTATGATTACACTTTCAGGTCCCTCTGACCGCATGTTTGGACAACAATCAATACAGGATGTGCCCACTACGAGCTGCAATACATTGATGAATTCTACGAGGCATGGAGTCAATAAGGCCCAGGATCGCTTCATGAGGAATTGTGACCCATGCTTGCTGCACTGCACGGGTCAGTTGTTCCAGAGTTGTGGGTGGCTGAGGACGGTTGGCCAGTTGTCGATCCATCATGTCCCACACATGATCAATAGGACTGAGGTCCGGGGATCTGGCGGGCCATTCTAAGGTTGTGATGTCGAGGAGAGCTGCATTGGAGATGCGTGCAGTGTGAACTCGGGCATTGTCCTGCTGAAACATCCCACTAACAATGTTCGCCATCATAGGGACAACCACTGGATTGAGTACCCTATCAACGTACTGTCGAGCAGTCATAGGCCCTCAACAAGCACTAATTGTGATTTCACATTAAAGCCAATAGCTCCCCAGACCATAATGCTTGGTGTTGGCCCTGTGTGCCTCTCGACAATAAGGTCAGGGCGGCCCCTCTCCCCGGTACGTCGGCGCACACGATTCCAGCGATCACTGCGGGCAAGACAGAAGCGCGATTCATCACTAAAGACGACCCTATGCCATTCGTCGACCCACGTCGATCGTTCTCGACACCAGGCCAGCCTTACACGTTGCTGTTGTGGGGTCAATGGAACACCTTCTGCAGGGACACGGGATCGTAAGCCAGCTGCACGCAGGCGATTACCAACTTTTTGTTGTGTAACGTGGGGTGCCACAGCTGCTAGAATTTGCGCTGCTGTTGCATGGGGTTCCATCCGGGCCATCCGAATGATGCGGCGATCCTCTCTCACAGTGGTCTGTCGCACTGGGCCTGTGCCAGGTCTACGAGTGTGGGTACCTTCATTTGACCACTGCTGCCATACACGTTGTACCGTAGATGCCTGTCGACCAACACGTGCAGCGACAGTCCTTAGCGATAATCCAGCCTCACACAGCCCAATTATCCGAGCCCTCTCAAACGGCGACAGTTGTTGATAGCGTGCTCTTCTTTGTCGTCGAGGCATGTTTGACGGGGAACACTTCACAGCACAGACTGCAAGTCAACTACGCTACACCAGAGTCCGTATACTGGAGTTGATTCCTCCACGACCAATCACGTGCGGAGACCTGTAGCAACAATCCAATGGGTCTGAAACTTTGATCGTTTACATACCTACATGGCATCGTTCCATATCTTGAAAATCAACACAAACGACCAATGCCTTCATGGTGTTGCAATTTCCATTTTCTTCAGTGTATAATAAAAATTAAAAAAGAGAATAGGAATCATAATGCCATTCCCTGGAGCCGAAATCTTCCGTGAATATGCTTTTAGGATGTCTTATGATTCTCTTAGTGAGTAATTTCATACACGGTATGTTGAACATGTGTATTGTAGTTTCATATTAAGCATTTTCTGTATTCGGCCATTGTTCATAATTAAAATAAATTGTATTATGATAAAAAGCAGGGATTCTTAATCATTATGTAGGCCTAGTCCTAATTTGTGATAACGAGTGCATCACTGTTATTGTTTTACTGCGCACTGTGCAGACATATCGTATGTCGTTACGTGTTTCAAGCCCTCCAGGGCGTTGACAGGTTACCTGCTTGTTCGGAGACGTAATATTTAAGTACCGAAGCAGACAGCAGCCACCATTATAGAGCTCTTCTTCACGTCTTCTTCAATAATTCTAGACCTAGACAAAGAATGCAGGAATAAAGTTTAATTCCAAGACCTGGGAACGAAGCCCAATCACAGACACGATAAGAGCTACACACTCAACTACAAACGCGATCATCGCACAGGTTTTCAGACCAATTAACCATACATGAGTATGAGTGGCTGATAACCAAGGATTTTCGTTGAATCTACAGTAAAATAACACTGACGGAATAACAACAAGTGTATGCAAAACTTCCTACACGTTTATGCGGCATTGAAACTTTTTCGAGTGAAAAAAAAAACAAAACGGTAAGATAAGACTTAAGTTGCCCATACTTCAACTGTCTGATTTTGTTCTCTAGATACGGAACTCGGTTTCTTCCGTCAAAGCAGATCACTAGTTAGTTATTGATGGAGTTGAACTCTCCCCATTTAATCCGAGTATTTATTGTATTGTGCTTGCAAACGATATCCAGCTGTCTCTGTCAGAACTTTCGCCGTGAAAACCCGTTGGTCGTTGAGGACGACAAAAGAATTTCTAACAAAAGAGAGAAAGTCACATTCATCCTTCCTCTCCTTTTGGAGAACGCACGATTTGGTGGCAGTGTTCCGTTAACGAGAAATACTATAGGGGTCTTCCGCACAGATCAATGGCACCTCTCTCCTCAGTATAGGGTGATTCATACAAGGTATAGCCTACAAGAAATACGAGGGCGGTTCTTTTTAACCTCTGATGGTTCATTAATAAAATATTATTGCAAATAACAAGATAACAGGCCTCCAGATGTCGCACGAGAAAATCCAGCACATGGAAAATCGACATCAAGATAGCAAAACAAAACCCTCGATAGAGATACAAAACGACACAATTTCACAGATCAATCCTCTTTCAAATACCTTGTAAATATCATACTATCCTCGGGACTAGACAGTAGGGCCAACGTACAGTAGAAAATACCACCAAACTCCATAAGACGTATAGACTAACTTGGAATTACTACAACAAAAGTCATAACGTGTCATGCATAATTACGGCACTACAATACAGTTGTTTTGCCGGAAGTTTTATACCCTCCTCCCCCCCCCCCCCCTCCCAGAAACCATATATTTTGTTGGTCACTCTAAATTTATACAAAAATGAAAAGCAAGAACGGAAATTTGTGGATTTGGAACTTTAATTTTAATCAAAATTATTTGTAAGGATGTCCATATTTATTATATTTTATTAATGTTAAACGCTATTAATTTGAACACTGAAGAAAATATCATTTTACATTGAAACATGTCCGTTTAGCATCTTAAGACCGAAGACAAAAATTTTAAGTTAGTTGAGATTTTATTTTTCGGCCTTTCTTATTAAATGATGGTACAAATTATATGTATATATTTAGTGACAAAGAACACATTCTTAATGAAATATTAAAATTACAGATCACAAGTATTGGTCGCAGCAATCAACTTTCAACTCTGCGGACTGGTAAGACGAGTGGGTTTTGAACCTTTCCACGATTTATCATTTTCAACTCCGAGCGAAACTGGAACGGTTGCTTTTTAATAAGCCACGGGAGCTTCCTTCTGACTTATCGGCCAGTTTCATTCGTAATCTTTCATTTCATTTGTAAGTAACAACTTTGATGAGTAGTTGACGACATCCAGTCGTCAAATACATCCACCACATAGAAAACCTATTTCACCTCAGCCCCAACATTGTAGAAATGTGAATGTTTAATGGTAGACATACAGGTCAGAATCGACGTAATACCAACTGCCGCAGATAAAATTTGAAACCGGAGGTCCACGTTTGTGCACCCTGGGTATGAAGATGATAAATCTTAATACACTAAATACTTTAGTATTGACAAGGTGGATCATATAACATAAATATTTAACACTAGTCGATACGGATCAACATTTACCTAACCAAAATGGTAAACATATACGCATTTTATATTCTTATAGATAATAATGCTCTGTCGTACAACTTGGAGTGTCATGGATTTTTCTGGCCCTTTAAAAGTCCGACTTTCTAATTGGTTTGATGCACGTTTCTCACATTCCCAGCGGAGTTCTAATTAAAAGGGCCAGTGTACTTATCTTCAATAGCAGAGACTCTTGAGAACAGGAAAAAGAAAGAAAGCAGATGCAAAAACCAAGATTGCACTGTGTAGGTATCGTATGGTACTCTTTAAATCACTCCAATAAAGACGACATGAAGATACGAGGAGAAGGATGATGAAAGTTTCCTCTGTTCTCCTGAGTTATATGTGTGTCCGGCTGATGGAGAGCTCAAATCTGATGAAGTTGTACTGCTGCGCTAATTTCATGCTTGAGCAATTCTCCATCCATCAACATTAAATTAACGGTGAAATTTTACCATGTGAGGTGCAGGCCTGTCTGGGAAATGAGGATGAAGGTTGAGCTATGTTTATTTTCATATCTATGATTAATTGTTCCTTGATGACAGCATTTACAAGAGGAACAATCAGCTTTTGTCTAACTTGTCGACAAGTGTTTTCACAGTAGAGAAAGTTCCACACGTGCAGAATTAATTTAGTTTATTACATACAGTAGTTGTATTATTGTGTGTATCTTCATTTACATACTGTATATTGTACCATAATGTGGGGACAGGACACTGCTTGGTGTAATGGGAAAACTGGGTTTTAGATACTTCTCAATGTACTATACTGTCTATGTTAATGTACAACATGTTATTTACCCGTTCCTCAGAAACTATTGACAGGGACTGATTTAATTTTTCCAGGGGTGTTCATTGAAGATTTCTCCATATTTGAGCACAGGTTTTTATAAAATACAATATGTTTGTGACTTTTGACAATATTTTAAAAATGGTGAGATTTTAATAGCATTTTCTTGAACATTTCCATTTGTCAAAATTAAACTTAAGTAAATTTAGAATATTTCACATATAAAAAGAAATTTCCTCTAAAAGTTTCAGCTTTGTATCTTGACACGTTTGAGAATATAGGTATTTTTTATATTTTAGCGAGAAACAGGAGTAACAGTTTTTCCATTAGATGAGGAAACGATGACAGTGGCTGAAGTTATGCGTAATTATTCATATTTTTATACTTATATTCTACTTATTCTTATTCGTATAGGGCACTTAGGACAACAATAATTGAAGAAGTCATACGCAAAACAGCAAACGTCCTCCGAACACAGTTTTGAGAAAATAGGTATTTTTTTAGTAATTTCATTATTAAATGTATACAGACCTGTTTTTTTTTGCCAGTTCTAGAAATGACTCCCAGAAAGGTTGTGTGAGTTATTGATTTTGTATGTCTGATAACATCTTCTAAAACAATATAAAGTACTTGGGTGTATGTCATGTTGCAACTCTCTATATTTATTAAGAAGTCACAAAAATATTGTATTTTATGATAGGCCTAACCTGTGCTAAAATATGGAGAGAGCTTCAAGGAACATCCCTGGAAAGGTATGTTTTTGAAATAACAAAACAAAGTCTATGAGAAATATACATTAGCAATATTGTTATTTATGAACTTCTTTTCACTGTCAGTGTCGCAAAGTTCACAGCACTCTCTGTACTGTCACTAGTAAGGTTTCCGTACTTCTTTACCTGCTCTTGATACAATAACTTCAACTCACAAGGGATACTATCTATATACTTAATTATGTCTCTTGTTTTGTGACTTTCGGTGGTATTTCTGCCTTATATGCATTATTAGGGCCGTTCTTACATCGTTCAATGTTCCTGTACTTGAAGCCTTGGGTGAGTAGGCTATAGTCTATTGCTGGCCTGTGTATTCTATTATTTTTTAAGCAGGTACAGACCACTTTCTTTTTCTGTCTTTGCAACTTGTATCAACAGGTTTGGGATCTATTTTTCCAAGGTACGTTTCGTAATCCTTCATCATATCTTGATTAACGTCAATATACGTAGCAATTGCTAAAGAACGTGACGATTACGCATTGCCTTGTGCTCTTCTGCTACTGACCTCACTTAAATACGGCATGCTTTGTCAGTAGCAAGACATCACAGATCTGGAACAGGTGCTATTTTGCAACTGCCTTCATTTCTTTCCTACAATTCTAAGCACATCCTCATGGGAACTTATGTTGTTTTGCACTGTTCATAATGCGTAGTTGTCTAAAGAACTCTATTCCGGTCCCAATTCATTTATGGTCCAAAGTGGACTTGTACGGTTTTGCATCTACTTTCTTTAATTACCTTCATCACATGCAACATCTTATGTGACAAGTAACCTTGCATGTAATAATAAGTATTTCTCTTTGTTTGCAGGTGAACCCGTCCGATGAACAGACAATTGGTGGTGCTGCCGGACGGTGGGAGGAGCGGGTCGATGTGTACTCACCCACTCCTACCCCCACACCCACGCCGGCACCGGAAGTGCCATCCACCTCCACGGCCACCCTCGAGGACACTGAACCAAGCGGTACCCTGCGCAAGTCCAGTAAGGCGAAACGCGTCAAAAGTTACCTGAAGAAGTGCAAGGACGCTGCACTGGGCAAGGAAGAGGAGGACTGTATTCAGGAGGTGCCTCGCAGACGGCGGTCCAAGCGCCGTACCAACAGCGGCAACCGTGAGGTCTCCAGCACGTCATGGTACAAATCTTCTTCACAATGTATTACTAACCTTCCTTATTCCCGTTGCTGGGGGAAGATGACCTCGATGTTTCGCTCATTGAAACAATTATAACCACCTTTCTCCCACCACCTTTCTACAGATCATCCACCTCGTTGTGTAGTGGCTAGCGTTCTTGGCTGTCACCGTGGAGGCCCGGGTTCGATTCCCGGCTCTGGCAAGATATCCAAAAAAGTTTTTTTCTGTGGTTTCCCATGTTTACTTCAGACAAATGTTTAGACGATTCCTTTCACAAGGTCACGGCCACCTCTTTGGCAATCCTAGTCTTACTTATAAATAAACACTCTACTACAGACACCACAATGAGTGCGACAGGCTTCGGCAGCCAGGACAGTTCATATCCTCGCCGCTAGATGAGGGCTTCATTCATTCCATTCCTGACCCGGTCGGTGACTGGAAGTAGGATGTGGATTTTCATTAAAAAATGAGCCTCCGTGGCTTAGGTGGCAACACGCCGGCCTCTCACCGCTGGGTCCGTGGTTCAAATCCCGGTCAATCCATGTGAGATCTGTGCTGGACAAAACGGAGGCAGACAGTTTTTTTTCCGGGTACTCCGGTTTTTCCTGTCAAAATGTCATTCCAGCAACACTCGCCACGATCATTTCATTTCATCTGTCATTCAGTTACTCATTGCCCCAGAGGAGTGCGACAGGCTTCGACAGCTGGCACAGTTCATATCCTCGCCGCTAGATGAGGGCTTCATTCATTCCATTCCTGACCCGGTCGGAGACTGGAAGCAGGATGTGGATTTTTCACTGCAGACACCACAATAACACTAGTACACTCAAGTACACGAGAATAAATGGTCACGATGGCCATGCCCCTCAAATCAAATAACAACAGAAATCAATTAATTAGGGATTAAGGTCGATGTTTAATGATAACCTGCACACCAATGTCTATTTCGATATCTCTGCCAAGAAATGTAATTCTTGTCTGAGAATTAGATTGGGGTACACTAAGCCACTTAATGCAAATCTGAGAAGAGGTGGAGGATTAGATACCTACCTCAGCCATCCTGGAAGTGGTTTTCAGTGTTTCTCCACTTCTACTCCATGCAAATGTTGGAATTGGTAACTAACGTAAGGCCACGGCCGCTTCCTTCCCAAATCCTAACTAGATTACAAGTACCACACTAGTACAGACATCACAGTGGCACTGGTTATCAAACAAATGTTAAACACGCCCAAATACAGGTGGCTACATGACCACGATGTCGCAAAGCCCCTGAGGAATCAACAGTTACAATATTTCTACAGACCCGGGGACTAGATGAAGGTGAATGTCTATGTGGCGATAGTTTTTACGGTTTAATGCTCTACCTAACACCAATCTCATGAGAGGAGTTCATGAACAAAGAAATGAATGGCAATGAATGAGACTCGGCAAGAATTTGGAAGGAAGCGGCCTTGGCTTAATAGAAGGTACAGTATGTGCCTGGAGTTGAACATCGGAAGTTACAAAACGACAGTTGAAGGAGGGCCGACGTGACGGAGGGATTTGACCCACTCGTCTATGGAACCCAGCGCAGCCTGGCTTAATGGCCTTCCACCTTAGTGCGCGTAGCTACCAAAGTCGGTAATCGAATATTGTATGCAAAATATGAGATGGTAAATAGCCTACTCTTGACTCGCACAATGAGATGTGTGCTGCGGGTTAGTATCACCAGCGCTACCGACACCTGACTATAGACAAAGTTTATCTTAACTTAAACAAAGGCATATAGCAGGGGCGGGAAGACCTTGGAGAATGCAATGCGCTCCAGAGTGTTGGTTGTACTTTGTTGAATTGATTTAAAATAGGTAATGTGATTTTCAATATATTGTACTTCGTAATTTCATAGCAGTTCTTTCAAACACAAAATTAATTAAAACTCAGTAAATCTGCTAGGTATTTGCCGTGCCTTCACGTGCTTTCGCCTAAGGGCAACAAGTCAGGCTGTTCAGCGGGCTCTTGGTGCCCGTGCCTGGACTGCCACGTCACAGCGGTGGTGAACAGATAATAGTCCGGTACTCTCGTTAATCCGACAACCATATGTGCATGGAATGGGCGGATTAGCGCGAGTCCAGTGTATTTGTATTCGCGGTTAGTATTTTGGGCAGGAAGTGGGCGTGACCATAATTTAGATATCATCCCGGTATTTACCAGGACAAGAAGTCAGGAACCACAGTCAAACCACGATTAAGATAAGAATCGAACTCACCTCTCCTCAGTTTTACCTCACGAGACTAAGTGTACCTCGTTGCAACCCTCACACCAGAATTACATTTCTTGGCAGACCTACGCGACTACAGCCAGGAATGCTAGTCGCTATGCCACTAGATGAACAGTTTTTCCTATTAGTTTTTAAATGTGCACCATTGCAAATTGCTAATTTGGCTTTAAGTATTATAATTTCTGATAGATCATTTCCAAGTTTGTCTTTTTTCTAAATACCTACTCTTTGTGTTATATTTATGTTGATCTTGGTCAAATTTGGAGCCTTAAATTGAAAAGTGAACAAAATTGTTTTATGCCTTCTGCAGGTATGAAATGATAAGAACGTAATCAAATTTATCGTTTCCTTATTGACATTCAATCTAGATAGAAACACGCATCGGTATTTAATAAATCCACGGTGGGTGAGTGGATAGTGTGTCGGTCTTCTAACCCCAAGATTGCAGGTTCGCTCCTCGCCGTGGTAAGTGATTTTTGAAAGGCGGCAAAAATACGACACACATGTCATACGATGTTGGCATGTTAAAGAACCCATTTGAATTTAGTAGGCCGTGTTCATAATGGCAAAATTAATCTCGGGAGTTTCTGCCAACACAAAGTTCCTCATTTCTCTACTAGAAAGCGCTATAGTGTTCAAGGAGCTTAGATATATAACCTCCTTGACTTTCATAGAGATTCAAAGAACAACGAAATTCGACATGCAAGCTACCCTCTGGGTGTCAAATTACAAAGCTTGCACTCGGCACCCGAGGCCATACGATATTATTATTATTATTATTATTTACCTTAGTAATTAAATTTTAAATTAATATTTATTAATTAAATACCAGTTTCGGCCACATTATGGCCTTCTTCAGTTTTTAAAGAACAAAATAAAAACACTAGTGGTAAACTGCGAGCAAAGCTTTTGAAAACAATATTTAAGCTTGATCTTTACTATTAAGAAATTTAGAAAAAAAAAATAAAAAAAAATGTGGACTTTTATTTATTTATCGTATGGATTTTAGTGCCGGGAGTGTCCGAGGACATGTTCGGCTCGCCTGAGTCGGTAGCTGCTTCCAGCGGACACCCTTAGGGTGAGCTACAAGTTCCGTTCAATTTCAAGTAGTTCCAACTTTCGCCACCAGATATCAGTGATACCTAGTGGTGAACGTTGGAACATTGATAGAGCGTTCCGATGAAATCTAACCTAACAATTTAGCTTCACACATGTTTAGTCTGTGGAAGGATCTTTTACATGTCATAAATCTATCACATGGGACCGCCGGCTTTACTTCCCCTCCGAAGGAAGGCATACTGAAGGATTTTTAACGCTCTTAAAAATTCCAACGACTTCGGCCGGGTTTGAACCCGCTATCTTGGGCACAGCAGTTCATCATGCTACCAACTAGGCCACCGAAGCCGCTATGTGGACTTTAATTTAATCACATAAAATATTTTTTTGTAAAAAATGACATCTAAAATATTTGTGTTTGTGTTCCCATAAATAGACTAATAAAGACACGGATAGTCAGTCTGAAAGACTGGACTTTATATCATTTTAAATGCTAGCAGCCGAGTACCAAGAAGGCAGTGCAAGAACAGAGTTTAAGATTCTATTTTGTTTCTTCACTGCCTACTTGATTGTTCTCGCACTGCCTTCTTGAAACACTGTTCTCGCACTGCCTTCTTGGTACTCGACTGCTACATCGCACTATGACGTCACACACCTCAGTGCATTCTCGGTACATTTCGTCCCGTCTCCGTAACGTAACGCCAGACCCCGGATAAAGTCGACATAATCATTTAAAATGATAAAATGTTCTTTAAAAAATCTTGATAGGTCTTTCTATCAGATGAAAATACTCTTTGTTGAGTGGAGTAACTTATAGGTTGGAATGTTTGTTGTCAATATCCTCTGTTTCAATGAAAAGTTTTGTGTTCGATATGGAAAATGATGATGGTCCTTGACTAATAATAATACTTTTATTGCAGCTAAACAGGCATATAATACATTTATATACATTATGTTTGCTCACCTGCGCCGTGGGTAGCATAGTCTATTATGGACTTTATTCTTTTGCTGTATTTTAGCCTATTTTCGATTTTGGCAAAAAAAATGAAAGTAAACTTATGAGATCAACACAGGGCGAAACAAGATGTTCAGTAAAGAACATATAGCCAACTTTCTCCTAAATGCATGGGAATTGTTATAACTCTTTGTCCTTTTCAAGGAGTATAATTGAATGTTGGTTGTAGTAGCTTGTTGAAATACAACGTGCTATAGGGATATTAAACATGAATATGAGGTGCCCTTTGCTAGTGCTACCTCTGTAAAAAATTTCATTCAATTCGGTTTCACCGTTTTTGAATTGATATGGGGAATGGATTTGCACACATCCATGGCCGCTATTTGCAAACTTTTGGGCTGATGACCTTGTAGTCAGTCATAAGATGCTTTCCACAAAAAGGCATGTTGTTGCAAAATCTGGTAGAGATCAAATTATTAGGATGGTCGTAATTTGATTTAAGCTTTCAACATTTGGGTGGCCGTCATTCCGTTTCCGTCAAGATGGCGGCGATATAAAACATGACACTGAGGTGCTCTTTGCTAGTGCTACCTCTGTACCAAATTTCGTTCAATTCGGTTTCACCGTGCTTGAATTGATACGGGGAATCGATTTGCACACATACTTGGCCACCATCTGCAAACTATTGGGCTGATGATCTTGCAGTTTGGTCAGAATATGCTTCCCACAAAAGGATATGTTGTTGCAAAATATGGTAGAGACTAGATTATTAGGTTGGTCGTAATTACATTTTAGCTTTTAACATTTGGGTGGCCGCGATTACGTTTCCGTCAAGATGGTGGTGATATAAAATATGACACTGAGGTGTCCTTTGATAGTGCTACCTCTGTACCACATTTCGTTCCATTCGGTTTCACCGTGTTCGAATTAATAGGGGGAATCGATTTTGACACAAAGATGGCTGCCATCCGCAAACTATTAGGCTAATGACCTATTAGATTAGTCAAAGCATGCTCCCTCCATAAAGGTATGTTGTTGCAAAATTTGGTAGAGATCGGATGATTATGTTAGTCGTAATTTGATTTAAGCTTTGAACATTTGTGTGGCCGCCATTACGTTTCTGTCAAGATGGCGGCGATATAAAACTTGACACTGAGGTGCCCTTTGCTAGTGCTACCTCAGGCCAAATTTCGTTCCATTCGGTTTCACCGTGTTTGAAATAATAAATTCCTCTCGGCACGCCGGAAGGCGGAGGTAGATTTCACCGGGCAAACTAGGGGATAGGCTATAATAGGCAAAATATGCAGGTTTTCGTAGGAGGATCAGACCTCATTTATTGCGAGAAAGTATTTTACAATTGGAGGTTAGTTAACATTTTTTCGTCTTTCTATGCATACTTTTAACATTTTACTGTCTTATGGGGATGGTAACCTTCTTGTCATTTGGGGTTAATTTTTATACTTGTGATCACACTGTCCTTATGCAAGGTTTGGAACTAATGCGTAACTATCTAACAGTCGGTTACTTCTTCACGCAAGATTTTATCTCCCACAGAGATGTTGGTTGGTTCCTCAGTTTAGGGGCTGCGACAAGGTGGTCATGTAACCCCGTGCACATTGGGTGTGTGTAGAATCTGTCTGATAAACGGTGTTATTTGGGATGACTGTATTAGTCTGTAATTCAGGTAAGGCCTGCAGACGGTCAATTTTAAGTAGTAGTACCTAATTTTGTATCAAATACTAACGTCAACGACACCTAGCTGTGAACTTGGCTGCTAGATGCCACCGCAACCAGCAACTTGCAACGAACGTTGTAACTTCCCCTCCGAAGGAAAGCATGCTGACGGATTTTTAGCGCTCTTAGAAAATCCGGCTACTTTGGCCGGCTTTGAACCAGCACCTTGGGCATAGAAGTTCAGCATGCTACCAGTTAGCCGCTTTCCTCATAGTCAGATGGAACAAGAAGTTCCGTGACGAACTAAAGAGCCTACTTTTCTTAAAATTAAGATTCATGCCATAGATTAATCTACAGTATATGAACCTATCTAGAATAATGACGAAATTAATTGGGTAATATCGATATGTCTTAATTAGTTCGAAATAAGATATACTAGGCATAATGTAGCCTAATAGAGCAATACAGTTGGCAGCTCTGGTGACTGAATATATTCTTACTTCCATCTCCTAAGGTACAGAATACAAAATGTGGTTGAAGTCCAAAGGACGTTACATGGATTTAGACAATGGATCTATTAGTACACGTAAAAGCATGTTGGCAACAATGTCATGCAAGTGCTGGTCAGAAATAATCAGAAATATTATATCTTTTTGTGCCAATTTTGGATGAAATCCATTTGTTGGTATAGAAGTTACATGTATTTAAAAATTGGTCCTATCAGCAGGCTTAGAATCATGTTGGTAGAACTGACGTATATAAGTTACTCCAAATTAATGTAAAATGTCGGGTAATTTACGTGTGCATAGTTTAAAGCTGTCGGCTTGCATACTTTCTGATATATTTGGATACAAAATAGAGAGCAATTATTAACAGTTGGCAGCCCTGGTGGCTCTTAAGAATACACTCAGTCATATATGTTTATGTACGCATATTACATACAAAATTTGGTTGAAATCCAATTGATAGTGTAGGAGTTATATGCATTTAAAAATTGGACTTATCAGAAGGCTTAAAATTATTTTGGCAACGCTGTCATGTATGGCCACCTGGAAATTAAACTGAAATAGTATTATCTACATGTGTGCCAATTTTAGAATAGCTCCCATGTATACCTTCCAAGATATCCAACATGGAGCTCAAATTTCTAGTGCGTTTTTTTAGCGGTTGGTAGCACTAGCATCTTTTTCAAATATGGGCCTGAGATATTCCGATATACATCTTTACTCATACTAAATTTGGTTTCGATTGCTGCAGCCGTTTAGGAGTTGATAGGGGGGACACACACACACACACACACACTCACAGCCAGACAGACAGAAGGACAGACAGACAGAAGGACAGAAGGACAGACACATTTTCCCGGATATATCTTATAAGTCTACTTTTTCCTCATTTTTGAAAAGTGTGAAAAGTAGGCTAACAAGAAGTTCCGTGAAGAACTATACAGCCTACTTTTCATGCCAATGATTATTCTACAGTATATGAACCTATCTTATGTAGCCTAATAGAGCACTACAGTTGGCAGCCCTGGTGACTGAATATATTCTTAGTTCCACCTCTTAAGGTACAGAATAGAAAATTTGGTTGAAGTCCAATGGACGTTACATGTAGTTAGACACTGGATCTATCAGCACGCGTAAAAGCATGTTGCCAACAATACCATGCGTGTGCTGGTCAGAAAAAATCTGAATTATTATGATATCTTGTTGTGCCAATTTTGGATGAAATCCATTTGTTAGTATAGAAGTTACATGTATTTTAAAATTGGACATATCAGCAGGCATAGAATCATGTTGGCAGCACCGCCTTGTATTAATTACTCCAAATTAATCTAGAATGTCAGGTGCTATACGTGTGCAAAGTATAGAGCTGTTGGCTTGCATACTTTCTGATATATTGATATTAGGGTAAAAAGAATATAGACAGCATTTATTAACAGTTGGCAGCCCTGATTGCTCTTAAGAATACTTATAGTCATATCTGTTCTGGTACACATTGCACATACGAAATTTGGTTGAAATCCAACTGATAGTATAGAAGTTACATGTATTTAAAAATTGGTACTATCAGCAGGCTTATAATCATGTTGGTAGAACTGACGTATATAAGTTATTCCAAATTAATCTAAAATGTCAGAATATACGTGTGCATAGTTTAAAGCTGTTGGCTTGCATACTTTCTGATATATTGGTATTTGGATTTAAAAAAATAGAGAGCGCAATTATTAACAGTTGGCAGCCCTGGTGGCTCTTAAGAATATGCTCAGTCATATCTGTTTATGTATAGATATTACATACAAAATTTGGTTGAAATCCAGTTGATAGTGTAGAAGTTATATGCATTTAAACATTGGACCTATCAGAAGGCTTAGAATTATTTTGGCAACACTGTCATGGTTGGCCTCCTGGAAATTAATCTGAAATAGTATTATCTACATGTGTGCCAATTTTGGAATAGCTCCCATGCATACCTTGCAAGATGTCCAACATGGAGCTCAAATTTCTAGTGCGTTTTTTCAGCAGTTGGTAGCACTGACATCATTTTCAAATATGGACGTGAGCTATTCCGGTGCACATCTTTACTCATACTAAATTTGGTTTTGATTGCTGCAGCCGTTTAGGAGTTGATAGGGGGGGACACACACACAGCCAGCCAGACAGACAGACAGACAGACAGACAGAAGGACAGACAGACAGACAGACAGACAGACATTTTCCCGGATCGATCTCATAAGACTACTTTTTCCTCATTTTTGCAAAATGTGAAAAGTAGGCTAAAAATGAATGTGATCTCGTCAATGGCGTTGTCTTGGCAACCTCTGATAGATCATCCCTATCAATTTAAAAGCGTTGTTATGGTAACCTCTGATGGCACTTGGCATTTTTTAAAATTCCGAAATCATTTTTCTCATCCCTTGGCGTAATGGTGGGTCATATCAAAAATTCTTTCAGACAAAAGTTTTAGGTAATTATTAGGGGAATATTTTCTATTTTGTACGGTTTTGATATTGTGCCTATTAAGAGAGAGATGATTAATGTTTCCCGAAAAACCTACTTTTTTCCACCCCTTTGGTCAATGGTTGGTGCTATCAAAAAACTTATTGGACATAAATTTTTGGCACTTATCCGACACATATTATGAACTTTGAAGGGATTCGATATTTCACGTATTAAGAGAGTTATAGCGAAATTTCACTTTTTCGAAAAAAAGCCCCCCATTTTCACCCCCATTGACCGATTTTGCCCATTAACGAACTCGACCGAGATTTTATAGGGATACATATTATGTAAAAAATTCAAAGTGATTGGTGCAAAATTACGGCAGTTATCTTGTCCACAAGAAACTGATATATATATATATATATATATATATATATACATATATACATATATACATAAATTATATATAAACTTTTGAACTGACGGTGGTTTTGGGGTCTGGGGGATGTGAAACGCGAAGATATGTCGAAATTTTCCGGAAGTCGAAACATGGTACCCATTGCAATAGTTAGCTTACTAATGAAATCTACCTAATAAGGGGAATCGTTTTTGACACAAAGATGGCCGCCATCCGCAAACTATTAGGCTAATGACCTATTAATTTGTTCAAAGGATGCTTCCTCCATAAAAGTATGTTGTTGTAAAATTTGGTAGAGATCGGATGATTAGGTTAGTCGCAATTTGATTTAAGCTTTGAACATTTGTGTGGCCGCCATTACGTTTCCGTCAAGATGGCGGCGATATAAAACATGACACTGAGGTGTCCTTTGCTAGTGCTACCCTTGTACCAAATTTCGTTCAATTCGCGTTCACCGTGTTCGAATTGATAGGGGGGGGGGGGGGGACAGACATTCAGAGTAGACACACACACAGACTCTCACACACACACACACTCACACACTCACACACACACACACACAGACACACTTTTTTTTCACCCTGTGTTGATCTCATAAGTCTACTTTCATTTTTTGCAAAAATCGAAAGTAGGCTAAAAATGTGTGTCTGTCTCTGTGTGTGTGTCTGTGAGGCTGTGTGTCTGTGATTGTGTGTACTCTGAATGTCTGTTCCCCCCTATCATTTCTAACACGGTGAAACCGAATTGAACGAGATTTTGTACAGAGGTAGCATGAGCAAAGGGCACCTCAGTGTCATGTTTTATATCACCGCCATCTTGACGGAAACGTAATGGCGGCCACCCAAATGTTCAAAGCTTAAATCAAATTACGACTAACCTATTCATCCGATCTCTACCAAATTTTGCAACAACATACCTATATGTGAGAAGCGTTCTTTGACCAAACTACAAGGTCATCATCCCGATACTTTGCGGATGGCGGCCATGTTTGTGTGTAAATCGATTCCCCCTATCAATTCAAACACCGTGAAACCGAATTGAACAATATTTGGTACAGAGGTAGCACTAGCAAAGGGCACCTCAGTGTCATGTTTTATATCGCTGCCATCTTGACGATAACGTAATGGCGGCCACCCAAAAGTTAAAAGTTTAATTCAAATTACGACCAACCTAATCATCTGATCTCTACTAAATTTTGCAACTTTATACTTTAATGTATGGAGAATCATTTGACCAAACTACAAAGTCATCAGACCAATAATTTACGGATAGCGGCCATGTATGTGTGCAAATCGATTCCCCCTAACTATTCAAACACGGTGAAACCGAATTGAACGAAATTTGCTGATGAGGTAGCACTTGCAAAGGGCACCTCGGTGTCATGTTTTATATCGCCGCCATATTCACGTAAACGTAATGGCGGCCACCCAAATGTTAAAAGATTAAATCAAATTACGACCAACCTATAATAATCTGATCTCTACCAAATTTTGCAACAACATACTTTGTGTGAGAAGCATATTTTTACCAAACTACTAGATCATCAGCCCACTAGTTTGCAGATGGCGGCCATGTATGTGTAAAAATCAATTCCCCTATCTATTCAAACACGGTGAAACCGAATTTAACGAAATTTGGTACAGAGGTAGCACTAGCAAAGAGCTCCTCGGTGTCAAGTTCTATATCGCCGCCATCTTGACGGAAACGTAAGGCGGCCACCCAAATGTTAAAAGCTTAAATCAAATTACGACCAACCTAATCATCTGATCTCTACTAATATTTTCAACAACATACCTTTTTGTGGGAAGCATCGTTTGACTGAACTACAAGGTCATCAACTTAATAGTTTGCTGATAGCGGCCATGTATGTGTGCAAATCGATTCTCTGTATCAATTCAAACACGATGAAACCGAATTGAATGAAATTTTGTACAGAGGTAGCACTATCAAAGGACACCTAATATTCATGTTTAATTTACGTATAACACGTTGTATTTCAACAAGCTACTGCAACCAACATTCAATTGTCTACTCCTTGAAAAGGACAAAGAGTTATAACAATACCCATGCATTTAGGAGAAAGTAGGCTATATGTTCTTTACTGAACATCTTGTTTCTATATGGTAGCGTTCACAGGTGTGTCCGCATAGTTGACATACACATGTGTCATCCGGATCATGGTATGCTTTATTTGTGCAAATAAAATGGTGAAAACCATGAACTGCCAGGCGTGTGAACATGTGCCTCGTCTCAAAGCTAGCAGATGTCCACGCCCGGTCAACCATGGCCCCCGTTCCATAAAATTCCAGTGGGATTTCTTCTCTTTTCCTTCTGAGTGTGGTTAATAGGTTTCCCGAACCTCTTGTGCTAGGTAAAATTAGAAGCGTTCTATAGTCTTCAATTAGGAACGTTTCTCACGCGAGGAGGTAGACTAGCCGTGATTTGGTCGTTTTGGAAACTCCAATCGCTTTTTGTATGAATAATGCTTTAACACTTTCAAGTTATGATATATTTTTATCATTTCAAATGATCTTGTCGACTTCGTCGTTATGCTTGGGTCCAACATTATGCGTTACGGAGACGGAGACGGAGACGGAAGTGACGTCATGCAGCCGCGCGGGTAGTGACGTCATGCAGCCGCGCGGGAAGCGATTGCGTGACGTCATGCAGCCACGTGGGAAGCAGAAGCTAATGGTTATTGGAGTCTGTTGAAAGAGTCCTGGGGCGTCGAGCAACCTGGGGCTTTGAGCGAAGCGAACACAAGAATTCAGGGTGACTTCTAAAGAGATATACAAGATGCCATATAAGAATACAGGGTGCCTCCTAAAGAGGTGTGCAGGATATCAGAGCAAAATACAGTACAAGATGCCAGATAACAATACAGGGTGACTCCTAATGAGATATACAAGATGCCAGATAAGAATACAGGGTGCCTCCTAAAGAGGTGTGCAGGATGTCAGAGCAAATTACAGGGTGACACTTAAAGAGGTTTGCGAGATATCAGATTCAAATAATGGGTGACTCTTAAAGAGTTGTAAAACATGTCAGACTCAAATACAGGGTGACACTTAAAGAGGTGCCCGAGCGGGAAGCCTAAGTTAATGGGTAATGGAGTCTGTTGAAAGAGTCCTGAGCCTTTCTAGCATTTGTAGCATGCGTCATTTGAAATGATATAACGTCTAGTCTTTCAGACTGACTGTAATTTTTTAATGTAAAATGCTTTAACACTTTCAAGTGATGATAGATTTTTTCAGTGACTAATAGCTGTTGTGGTCTATGGTTTATTTTGATGTGTGTCATTGTATTCTGCAGGTATGTTGCGGAGAGCGCAAGTCCTCAGCCACTACAAGTGCAGCAGGGAGTAGAGATGTTCGACGAGGGTGCTCTGGAGGAGAAGGTGGAGGCACTACAACTGGAGGAAGACTTCTTGTGTCCCAGCCAGTCCGAAGCGGTGGAGACGCTGCGGCCGGGTCTAGATGGACCCGGGGACGTACTCGACTCGCGGACCGAAGGCGGGACGTGCGTGACCGTCATCAAACCACTACCACCCGACGAGTGCAAGGTGGCCTCCACACAGTGCGCGAACACGTGCATCGCGGTGCAAGAGTGCGAGGCGATCGAGACAGACACGTGTGTAGTGGGGGAACAGTGCGAGGCGATACAAACAGATGCGTGTGTTGTAGTTGAACAGTTCGAAATTCTCGATACGGATGAGTGTGTAACTGTGGCTGAAGAACTGAGCCTGGTGCCTGTCGTTGAGGTGAGTGCAATATTACTAATTTCCTAGTTCCATTCTACGGGTGTTCTAGAAACAACCTCGCCATTTGAAAATGAAGTTAAGTTTTTACGTATGGGCAAGTTTGCTCCTTAAAGAATCTAACTTGAGCTACAAAATACTTGTGGTAATGTTAATGCTATTTGCTTGAAAGAGGAGGCCATATTCCGTGGCCTACGAGGTCACTCGACCTGAATCTATACGATTATTTCCAATGGAGGCGTCTAAGATCCCTCATTTATGAGACACCACTGTAATATCACATGGAATTAATTGCTTGGGTTTCAGACATGATACCATTTGAAGGAACCTAGAATTTGTTTAAGAAGATGCAGCAGAATCTCATTCACCATTGTCATGTTTTTATAATTGTTAATAATTATTAAGCAATATGGTTTATTGTTCTTTTGAACTATTCAGCCAGTTACAATTTAATTTCCACTTCAGAAAAGTTCCTCACTATAATAAAGCATATGTACGGATTATTTGATATTAGAACAGATAGGCTTGTTGGAGGTGTAATGTTCAATTAATACAGTATTTACCGGGTGAGTTAGCCGTGGTCGTTATGGCGTGGCTGCTGGCAGTCGCTCACATCCGGGAGGCGAGGAGGTTCGAGTCCCCCCGCCGGCAACCTTGAAGATGGTCTTCTGTGTTTTTCCATCTTTCTTCCAGGCAAATGCCGGGGTTGGCCCCTAACTATAGGCCACAGCCGCTACCTTCCAACTCCTTGTCCTTACATTCAAACTTTCCTCCACAGACAACACTCCACACGTGACGGTACTTGTATCTCACCCCATGGGTGTCCACATAGAAGTAGCTACAAACTGGCGAGCCAAACATGTCTTCGGACACTCCCGGAACTAAAAAAAACTACTCCAATCAATACAAATTAAGAGACAACTATTCAATTAGATGGTATATTGGCTTTCACGGCCAGTGAATTAAAACTCAGCTATTTTTCTAGGTTTATACCGAGTGTTGTATGAGGTTTGGCCTAGGAACACCAAGCTGGCTCATCAGCGGGCTCTTGGTGTCCGTCCCCGGACCCCCTCAGGAGTAGCGAACTGTGCACTACCTCCCTTCTTATGAAGTTCACCTGCGCTTCTTTACTGCGAGAGCTAAAAGCTCAAGCAGCCTTTCACCTCTCTATAAAGGCTTCCAAAAAGATGGTATAGTGGCTTATCTTGGTTCACACAAGACACTGCATGAACGTAGAAAGAATTCTATTCAATTGTTGAACATCTACTGTATTCAATTATACATGTTTTGGTCTACGCTGAGACCATCTTCAGTAATACTTAGATATATTAAGTAAAATATAAATAATTAATTTAAACCTAAAATGTACTGTAATACATGTAAGGATATCCATTTATTTTATTACATTTTATCAACAATTTTAGGTTTAAATTAATTATTTATATTTTACTAAAAATATCTAAGTTTTGCTGAAGATGGGTCTCACAGTATACCGAAACATGTATAATTGAATAGATGTTCAACAATTGAAATCATTCAGGGTTCAGTATTGATAGGCGTAGTACATATTTCTATGAGTTATTTAATAGTAAATGCACAGTTAGTTAGTAATTGTTATTTTAAGAATTAGGAAACGATTTGGTGTCGCGGCAATCAACAACAGAATGCGTGAGGGTCGTCTGCGATGGTTTAAGCATGTGCTACGGTCAGGAGTGGACACAATTGCAAAACAGGGCTACATACACTGATGTCCAAAAGTTAAGCGTAAGTTACGAATAAGCAGGGCAACAGGAAATAGACCGCAAATCGCACGACATATGCACCTACCAACCTTACGTGTTCGTTCTGTATAGGAAAGAAGTATTCCCTGCTTTCACTAGCGGCGTAACCGAAAGGCAAACACAGTCAGTGCCTGCGCCCGATATTCCTTCAGTCGTGTTTGCCCTGTTATAGTGTGCGGAGTGTAGCCTCGTGGTGAACGTGAAGACATAATGGCACAATGACGCCATTTGGACCCCGTTTTGCAGGGTAGAGTACTCGTCCGCCTGGAAGTAGGCCAGACACAGACCGAGGTCGCCATTTCCAGGCTTTGGAGTCGATTTCGAGACACAGGAGATGTTATTGTCGTAAGCCAGTACCAGGTTGACCAAGAGTGACCACCCCACAGCAGGACTGATATCTGGCCTTAACCACCCAAGGAAATCGGAGTGCACCTGCAAGACAATTGTCGCCGGAGTTTGCAGCCGTCTCAGGGGTTGCTGTTTCCCGGCAAACTGTGTACCGGAGGCTCAGAACAGAAGGGCTGTTTGCCAGACGTCCAGCGGTGTGCGTCCCGCTCACTCCAGCACAGACACGGGCCCGTTTACTGTGGAGCAGTCGAAACTGGAGCATGAATGCATGGAGGCATGTGGTCTTCACAGATGAATCCCGCTTCAGTTTGCAGAACGAATCCCGTCCCACATTAATCTGGGTAGCCGATAGAACCACAGAAACAACGTGGAATGGACCCAGTATGGTGGTGGTGGTGTCTTGGTGTGGGGTGGCATCATGTTGAATGGCCGTACGGACCTGCACATCTTCATGGGTGGACCGAGTAACACTGTGGACGCTCGGATATACAGGGATGAGGTACTGAGACCACTTGTTCGACTCTTCAGAGGTGCGGGTGGTCCATACTTCCTCTTAATGGACGATAATGCCCGACCGCTGGGGAAGACGTTCATCGCATGGACTGGCCAGCGAGGTCTGCGGATCTGAATCCTATAGAAAATGCCTGGGATGCATTGAGGAGGTGAATTGCATCCCGCCAGCCTCCACCAAGGACCCTCCAAGACCTTCGCATTGCTCTTTCGGAGGAATGGGCTCGACTGCCACAAGAGCTCTTGGACCATCTGATAGAGAGCATGCTACGTTACTGCGAAGCATGTGTGGCCGTTAGGGGTAACCATACACCCTATTAACAGCATATTTTGTTGTGGAAGACATTGCCGAGTTTTGTTAGTTGTTGAAGGTGTATCTTAGCTACCAGAGCCTTTCTGACATAGTTCTTTTGGACAAGTTGTGTGACATATGGTGTGTGATTCAGCTTCCATTTGTTCAGTAATCCATCTGACATTCCTATCAGGCGATATGGCCTCGTTTAGTAATTATGCTTAACCTTTGGACAATAGTGTACTAAAGGTAGCCGGAAAAAGACCAAAGGGGTGACCCTGACAACGTTGGGCGATACACTGCACAGGGATCTGAAAAGCGTCAACCTACATCCGGTCATGGCCCATGACCGAGTAAAGTGGAGACAGCGGATTCAAATAGTGGACCCTGCCGCGTGGCGGGACAAACGCTAAAGCAGAATAAGAAAGAAGAAGAAGAAGGGGCGGAACATCTGCCCCTCATAATAAATGCATAAGTTATAATGTAATAAACACAAAATTAAGCAGTAAGCGATAGCGTTATCTATGTTATAGCCAATGTCTTCCCAAATTAGTGTTTGCACTGCATTTTTAGCCTATTTTCAATTTTGAAAAAATAGGCTTATGAGATCACCTTTTGTCCGTGTGTGTGTGTGTGTGTGTGATTCGTGTGTGTGTGTCCCCTAATAAAATCTAAACGGCAGGAGCGATTTCAATGAAACTCGGAAAGTTCATAGCACTATTCCCGGCGACCTCGACCGTGCCCTTCAAATTTTGTTACGACTCACCAATCCAACATGGCGGCTGTGCGAAATATTTCACCAGCATTCAATATCTCCGAAACTATTACCGATATTACCCTGACATTTTCTATGGTGATAGAGGGAACTACTATAAGTTCACTTATGTGACTTTTGAAAACCTGGTAACTACAAAACGAACATGGCGGCCAAGCGAATTTGCGACTTTTAAATAGACGTTTCTCGCGATTTGACCAACCAAACACAATGAAACTTGGTACAGTATATGTTTATATACATTGTAATGCACCGACATATAACTTCGTTCAATTGTTTACATAATCACAAGATGGCGGATGTGCGAAATATTTCACCGGCATTCTATATCTCTGAAACTATTAGCGGTATCTCCCTAAAATTTTGTACTGAGATAAAGGGCACTACTGGAAGTCCATCTATAAGATTTTCAAAAACCGGTTAACTACAAAACGAACATGGCGGCCAAGCGAATTTGAACATTTTAAATAGACCTTTCTCGCGATTTAATGTTCCAAGCGCACTGAAACCTGGTACAGGAAATATTTATACACATTGTAATCCACTGGTATCTAATTTAGTTCAATTGTTTACATAACCTCAAGATGGCGGCAGTGCGAATTTTGAAATTAAGTTTTTATATCTTGTGATGTAGTCATGCGATCGAAGTGAAAGTTTGAATAATGAACCTACGCAATAATTTTCCTTTAATGGTACATGACTCTATGGCTTATACATTTAACAATACAACATGGCGACCATCCGAAATATTTAGACGATACTGAATATCTACGAATCTATTTTAGCAATCAAACTGCATTTTTTAATGTTCATAGGGGCTATGAACTTAAGTTCACCTATAGGACTTTAAATAACCTGGTGATCACAAATCCAACATGGCGGTGACGCGAAATATAAATATTCACATGGACGTTTCTCGCAATTTAACCATCCGCGTGCAGTGAAACTTGGTACAGTAAATCTTTATCCGAATGTTAATCCACTGGCATCTAATTTATTTTAATTGTTTCCATAACCTCAAGATGGCAGCTGTGAAAAATTTTTAAATCTCCTTGTTTTTTCTTGTGTCCTAATTATGCGATTGAAGTTTGAATACTACACGTTCACAATAATCTGCATGTAACAGTACATAACTCTAGGACCTACATATATACAATCCAACATGGCGACCATCCGAAATATTTAGTCGGTTCTCAATATCTACGAATCTATTACAGCAATCAAACTGAAATTGTGTATGTTAAATAGTGGCAATTAACATAAGTAGGATATATGAAAATAGGCTGTATAGTTCTTCACGGAACTACTTGTTATTACATTTTCTGTTTAACTGCGCAATTTGCTAAATTCCGTTTACTCTAACGCAAATACTGTATACCAGTATTTATGCTCCTCCTGACTCGCAGATGTACACGAGACTAGCACATAATCCTTCACCACGGCCGTTCTGCGACCAGTGAAGTCTTTCCATACCTGGGAAAAGTTTGAATGAGATGCGTCCAGCCTCAGGGTACATCTATTGTTTCTTCGAGCTTGATTACGTATTCACTGACCTATGCAAAGAAATATACGTGACATCATTTTAAGAAGTATGGGAACTATGCTTGTTGGCAGTTACATGGTCCCAAGTGAGATAGATCGCTGAATGTTCTTGAATTCAACTTTCTACTCGCCTTATTTTATTAGCTGTGTCATAAATTATCATCCATGATTATCTGATTATATTCCAATTGAATATTTTTGACTGGCTCCTTTGGGACTCACTTTGAGATACATTCCGTATTCATAACTCTCTGGAGACGCTAAGATCTCATAGCCTCGGTTATACATTGTGATCCACCGTATTACATACAGAAATGTATTATAATTTTATTAATGCAGCCAATGGACATGTATTTTTCTTTTCTAGATGGGTCAGGGAAGGGATTACGAAAGGAAATCGGCCGTGGACATATTGAAAGGAACCGTCCCGGCATTTGCCTGGTGGTGAAAATGGGGAACCACGAAAACCATTTTCAGGACGGCCAAGGTGGGATTCGAACCCACGCTCTCCCGATGCCAGCGAGACACGAGGTAGGGCGTTAGTACTCTCGGCCACCGCGGCCGGCAGAAAGGTATTATTACTAATTGCTTTTGAGGACAGTGTCTCATCGTACAAGGTCACTAATGCACTATTTATAGAGAGCTAGGAATCATGGTTTGAATCTTGATGCCGTTCATATTTTTATCCCTTCCTTTAATACCTGGAAAGGAAGAGAGGAAGAAAGGAAAGGGAGATGGGAATGAAGAATCAAAAGAATGAAAGAAAGAAAGGAAGAAAGATAGGAGGGAAAATAGAGTTAATAAGAAGAAAGAGTTAAGAAAAGTAGGAAATACGAATGAAATGAAAGGAATGAATTAAGAAAGAGAAGGAAAAGGAAAATAGATGAAAGAAAATACGGAAAGGAGGGACAAAAAAGGAAAGTAAAGAAGCAAGGGAGGAAAGGAAACGATAAGAAAGAAGGAAGAAGAGAAAACGAACGGAAGTAGAAGGAAAGAAAGATAGATAGGAAAAGTGATGAAAAGAAATGAAAGAATAGGAAAGGGAAGCAAAGTAAATTTGAAGTATTACGTTGCTCTGGATCTCGCTATTTTAAACAGCCGTTCACCTCGAAAATCCCATACGCACTGCACTGTATACAGTATATGTGTTATGGAGTTTTACTCAGTTTGAGCATCAGGTATTTCTTTTCTATTCACAGTTATGTACAGTATGTAGTAGTGTGTGGAGTTGCAGTCTCGCTGGCTATTGTATTTAAAAGTCATCCATTGAAACTGGTTCAATTAGTGAATCCACGTGTACACCTCTACTTCCCCCATTTTACTTCCCCTGTGGGCAAGGCAGCTGGAACTCAGGCAGATACTTTGAGTCTGACACTCACTGTTTTGACAAACAGACAAAACAACCCCTCGTTCTACTCGTTCCGAGATGATTTTACACTGCTCAAAAAAAGTTTGGACTACAGTCATCAATAATTGTATGCTAACGGGACCTCTTACCCCATGATAAACTGATGATCTATTCAGAGCATGCCTCCACAGTGTGTGGGTAGGACTACTAAAGACTGATACTGATCATGATGAGATATAGATTTTCATTGTTTTTCTTTCTTTCAAAAGGGACACTTAGTAGCGAATTCGCTTTGTTTTTGTACCGTTTCATTGTTATCTATCCACGATTGTTATTGTTTTCAGAAGGACTGATGTTTAGTTTGTTAATAAGTTATTGCATAAATCTAAATGGGTTTACCTCTTCTTCTTCTTCTTCTTCTTCTTCTTCTTCTTCTTCTTCTTCTTCTTCTTCGTATTCTTCTTCTTCTTCTTCTTCTTCTTCTTCTCGTGGATGAGTCACTTAGGACCACGCGGAATCAACGTATGTTGAGCCTTCCTCCTTGCCCAGTAGCTCTTCATATACATGAATTGTTGTAATTTCAGTTCCTCGAACATGCACGTCGTGTTGGTTTCTTCTGATCTTCCTCAAATCCCCTTGTGTGAACAATATTACTGATAGCATTTCTATTCATCAGATCTGGCGATCCCATCTCCACTAGGTCCCTGTCAACCTGTTTGTACCACTTTGGTCTTGTTCGTTTGTTGATTGTAGTAAAATATACGAGGGGAGTTCAAATGAAAAGGTACGAAACGATACTGTGGGTACAATTTATTCGTTATTCAAAAGTAATCTCCACAGGCCTGTGCACTGGTGTCCCATTGCTTCACTAGCCACAGGATTCCCTGTTCCCAGAAGTCTTGTGGTTGTGACAGGAGCCAATCCTGTATGCTGTCCTTTAGTTCGTCGTCTGATTGGAAACGTTTTCCCTTGAGATGTTTTTTTTACGGACCAAACAGATGGAAGTCGCAGGGTGACAAGTCCGGACTGTAGGGTGGATGCTCAAGTTGCTCCCACTTGAGAGTGGCCAATACACCTTGTGTGACGTTAGAGACGTGTGGGCGAGCGTTATCATGGAGCAGAATCACTCCCTTCGTGAGCAGTCCAGGCCGTTTGTTCTTGGTGGACTCTCTGCTCCTCACTTGTCGAATTGTGCAATGTGAACGCCATCACTGCTGCTGCTTCACTTCAACTGGACGGGACGGAACGTCCAAGTGTCAGCTTCTCTTCTGTGTTATGTGTGTGTGCACCGACGCATGCGCGGTACCACGCCTACGTTATCTCAAAGCGGTATATTCAAATATCAACCGGTTTAGGTTTTAAGACTATTCGTACTTTTTCATTTGAATAACCCTCGTATATATTCCAAACGTGGGTTTGGATGTTTATCGACATTTCCAGAGCCTTTGTTGTAAAATATGATGTACTTACCGACATTACACTCAGTAGCTCAAATCCTGTGGAACATTCATTCATTCATTCATTCATTCATGCATTCATTCATTCATTTGCAATTTGGGGGGGGGGGTGTCCCCCGGTGGCAAATTGGATACAAAAACAAATAAATAATTATATATAACAATTCAATAACAATTAAACTGGAGCATTTACACTAATCGTCAGTCTTTTCTTAAATACACCTATATGTTTGGAAAAAGGCTCTAAGACTGCGGCAGGTAGAGAGTTCCAATTAACAATGGCTCGGTTTACAAAAGAATATTTACCATCGCTGTGGCCGGCCCTTAACTTTGAAGGGATGATCGCTCCTACCCATGTAAGTGCGCTTTCCCATACGTTCGCTAACGCAAGGCTCACCCCATGCTGGTTGATTTGTATACGTGTTGTAGGCTACATAGCGCAGAGTCTAGATTTCATCCTCCTAGCCTCCAGTGATTCCCACCAGAGTTTCTTTAACATACGGCTCACACTGCTCCTGGGATTAAAGTCACTGAGCACATATCTAGCGGCCTTTCTTTGTACCATTTCCAACTCATTTATGAGCCCTACTTGATATGGATCCCAAACCGCCGAGGCGTAGCCTTTATGATTAGTGTCCTAGGAACTCCGATCGTGATATGGCTTGGCTTACACATACTTATGTCGTGTACCTTTCCTATCATCAGCTATTGTTGTCTTCCAGTATCCACGCTATTTGTTGTCAAAATTGGTCTTTGCTTCTCTATGTGTCCACCACGTGGTGTAGCGGCTGGCTTTCTTGACTGATGTCGATTCCCGGAAATTTGCAAGATATTTAATTCTGGTCTGAGGGCTGGAAGGGGGTACACTCAGCCTCATGAGGCAAAACTGAGAAGAGGTGGGTTCGATTCCCACTTCAATCATCCTGGAAGGACTGGCTGCGTGGCGCATGGGTAACGTTCTTACCTGCTGTTCCCAAGATTGTAGGATCGAATCCTGACACACCCAGTTGGCATTTAAGAGTGCGCAAATGCGACGGAGCCGTGTCAGGAGATTTACTGGCACGTTAAAGATCCCCTTCGGGGTGAAATTCCAGCACCCGGGCGTCTGTATAAGCAGCAGTAGTTAAAAGTGACAAAAAAACAATAACTGGAAATGGTTTTCCGTAGTTGACTACTTTTCTTTCAGTCGAATACCGGGATGGTTCCTAACTTGACCGTTTTTAGTGCAAAACTATTTTTTATTTTTATGTGCTTTTAACACTTTAATTTATTTTAATTATTATACTGTAATTATTAATAATGTTATTTTTAGCCTATTTTCAATTTTGAAAAAATAGGCTTATGAGATCACCTTTTGTCCGTGTATGAGTGCGTGTGTGTGTGTGTGTGTGTGTGTGAGGTGTGTGTGTGTGTGTGTGTGTGTGTGTGTCCCCTAAGAAAATCTAAACGGCTGGAGCGATTTCAATGAAACTCTGTTAGTTCATAGCACTATTCCCGGCGACCTCGACCGTGCCCTTCAAATTTTGTTACGTCTCACCAATCCAACATGGCGGCTGTGCGAATTATTTCACTAGCATTCAATATCTCCGAAACTATTACCGATATCGCCCTGAAATTGTGTACGGTGATAAAGGGCACTGCTAGAAGTTCACCTATAAGACTTTCAAAAATCTGGTGACTACAAAACCAACATGGCGGTCAAGCGAAATTGAGACTTTTAAATAGATATTTCTCGCGATTTAACTATCCAAACGTAATGAAACTTGGTACAGCAAATGTTTATACACATTGTAATGCACTGGAGTCTAATTTAGTGCAATTGTTTACATAACCTCAAAATGGCGGCTGTGCGAAATATTTCTCTGACATTCTATATCTCCGAAACTATTACAGATATCATCATGCAATTTTGTACGGTGATAAAGGGTACTGATACAAGTTTACCTATGTATATTTCATAAACCTGTAAAGTACAAAACGAACATGGCGACCAAGCGAATTTGAAATATTTTAATAGACTTTTCTCGTGATTTAACTCTCTGAGCGCAGTGAAATGTGGTACAGTAAATTATTTTGCACATTGTAATGCACTGCCCTCTAATTTAATTCAATTGTTTACATAACCTCAAGATGGCGGCTGTGCGAAATTTTAAAATTAAGTTTTTATTCTTGTGTCGTAATCATGCGATCGAAGTGAAAGATTGAATAATGAACCTAGGCAATAATTGTCCTTGAATGGTACATGACTCTATAGCCTATACATATAACAATCTTAAATGGCGAGCTTCCGAAATATTTAAACGGTTCTCATTATCTATGAATCTTTTACAGCAACCAAACTGAATTTTTTAATGTTCATAGAGACTATGAACATATGTTCACCTATAGGACTTTCAGTAACTTGGTGAGCACAAATCCAACATGGCGGCGACGCGAAATATAAATATTTAAATGGACGTTTCTCGCGAATTAACTATCCGAGTGCCGTGAAACGTTGCACGTTAAATGCTTATACAAATGTTGATCCACTGGCATGTAATTTATTTCAATTATTTGCATAATCACAAGATGGCTGGTGTGCGTAATTTTAAAATCTCGTTTTTACTTCTTGTGTTCTAATCATGCGATTGAAGTTTGAATACCACACGTACACAATAATCTTAATGTAATAGTACAAAAATAAAAATCAATCCTGGCAACCATATGAAATATTTAGACGGTTCTCAATATCTACGAATCTATTACAGTAATTAAACTGAAATTTTGTATGTTGATAGAGGCAATTAACATGAGCAGGATATATGAAAATAGGCTGTATAGTTCTTCACGGAACTACTTGTTTGTTTCTCTAATTTACTGTAATGTTTATATATTTATTTTTAATTTTCAATTTATGTTCTTATAGATTTAATTTTGATATTTTTATTGAATTAATTAATAAACTAATTTCTAATTGATTTTTACAATTATTTTCAAAATGAATGTATAGTTATGTTTATTATTTTAATTTTTGTATTTATTTTATAATTGTAATTTTATTTTTATGGCTTTTATTTCTATAGTTATATTTTATTTTTACACTTTAATAGTAAAGGTTTATTAGTTTTAAATTATTTAAAATGTTATCCAACACATGAGGTCAAGTAGATACGTAAGTTATATACGAACTACAGTAATATTAGATTTCTAGAAATACAAGCATTTCGGCATGAAAATTCTCCGAAATTTGGCTTAAAGATTCAACTATGAGCATCTTTGAAAGCATAAACTGTCCTTATGACAGGTGGTTAATATAGAGACCACTATCCCATAAAGGGTCAAGCCCAGGGAGTTGAGATCCTTGTAACAGTAGCTTCAAAATATATTGTATTTAATTTAACATAGGCTACAGATTCTTCGCAAAATGTTAATCCGGAAGTATTTTCGATCAAAACTCTTTTAATTACTGGTATACGTATTTCGGATAACATTTAGCTGATCTTTTGATACAACTTTCTATATTCCAGTACGATACTGTAATTTTTGTTGCAGGTCCTGGTTTCTCTTTCCTAGGTCGGCGCGGATTTATTTGTAATTTCACTTGTCTGTCAGATAATTGATGGATCCCACGTTATTTAATGGCGTGGGAGGAGAGAGTGTGTTGGTAACCAGTTGTGCTGGCCGATATACACGGGCTGCGAAACTTCGTACCCACTAGCGTACAGAAGAGTGGGATCATGGGGTTCGAACACTAGACCGGCTTGTACCAAGCAGCGATAAAATGTTCCTTATTTGCTTACCAAGAAGATGGCCTAATAGTAGTACCTCCTTCGTGTGTTCGTTGTGATCTTGCTCGGTAAAGATATTTCTAGAAGAATGGTGGAATGAAGTGTTTGATTTATAACTGAACTAGCAACCCGTCCCGGCTTCGCCCGGTATCTTTAACAGTTTACCCAGCGTAAGCTTAAAGAGCGCATGGACGACAGGTCTCAGACGCAATTCAGAAAAGCCGAGGTGAACAGCGAAACTCCAAACACATAGTCTATACTCTTCTCTGAAGTCTTAACTCGACATGACTCGACAGTTGGATGCTGGCTGAAGCTGGGGTGATACGATCGCTCACTAGCTCGTAAACTCGCTCCGAAGCAAGTAATTTAAATTTCCACTGAATGGAGTTTGTTGGAAGAAATGAAAACGTAAAAGCACTTACAGTGGGCGATGTATTGTATTAAAGATAGATATATGCTGTCGCGGACTTTTTTGTAGAAATACATGCTGAACAATTCTTACACTCATAGTACTCATACACACATCAAAAAAAGTTTTGCATCACCTCGGTTCCAAGAGTTCCGGAACCTTTAAATACAAAGGGAATAGAGATCAACACAAACAACATTTCAGCTCGTTTTATTGCTCATGAGACCTACACATTGCATGTTGTACCATCATACAGCTAGACTTTCAGCATTTGTGGTCCAGATTGCAGTACACACCACTACCTCTAATACCCAGTAGCACGTCCTCTTGCATTGATGCATGCCTGTATTCGTCGTGGCATACTATCCACAAGTTCATCAAGACACTGTTGGTCCTAATTGTCCCACTCCTCAACGACAATTCGGCGTAAATCTCTCAGAGTGGTTGGTGGGTCAAGACGTCCATAAACAGCCCTTTTCAACATATCCCAGGCATGTTCGATAGGGTTCATGTCTGGCGAACATGCTGGCCACTGTAGTCGAGCGATGTCGTTATCTTGAAGGAACGCATTCACAAGATGTGCACGATGAGGTCGAGAATTGTCGTCCATGAAGACAAATGCCTCTCCAATATTCTGCCGATATGGTTGCACTATGGGTCGGAGGATGTCATTCAGGTATCGTAAAGCCGTTTCGGAGCCTTCCATGACCACCAGTGGCGTACGTCGGCCCCACATAATGCCACCCCAAAACATCAGGGAACCACCACCTTGCTGCACTCGCTGGACAGTGTGTCTAAGACGTTCAGCCTGACCAAACACGTCTCCGACGATTGTCTGGTTGAAGGCATATGCGACACTCATCGGTGAAGAGAACGTGATGCCAATTCCGTGGGGTCCATTCAGCATGTTGTTGGGCCCATCTGTACCGCGCTGCATGGTGTCGGGGTTGCAAAGCTGGACCTCGCCATGGACGTCGGGAGTGAAGTTGCGCATCATGCAGCCTATTGCGCACAGTTTGAGTTGAAACACGACGTCCTGTGGCTGAACGAAACGCATTATTCAACATGGTGGCATTGCTGTCAGGGTTCCTCCGAGCGGCAATCCGTAAGTAGCGGACATCCACTACAGTAGTAGCCCTTGGGCGGCCTGAGCGAGGCCTGTCATCGACAGTTCCTGTATCTCTGTACCTCCTCCATGTCCGAACAACATCGCTTTGGTTCACTCTGAGACGCCTGGAAACTTCCCTTGTTGAGAGCCCTTCTTGACACAAAGTAACAATGCGGACGCGATCGAACTGCGGTATTGACCTTCTAGGCATGGTAGAACTACAGACAACATGAGCAGCGTACCTTCGTCCTGGTGGAATGACTGGAACTGATCGGCTGTCGTACCCCCTCCGTCTAACAGGCCCTGCTCATGCATGGTTGTTTACATCTTTGAGCAGTTTTAGTGACATCTATGAACAGTCAAAGGGACTGTATCTTGGATACAATATACACAGTCAACGTCTATATGCCGGAGATCTGGGAACCGAGGTGATGCAAAACTTTTTTTGATGTGTGTATATAGATATTTTTAATAGTTGACCCAGCGTAAGCTTAAAAGGAGAATGGACCGCAGATTTATCTTCGACTCGATTCACTGAAATCGTTACTGCTCTGCTTTATTTGGTCATAAATGTTTTCATAATAATTTCATTTCTTCCATCAAACTCCATTATGAGTTTTTAAATGGTATGGACACAGTCTTGAGGAAAGAATTCATAATGAAAATCAATAAATGTAAAACAAAAATGATGGAATGGAGCCGAAAGAATTCAGAAACCCCTATTGATCCATAATTGATCAAATCATCAGGTGAAAAGCTAAAGGAAGTAGGAGACTTCTGATACTTAGGAAGTAAAATAACCAGTGATGGACGAAGCAAAGTTGAGGTTATGTAAACGATTGAACTAAATTAGATACTAGTGCATTACAATGTGTATAAACATTTGCTGCACCAAGTTTCATTGCGTTTGGATCATTAAATCGCGAGAAAAGTCTATTTAAAACTTTCAACTTCGCTTGGCCACCATGTTCGATTTGTAGTTAACTGGTTTTTGAAAATCTCATTGATGAACTTCCAGTAGTGTCCTTTATCTCCGTACAAAATTTCAGGGTGATACCGGTGATAGTTTCAGAGATATAGAATGCCGGTGAAATATTTCGCTCAGCCGCCATCTTGAGGTTATGTAAATAACTGAACAAAGTTATATGTCGGTGCATTACAATGTGTATAAACATATAGTGTACCAAGTTTCATTGCGTTTGGTTGGTTAAATCGCGAGAAACGTCTATTTAAATGTCGCAACTTCGCTTGGCTGCCATGATGGTTTTGTAGTTACCAGTTACATAGGTGAACTTCTAGTAGTTCCCTTTATCACCGTACAAAATTCCTGGGTGATCTCGGTAATAGTTTCGGAGATATTGAATGCTAGTGAAATATTTCGCACAGCCGCCATGTTGCATTGGTGAGACGTAACAAAATTTGAAGGGCACGGTCGGGGTCGTCCGGAATAGTGCTATGAACTTCATTGAAATCGTTCCAGCCGTTTAGATTTTATTTTCATAAATGGCAAAAAAAAAAGGAATCTGTTGACATCGAATATAGATTTAGGTATTAGGAAGTCATTTTTGAAAGCCTTTGTCTGGAGCGTGGCGCTCTATGGAAGTGAAACTTGGGACTATTGGTGCAGCAGAAAAGAGGAGAAGGAAGCTTGTCGTTCAATGTGACCTTTAATTTCGCGATCATGAGCCACGGGACCTCCTTTTACGTGGGATCGGAACCACAGGATATGGCATTTCACTTCGAACATCTCACATGCATTGACTGAGAATCGATCACGGTCCGCCTGAGTGAGAGGCAAACGGCTAGACCGCTGCACCACCATGCCCCCTCCCCGAAGAGGAGACTGGATGCGTTTGAAATCAGGAGAATGATGAAGATCAGATGGGTTGATTGAGTATCAAATGAAGAAGTATTTAGACGAGTGGGAGAGGAGAGATGTTTCTGGTCACTGCTAATGAAGGGAAGAGATAGAGATTGGTAGGACAACCAGAAATAGCAAACTTAGTTATGGAATACATAATGTCGCTTATTGTGGTCCGTATTGACGTTACTAGATTGAATGAATATTAAAATATCCGCCTTTTCAATAAATTTATTAAATAGTACTCACAGGTACATGTTTCGGAGGCTTTAACACTCCCCGTTCATCAGCCTGCTTGATAAAAGCTTGTCAAAGAGTGTAAAAGCCTCTGAAACATGTACCTGTGAGTACTATTTAATAAATTGTATTGAAAAGGCGGATATTTTGATATTCATCCATTATATTTAGTTATGGAAGGATGGGTTGAGGACAAGAACTGTACGGGTAGACCAAGGTTAGAATATGTTAAAGAGATTGCTTCGGATGTAAGGTATGCTATGTAGAGATGAAACGATTAGCTCAGGGCAGGGAGGCGTGGAGATGTGCATCAAACCAGTCAAAAAACTGAAGACTCAAACAACGTGTCAATTATATGCTTGTTCATTGTTTATTTATTTTAGCATGGACCTACCTTCATTTACTACAGTATCTTTAACGGAAAAATTTGTGAGTGCCTTTCGATTCCTTTGAAGTTTAGTTTTGCTGTCATCATCATCATCATCTTCATTTCCCCCTTTTTCAGCAAATATGGTTCCTCTCCACTTTGTTCTGTCGTTCCACCATTCCTCTTCCGACACGGTGTTCTAATCCAGGTTCCGTTTACTAATGCTATTCTTCGCCGAGTCCATCCAACGCATTCTTGGTCTTCCTCGTCCTCTCTTCCCTGTCATCCGTCATTCCAGTGCTCGTCTTGGCAGCCTTACTTCATTCATCCGTTTGACATATCCAAACCATCTTAATCTGTTTTGCTCCAGTTTGTAATTTAGTTTCTGTACTCCCAGTTCTTTCCGTATATCTTCATTTCTCACTCTGTCTCTCATCGTTTTCTGGATCATACTTCTCAGGAATCTCATTTCAGCTGCCTGTTCTCTGTTCTCATCCCTCTTAGTCATTGTCTAAGTTTCTGCTGCATATGTCATTATAGGATCATAATATGCTTTGTACATAACTCGGGTTTTGCTGTATTTTAATAAAACTTGAATTGGGCCACACCCCTAAATCTGCCACTGCTTCGACAATCTACAACGTCGGTGCAGAAATGAGAAACCATGCCAAACTATTGAGCACGCACATTTCACGTAAATATTAATGAGATCATCGAGGCGGATTATCTCCTGTTCTGTTATTAGATGTTGCTGGGTCACGCCGCTATGTAACGCTGCACTCGATGGGAGAAAAATGTCCAAACCATATAATTCGCGCACATAAACTGCTGCCTCTTGTGTAGCTAGCACGACTGAATCTGTAAACAGAATCCATTATCTGTGGCGTAATGTTCAGTAATTCAAGTTATTTGCTATTTTCGCAGCAAAAGTTGCGAAATGTTGGGCCATTAATTCCTTGGAAACATTGTGTAGTCTCTCAGGTTACAGGGGTTCAGTCCATGCACAAATATGACAAACTACGCTCACATCTATGCATTAAAATGGCGTAAATATGCTTTAGAAATCAGAACGTATGCATTATAAGACAAACTCAGTACTTGGGTATATTACTAGACTCACACTCATTTTTTTAAAGAATATTTGAGGTGGTCCATGCCAAAACTGACTGTGCAAATTGGTATTGGTACCATTGGACTGTACCTTATTCATTTGCCACATTATGAACTACTGTACATTGTCGTTTCAAAAGTTGCTGTTAGCAGTTAGCATTTGCTATTGAAAACTGTGTGTCATTCCAAAACCTGCTATATTTAGTAGTCCTGTTACGCCAAAACTAGCTATTTGCTCTGGAAGATGTTAACCAATGAGAGGATTGGAATGTAGGTCACATGACCTGTTGTTTCCACCTGTCCAAAACTCGTTATATCTAACCACCAATAAGGTATAATGATCTGTGGCCTCCGGAGAGGCCGAGAGCAGGTCTTTCTAGTTGACGCCCATGTGCGACCTCCGCATCGTAATGAGGATGATGTGAGGATGAAGACGTCACATGCACCTAGCCCCCGAGCCACGGGAATTAGCCCGCAGGAGATCAAAATCCCTGATGGCTCGGCGGGGAATCGAACCCGGTACACTTCGAGCCAAAGCCTGGCGCGCCAACAATTTAGCCACGGAGCCGGACACCAGTAAGGTGATCCGATGTGAAGTCATATGAGTGCTCGTACAACATGGCAGCTGAACACGTATTGAAGTTACATAGGTGTTTATTTTGAACTTGTGTGTTTCACTGCTTTTTCATCTTGTGTGGAACATTATTATGGATGATTCCGTGCACCCTGCCTAAAATTAAATTGTTTTGTGAAAACTTGTGTTTTGTTCTCATTGCGTGTTGGCAGTATTAGGCCTATGTTTTTACAATAAGTGCTAAGTCAAGGGTAAAATATTATGATTTATACAATGTCATCGAAATTCATTTTTTCAGTCGGCCAACGCGATTGTACCCAGTTGTAATGGGTGTTTATCTAAACCTGACAACATTTACATGACATTAATCAATACACTTGAATGAACAGTTTCGATCGTCAAGCGATCATCATCAGATCCTTTACACTTAGGCCGTTAAGTCCATCCACAAGTATGTAGACATACACATAGATTTATGGGCTAATAAGGTCTCTGTAAGGATGTCTCATCGAGTAAGATACCACCCCAGGAGACAAATTTACCTCAGTGTAATTAGTAAACAAGGAACTCCGAGTTACCTCACGCCCAGTTTGACCTTGGGTCCGGTAGGCTTTGTAGCCCCATTTGTATGGTTAAAGATTCTTGCAGTATTATCTCGTTCTACCTCAGTAACACTCCAATACTTGCTACGCATCCCCAAAGTGCATAGGTCATATTTTTATGTTTTTATGTCATGTTCAGCTAGTTGTTTTAGGTTATATTCAGCTAGATTTTAGGTCATATTCAGCAATTATTACCTCATATTCTGCTATGTTTTTAGTCTACGTCATATTCAGCAATTTTAACGTCGTATTCAGCTAGGTTTTTGGGTTATAATCCGCTAGTTTTTAGTCATATTCAGCTAGTTTTTAGTCATATTCAGCATATTTAAGTCATATTCAGTTAGTTTTTAGGTTATATTCACAAAAGTTTACGTAATATTCAGCTAGTCTTTTAGGTTACATTCAGCTAGTTTCTAGGTCATATTCAGCAATTTTTACGTCATATTCAGCTACTGTTTTAGGCTATATTCAGCTAGTTTTAGGTCATATTCAGCTAGTTTGATTTTATTTCATATTCAGCTAGTTTTTAGGGCATATTCAGTTAGTTTTATTGTAGTTGGTCATATTCAGCTATTTTTATTTTAGGTAATTTTCAGCTAGCCTTAGGTCATATTCTAGCTTTATTTTAGGTCATATTTAGCTAGTTTTAGGGCATATTTGATTACACTTTTGTACTGTTTGGGTCTTCAACATCCGAACCCTAGTGATAACAAATTTCTTACTCCCCGCAGGGTCTGATTGGGCACACTCGTATTGACCGACTGAAAAACAATTATGCAAATAAGGCACGTAGGCAACACTGTTAATAGTCTGCCCTTTTAGTAACAACATGATTAATATGTACACATATGAAATTAACCATATCTGAAACTAATTAGCCCTTATTGACACAATTTTATGGAAATCCAAATGGTAATATAACAGAGCCTTCGACCACAGTGTGGTATCATCCCTATCTTAACAAGTTGTCGGAAGAAACTATTATAGAAGAAATTTAATTGAATAAATTGAAAGTATGTTGTAATTTTGAGATCCTCTTAAAATATTCCAGTACTATCGAAATCAGTAATTTAACCAAAAATATAAGTTATCTTCCAGAAAGCGTATACAAGTAGACCTACTGTGTTGCTCTCAAGATTTAATATCAAATGGAATTTATGATTTTTACAACTTAAAAGGAATTAATATACGTTAAAACCGAAAATAAATGTTCCTCTAATTATGATAAATGAATTGCAGCCAATGGCCTTAAGCTGGGTATTTTTTTATTGAACGCCCGTGGGCTCCTACAAGTACAGTTTCAAGTAGTTCCAACTTTGGCTTCCGGATGCTAATGTCATTAATACCTAGCGGCGAACGTTGGAACTTGATGGAGCGTTTGTGAATAGCCAAATATAACATACACATTTTGCTACATACTTCCAATTGCAGTGGTATGTTCTTTTACATGCCATAAATCTACGACATGGGCCCACCGGATTAACGTCCCCTCCGAAGGTAGGCATACTGAAGACTTTTAACGCTCTTAAAAATGTTCTTATAATGTTTATGCGTTGGGTGTGCTTATTGAGATGTACTCTACAAGAAACAGAATGTTGAATCGTAGTTATTGAGAATTATTCTACACAGATAATCAAATATCTTAAATTGATTGAAAAATCTCACGTCATGATTAATGTCAATAGGCGTTTGCTGTAGATTTACGTGTGGGAGAAATATATGAAAAAGGAAACTGATTTCTTCTGGGCCGGAACTTACAGTTGGTGCCATAACGAAATATGGAGTCCCTGTTGCCTAAGAATCCTGTATTCCATTGGGTTACTCTGTGCCTTTGCTCGTTAATGGAAAAACCTTTGGAGTGTTCATTAGGTCATGACATCAGAAAGCGATTCCCGTTTGCACGACGTGAAGACTGCTCTCTGCACACATGCTGCGCACGCATGGACGAGGTGAAAGTGGGGGAGGCGGGGGCGTCATGCTTGGGAGAACAGCCCCGGGGTAGACCACCTATATTACTACCTTCTAATGTCCTTAAATGAAGAATGGGATTCAGCCCATGTATCTCGTGCATAGCGCATAAATCACATTACACTTCCCCGCCAATCAGGGAACCTGGAAATTTAGCTTTTCCAAACAGACCTGGCCTCAATTTCTTTGGGATTCTCTGAGAGCTGCTCGCTACATTTACGTTGTTCAGGTAATTTTCAATAGTACTGAGAGAATTTTGCGAAACGTTAAACAACAGAGCATGGACTTGTGGGATGAATGTACATTTTTTTTTCAAGAACCACAAGATAGCCTACAGTACAACGAACAGTAAGCCTAATACCCGTTTGTCAATATCCAAAAACTGTCGTCATGGGAACCTTGAAAACTAAAGTGTTTGGGTTGTCTGTCTATGCACGTTGGCGGCTCCTGGTGGCAAACTATGTTACTGCCGCCACACCAGCTCCCCTCGGATTTGAGGTGGCTACGGTTGAAAACAGTCCGGAACGCGTTGTCGTTGCTGGCCTGACTGAGTCCTTTTGCGTGCGTAGAGCGTTTCTCGTGTTGGTTGATTGGTTGGTTGCTTGCTTTCATGATTGGTTGGTTGGTTGGTTGGTCAGTTGCTTGGTTGGTTGGTTGCTTGCTTGCTTGGCTGGCTGGTTGGTTTGTTGGAATGGCACATTGCAGCTTTCGTGGTGGTTTGTTGAAATGAGACATTGCAGCTTTCGTGGCGTCATTGATTGACATGGCAATAATATATAACACTATTATAATACACAGGCTATCTACACTGCACTGTTACCGTACGAGAGTCTTTGGGGTCACCACTGTGGTAATTTCACGGCCACTCTGTTGACATGGGTACTGACTTGTGAGGAAGAAGTCTCCTGAGGTGGTACTGGTTGTGCTATGTGTTGCTGCAGTAGTAGATTCTGCACCTGAAGCTGACACAGTTGTTCTTTTAGCTCCTCCTTCGTGTTTTATAACACAATCGATCACGTCGGGGTCACCAAAATATGGGATGAACACTTTTGTTTCAAGAACCACAAGATACATTCACATGTACAAAGAACAGATAGCCTAATTAATACCCGTTTGTCAACTACCATAATCTGTCGTCATGGTAACCGCTAGCATTTGAAAACTCTAGTCTTTGGATTGCTTATCTCTGCACGTGGGCGGCACATGGAGGCAAACTGTGTTATTGTCGCCATAAGCTGTTTAATGGAAATTTGAGTTTTGGACAAGAATAGTATGCTGAAAAACGTTTCGTTGACCAAGGAGCAATCCAATAATAATAATAATAATAATAATAATAATAATAATAATACCAAGGCACCATGTGAAGATCTTATTGGGCGATTTTAATGCCCAGTTAGGTAAGGAAAGAAAATTTAGTGATACCACAGGCCCCCATACTAAGCACAAACGTACCAACGGGAATGGTAAAAGACTAATTGGCTTCTGCAGAAATTTTGAACTTAAGATCATGATCACACAATTTCAAAAACCTCCACACAAGTTAACCACATGGAGATCACCCAATATTAGACAGGGTGAATACCAAATTGACCATATCGCAATTTCCAAGAAAAACACAAAATAAATTTTAAACGTCCGAGCTCGCAAGGGTGCCTTTGAATCAGACCATCATCTTCTCCAAATTAAGATGAAATTCCAACCCAATAGAAAGCAAAAAGGCCCACCCAAAAATATCAAACCAGATCCAGAGTACTTGAAACTCCACAAAGAAGAAATCATAATGCAAATTAATCAGGAGACATCAACAGACTGGCAGAAAATAACGAAGAAAATTCAGGAAGTCATGAAACTAGGACAACCTCCTCGCACAAGAAAACATCGTTGATGGAACGCAATTTGCGATCGGGCAGTTGACAACCGAATGACTGCGTGGAAAAAGTTTAACAGTCACAAAACTGATGAAAACTGGGAGAACTTTCTTAAAACCCAAAAATATGCCTCCAAAACAATTAGAAAAGAAAAACGAGGATATGACAACAACAGACTCCATGTAATCCAGCAGGATTTCACCCAACATAATACTAGAAACTTCTACAAGACGTGTAGAGAAAACTTAAAGGGATATCAGGCGCCCAGCATGTGCTTCAAAAACACCGATGGCACGTTGGAAACTAACGCGAAAGAAAATTTTAAAACATTAGCCCAATATTTCAACTCCCTTTTTAACTGCGAACCACTCCAAGAAAAACTTGCCTTCACTCCTCCGGTTTCCACACACCCGGACTCACAACCCCCTGACCTAGAAGAAATTCAGGAGATCATCCAAAAGCTCAAAAATAACAAAGCACCAGGAGAAGATGGGATCATTGCTTAATTCTGGAAACTGAACGATCCTACACTTACGCAGAAACTTCATCACCTTATTTCAGACATATGGATGATGGAGCGAATACCAGAAGACTGGAAATGTGCTCTAATTCATCCGTTACACAAAAAGGGTGATAAAACAAACATCAGTAATTACAGAGGAATCTCCCCCTATTGCTTGTAAAATCCTCTCCAAGGCACTTTTAAACAGGCTAGAACCCCAGGTGGATCCGCTAATTGGTGAATACCAAGGCGGATTCAGAAAAGGGCGATCATGTGCTGAACGGGTGTGGAGCTTGAAAACAATATTACAAATGAGAAAATGTAGAAATACAGTAATAACATTCGTCGACTTCAGAAATGCGTATGACTCTGTAGACCGCGAAACCCTTTTTATGATCATGAAAGAATTCGGGATGGACAGAAAGACCCGAAAAATCATTGAACAGACGCTTACAGGAACTATGTCCAAAGTGAAATTTATGGGTGAAATATCGGAGCCCTTTCTCATCAAAACTGACATTCGACAGGGGGACGGATTATACCCAATGCTCTTTAATATTGTTCTAGAAAAGATCATTAGGGAATGGGAACCTCATGTAAAAAGCATTCAAATTGGAATCAAAAAAGAGAACCGTCTTACAGTCAAGTGCCTCGCTTTTGCGGACGATATTGCCATTATCACTAACAGCAGACATGAAGCCATACACGCAGTGGAAAAATTACATGAAATTGCTCAAAGAACCGGACTACAAATTTCTTATGAAAAAACCCACTATATGGAAAGACGGCCAGAAAATAACTCTTCTTTAATCACACAATACGGTAAAATAACACAAGTCCCCCATTTTAAATACCTTGATGAAATCATACAGTCCTCGGGACTAAACCGAATCGCCAATGAACAAAGAATCACCAAACTACAGAAGGCCTACAAGCTAACGTGGGCTCACTACAACAAGAAGTGCATCTCGCTGGACGCAAAATTAAGGCACTATACAACGGTGATTCTTCCGGAAGCAACTTACGCAGCCGAAACAATGGTGATCGACGTTCATTCCAAAATTAAGGATATAGAAAAACAGGAAAGGAAAATTCTCAGAAAGATTTACGGGGCAGTTAATAATAACGGTATGAAGAGACCTCAAAGCGAACTCTACCAAAAGATCCACACGATAACGGAAGTAATCAGAAAACGCCGAGTACAGTTTTATACACACATTTACAGGATGGAAAATTTCAAAACGGCGAAGAAATTGCTCAACGTTATATCACGGAGTAAGTGTGGCACGGAGTGGCTGACAGAGGTTCAGAGGGACCTACAACAGGTCAACATTGAAAATCTTGAGGACCGCACCGAGTGCAGGAATAAAATCAAAAATGTTAAGTTTGATCATAGACCATCACAACAGCCTGGAAGAAAGTGGACAGCAGAGCGGAAGAAGGAGCATTCTGAGAGGATGAAGAGATTTTGGGAAGAGAAGCGGGAAAACGCCAGGAGATGAAATCATGTATTCAAGTTCAATCGCTCTCCTAAATGGGAACAATCGATTAAATAAATAAGAAATAATAATAATAATAATAATACTGTATAGTAATAATAGACTATTGATAATAGACGAATGATGATAATAATAATAATAATAACTGAAGTTGGAAAAGACCTTCGGGAAATAGACATCTCAAGTATTATGGTACTAGACAAATCTAAATTCTGGGAGCTAGTTGACAATATGTATGATGCATAATAAAGAGAAAATGTTGACTGCATGAAATGAAACAACGTAGTGTGAAAATTAAGTAATGAGACTGTTAGCGTAGTGTGCGATCGGGCAACAATGGTGACGAGGGACTTGGACGCTGGGGAGGGGGGCAGGTACACGTGTGATACCCAAGGATCTCGGTAGAATCACATTTGTTGCCCGTAGCGATTATTGCCGTGACGCAGGTTTTAATTGTACATTTTGACAATAAATTACACTTTTCCGAGAGATTCTTGAAAGACTTCACAAAAGGGCCATGCGTGTGGGAACTAACATCAACCAGAACTGGGTGTTGCATCACGACAATGCGATTTCAGTGTACTAGTGTTTGGCCAGTAAGAGCATTCATGAGGCTCCTCTGCCTCCATATTCGCCCGATTTGAGTCCTTTAAAACATGCCTCAAGAGAAGTCGTCGGATTTTTAAGAGCGTTAAAATCCTTCAGTATGCCTTCCTTCGGAGGGGAAGTAAAGTCGGCGGCCCCATGTCATAGATTTATGGCATGTAAAAGATCCTTCCACAGACTAAATTTGTGTGCAGCTAAATTATTAGGTTAGATTTCGTCGGAAAGCTCTATCAAACTTCCAACGTTCACCACTAGGTATCATTGATATCTGGTAGCGAAAGTTTGAACTACTTGAAATTGATCTGAACTTGTAGCTCACCCTAATGGTGTCCGTTGGAAGCAACTACTGACTTGTCCTCGGTTACTCCCGGCACTAAAAGACATACGATAAATAAATAATTCCCATTCAACTTTGAATGCTTCGAATTTGATTAGCTTTTATAAATGCAATTATCTCTTAAAAAGGTTTCAAAGCTATCTTTGCTTTAACTAATAGACTGGCTGCAGGGCTCAGCGGTAACGCTCTCACCTGCTTTGCCCTAGGTTGCAGGATCGAATCCTGACGCAGTCAGTTGGCTAATGAGGCTGCGAAATTGCGAAGAAGCCGTGTCCGTAGATTTACTGGCACGTTAAAGATCCCCTTCGGAGCAAAATTTTGGTACCCCGGCGTCTCTGAAAGCCGCAGTTGTTCAAGAGGACGCAAAAAACAATAACATTACTTACTTTACTTGTATCGTTGTGGCCACTAGGGACAGCGAGATCTCAAGTATTTTTCTTCTTGTTAGCCCACCACGCCTTCATCCTTTCGGAATGGGATTTCTTCCATTCATCCGAGTGAACATATCTCTTGCTGGGTTTTACTTCCTCTTGATAAAACTGACCGAGTGTTTGTTTCAATGGGGTTCTGAGCAAGATATCTGATTCAGAAATTTCAAACTTTAACAAGTCCTTATCCACTTCCACCAGCCAAAGAGGCATCACCTTTAAACCTCGGAGAATCTACTGACTGGCATTCTGAGGAGGTGGGCATAGAATGTTATTCTCCGTTTCCGGATTACACTTGTGATCTTTTCAGTGTGGGAGTGAAAATGAAAATCCACAGCCTGCTTCCAGTCTCCGACCGGGTCAGGAATGGAAAGAATGGAGCCCCTATCTAGCGGCGAGGATATGAACTGTGCCGGCTGCCGAGGCCTGCCGCACTCCTCTGGGGCAATGATTAAATGAATGACAGATGAAATGAAATGATAGTGGAGAGTGTTGCTGGAATGAAATTGTGACAGGAAAAACCGGAGTACCCGGAGAAAAACCTGTCTGCCTCCGTTTTGTCCAGCACAGAACTCACATGGAGTGGCCGGGATTTGAACCACGGTACCAGCGGTGAGAGGCCGGCGTTCTGCCCCCTAAGCCACAGAATTACTTCAGAGCTTGTAACCTCCATCTTTGAACTTAGGACCAAGAATTTCCCTAATGATCTTTCTTTCCTTAACTTAAAGTCTCTCGATCGGGCCAGCTGCGCGGTTTGTTAGGCATTCCGCTGTATACAGTGCTTCCGGTCTAATCACAGTTTGATAGTGTCTTAACTTTGCATTCCTAGAGATGGCCGTTTTATCGTACAGTTGGTGAATGAGGCGGAAGGCTGTTTAGAATTTACCAATAACATCATTATTATTACTTTAACTAATACCCTATCTTGAGAGTGTCGTCTGTGAAATGTTTGGGGGATCAGTGCCTAAGCATTCATACTCTGAGCTACACTGCCTAACCATTTTGATCAATGCATTTCGTATGCTTCTGCACTTGACCTATTAGGCATAAACTGTACAGAACATGAGATGACATGCGTGTTCTGCAGACAGACAAGTAATGTTTCTGACGGAGCGGTGTCTCTGGCTGTTTACATCGTGACGGAAGGTCAGCCAAGCCATCTGAACTCTTGAACGTCAAGAGTCGTATCTTTTACACGTGACATTCCCAGGGTGTGATGACAACGCCTTGACCCGGATTCGAACCATGAACTACTGTGTAGCTAGCCTTGTCAGCTCACTTCCTACACAGGGGCCGATAACCTAGATATTAGGCCCCTTAAAACAACAATTATCATCATCATCATCACTTCCTACATGCAATCGTCTGTCCCATGGGCAGCAATGGAGATGATTGAATCATGAAAATGAAACGCTCAAGCTGTTCGGTTTCTGAAAGGCAAAGGCTCATACTAAAAGATAGATCGTGGTGACTTTGGGATGGACTCTCTTCTATTCCCCCCCCCCCTTTTCTATCTGCCTTTCATTGCTCTACTTCCTTCCAAATCCCCCAAAGCTCATTCTTCGAGGATTGAGCGCATTTCGTTTCCCTGTCTTTTTATTTCCCTCATCACTTTTTGGTATTGCCTATTTCTTCTTCTAGTGGCCATGTTGAAACACTGGTTTCCGTGATTCCTCCGAAGTTAAGCAACATTTGGATGAGGTCAAAAGTTGGTTGGATGACCGTTTCTTGGGAACCCCATGTCATTGGCTGGGTAAGGGAAGGAAGAGTGGAAAAGAACTGGTCACCCTACCGCAATTAAACTCCACCTCAGGAGCCTCCTCAGAGTTTCAGACCTGCCTAAAAGGCAAAATGACTCTTCCTTTCTTCGTCTACTATGTAAGTTAGTAGTAGAATTAATTTTGATTATAATCCATTTCATTGGGGGAAGATAACCTAGATGTTATACCCCCTTAAAACAACAATCACCGCCCTCCCCCAGCAGAAACAGAGATTAGGGTTATGGTTTTCGGGACTGCATGCTTTCGAACAAGTGAGAACAGCTTACGAGTATCTAAAGTTCATGTTTAGGTTATTGCACAGTAAACTGAAATACTGATAAACTACCTTCTGTTCTTCCTTCCTTCCTTTCTGCCTCCCATTCTGTCTTTCTCTCTCTCTTTCTTTTATTATTTTTTCTACTCCCCTCCTTTCCATACTGGATTCATTCTTTCTTTCCATCTTTTTTTCTTTCTTCCTCCATCTCTCTTTTTTGCTCTTTTCCTCCATTTCTCATTTCCTTTCAGATTCTTTCTTTCTCTCTATCCCTACTTCCCTACCTGTTTTTTCTTTCTTTCTTTCTTTCTTTCTTTCTGGGAGGCTTGAGGCGTTCATTTGACCAAGATGGTCCGGATTTGAGTTACGATTAATGCATGGTAGATTTTCGAGGTGAAATCATCACGTCCATTAGTCGGATTTCACGTAAAAGGTATGTCCCGTGGCTTAGGATTGCAAGTTTAATGGTCACATGAAACTTCCTTCCTTCCTTCCTTCCTTATGAAGGATTATTTTATTTAGCGTATGACATTTTAGTTCATTTAAACAGTAAATTAGCATTATTTCTTAACATTTAATCACCAACAAACATCTGGTTCTTGTATAAGTTTGATGGAATTTGGGGTTGCCAACAGGAATTCCTCGCTATCTCCTCTATACGCTCTGACTGCAGTCTTCCCTGATGTGTTGAATAGTATGCCCTGGTGCGCCGCAGTCGCTTGCTGGTGAGGCCAACATTCCCCATTAAAAAAAGTGAATCTGCACATCTTCCGCGACCTGTTCTCAGTCGGTTCAGAGTTGACCATACCTTGCGGGGTTGATCAAAGCCAGGGACGATCTTAGTGATACAAGGTAATGATTGGTATTCTTATGAAGGATAATGCGACTTGATGAACCATTAATAGGCTACTAGTTCTGTCGAAATAAATCAAAAACCCATATGGATGTCGAATTGGCAGGTGTACACCTAAAGGAAGTAGGTGACTTCTGTTACTTGGGAAGCAAAATAACCAATGATAGACGAAGCAAAGAGGATATAAGAAGTAGGTTAGCACAGGCAAGGAAAGCATTTCTACAGAAAAGGAATCTGTTGACATCGAATATAGATTTAGGTATTAGGAAGTCATTTTTGAAAGCCTTTGTCTGGAGAGTGGCGCTCTATGGAAGTGAAACGTGGACTGTTGGAGCAGCAGAAAATAAGAGAATTGAAGCGTTTGAAATGTGGTGTTACAGGAGATTGATGAAGATCAGATGGGTAGATAGGGTTACGAATGAAGAGGTATTAAGACGAGTGGGAGAGGAGAGATGTTTCTGGAAACTGCTAATGAAGAGCAGAGATAGGCTGGTAGGACACATACCCAGGAATAGCAAGCTTAGTTATGGAGGGAAGGGTCAAGGATATGAACTGTAGGGGTAGACCAAGGTTAGAATATATTAAACAGATTGCCTCGGATGTAGGGTGTGGTAGCTATGTAGAGATGAAACGATTAGCTCAGGACAGGGAAGCATGGACAGCTGCATCAAACCAGTCGAAAGTCTGAAGACTCAAACAACAACAACAACATCGTTCTGTATAGAGGATGAATAAATCCTATGAACGAAACGTAACCCAGATTTTAAATTTGATTGACTAGAACAGATATGCGAATTTTTATATAAATCAGACCAGTTGATTTTGCGTGTCAATGTTCCAGAATGACAAGAATATACATATATAGTAGCGGAGTACCCATTTCTGTCAAAATGAACAGAAACGCTGGGTATCGATTGGTGTTGTACTGTAGAGAGCAAGTAGGTGGGGCGGCAGGCTGATGAGCTCAAGTCGCGGCGGAGTGAAAGCCTCGTGAGATTAGATCAAGTGTACCGCACATACGCTCCTTTATTAATGTGGAGAGGAGATTTGTCTGGGTATGTATATAAGGGATAAGATAGAGATAAGATAAATTGCTTTCTGTACTGCCGTAGTGAAATTTGACTACATAACCTGCCGTACCTCTCCTTTTCCAGCAAGAACCATTAAATCCGAAGGGAAGAAGACGATTATATGACCTACACATCAGCGATTCTCTCCGTATCGTACTATCTTTTGTACTATCACAGCACATAAGACTAGAAGTTTAGCCTTGCTATTTTGTATAAGCCTATAGCCATGCTCGTTCATCAGTTTACTAACTGTCTAGATTTATACGAGGGATGAAGGGTGGGAGGGACGGGTGGAGAATCATAAAGAAGGGAGGGATGGAGGAAAAGGATAAGAAAGAAATAATGAAAGAAATAAAGTGTGTTAATTAAGCGATATCTATTTAATGTAATGCTTCTTTCAGGTTAGGGTGTGTAAATATTTGTGCTCCCGCCTAATATAATTGTGCACAATCGTGTTGACCGACTGAAAAGCATTGTAATATAGACAGAGAGAAAGATACAAAGAAATAATTGAAGGAAAGGAAGGAAGGTAGGTTAACCAGTATTTCAATTTTATGAGCAATTTTCTTAACATGAACGTTAGACGCTCGTAAGTTGCTATCACACGTTTGAAAACATGCAGTCCTGAAAACCATAACTCCAATCTCTGTTTCTGGTAGGGGTGATAGATTGTGAAACCTAGACTGTTTGTTTAGTTGTAAATTGATTTGATATTTTTTAATTTATGTTTTATTTTTTAGCGTATGGCTTTTAGTGCCGGGAGTGTCCGAGGACATGTTCGGCTCGCCTGTTTTGTGGCTGCTTCGAGACGGACACCCAATGGGTGAGCTACAAGTACCGTTGGGGAGGAAGTTGGAATGTAAGGATGAGGAGTTGGAAGGTAGCGGCTGTGGCCTATAGTTAGGGACCAACCCCGGCATTTGCCTGGAAGGAAGTTGGGAAACCACAGAAGACCATCTTCAAGGTTGCCGGCGGAGGGATTCGAACCTCCTCGCCTCCCGGATGTGAGCGACTGCCAGCAGTCATGCCGTAACGACCACGGCTAACTTACCCGGTGATTTGATATTGATCAGTTCAGCTGAAATATACAGTAAAGTCATCTTCAGCTTTGGGATGAAATCATAAACATAGGGCTCCTAAGTCCGGTGAATATGGTGGAGAGTCCGGAAATAAATGTGACGGACATCTTTGAGATCAAATCTTAATCACATGTAATTTATTTGAAGTTATTTTTCACATATTCCAGTAATTGGAATGATGTTTGTGTTGACCAACTAAAAGCTACAATATTAACTTCCACGCTCCAGACAAAAGCTTACAAAAACGTCTTTCTAATACTTAAATCCACGATATATTTGACGTCAACAGATTTCTTTTCTGTAGAAATGCTTTCCTTGCCTGAGCCAACCTACTTTTTATATCGTCTTTGCTTCGTCCATCACTGATTATTCTGCTTCTTAAGTAGCAAACGTCTCGTACTTCCTTTAGCTTTGCACCTGCCCATTTGACGGCAATAGAGGTTTCTGATTTATTTCGGCTTCATTCCATTATATTAACATTAATTAATAGCCCTGGGTGAACGGGCCAGACGGATGGTCGGTCACTCAGTGGTGAGTTTGTTTTAGTGTTTTTGGTGGCGTAGTTGGTAGCATGCTGAACTGCTGTACCCAAGATAGTGGGTTCAAACCCGGCCGAAGTTGTCGGATTTTTTTAAAGAGCGTTAGAATCCTTCAGTATGCCTTCCTTCGGAGGGGAAGTAAAGCCAGCGGTCCCATATCATAGATTTATGGCATGTAAAAGATCCTTCCACAGGATAAACTTGTGTGAAGCTAAATTTCTAGGTTAGATTTCGTTGGAACGCTCTTTCAAAGTTCCAACGTTCATCACTAGGTATCAGTGACATCTGGTGGCGAAAGTTAGGACTACTTGAAATTGAACGGAACTTGTAGCTCACCCTATGGGTGCCCGCTTGAAGCAGCTACAGCCTCGGACACTCCCGGCACTGAAAGCCATAAAATAAATAAATAAATAAATAAAAATAATAAATCAATCAATAAATAAATGTTTTAGTGTTGAGTGATTCAACATGTTATTTACAGTGTATTCAAGTATCTCATTAAAAATGCTCATTCGAGTATATTCGAGATATCATTACGAATGAGCACACGAGAAGACTTGCGATTTTGTTCATTAAGTGTGTCTGTGCTCTGAAGGGGTCAGCCCTTTGATGCCGTCAGCCCTTTGAGCCCTACACAGCGGAAGCGGGTAAGGAATTGAATTAACAATAACTAATAGCCCTGGGTGAAAGGGCCAGACGGGTGGTCGGTCACTTTGTGGTGATTAATTGAGCTTACGTTGTGGGTGAGCTCATTAGCCAGAGACATTTTGTGGTAGCCACATTTTCTTTTGAACAGATGTTGGAAGTTGTTTTATACATTCGCGAGTGTCGTTTATTCCTAATGTTATTTGTCAGGATAGAAGAGTAACGTTTTCATAGAGGTTGTGCTAAGTTGTACATTGCGAACACAAAGTGAGTGTACTCCCTCGATTTTCGACACTATGGTGTTCGGTTGGATGCTTGTGTATAGTATTTGTGATAGATGCGTAATTTGCCCAAATCTAGTCACATCATGTAAATTTTTGTTCCATGCCCCCCTACAGGGGCAGATGACCTCCCTGTTCCACCCCTCAAAACAACAATAACCAACTAACTAACTAACTAACTAACTAACTAACTAGATATTAGCTGTAATTAATAAGGGATAAAATATAAAATTGATTAGAAATGTGAAATTATCAGTTTTCTGCAAATAAAATATATCCTTTTTAGCGCCTATTTTCATATTATGAAAAAAAAAGACTTATGAGATCATCTTTTGTCCGTGTGTCTGTTTGTGTGTGATTTTTGTGTGTGCCCCCACCCCCCCAAATAAATTCTAAACGGCTGGAGCGATTTCAATGAAACTCCGTAAGATCATAGCACCATTCTGGCCGACCCCGACCGTGCCCTTCAAATTTTATTGTATCTCACAAATCCAACATGGTGGCTGTGCGAAATATTTCACCAGCATTCAGTATCTCCGAAACGATTACCGATATCACCCTGAAAATTTTACGGTGTTAAAGGGAACTACTAGAAGTTCACCTATGAGACTTTCAAAAACCTGGTAACTACAAAACCAACATGGCGTCCAAGCGAATTTGAGACTTTTAAATAGACTTTTCTGGCGATTTAAGCATCCAAACGTAATGAAACTTGGTACAGAAAATGTTTATACACATTGTAATGCACTGGCGTCTAATTTAGTTAAATTGTTTACATAACCTCAAAATGGCGGCTGTGCGAAATATTTCACTGGCATTCAATATCTCCGAAACTATTTATGATATCACCCTGGAATTTTGTACGGTGATAAAGGGCACTGCTACAGGTTTATCTATGCAACTTTCAAAAACCTGCAAAGCACAAAACGAACATGGTGGCCAAGCGAATTTGAAACATTTTAATAGACTTTTCTCATGATTTAACCATCTGAGCGCAGTGAAATGTGGTACAGTAAATAATTATACATATTGTAATGCACTGACATCTAATTTAGTTCAATTGTTTACATAATATCAAGATGGCGGCTGTGCGAAATTTTAAAATCAAGTTTTTATTTCTTGTGTCGTAATCATGCTATCGAAATGAAAGTTTGAATAATGAAGCTACGCAATAATGTTCCTTTAATGGTACATAACTCTTTGGCCTATATATATAACAATCCAAAAATAGCGAGCATCCGAAATATTTTGACTGTTCTCAATATCTACGAATCTTTTACAGCAATCAATCTGAATTTTTTAATGTTCATAGAGGCTCTGAACATAAATTCACCTATATGACTTTCAGTAACCTGGTGAGTACAAATCCAACATGGCGTCGACGCGAAATATAAATATTTAAATGGAAGTTTCTCGCGATTTAACCATCTGAGTGCAGTGAAACATTGCACGTTAAATGCTTATACAAATGTTAATCCACTGGCATCTAATTTATTTCAATTGTTTTCATAACCACAAGATGGCAGCTATGTGAAATTTTAAAATCTCGTTTTTACTTCTTGTGTCCTCATCATGCGATTGAAGTTTGAATACCACACGCACATATATCTTCATATAATAGTACATAAATAAAAATCCAACCTGGCGACCATCTGAAATATTTAGATGGTTCTCAATATCGACGAATCTATCACAATAATCAAACTGAAATTTTGTATTGTTGATAGAGGCAATTAACATGAGTAGGATATATGAAAATAGACTATATAGTTCTTCAAGGAACTACTTGTTATTGTTTTAGTCTTCAGTATTTTGGCTGATTTGATGCACCTCTCCATGCCTTCTTTTCCTGAGCTAATCGTTTCATCTCACTTTACATCCAAGGCAATCTGTTTAACGTAATATTACCTTCGTCTATCACTATAGTTCTTGCCCTGATCCCGGAGGAGAAGTGGGAAACCACGGAATATATCTTTCATGTGGAAATCGAACTCCCCTCTTCTCAGGTTTTCCTCACGAGGTTGTGTGTACGCCGTTCCACCCCTTGGACCAGAATTAAATTTCTTGGCAGAGCCAGGAATTGAACATGTACCTCTGCGGTGAACACTTGGTTTCAATAATGCTTTCGATGTTATTTGTAATCTGTGTTTCCAACCTGTGTTTAGGGCTGGTAATAAATCATTCCACAATTGCCTCGGAGTGCAGTGGTCAGCATTTTTGGCTGCCACCCCAGAAGTCACGGGTTTGATTTCCGGCTTTACCAAGAATTTAAAAATCTTGGTATGGTCTGGTACGAGGTCTTCCTGTGAAGTGATGCTAAATGGAAACCTGCCGGATGCTGTGGCAGGAGGAGGAGTGGAGAGGATCTGTCCACCCTACCGCATGTAAACTCTGGCTCAGGGCGCGTGGTTAGTGATCCCTAGACACAACTAGGGACTGTAATCGAGTTGCCTACATTCTTTGTGGATATGGCGCTCTTCGATTTGATTCAGACGTCAATGGGGGCATGGTGGCGCAGCGGTCAAGCTGTTGACCTCACACCAAGGCGGACAGGTTTCGATTCCTGGTCAGTACATGTGAGATTTTCGAAGTGAAATGCCTTGTCCCTTGGTTCGAAAAGGAGGTCCCGTGGCTCATAATCACAAGATTTATGGTCACGTAAAACTACAATCTTCTTTCCGATTCAGACCACGTTGTATTTCTCGAACGTAGCAATGAACGTGTCAGTCACATTTGATATCTCAGATGAAAGAATTCTTCCAAGGAGGTCCAAATATTTCCGCCTGGCCGTTCTACCACGATTTATGGACTAATGTTCAGACCGAAACACAGAGTAATTGCTTTGTTATAACAAACGATGCGTGAACGTCGTAAACATGTTCCGTCCGCTTTCCACTGAGCTGCAAGTGGCTTCAATTGGTGGCAATTACCTCGCCGATGAATTATTGATGGAGAATATTTGGGTTAAGGTTGTCGCCTCTAAACACTCAAATTATGTGTAATTTGGAGGTGGAGATTATACAACCCCCTCGCGCTGCCTTGCATAATGCCCAGTCGTGCTCGAACTCGTGGTCCTTGCAGAGAAAGTGCGAGAGACGTCGCGTCGTGACCATCTGCTTGCACCTTTCCCTACATCTTCTGTATAATTACAATAAAGGGGCAGATGACCTCGTAGTTCCGCCCCTTAAAACCTCAATAACTAACTAATTACAATAACCCTTTGCACGTATTCCTCGTTGTTGAGTTTGAAATTGCCGCTCTATATTTTATCACAATGTGAGTTTTGTATCCAAAGCTGTTTAGTTCATAATATGGAAAATGTTTTTATAGGTGGGAGAGAATTTAAATGGAAAAGACCAGTAGGATTTATGAAAATAGGCTATTTAGTTCTTCATGGAACTACTTGTTTGTTTTATTTTAATCTATAGGCTGGATGGTTTAATGCAAAGTCCCCGATTCTTGGATGGAACGGGTAATCTAGAGAACCACTGGATGGATTTTGATGCGGTTTTCACCATTCTGTAAAGGATTTCTCTAGAAAGGTTTCTGTAGAAAAACATTCATTTATGACCAAAGGAAGCCTAGCAGTAACGATTTCAGTGAATCGAGTCGAATAAAAACCTGCCGTCCGTGCGCCTTTTAAGCTTACGCTGGGTAAACCGTTTAAGATACCGGGCGAAGCTGGGGCGGGTTACTAGTTAATTATATAAATGGACATGTTTCTATTAACATCTGATCTTCTTCAGCATTTTCGGATTTAGATTGCTACCTTTATTGACTTAAAATCTAGAACATACTAATATTCATTTGTCACATCAAATATTCGTTAAAGATTCCTTTCCATTGAAAAACGTATGTTTGTCACAAAAACACATTGAAAATCTCCAATATTTGAAATTCAATCGTTGAAAAACGTATTCTCTAATTCGTATACACTTCAATGACATTTGAAAATATTTTTACAAAATCTTGTGTATAAAGTAAATTTGAGAAGGATACAAAATCCGTAGCATGATTTAATCGGTGAGTTTTGTATTGTGGATTTCTTTTCACTTATAAAATAAAAAATAGTGTAGTCGATGGCCATAACATACATCTAAAATTAATATAAATCAATCTTGATGTCAGCTATGCTCCAGTAGTGATTTTGTTCTTTAAGGATTTATAGTGCTTGATACGAAAGGACTGGTCACTCCGTAATATGTACAGTGATTGATACCTAAGGCCAAAACAGTCGATTGGACCAACTTCAACGTAGAAGAGGAATTATTATTTTACATGGACATGGTGACAGACATTCTGAGTTTCGATATACACACATCAAAATAAGTTTTGCATCACCTCGGTTCCCAGATCTCCGGCATATAGACGTTGACTGTGTATATTGTATCCAAGATACAGTCCCTTTGACTGTTCATAGATGTCGCTAAAACTGCTCAAAGATGTAAACAACCATGCATGAGCAGGGCCTTTTAGACGGAGGGGGTACGACAGCCGATCAGTTCCAGTCATTCCACCAGGACGAAGGTACGCTGCTCATGTTGTCTGTAGTTCCACCATGCCTAGAAGGTCAATACCGCAGTTCGATCGCGTCCGCATTGTTACTTTGTGTCAAGAAGGGCTCTCAACAAGGGAAGTTTCCAGGCGTCTCAGAGTGAACCAAAGCGATGTTGTTCGGACATGGAGGAGGTACAGAGATACAGGAACTGTCGATGACAGGCCTCGCTCAGGCCGCCCAAGGGCTACTACTGTAGTGGATGACCGCTACTTACGGATTGCCGCTCGGAGGAACCCTGACAGCAATGCCACCATGTTGAATAATGCGTTTCGTTCAGCCACAGGACGTCGTGTTTCAACTCAAACTGTGCGCAATAGGCTGCATGATGCGCAACTTCACTCCCGACGTCCATGGCGAGGTCCAGCTTTGCAACCCCGACACCATGCAGCGCGGTACAGATGGGCCCAACAACATGCTGAATGGACCCCACGGAATTGGCATCACGTTCTCTTCACCGATGAGTGTCGCATATGCCTTCAACCAGACAATCGTCGGAGACGTGTTTGGAGGCACCCTGGTCAGGCTGAACGTCTTAGACACACTGTCCAGCGAGTGCAGCAAGGTGGTGGTTCCCTGATGTTTTGGGGTGGCATTATGTGGGGCCGACGTACGCCACTGGTGGTCATGGAAGGCTCCGAAACGGCTTTACGATACCTCAATGACATCCTCCGACCCATAGTGCAACCATATCGGCAGAATATTGGAGAGGCATTTGTCTTCATGGACGACAATTCTCGACCTCATCGTGCACATCTTGTGAATGCGTTCCTTCAAGATAACGACATCGCTCGACTACAGTGGCCAGCATGTTCGCCAGACATGAACCCTATCGAACATGCCTGGGATATGTTGAAAAGGGCTGTTTATGGACGTCTTGACCCACCAACCACTCTGAGAGATTTACGCCGAATTGTCGTTGAGGAGTGGGACAATTTGGACCAACTGTGTCTTGATGAACTTGTGGATAGTATGCCACGACGAATACAGGCATGCATCAATGCAAGAGGACGTGCTACTGGGTATTAGAGGTAGTGGTGTGTACTGCAATCTGGACCACAAATGCTGAAAGTCTAGCTGTATGATGGTACAACATGCAATGTGTGGGTCTCATGAGCAATAAAACGAGCTGAAATGTTGTTTGTGTTGATCTCTATTCCCTTTGTATTTAAAGGTTCCGGAACTCTTGGAACCGAGGTGATGCAAAACTTTTTTTGATGTGTGTAGTTGTATAAGTTTATACGTATGTGTATTTTTAGTATAGTATTTTTTAAGATTGTTTTTATTGTTTTTAATGTTTGTTTGTGTGAGCATCTTTTATAATGAGATATCTTTGAGAACGCACGATGACATTGAGTAGATGAAGTGGCTGAAGAAGGGAGCAGCATGGCCCCGAAACATGTCCCACGAATGTGAGTGTTAATACAGTTTAACAGAATTTGTTTGGTATTGATTGATGGAAATATATTGTACTATATTGGTTTATAATCTCTTGTCAATACGGACCATGGCGGAATCTAAAGTAGAAGGAATAGAGTAGTATCTTGAACAAGGTTTGTCACATAATTTACACACGTATTCTGGTGAAGGGTCGTGATAGTCTGTTGTCCAGCAGAGTTTATGGTGGTATCCATGTACCGCTAGTTTTATCACTGCGCTGCGGATCTTGTCGTTTGGTCCTGCCCATTTGCGGTTGATCATCGCATCCGTTGCGTAAAATTCGGTCGGTATTTCTTGTCTCTTCTGTTGACTGTTCTGTTTTATTTGCTATTCTTGTTGAGTAGATGGCAGAAAAAACCTAGTTCGTAAATCTTCCACGAGGAAAGTCTTATGTGCTAATTCATATGCAAGTCTACATGGGGCATATTTCGAAATCCCTAGTGCGGCTTCTCTTATTTGATTCTGTATGTTTTAAAAGTCTGATATATGCAGCTATCAGAAACACATTGTAATCGACTTATGACCTATTATGTGCCAATGTCAGCTTGGAGTGGTATGGAACAAATGCGAGCAAAACAATACAATGATTTCTAAACTAGCCCGTCGTTTATGTATGAGTTGGTTTGACTGTTCCGCTGCGCGAGTGTCAGTAAGAACCAGTACCTCGTGTGCTAATCTTCTCACCACGAAATTGCATATGTTGAATTGCCGGGAGCGGTACTCTCTAAAAGTTATATATCCGCTCCCTCCTGATATGGTAGGCGGGTTTATCCACGGTGTTGAAAGAGCGTAGCGCGTATCTCCATCAAGATACCTCGTGAACTTACGAGTTGAGTTCATTTAATTCTCACCTATGTTTCATTAATGTCATACTTGTAAGGGTTTCGCAAATTATGACCATGGTACGTCATTAAAACGATCGTAGATCGAACCTCCGTGACGGTGAAAAATTTGTTTCGTACCTCGCAAAGCCTCGAAACCGGCATATTACTTATGCAGGAGTACGAGTGTGTCGAACGTTAATGTATTGGTTTAGGTTAATAGACAGTACGCGAGAACTGGTAAGGCACGAGTTCGAATACCCGTCACGTCATTCGATTTATAAAATACAGTCGAATTTCTATATCTCGAATTTTCGATATCTCGAGGATCTACACAATTATATGTCATGTACAAGAAGAACAATGTCTATAAGTGATTATGCAAATATGTAACCCATTAATGTAACCTATCATTGTCGACAGTCACTGGTGAAAGAATGAAGTTGACACTGCAAGCAGCTCCAGCGCGTAAGACACCCAACCAGATAAGTAATAGCCTGCACTATACAGTACAACCATAGTTAACTTTTACAACCATATAGTCACTCCAAACAGACAAATTCCAGATTTCTATCAACAGTTCAGCATTTCACTTAACACCATAATTATATACTACAACTAGCATACACTGACAAGTTGAATTACCAATACTGCAACTAAATAATTGTACATATTGTAAATATTTTCACCTGTATTTTCAAACATCGATTTTTCAGCCAAGTTCAACGGATCTGATGATGATCGCTTGACGATCGAAACTGGTCATCCTTGTGTATTTATTAATCTCATGTTTTTTTTTCTCTTCAGGATTAGGGTATAACCCAATACATTCGTGTTGACGGACTGAAAAGCACCAAACTTTAGTTAAGGCTATTTGGCTGCGTTAAATATATTATTATATGTCATGTTTTTTAGCCTATTTTCAATTTTGAAAAAATAGGCTTATGGGATCACCTTTTGTCCGTGTGTGTGTGTGCGGGCGCGCGCGCGCGTGTGTGTGTGTGAGGTGTGTGTGTGTGTGTCTCTAATAAAATCTAAACGGCTGGAGCCATTTCAATGAAACTCGGTATGTTCATAGCACTATTCCGGGCGACCCCGACCGTGCCCTTCAAATTTTGTTACGTCTCACCAATCCAAAATGGCGGCTGTGCGAAATATTTCACCACCATTCAATATCTCCGAAACTATTCCCGATATCACCCTGGAATTTATTACGGTGATAAAGGAAACTACTAGAAGTTCATCTATGTAACATTTGAAAAACTGGTAACTATAAAACGAACATGGCAGCCACGCGAATTTGCGACTTTTAAAGAGACGTTTCTCGCGATTTAACCAACCAAACGCAATAAAACTTGGTACAGTATATGTTTATACACATTGGAATGCACCGACATCTAACTTTGTTCAATTGTTTACATAACTACAAGATGGCGGATGTGCGAAATATTTCACCGGCATTCTATATCTCTGAAACTATTAGCGGCATCACCCTGAAATTTTGTACGGAGATAAAGGGCACTACTGGAAGTTCATCTGTAAGACTTTCAAAAACCGGTTAACTACAAAACGAACATGGCGGCCAAGCGAATTTGAAAATTTTAAATAGACCTTTCTCGCGATTTAATATTCCAAACGCAATGAAATCTGGTACAGGAAATGTTTATACACATTGTAATGCACTGGTATCTAATTTAGTTCAATTGTTTACATAACCTTAAGGTGGCGGCTGTGCGAATTTCGAAAATTAATTTTTTATTTCTTGTGCCGTAATCATGCGATCGAAGTGAATGTTTGAATAATAAACCTACGCAATAATTTTCCTTTAATGGTACATGACTCTATGGCCTATACATTTAACAATCCAACATGGCGAGCATCCGAAATATTTAGACGGCTCTGAATATCTACGAATCTATTATAGCAATCAAACTGATTTTTTTTATGTCGATAGGGGCTATGAACTTAAGTTCGCCTATAGGACTTTAAATAACCTGGTGATCACAAATCCAACATGGCGGCGACGCGAACTATACATATTCACATGAACGTTTCTCGCAATGTAACCATCCGAGTGCAGTGAAACTTGTTACATTAAATCCTTACACGAATGTTAATCCACTGGCATCTAATTTATTTCAATTGTTTCCATAACCGCAAGATGGCAGCTGTGAGAAATTTTGAAATCTCGTTTTTACTTCTTGTGTCCTAATCATGCGATTGTAGTTTGAATGCTACACGTACACAATAATCTTCATGTAACAGTACATAACTTTAGGACCTACATATATAAAAACCAACATGGCGACCATCTGAAATATTTAGTCGGTTCTCAATATCTACGAATCTATTTCAGCAATCAAACTGATATTTTGTATGTTGATAGTGGCAGTTAACATAAGTAGGATATATGACAATAGGCTGTATAGTTCTTCACGGAACTACTTGTTTTCCTATGATTCGAAGTTCTATTATTCAAATATTTCGATAACTCCAATGCTAATTTGTTTCCCAGACATAAGATATGTGTCTTTATTCCGAAGTTGGAGTGATAATGCAGTTGAACTACGTTCTTTAGTTTTTCTTAGCGTATGGCTTTTAGTGCCGGGAGTGTCCGAGGACGTGTTCGGCTCGCCAGAGTTTGTAGCTGCTTCTATGTGGACACACATGGGGTGAGCTACAAGTACCGTCGCTTGTGGATTTGGAATTGGAAGGTAGCGGCTGTGGCCTATAGTTAGGGACCAACCCCGGCATTTGCCTGGAAGGAAGATGGGAAATCACAGTAGACCATCTTCAAGGTTGCCGACGGGGGGATGCCATCCTCCTCGCCCGAGCGACTGCCTGCAGCCACGCCGTAACGACCACGGCTAACTCACCCGGTGTTCTTTATGTGTGACATGGGAATTATAATATGGATTCACTTGTGTAGGGCACCTGTACTGTGTATTTCTGTCAGTAGATTATAATTATGCTATTTAAGGCCGGAAGACGGGTTGAGGTCTACAGTACTATTGATTATTTATGTTATTATGATAATAGAACCTTTATGTTCGACTATGGTGAAATGTAAATATTATGAGGCCCATTATAGTACAAGTTTTCATTATGATACAGTTTTTCCCACCAATCAGAGCTCAAGAAACAATTGTGTGACCAATTAGGTAAGGATAGCATCGCACCTGCGCAGACTTCCATGGCCTCTTATTTTAAATGTCACTGCGTGGCGAGTGTTATAGTGGGGTATTAGAGGAGGCCGTGGTATTCTCTGCGTCCTATGCGCTCTGTTCAATACAGTACATAAAACTGGCGAAATCTCGACAGATATTTATGAATATGTATGTTCGAACTTAATATAGTTATAATTATCGTCGAACATAAACAGTCGTATGCAACTCGCCTATAATGGTAATTAAGACACTCGTATGGAAATTATAAAATTCGCTTCGCTCGTTTTATAAACATACTCGTGTCTTAATTATTGCCATTATAGGCTTGTTGCATAATGTACTATTTTAGCCTATTTTCATTTATGAAAACCTGACTTAGTACATACTAGAATCAGTTGCAATACTGCCTATGAGTTCTGCATTGTTATGCGAGCCCAATGTAACCATAACCTAGAAAATGCTGGGCGGAGCTAGTCAAATAGAATAGACTATGACCGATAGCAACGCTGGGTCGGGAGTGTCAGTACCCGGAACTTCAATAATACCCTGTAATTAAATGGCACAATTACTGCGATGTTTATCGAAGTGAAGTGAAAGTATGCACACACATGAAGCTTCGGTCGCACTTGATTGCTCACAATACTTCCTAGCCATTTGTCCTCACATATCTTACTTAATTGGTGCCAGTCCAATTCCGTTTCAGTGTGGGACACACGTTACGATTGTTATATCACCGATATGATGCTTTAGACTCACCATTCCATGACTGCACTCGGTTGCTGGTGTTCTGAGAGGTACTAGTTCGAATTCCTGTTAGGCCACCTCATGGTGTAGCGGCTAGCAATCTTGGATGTCATCGTGGAGGTCGGGGTTCAATTCCCGGCTCTGGCAAGGAATTTAATTCTGGTCTGGGGGCTGGAACGGGGTACACTCAGCCTCATGAGGCAAATCTGAGGTGGGTTTGATTCCCATCTCAGCCATCCTGGAAGTGGTTTTCCGTGGTTTATTATAATAGGATTACTTTCAGTCAGTCAAAACGATTGTTCCCAATTGTATTAGGTTATTAGGTAGTCAGCCCGAAGGCTGGTTGGATCCTCAAAAAGTACCGCCGCTAGGTTATGTGGGTGGGCGTACTAGACGAGATGAGGAGTGAGGTAGTTTGCTTTCCCTGGTTCCGTCTCACGAGTTCCATTCCCATGAGTTCCGAAAACAAATTTCTTAGGAAAACGTCCCATGAGTTCCGAACGCGTATTCACGCTTGACTAAATAAGCTAAGTCCCACTAGTTCCGAATAACTCTGGAAAACCCAGCTGTCAGTTCTGAGGTTTGACCGGCTAATAATGGTACGACGGTGTCCGGACAGTTCCCCACACTGACACTTCCACACACTGCAAAATATACTGACACTTCCACACAGCCCTTGGACGTGGCTACCTGTTTAATGACTCAGAAATAATCTCGACTGACATGTCCACACACATCTTCCCCCCCCCCCCCCACCACCACCACCAAGGCTACTATGAAAACGATCAAGTTGAAGACAAATGTGGATTTTGAAGCTGCTGTAATTTCTTCTCTGAAAGACGTATTTCCATCAACAACAAAAACACAAAAATGGCTGTCATTTTCACATGACAAAATGCTTTTGGAGAAAAGTACAGGATCTCAGATTGTCGGTGGAGTACCGAGAGAATAACGAAATAAGCCTTCATGTCCGTATGTGCGCAGCACTTTCGTTTCTAATGCCTGAAGATGTGCACGATGGATGGGTGGAAATACACTCTCAAGCCCTAGAAAGTCCCAAACTTAGCCAATTATTTGACTACTTCGTTGACAACTGGCTAGATAACCAGGACATTACAATCGAGATGTGGAACTGCCACCAAGCACGACACAGGACAACGAATGATGTTGAGGGCTGGAACAACCGACTCAACAATCTTGTCGGGAGACCTCATCCCAAATTAAAAGAGGTTGTCAAAGTGTTGAAGACGGAAGCTGAGAAGACAAATTGCGCATTTGTAAAGTCCGAGCTCAACATGGAAGGAAAAAAAGAAGACGAAAATATGTCAAACTGGACGGACGGATTGAGAACATTCAGAAAAAGTTCGAAAATTACACAAAAAAATAAATGAAAATTTTTCTGAAGGCAGTTGCCTGCTCACAGAAAATGGAGTAGGTTAATATTATTGTTGAACAAAAAAAAATACAAAACAACTGACGAAGCCTAGAAAGCTGATTTTAAACACACCAAAATGATCGGTTTTGTTATTATTTTGCCAGTCCACAGCTTGGATTAAGTGTGAAGGAAATTACACTACATCACAATGATATTTTCGAGACCGTGTTAGTAATGAAGTACATAGACCGAGCGCTTTTCTTCACTCCAAAGGAGTATTATGTTAAGGTGCATTGTCACTGGTGCGGCTGTAACGATGATCTTTGAAGCCTATAGCCTGGGGGGGGAGAAGATGTGTGTGGAACTGTCAGTCGAGATTATTTCTGAGTCATTAAACAGGTAGCCGCGTCCAAGAGCTGTGTGGAAGTGTCAGTATTTTGGGCAGTGTGTAGAAGTGTCAGTTTGGGGAACTGTCATGTAATCGGTACGACGCGACCTAGAAGAGTTAATGGCCTTATGTCATTTGTGTTTGTGTCTTTTAGTGGATCAAATAAACTTGGAGTTCACAACCAGCATTAAAGGAAACCAAATTTTGATATTTAATGGTTACCGTTTTTATACGAAACGCGACAACAAATCAAGTGAAGTGTGGATTTGTGCTGCAAAACCATGTGCCGGAAAAGCAACATGCTGATACTATTTTAAGAACTTGATAAATATAACTCAAAACTGATTATTTTGACGAAGGCACATGCTGATACAGATACTGACAAGGCGAAAGCTGCTTATGGGTGCTACCGGTCCATGGCGTCCGCCCCCCCCCCCCCTCAGGTAGTGTTCGGAACTGATGGGACTCGCTCAGGTAGTGTTCGGAACTGACGGGACTCGCTCAGGTAGTGTTCGGAACTGATGGGACTCGCTCAGGTAGTGTTCGGAACTGACGGGACTCGCTCAGGTAGTTTAATTGGCAGATAGCTAATCCGCTAAAGAATTTGGAACTGGCGGGAATTGGAACTCATGGGAATCGGAACTCATGGGACGACACGGCTTTCCCCACTGTGTCAGAACAGCAGTTCTAACCCTATGAGTAGAACCTTTCACAGCATCCACAGGCACTGACTGTGCCCTGAATGCCATTACTAAGCACCACCCATACTTCAGTAGTTTCCATATAATCACAGCCATGAGTGAAACTGAGACATCGGTGAAAAGCCACATTTTACTCTAGCCTGTGCCACCAGACAAATGCAAATGTACTGTATTCATCAAGAGATGGCAAACAGGCCATTTGTATTAGGTGGGGAGTCAAATTATTTAAACACCCTAACCAGAAAGAGATATTGTATGTACGAAGGTGGATCAAAAAGTTAGTTGCATTAACACGCTGCAGCAGCGCGCCGTGTGTCGCAAACGTAGGCACAGCGGAGAAAGGGACAGACACTGCCAACACGTCTGTTAGGCAGGTCGCTGTGGTGTCTCGTCTTGTATGATGTGAATAGCGGCCAAATGCAATGGCGCGTCGACTGGACGTTCACTCCAAATATGAGGTGCGTGTGACAATCCGATTCCTATGGGCCAAAAGGAAGAAATGCACGGACATTCATCGTGAAATTAGTGCTGTGTATGGGGAGCGGGCCATTTCCCGGCGAGGGATCGTAAAGTGATGTCAGCAATTCGAAGCCGGACGCACGGATATCACGGACGAATATCGCGAGGACAGGCCCGCAACGTCCAGGACCCGTGCAAATATCAACAGTGTGAATGCGATCATTAAAGAGAACCAGCGCATTCACCTGAGAGAAATCGCGACGCTGCACGTGGAATTCATGCCGAAAGGAACGCGGCGTCGTATTGTCAAACGTTGCACCGGTTGCGTAAAGTGATTAAAGAGAGGCGCCGGGGGAAATTGAGCGCCGGTGTGATATTGTTGCACGATAACGCAACACCTCACAAGGCCCGCCAAACGAGCGAACTGCTGCAGCGTTTCAAGTGGGAGGTCTGGCAACATCCACCCCACAGTCCCGACCTAGTGCCATGTGACTTTCATCTGTTCGGTAAGCTCAAAACGGAGCTCGGTGGTCGACGTTTCTAGACCGATGAGGAGGTGAAGGCCGCTGTCTCCGTGTGGTTGCAGAACGCTGGAGGAACTTTCTATGCATCCGGCATCGACAAGTTGGTTGTGCGTTCGCAGAAATGTTTGGAGTATCTTGGAAACTATATGGAAAAGTGAAGTTACATTGTTTGTCGTTCAAGACGTGTTGCCGTTGTATACGTGTTGTAATAAATGGCCATAGCTGGGAAGTGCAACTTACTTTTTGATCTGCCCTCGTATTAATTACCATTTAATTAACACACACGAACAAGGGGAAGGAGTATTTAATTATATGATATAATTCGACCGCCATGTGATCATCATCAGATCCTGTTCATCTAGGCTTGTTAGATAAGGTGCGGTGGATATTTTAACACTTCTGTACAAATATATTTACAGTTATTAAATTACTAAATTTGACCGACTGAAAACATTCTATCAGGCAACACTAAAAATTGCTTCAAATACTTTAATTTCCGTGGTTTCCCACTTTTACTCCAGGTGATTGCCGGGATGGTTTTGACTTAAGGCCAAGACCACCTTCTTCCCAATCTTCACCATAATTACAAATACACATATTCCTACAGACACCAGAAAAACACAAGTTGTCAGACAATTTGTTGGGGGTAGAGCGCCTATCTTACACCCAGAGGCCCAGGGTTCGATTCCCGTCTCCGATTTTAGAAACTGACGTAATTGTCGTGAGGGCTAGAACGGGATTCAATCAGCATCGTGACGACAATAATTGAGTAGCTGTCTGACACTGGGGCAGTGCCCCGATCACGGAGACCAAGATTAATGGCTGACGTGACGCGCTGACCACGCGTCCCCCAATATCTGCAGCCAAATGTCTGGGCAGCGGTCACTTGGTAGGCCTAGGCCATTCTTGGGCTGCAGCGCCGCGGGTTTTGGTTTTTGATGTAGATGATGATGATAATTGTTGTTTTTAGGGGCCTAACATCTAGGCTATCGGCCCCTAATAGTTCAGATGAAAATGAAAGATGATGAAATGATGAGCGAGCTTGGTGTTCCTAGGTGAAAACCAACACAAGACACGGCATAAACCTAGACAAATTGCTGAGGTTTAATTCACTGGCCGTCGAAGCCAATAAAGGCCTACCATATTTTAGGCTTATGAGATCTCCTTTTGTCCGTGTGTAATTACGTGTGTACCCCCCCCCCCCCCCAATAAAATCTAAGCGGTCGAAGCGATTTGAATGAAACTCGGTAAGTGCATACTACTACCTCGTCCGACCTTGGCCGTGCCTTTCAATTTTGATACGTTTCACCAATCCAACATGGTGGCCGCACGAATTATTTCACAGGCATTCTATATCTCCGCAACAGTAACAGATATAACCCTGATATTTTGTACGGTGATAAAGGGTACTACTAGAAGTTCATCTATGTGTCTTTGATAAACCTGTTATGTACAAAACGAACATGGCGGCCGAGCGAATTTGAAACATTTAAATATACTTTTCTCGCGATTTGAAAATCCGAGCGCGCAGTGAAACTTGGTACAGAAAATATTTATAATCATTGATTTGCACTGACATCTAATTAAGTTTAATTGCTTACATAACCTAAAGATGGCGGCTGTGCGAAATTTTCAAATTTAAGTTTTTATTTCTTGTGTCCCAATCATAAGTTTGAAATGAAAGTTCGAATAATTAACTTACACAATAATCGGTATCTAATGGTACATAACTCTATGGCCTACATATACCATAATAATCCAACACGGGGACCATCTGAAATATTTAGACGGTTCTCAATATCTACGAATCTATTACAGCAATCTAACTGAAATTTTGTATGTTGATAGATGCTATTAACACAAGTTTACTTATGGATCATTCAATAATCTGGTGAGCACAAAACCAACATGTTGGTGACGCGGAATTGCCATATGAAATGGATTTTGCTCGCGACTTTTCATCCGAGCGCTGTGAAATTTCGCATGGTATATCTTCATACAAGCCTTAATATACTGACGTCTAATTTTATGGAATTCTATGAAAACTTAAAAATGGCGGCTGTGCAACTTTTTTAAATCTCGTTTTCATTTCTCGTGTCCTAAGTTAAGACCAGTAAGATACATGGAAATAGGCTATTTATTTCTTCGCGGAACTACAGTACCGGTACTTGTTTTGTAATTGGATGTAATCGTTCTAAATATCATGTGTGGTTTTTGAAGTCTATAAACCTACCGCCCACTACCAACATATTTTTCGTTCAACCTTTTTAAATGATCTATACAGAAACCAGGTGGCAAGATTTGAAGGACATCTGGTATTCAGATCGGTGTAAGGCAAGGCTGTAACTTATCGCCCATACGCAACAATCCGTACATTGGACAAGCAATCCAAGGATTATACTGAACTGGAAAATGATTTAATAATTAGTGAAGGGTTAGCAAATAGGAGACCATGGTCTTCTGTTAGTTACCAACCTCATATCTACATGGAAAAGATGTGGGAAACCACGGAAAATCACTGCGAGGATGACTGATTGTGGGGTGGAGTCAACATTTTCTGTTATCTCCACAAGACTGAGTCTTTATGGAGATATATTTTACAGCATAGCAACCAAGCGATTTAAAGCAATATTCATTTTTACTCGCAAGGTACTGTGTTAGAAAAAGTTATGGCCATATCATTTGCCTCATGTCTTTGCTACCGGTACTAATATACGTTATGTTCCGTTTCTTTAATGGATGTTTCGTTTTAAAATGTATAATGTATGTTCTACCGAGTGCTTTCCCAAGAGAGAAGTTCAGGCACTCGTTTTATCTTTCGCCTGAGAGAAAGTTTCCGGTGGTCGCCCTAGAGAAAACACTGATACGAACAAAATGTAAAATAGTATTTTAGTATCAGTAATTTGATATTACAGCAGAATTGGGTAAGTTATATTTTAAATGTAATTGAGATATAGTTACCATTAATTACTCAACTAAGTACCGATAGCGGTGCCTACATTCGCTAAAACTCAGCGTTAGGTCATGGGGCCAAGCTCTCTGCTGATTCGGTAGACGCGTGGTTTCGAGCTCCACCGTCGGCCGTCCTTGAAATGGTTTTCCGTGGTTTTCCATTTTCAACACCAGGTAAATGCTGGGACGGTACTTTCTGACTGGCCACGGCCGCTTCCTTGCACATACTTTAGAATTTCATCGCATCTCATCCCCGATCCCGTTGAAAAATGGATTAATAAGGGGTAGACATACATACAATTACTCAACTAAATCACGGTTACAGTTACTTACAAAAGTACCTGAATTACATTATATGAAAATCCACAGCCTGCTTCCAGTCTCCGACCGGGTCAGGAATGGAATGAATGAAGCCCCCATCTAGCGGCGAGGATATGAACTGTGCCGGCTGCCGAGGCCTGACGCACCCCTCTGGGGCAATGATTAAATGAATGACAGATGAAATGAAATGATAGTGGAGAGTGTTGCTGGAATGAAATGTTGACAGGGAAAACCGGAGTACCCGGAGAAAAACCTGTCTGCCTCCGTTTTGTCCAGCACAGATCTCACATGGAGTGACCGGTATTTGAACCATGGACCCAGCGGTGAGACGCCGGCGTGCTGCCGCCTAAGCCACGGAGGCTTACCTGAATTACATTATAATAGTCGTAAAATAACGGTCAGTGACATTTATTAATTCTTAAGAAGCCCCAATAATGTTATCGTTTGAAATGGGAATAGCGGATATATAAAATAGGACGTTTTCCTATTGAAAATCATTTACAATATTCATAATAGTTGTGCTTTTTATAACGCTAAAATTTATAAACTTCATGATATAATTGAACCAATAGCTATCTGAAAATTGGTTTGGAACAAATCGTGCCCAACACGGTCTCTACCTGGAGTATTTGTGGCTGATACGGAAGAAACCATAGGTCGCTGCTTGGTTAGACAACTGTCTGGATGAAACCATTGGTCTGGACGAAAGCAGTGGTCTCTATTTGGTTAGATGACTGTCTGGGCGAAAATTACTGATTGCACTACAAGCAAGGGGGTCTGAGGTGTAAGCCCCAGGTTAGGTTTGTTTTGTATGTAGTGCAGTATTGTCAGGAGGACAACTTCTAAATAGGACGCTATTTACGCACATTTCTCAGTAGCCGCTATAACAGATATGACTACTCGTATTCTTAAGAGCCGTCAGGGCTGCCAACTGTTAATAAGTGCTCTCTCAATTTTCTAAATCCTAATTCCAATATATGAGAAAGTATGAAAGCCAACAGCTCTAAATTTTGCACACGTATAGTACCTGACATTCTAGATTAATTTGCAATAACTGATACATGTCAGTACTGCCAACATGATTGTAAGCATCCTGATAGGTCCAATTGTTAAATACTTGCAACTTCTATATTAAAAAATGAATTTTATCCAAAATTGGGTCCATAATAGATCATAATATTTCAGATTAATTCTAAGCAACACATACATGACACTGTTGCCAACATTATTTTTCGAGTGCTGATAGATCCAATGTAACATTTCATTTCTGATATATAGATTATTCATTGGCCTGAATCTTAAATTTAAAGAAAAGTAAGCTCTTTGGTTCGTCACGGAACTACTTGTTAAAATTTTAAATGACTCTCTGAGACGCTAGTACCAGAACTTAACGAGGTGGCTAACCAAATGGGGAGGGGTGGAGGCTAATAAGCTCCTCTCTCATTCTAGCTCTGAATAAAAAATGGATTCCTTGGTAGAGAAATATTAGGTGACCATAAACCGAAGTTACAGGGTGGAGAGGGAGAGAGGAAGAGATTGAGACTTAAAGGGGGATCATTCGTGGCGTGGATCGTGCATGGCTTTGAAAAGTTCACCTGCTCGGATTGCTGAAGACTTGGGTTCGTGTCGCGACTGAAGTCTGACCTTTACATCGTTCTCAATATCGAAATTTTATGTTTTTCAGTCGGTCAATTGTATTGGGTGTTTCCCTAACCCTGAAAAATATTTACATGAGATTAATAAATACACTTGGATGACCAGTTTCGATCGTCAAGCGATCATCATCAGATCCATTACACTTAGGCTATTAAATTTATGTCTACGAGTATGGGTGTTGGTATTTACAATATGTAGCCTACACATTCTATTGCAGTAGTAGTTATACTAACACAACTAGTCAATATATGTTAGTTATATGTGAATTCTCTTGTTAAGTTACTGAAAGTGGTGTTTGATCTTCAAAAAAAGAAAGCGGTCTGTCGTGGCGGGAAGCGATCCAGCAGTCGTCGCGGCGGTCTGCGATAAGGGGACGTCACATAGGACGCGATACCTTTGTGTGAGCGGTCCAGTCTGGTCGTCGCTTCCTTCTAGAGGGAGAATATGAAGTGTGTTTTCATATTAAGTATTGTTTGATATTATTATTGAGTATGAGCTCGGACGAAGATCTACTCCTTCTCCTATTTCCGTTGCAAAACACAAAGATGAGAAAGCAATGTTGGGTGCAGGACATCAATAAGAACAGAGAGCAATTAGGAGATACCACCGCTTATGTATCGAACTGAAGACACAAGAAGATAGCTTTTTGAAGTATTTTCGTATGTCGCGAGAATTTTTCGAGGAATTCAGCCTTCTTTAAAACATTTTTATATTGTTCGTGTGAACTGTCGAACAAATATGTATAGCCTATTTTCGCACAGTTTCAATAAATAAGTTACTTCAGTTTGGTCACTCATCACAATCGAAGGTGGCACGGCGATCAGGCAGGCAACCTGTAAATTTGTACAACCGGATCGCTCGTCGTCGCGACAAAGACTAGCGGGTGACGGTAGACCGCGTTCTGTGTGCCAGGGTTGATGCAACTTTGGGAAATACAACTGGACCGCCTGACCGCCTCGGTCAGATATCGCTTCCCGCCGCGACAGACTGCTTTCTGTGTGACCGAGATTTGTAGTGTGATTGCTGTTAAATGGGCAGGTAAGAGTGGACTGCAGGCAGTGACGAGTGTAGTTGATCGCATTCGGACCGCAAACCTCTGACGCAGCTAAGTTCACAATCCATATTTTGTGACATTTTCGGATCCCTCCCAAAGAGAAGTGATACTGCTCTCATATCCTGATAGAAAGCAACCATACGCACACAGGGAATTGTGTGTTCTTCAGTTTGAGGTGGATGGAGCCCGTGGCCTGACCGACCCCAGGCCCAGCTCCCGGAGTTGCCGAGTGCACGGTCGTGACCTGTCTGAAGTCATGATGAATTGCACAGTGAAGCAACAAGGCGTGCTGCCATGATATGTAAATTGTTTACAGTTAGAACACAGCAAAATAAATATTTCATCAATATGTCAGCAAACTAAGTTGGGAAATCTTAGTTGAATTGTCGTGCTGCAGGCTTTGACAAATTAGAATACTCAACCAGACAATTCGTTCTCCTCTATAGTTGTTAAATGTTATGCATACATTACTATTTGGTACAGTGAATTATACAGCACGCCTTATGTTCTTGCTATAACCAGCCTCGGATAGTTAGCAGTACATCGAAGAAAAAGCAGCAAGGGAATAAAAAAGGAAATAATAAAAATAAAAACAACAACAACAAATAGAACATGGATTATCATCATTTATTTATTGAAATACTTTATTTTACTTATTTCATTAATTAATTAAATAATGTATTTTGTTTATTTATTTGATTAATTAAATAAATTATACATTTATTTAATTATAATTATTTATATGTATATACTATATATTTGTTTATTTATTGTTTAATTATTTATTTACTCATATTATATTATTTATTTTCATATTTATTTATTTATTTATTTATTTATTTATTTTATCTACAGAGTGGGTGGAGTTAGATCCGTTATCTGAGAACATACTGTACAATTCCCCAGGTCAGTGAGCACCGAAAGACGTGAAGAACGTATAGTAAAAGGGGCGTGGTTTAGGAGAAAACACGAGCCAAAGTACGTCACTCTTGGCAACACTGCTTGTTACTGTGTACAAGACCGGATCGAGGAAGTGCCACTGGACTGACAGAACAGCCGGTATTCACCGGGGTAGGTCTCGCAGACAATTGATAAGTGAAGACCAGTTCCATAAAGGGGTCCAACCAGTTCCCACAGACTAGGAACAACATACCGTAGTTCCGAATATGCTTCCCTTCCCCTCTAAGATAAGACATGTACACGCGACAGCTGATGCGATGTTGCCAGCCTGGACATGGCAAATAGCCTACCCGAAAGTGATAGTCGTAACATGGAATTGTTTGAGAATCACTCACCGTATGCAGATTCACCCCAGACATTATTTCTTGGTGAAATCCCAAAGTCATGGGACCAACGATTCGCCTGCTAAACATGTTTAAAAAATGTCACTAAACCATTTTCCCTCTCATGTTTCTTTAATTCACATACTACCACAGACACCATAATAATGACCTCGTAGTTCCACCCCTAAAACAACAATAACTAACTAACTAGCTAACACCATAATAATACGGGTTATCAGACAATTCCTATATACACCCAAGTATATGGGGCTATATGACTACGAGGTCCAAAGCCCGGAATGAATTAACAACAACAAAATCAACATCACATTTTTTTGGAATGTTGTAGGATTTTGAACCCTTTAAACCCATCGCTTGCTGCCCACATATCCTTGCTTAACGTTTCTTAAAATATACTTCATTTCTGGTTGTTGCTTAATTAGTGAGGTGGGAATTCAGCTACTTGGTTCATAACCATTCAGTACTGAATGAAACTTTCCATGATACAATCTCAACGCAATTCCTGCTTAACTCGTATTTTGATCTACATTTAGATAACAGTCGTTTTTACGACTGTTTATATCATTTTGCTCTCAGATCCAATTATAAAATAAGCGTGCTATTCGAACACATTACTTCCTTAATGTTCTGCTCCATCGGTTATCACCAAACAACCTACCGCAATAGCAGTTAGAACGTTTCTCTTTTAAGTGGCTCGCGAGGACTGAGACATATCCCAGGAGCCACTGTGTTTCTGATATCGATCGCAATGTATTGAAGGCAAGAGGCAATAAATTTTGTTGTTGAAGCAAATGATTGAATTTATCGAAATACACCATTGAATACACCAGCATTTCTCCCGTTAGATGTTGTGGCTAGGCCTCCTGTACTGTAAGGCTACCAGTCTCACGCTTTGATTCAGTAGACCGTGGAAGCAAGCGCCTAAGCGCCATCTCGACTTCAATCGTGACATATCTGCGCCTTAGTCTCTATCATCTCGAAGTTCTCTTATGAATTCCGTTAGTCACAAGTCCCGTTTGAGTAATACACGATATGTGTGATGTTGCAAAAGAAAAATAAGATATATTTTCTCCGCTACAGGGAGACTTCTGAGAGTCTATGAATCCAGATAGACCACCAGGCCAAAGACATATCCATGTTAAAACTCTTACAGACTATCTGTTGTTGCTGTTGCTTATTTTAGTGGCTGTGATATCGTGGTCATATAGCCCCGTGTAATTAGGTGACAACAAACGCTCTTAGGTTCCAACGTTCGTCGCCAGGAGCCGACTGCGGTGGCATCTAGTAACAAAGAACAGTACTAGTTGGTCGTTGACGGTGACGATTGGTAGCAAAAGTTGGAACTACTTGAAAATCGAATGCCTGCAGTCCTTACTTGAATTAAAAGCAGATACCACGTACTAATATAACACCAGTTATCAGACAGATTCTACACACACCCAAAGTACATGGGGCTACATGACCGCGTTGTCACAGCCCCTAAACTAAGGAGCCAACCAACCAACCAACCAACCAACATCTCAATTTGTTTGATCCACAAGGATCCGGTGACTTTACCCTTCTTGGCTACCTTGAAGATCTTATAAAACAGCCTGTGGTGGTCCATTCTGTACAGGTGGCCGTAGAAAGCCGGGCGTATCCTTCTGATGGCATCGGTAAGGTTTTCCTGGTGTTCGTAGAGTTCGCAATTTGGTTAGTACCATCGTCTTCCATCTGGTAAGATCCTTGGTCCCACTATCTAAAACTACCTATTAGGATCGGGGATAGGGCAGGTGCCCTGGGACTCGGTATTATCCCGGCATTTGCCTGGAGGGAGTGTAGAAAACACAGGGAAATTTCACACCCAAATTAGTCACTCTTAGCGCCGGAATGTGATCCACCCGTCTCCGGAATTGCTGAAGTTCTCCACTGTTGTCGTAGTGAACAATTTAACGCGAACGGCTACGCCACGTGGTTTATTTCTGAGAGATGGAGTCCCCTGTACAAACTACTCCAGCCCTTATAACGTGTTAACTAATTTGTCTCGTTGGCCTTTGAATATGGAATCGATTTATCTTGTAGATTTGATTCGGTTTTCTAAGTAGGGTTGAAAGCTAAATAGAACAGACAAAAAAGAACGCTCGCCCGAAAGGAGACAAGAAAATAAGGGTTGCTGAGTCATGAATATTGTGGGGAGGATATTAAATGGATATTCGAAACGGTTTCCAAAATTAAATTCGTGGTAAAAATATGGCAGACAACCGTGATTTATCGAACAGGGTGCGGGTAGTGAGGAACAGTCTCATGACATGCAGCTGGGGATCAGAGGGGAGCGAATGGCTGGTATCAGTACAACAGCACGTCTAGCTTGAGGTCTGTCTGTCTCGCTGAATACTGCACTGGGTCCGCCTCGTGGCGCACCATAGCTGGTACTGATGAGGTCCTGGTTCGATTCCCGACTCTGCCAAGATATGTAATTCTGGTCTAAGGGCTGGAACAAGGTACAGCAGCCTTGTGAGACAAAGCTGAGAGGAGGTGCGTTCGATTCCTACCTCACCCATCTTGGAAGGGGTTTTCAATGGTTTCCCAATTCTGTTGCTGTTTGAGTCTTCAGTCTTTTGACTGGTTTGATGCAGATCTCCATGCCTCCCTGTCCTGAGCTAATCGTTTCATCTCTACATAGCTACCACTCCCTACATCCGAGGCAATCTGTTTAACTTATTTTAACCTTGGTCTACCCCTACAGTTCTTGTCCTCGACCCTTCCTTCCAAAACTAATCTTGCTATTCCTGGGTGTCTTAGTATGTGACCTGCCAACCTATCTCTTCTCTTCATTAGTAGTCGCCAGAAACATCTCTCCTCTCCCACTCGTCTTAATACCTCTTCATTCGTAACACTACCTACCCATCTGATCATCATTCTCCTGTAACACCACATTTCATACGCTTCAAGTCTCCTCTTTTCTGCTGCTCCAACAGTCCAAATTTCAATTCCATAGAGTGACACGCTCCAGACTAAGGCTTTCGAAAAGGACTTCCTAATACCTAAATCTATATTCGATGTCAACGGATTCCTTTCCTGTAGAAATGCTTTCCTTGCCTGAGCCAACCTACTTTTTATATCCTCTTTGCTTCGTCCATCACTGGTTATTTTGCTTCCTAAGTAACAGAAGTCTCCTACTTCCTTTAGCTTTTCACCTACCAATTTGACGTCCATAAAGGTTTATGATTTATTTCGGCTGCATTCCAATATTTTGATTTACATTTATTAATTTTCAACATGAATTCTTTCCCAATCTCTTCCATGTGAATGCCGGAATGGTTCCTAACTTAAACCACGGCTGGCTCCTTGCCAATCTTCACCTGAATCACAAGTACTCACTCTACTACAGATACAACAATAACACAGGTTATCAGACACCCACCCACTTTGGCGTTTTATATAGCCTATATGATTGTTATTATTATTATTATTATTATTATTATTATCATTAGCTTGCCACGGTGGGTGAGTGGTTATAGTGTCGGACTACCAACCCCAAGATTGCAGGTTCGCCCCTGGCCATGGTAAGTGATTTTTGAAGGCGACAAAAATCACGATACTCATGTCATACGTTGTTGGCATGTTAAAGAACCCATTTGAATTCAGTAGGCCGTGTTCAATGGCAAAATTAATCTCGGGATTTTCCGCCAACACAAAGTTCCTCCATTCTCTACTTGAAAGCGCTGTAGTGTCAAGGAGTTTAGATACGGTATCTAACCTCCTTGACTTTCATAGCGTTCAAAGGAACGACGAAATTCGACATGCAAGCTACCCTCTGGGTGTCAATTAACAAAGCTTGCACCAGGCACCCGAGGCCATACGATAAAAAAAAATATCATTATTATTTTATGTCAATAGAAATCAATTTCGAATGATTTCATATAGAGTATAGCTACCTATTTGTTATTATTTACCGTTGACAGTAATGATGTCGTCGAAAATTACAATAATCAGATGTTAGGGAACAAGCTACCGCCCCGAAAATGTTGTAACTGGAATAACTGTTCTGGAGTGATGACAATAGTTTATCACTCGCTAACGAATATGAGAGACTGCCAGCAAGACAGCCTGAGAGACAGACAGACAGACAGACTGACAGACAGACAGACAGACAGACACAGATAAACAAATACTCACAGATCGTCCCTTGATTGATAATCCTACTATCTACGTATTTTTATTATAAAGGTAAACTAAAATCATGCTCTGCGATATGACATTATTTTTATTTTACATACATTATCATGCACGATATTAGAAACATCAGGATATAATAATTCACTGGCCGTGAAAGCCAATATATAATCTTATCAGGATATAATGTTTGTATAGCTTCATTACAAGTCATTATTCTTTGATTGCAGTACCGAAACATTACTCCGTGGAACACCTTTGGGTAATTTCTCCTCTTATCGGATGTTCACAATTTAAAATCAAAAACTTTTATGTGGCGAAGTTTTGGCAATACTACTAAAGAGATAGCATCAATTTGTTTGAATAAGAAAATTGCGACTACCGAGTCGCGAGTGCGAATCATCGATCTCCAACATTACCTAGATTGGCCATGCACACCAGGCGAAACTAATTGTACCGATATACTTATTTCAATATAGCAACATGCGATACGTCTGGAAGATGTAATTTGCTATGCCTAGGAAGTTAAATTCGCAAATACAGAAGTGCCAGTGATTCTTCAGCTTGCGTTGTTACTGGACCTCATTCTAAGTGAGTCACTGGAGCACCATCAGCTGATAGGTAGCCTAGAATAAAACGTAATGGAATGTACCTACAGTAGTTCGATCAGATAAATGTTTCAGAATAGGCTGGACCACTTGCTCTTTCTCCTTGACACCCTTCCCGGCTGAAGACTGTTTTAGAGAGTTTGTGTTTTACAAATAATCTTGAAAGGACGTAAGGAATTGACGATTTTAATAATTGAAAGAAACTAATAAAGCTACGGGCTTAACATTCTTTCTAACTTGTGTTAAAGTCGGAGTGTCGAAATTTTACTGCTTGATATGCCCACCAGTAAATCTTATGACACGTGTGTCTCACTTTTGACAAAGCTAGTTTATTATTATTATTATTATTATTATTATTATTATTATTATTATTAGTAGTAGTAGTAGTAGTAGTAGTAGTAGTATTGTTATTGTTATTATTGTCGCTGTTGTTGTTAATGTTTCATCTAGCTAAATGACATCGTGGTCATTTATCCACGTGTACTTGAGTTTGGGTGCGTCTGTGTGTGAGGTGTGTGTGTATTTTGTATGATATACTGTGTTATTGTGAAGGCTGAACTAGTAAGAAATCTACAGTAGATATCAACCGGGATTTGGTCCTGACCCTTCAGAATAGTCGGTGAGAGCTTTACTGACAACAGCGCGCAGCCAGCAAATAAATAAATAAAGGAATAAATAAATGAATAAATAAATAATTGAATAAATGAATAAAGGAATAAAGGAATAAATAAATGAACAAATAAATAAATAATTGAATAAATGAATAAATAAATAATTGAATAAATGAATAAAGGAATAAAGGAATAAATGAATAAATGAATGAATAAATAAATGAATAATTGAATAAATGAATAAAGGAATAAAGGAATAAATAAATAAATTAATAAATAAATAAATAAGTAAATAAGTAAATGAATAAATGAATGAATAAATAAATGAATAAATGAATGAATAAATAAATGAATAAATGAATAAAGGAATAAAGGAATAAAGGAATAAGGGAATAAGGGAATAAAGGAATACATAAATAAATAAAGGGATAAAGGAATAAAGGAATACATAAATAAATTAATAAATAAATAAATAAGTAAATAAGTAAATGAATAAATGAATGAATAAATAAATGAATAAATGAATGAATAAATAAATGAATAAATGAATAAATGAATAAAGGAATAAAGGAATAAAGGAATACATAAATAAATGAATAAAGGGATAAAGGAATAAAGGAATACATAAATAAATAAATAAATAAATAAATAAATAAATGAATAAAGGAATAAATAAATAAGTGCATTGATAAATAAATGAATAAATGGATGAATAAATACTGTAGTGAGACCATCAGTATTATATGCCTCAGAATGCCTAAATATGGTCAGAAAAGGACAACTCCGGAAATTGGAGCTGAAGGACCGGCAGATTCTGCTAAGAATCCTGGGCCCTAAAGATGAGGCTGATCTTCTATGGTCATATTGTGTGGATAATCAGAGGCTCACCTTCAGAGTTTTCAACACTGTCTCTAGAGGGAAATCAGCTAACGCCAAGTGGACGAAACTAGTCATGAAAGACCCTGGAACAATTGGGTATTGACCCCAGTAACATCTACGACAGGAATAAATACAGCACTTTGATCAGAACATCAGACTCTCTCCAGTCACTAACAGCAAACAGGACCAGGTGTGAAATGGACTCAGGAGCGGATACATATTCACAGTGCCAGGATGAGGGAATACTGGGCTAAGATGAAAGCTGCCAGAGATAAGAACCACGTGGTCCACAGCCGGCCCAAACGGAACTAAAAATAAATAAAAGTACCGCCTGCGACTAGTCTATGGTTATCGCAGCCACTTGAACGAATGGGAGTTAAATCCATGTGCATTTATTGCCATGGTAATTAGATGTCGGAAATTTGTCGAACCAAACAGTCCACGCTAATCCCAGATAGACCCGTAGCCCAAAAACTATCCACGTTAAAGAAATGTCTACTGCCCCTGAAACGTAAGACAGCAGTGGCGGATCCATGCCTTGCGGGGCCTCATCGTCCTCCAGAGCTTATGTACTTTAACCAAGCAACTACCGTTATTGGTTCATCTACATCAGCTGTCTCCAACTTGCAGTGGAAAAAGTAAGAAGTTTAAGGTTCACTATAATATCAATATTATCCGCCTCGTGGGGCCCACAACAATAGGATATAAAAAAAATATCAAATCAAATAGAAAGTAGATGTGCAATAATAATAAAATAAAGAAGTTACAATATTTTGAATACTCTACAGTACATTTTTTAATAATATGAAAAAAATACTTGAAGTCCCCTTGAAGAAGATTATGTAAACCATGAAATATTAAAATTTTACTTTGCGACTTTTTTTTCGGGTGAAGTCTTCTATTATTCCACTGAAAGCTAAGCTTACTAAACGGTCAAGGCACTGACATAAATAGAATTATAAATTAGTTTGAAAAGTATAATTAATTATTAATTAAATTTAAAAGGCGCCCCCCCCCCCTCCCCCCGGAACGCGGGGCCCTGGGCGGTCGCCCTACCCAAGATCCGCCCCTGTAAGACAGTATCAACCACATAGTAACGGTGTGAAACCTTCGTTATGATAGAGCTACGCTCAAGTTTCTGTCAGCAGTGCGATAGAGGCGCCAGCAGCGGTTCAGATTGCTATCAGCACATCAGTTGAAGGGACCGCACATTTTCACTTGCCCGCCGGTTATCAGATTGGCGCTAATGTGCTGGCTGTTACGTGAGCAGACTGGCAACAAGTATCGGTGTAACACGTACGTTCCTTGGAATCGTGAAGATCATCAGTGATTTTAACTTTCTTCCATTACCATCTAATTCACGGTAAGGTCCAACTTGACCAGAATTCATTCTAAAACTTGGCAACATTCTGAAATTTTATGAGAAGTATCGTCCTCCATAGCTTATGCACTTTAACCAAGCAACTACCGTTATTGGTTCATCTACATCAGCTGTCTCCAACTTGCAGCGGAAAAAGTAAGAAGTTTAACGTTCACTATAATATCAATATTATCCGCCTAGTGGTGCAGTGGCTAGCGTTCTTGGCTGTCGCCTCGGAGGTCTGGGTTGGATTCCCGACTCTGCCAACAAAATTCATTCTGGTCTGAGGGCTGGAACACTCAGCCTCGTGTGGCAAAACTGAGATGAGGCGCGTTCGATTTCCACCTAAGCCATCGTGCAAGTGGTTTTCCGTGGTTTCACACTTCAACTCCAGGTAAATGCCGAGATGGTACCTAGTTAAGGCCACGGACGCTTCCTACCCCAATCCTACCTGAGTTACAAATACGCACACTAATACAGACATCACAATGACACAGGTTATCAGAAAAATTCTACACACACCAAAGTACACGGAAATATATGGCCACGATGTGGCACAGTCCCTAACGAATCAACTACAACTAACTTAAGGCCATGGCTGCCTCCTTCCGAATGCTCGTACACAAATGCACTTACTATTACAGACACTATAATAACACAGATTTTCAGCGAAATTCTACACACACCCAAATACACGGGGCCGTAGAATCCCCTAAATATGAAACAACAATAACAACAACAGCAGCAGCAGCAGCAGCAGGACTGGCGACCCCCTGCTCATGCATTTAACCCTTTATTGACGTCCGAAACGGGGGAGGAGCTTACGGTCAGCTGATTCCAATATGGCGGCGAGATAGTGACGAGAAGTAAGCAAGACAGTGATTGGTTGTGCGTTTGTTATGGCTTCTAATTTATGGTGGCAAAATACCACATATTTTCTTTCATTGATAGAAATATTTTTATAATCAATTTAAATGCAGTGCTTAATTAATACCAGTTAAAAATATTACCCACATGTAGATAGTTAATTTACTGTCTGCTGTTACATATATGAAGCCTGTACTTGAGAGCCTAGCGGTATCAATGTTTTTATTAATTTCACAATAAATATATCTCACATAACACAAAGGACGTCTCCCTGATAATAAATTGAATCCAGCAACCCTGAATTTGCATGAATGTTTTGGGTACAAATAAGCGTTACTTGGGATGCTCAAATCATACTTCAATATTGCTAATATTGACTTACATACTTGCTGTTCAAAGGCAAGAATATACATTTATTAATCTCTTGCCACAGGCAAGTTAAAATGAAGACATCCTCTATCAATATATTTAATTAAATATTTAAAATACACATATTTAACAAACTGGAGTCCCCATTTGAACTTGTCATAAACAAACGGACCAGATCAAAAACTACACTTTAAGCCAAATCAAATTCACTCCTCAGCTCGACATAAACCATAATACCAAATAAAACCTATAGAAAACATACTCTCCTTACTGTTGTACAACTTTCAAACCATATATTCGCACTCAAAACTGAAAAACCCTGAAATGGGAACTAATTAAATTTAGAATAGCCTAGGCCGATCAGGTCTCCTGCTACATTACCGCATATGTATACTTAACATCACTATAACTTCCAAATTACGGCTAAGTGACCTATCTGCCTGAGTAGTATAGGTGTTACCGGCCTGCCTGGGATGATGGGTCACCAAACCGGTACTTAAAACTAAGATTTTACACATTAATCAACTAAATTCAACAGTAAGGAGATCATAACCAAAAACACAATTTAAGCCAAATCATACTTCAATATTGCTGTTCAAGGGCAAGAATATGAATTCTCTGGCAAATTAAGGCTAGGAACAGCATTTATCTTAAGTTTTCTAACCATTCGGCTATTGTCAATCGGAAGAACCCCTAAAATAAGTTTACGAAGAGCGGATTACATTCTATGTATGCCTACGGCACAGAAGTATTAGGCTACAAGTTTATCAGTATTTTTGATGTAGCTAAATCCTTGTGAATACAAATTAGAGACAATAACTATCAATAATCAACAGTACCGGTGCTTATGCTGTGGAAAGAAGTCGTCTTCACAAAAATGCAGACTGCACACTGTCATGTAACGTGTAACACGTTTTCCAATTGACAGCGCCGAAGCCCATCTTTCTCTCTGAACTTTTTGTACAGGAAAGTAGTGAAGAGATTTCGTACTCGCTTTATACGATTTGCAACCATATACAGAGCAGTACCTCCTAGAATTTGACAAATTCCTTTCTGTTTCCATCACGACGTCAATGCTTCACCATGCTAACCAGTCACTATGTTACAGCTTCAACATTCTACCACGTGGCTGCGCCATCCAACTTTTCTGACGTCAGTAGGTCGTTGTTGTTTGAGTCTTCAGTATTTCGACTGGTTTGATGCAGCTCTCCATGCTTCCCTGTCCTGAGCTAATCGTTTCATCTCCACATAGCTACCACACCCTACATCCGAGGCAATATGTTTAACATATCCTAACCTTGGTCTACCCCTACAGTCTTTGTCCTCGACTCTTCCTTCTAAAACTAAGCTTGCAATTCCTGGGTGTCGTAGTATGTGTCCTACCAACCTATCTCTTCTCTTCATTAGCAGTTGCCAGAAACATCTCTCCTCTCCCACTCGTCTTAATACCTCTTCGTTTGTAACCCTATCTACCCATCTGATCTTCATCATTCTCCTGAAATACCACACTTCAAACGCTTCAATTCTCCTCTTTTCTGCTGGACCAATAGTCCAAGTTTCACTTCCAGAGAGCGCCACGCTTCAGACAAAGGCTTTCAAAAATGACTTCCTAATACCTAAATCAATATTCGATGTCAACAGATTCCTTTTCTGTAGAAATGCTTTCCTTCCCTGAGCTAACCTACTTGAGTGGTCAGTATATTAACCACCTACCAAAAGGACAATTTATATTGTCAAAGATGCAGATGATTGAATCTTTCACTCATATTTCAACTAATTCTTGTGGAAGTGTTAATGTTTCCGTAAACCAAATATCATTAGTTTATCTCCTTGGCCTAGGGTGCTAGATTAATGTTTTAATTAAACAATTAACATAAAAAATAAACAAGATGTTCAGTAAAGAACATATAGCCTACTTTCTCCTAAATGCCTGGGTATTGTTATAACTCATTGTCCTTTTCAAGGAGTATGATTGAATATTGGTTGTAGTAGCTTGTTGAAATACAACGTGCAATAGGGATATTAAACATGAGTATGAGGTGCCCTTTGCTAGTGCTACCTCTGTAAAAAATCATTTAATTCGGTTTCACCGTGATTGAATTGATCTGGGGAATGGATTTGCACACATACATGGTCGCTATTTGCAAACTATTGGGCTGATGACCTTGTAGTCAGTCATAAGATGGTTTCCACAAAAAGGCATGTTGTTGCAAAATCCGGTAGAGATCAAATTATTAGGATGGTCGAAATTTGATTTAAGCTTTTAACATTTGGGTGGCCGTCATTCCGTTTCCGTCAAGATGGCGGCGATATAAAACATGACACTGAGGTGCCTTTTGCTAGTGCTACCTCTGTACCAAATTTCGTTCAATTCGGTTTCACCGTGTTTGAATTGATAGGGGGAATCGATTTGCACACATACTTGGCCACCATCTGCAAACTATTGGGCTGATGATCTAGCAGTTTGGTCAGAATATGCTTCCCACATAAAGATTTGTTGTTGCAAAATTTGGTAGAGACTAGATTATTAGGTTGGTCGTAATTACATTTTAGCCTTTAACATTTGGGTGGCCGCGATTACGTTTCCGTCAAGATGGCGATGATATAAAACATGACACTGAGGTGGCCTTTTCTAGTGCTACCTCTGTACCAAATTTCGTTCCATTCGGTTTCACCGTGTTCGAATTAATAGGGGTAATAGATTTTGACACAAAGACGGCCGCCATCCGCAAACTATGAGGCTAATGACCTATTAGATTTGTCAAAGAATGCTCCCTTCATAAAGGTATGTTGTTGCAAAATTTGGTAGAGATCGGATGATTAGGTTAGTCGTAATTTAATTTAAGCTTTGAACATTTGTGTGGCCGCCATTACGTTTCCGTCAAGATGGCGGCGATATAAAACATGACACTGAGGTGTCCTTTGCTAGTGCTACCTCTGTACCAAACTTTGTTCAATTCGGTTTAACCGTGTTCGAATTAATAGGGGTAATCTATTTTGACACAAAGATGGCCGCCATCCGCAAACTATTAGGCTAATGACCTATTAGATTTGTCAAAGGATGCTCCCTCCATAAAGGTATGTTGTTGCAAAATTTGATAGAGATCAGATGATTAGGTTAGTCGTAATTTGATTTAAGCTTTGAACATTTGTGTGGCCGCCATTACGTTTCCGTCAAGATGGCGGCGATATAAAACATGACACTGGGGTGCCCTTTGCTAGTACTACCTCTGTACCAAATTTCGTTCCATTCGGTTTCACCGTGTTCGAATTAATAGGGGCAATCGATTTTCACACAAAGATGGCCGCCATCCGCAAACTATTAAGCTGATGACCTATTAGTTTGGTCAAAGGAGGCTGCCTCCATATAGGTATGTTGTTGCAAAATTTGGTAGAGATCGGATGATTAGGTTAGTCGTAATTTAATTTAAGCTTTGAACATTTGTGTGGCCGCCATTACGTTTCCGTCAAGATGGCGGCGATATAAAACATGACACTGAGGTGCCCTTTGCTAGTGCTACCTCTGTACCAAACTTTGTTCAATTCGGTTTAACCGTGTTCGAATTAATAGGGGTAATCGATTTTGACACAAAGATGGCCGCCATCCGCAAACTATTAGGCTAATGACCTATTAGATTTGTCAAAGGATGCTCCCTCCATAAAGGTATGTTGTTGCAAAATTTGGTAGAGATCGGATGATTAGGTTAGTCGTAATTTGATTTAAGCTTTGAACATTTGTGTGGCCGCCATTACGTTTCCGTCAAGATGGCGGCGATATAAAACATGACACTGGGGTGCCCTTTGCTAGTACTACCTCTGTACCAAATTTCGTTCCATTCGGTTTCACCGTGTTCGAATTAATAGGGGCAATCGATTTTCACACAAAGATGGCCGCCATCCGCAAACTATTAGGCTAATGACCTATTAGATTTGTCAAAGGATGCTGCCTCCATATAGGTATGTTGTTGCAAAATTTTAGGGAGATCGGATGATTAGGTTAGTCGTAATTTAATTTAAGCTTTGAACATTTGTGTGGCCGCCATTACGTTTCCGTCAAGATGGCGGCGATATAAAACATGACACTGAGGTGTCCTTTGCTAGTGCTACCTCTGTACCAAACTTTGTTCAATTCGGTTTAACCGTGTTCGAATTAATAGGGGTAATCTATTTTGACACAAAGATGGCCGCCATCCGCAAACTATCAGGCTGATTACCTATTAGCTTGGTCAAAGGATGCTACCCCCATAAAGGTATGCTGTTGCAAAATTTGGTAGAGATCGGATGATTAGGTTAGTCGTAATTTGATTTAAGCTTTGAACATTTGTGTGGCCGCCATTACGTTTCCGTCAAGATGGCGGCGATATAAAACATGACACTGAGGTGTCCTTTGCTAGTGCTATCTTTGTACCAAATTTCATTTCATTCGGTTTCACCGTGTTCGAATTGATAGGGGGGGACAGACATTCGGAGTACCACACACTCACACACACACACACACACACACACACACACACACAGACTCACACACATACACACACACAGACAGACACCCCCTTTTTTTCGCCCTGTAGTGATCTCATAAGTCTACTTCCATTTTTTGCAAAAATCGAAAGTAGGCTAAAAATGGCAATAAAAATTATGCATTTTAAATTTTTATTATTATTATCCTAGTTTTCTTTACCGACAGTAGTGGCTACGCTCGCGAAAGCGCAGTGTTAGGTCATGGGGCCAAGCTCTCTGCTGACTCGGTAGACGCGTGGGTTCGATCCCCACCGTCGGCCGTCCTTGAAATGGTTTTCCGTGGTTTCCCATTTTCAACACCAGGCAAATGCTGGGACGGTACCTTCTGACAGACCACGGCCGCTTCCTTCCACATCCTTGTCCAGTTTCATTCACCATCATTCATTTCATCTCTCATTAACTCCTCTCATGAGGTTGGTGTCAGGAAGGGCATCCGGCCGTAAAAACCATCGCCACAAAGAAAACGGGAATAATAAGGGGTAGACATACATACAATTATCCTAGTATTCTTTACTTTTTAAGTTTAATTGTTTACTATTTTTAAATAATTTATATGCCTATACATTTTAAAAACAAATAAGCTTGTAAAAATGAAATTTCTAATAATTTTACCATCTTTATAGTAAAATTATAAAAGTAATTATGAGCATTAAAATGTTCAAGAAAACAAAAATTAAAATTAATAATAATTATAATGAGGGTAGAAGAATTAAATGTAAATAAATACACATATAATATATTTACTACTGTACTATTCCACCCTAGAAAGGGTTAAATAACAAACGAGAAAGGGCAAGAACTTTAATATTGGGTCACAGATAGAACAATCTGGGTGATCGGTGCGGGATGAGAGATGTAACCCCTACATTTGATGGTGCCGTCCATCTGCAGGGGCAGGTTGCAAATAGAATCATCATCATCATCATATATATATATATATTATTTCAGTAGTATGCATCCCTCCTGAGGCGCTCACAAGCGACTGAACGTGACAAATGAGCATTGAAACGGAAAGAGAATAGACATTAGCAGTGACTTATTGCACTATAATATTATAAATATCTATAATTTCTTTAAAAAATGACTTAAAAAAATTGTATGAAGTGTGCGATTTGTAAACACCGTTGATGAAGGAAAATACGCTCCATAATTGCTGTCCACGGGCCGCTGTGACGCCTGTTTCATGTCATATTAACATTCTGATGTATTTCTTTTATCCTGAAATATAAATAGTGTTCTATAATCATTTGGTTGAAATAAAAACATAAACGTCCTCCTAAAGTGTTTCATTATAAACCTATTGGGGAAAGTGTGGTTTATGAACATCCGAGATTTCTCGCACGGGACCGCTAGTATATATTATTTTAGTAGTATAGATCCCTCCTACGGCGCTCACAAGCGACTGATCGTGACAAACGAGCATTCCAATGAAAGACAATATACATTAGCAGTGACGCATTGCACTCTTAATTTCAAAAACATCTATAATTTATTTTAAAAATATGACTTAAAAAACTGTACGAAGTGTGCGATTTGCAGATACAGTTGCTGCAGGAAGATACGCTCCATAATTGCTGTCCACTTCACATTTTGACCGCTCTGACGCCTGTTTCATGTCATTTTAACATTCTGAGGTCTTTCCTTTATCATTTTGCATGGATTTCAGAAACAGTAATTCAAATCGTATAATTTCATAAATATCGGATAACTGGTGAGTGTTACAGCTAAGCTGTCAATCAATGGACTCAGCACACAAATGACATTAGCAGTGACGAATTGCATTCTAATTTCATAAATATAATTTTTTGTGAGAAGTGTGCAAATACTGTTGCTGTAGGAAAATACGCGACATCATTGCTGTTCAGTTCACATTTTGGCCGTAGGGACGCCTGAATCGTAAATAGTGTTCTATAATCATTTGGTCTCTTAAGTCTCTCATTATAAACCTATTGGGGAAAGTGTGGCTTATGAACATGCGAGATTTCTCGCACGGGCCCGCTAGTCTATTTTAATTGTTTTCTGAAGCAGCAGGCTCCGTCAGTTTGAGATTCATTCCACGGAGGGCATTGTGGTGGAAAATGACAGAGAGCACGTTAGGATCTCCTTCTCACTCCCACTCTATTGGTATTTGAGTCATTTCCTCAAAGTCAGTTCTGGAATCTTAATGTCATTCTTCGCTGTCTTTTTTAAGGGCTCCACCTATTCTAGGAATTCATTACTAAGACGATGTCGTACACTACAATGACTTCTTTGTTAGTGGCTGGATACAATTTAGCACTCCTCAGAGTAGATTGCAAACTCCAGGTATTGGCTCCAACGTATGGGAGGTTCATCTCTCATAAAAACTACGTTAGCTAGTTGCTGGTTCGTGATAATTTTTGTGTTATGTTCGAGTCTTAAGGTTTGATGCAGTTCTCCATGCCTTACTCTCTTTAGCTAATTGTTTCTCTTTAATACATGGCTAGTACCTTATTTCAAGTTCCGGGGCACCTACCTGCTCCCTATCCCGAGTACAGCTATGCACACAACTACAGTCATCACATAAATACAGACAAATTCAACACACTCACACCTACACCTACACGGGGCTAATGACGAAGATGTCCAAAGCCCCAAAAGTAAATTAATAACAATATTGTTTCATCTCTACATAGCTACCACAGCCTATATTCGAGGAAAATTGTTTAACGTATTCTATTTTTGTCCTACCCCTACAGTTCTTGTCTTCGGCCATTTCTTCCATAACTAACCTGTATGCCTTAGTTTGTGCTCTACCATCGTACCTTTCCCTTTCATTGGCACTCGCCAGAAACATCTCTCCTCCCCATTTCATTTATTACTCCATCTTACCCATTTGATCTTCATCATTCTCCTGTAACACCACATTTTCAATGGTTCTATTTTCCTCTTTTCTACTGGGCAAACAGCCCAAATTTCACTTCCATAGAGCCCCACGATCCAGACAAAAGTTTTTAAAATGACCTACTACAATTTTCTCTTCGCAGAAATGTTTTCCTTGTCTGTGCCAACCTAAGTTTTGCACCATATTTACTTCGTCCAACGTTGCTTTTTTTTTCTTCCCAAGCAGCCGGAGTCTCTCACTTTCTTTAAATTTTCACCTGCCTTCTTGATGTCAATAGGTGTTTCTAATTTCTGCCAGCTGCACTCCACTATTTTTTGTTTTTCATTTATTGATTTTCATTATCAATTTTCTTCAAAACTGTGTCCATACGATTTAGAAACTCATTCAAATCCTCTGGTGAATCTGCTGACACTTGATTAGAAAAGCTTAGTTGTGATAATTTTACCTTGAACCTTTGATCTTACTTCTTTATCACTTCCTTCATTGCTTGTTCAATGTATGGATTGAAAATTATGGGCTGTAAGTTACAGAGTTGTGCAAATTTTTAGACTCGCTAGCAGTTTTCCAACATTTACTTTGCACGATTTGTGACTTAATACAGTGGAAATGTTTTGCAAGACGCTGAAATTATTTCAAATGTTTCATCAATAGTCTTAATAACATTTTCGTAAAGAATCTGACAGTAATAGTACATTATGCAACGAGCCTATAATGGCAATAATTAAGACATTATTAAGACCATTATACGCGAGTTGCATACGACTGTTTATGTTCGACGATAATTATGACTTTGTTATATGTTTTAACATAAATATTTATAAATATCTGTGGGATTCAGTAACTTCAGTTAGTGAACAGAGTGCGTTGGGTGGTTTGCTGACTGAACAGAGCGCATGCGTGGCTCAAAGAATTTCGAAAGCAGAGACCATTTACTTTGCTTGGCAATGCTATTGTTTACAGCCGGCATGATGTCTAGTGCCGATCAGAACGAGCATTCACTAATATTTTCACCAAAGTCGTTTGAAAGCAATGCGCTGTGTAGAAATTGGAGTTGGGGATATTAAGGTACAGTGCTATTTCTTGTCTCATATTCGCCAGTTTATTTACGCGAACATATGGGACGGTGCACTTTCCATGTCGGTAATTTATATAGAAGGATGCTGTGTTGCTAACTTTTGGACGTAGATTCATACATTTCTTGCATATGTCACAGTATTTTCTTGTTGCCGTAAAGGTTCGTGCTGATTTTGTCTTTGTGTTTGGGATTGTAACTACAATGGTTGGACCGATATCCAATTTGAATTTTCAAATCATGTAATTCATGTCCGACATGTTGGATTTTGAGCGCATGTGCGAAGCTATCCTTACCTAATTGGTCAATGAATGAGCTCTGATTGGCTGGAGAAACCGTTACATAATGAAGAATAGTACTATAATGACCCTCATTATGATTCAGTTTTCTGATATATAATATTTACATTTCGACATCGTCGAACACAAACTAATTTATTACAGTTTCCACTAAAAGAGCAGTCTTGATAATGCAGTATGCCACACGTTTTGTTTTGGTTACTTTATTCTAGTTTCTGTGTGAATTTAGACCAGAGAGATTGGAAGTATTTTATTACTGATTATCCAATCTTGAACTGTTCAAAGATTCCTGGGTAAAGGATTGAAATCACCTGATTTAGACGATACATTCCAAGGTCAATGTAAAAGAGAAGAAACGGACCCAGCTCAAGTGTCCCTCAGTATTTCTAATTTCCAAACTTTCCAGTTTAAATTTCTCATGGGAAACGTTATAAAGTCCACAGGGGAGAAAATAATACTAAATAGGGTAACAAAAAGTTAATAAAATATTATGACTGAGTCAAATTCTTTATTTGAGAAATGAGCGGCTTCGGTGGCGTAGTTGCTAGCATGCTGAGCTTCTATGCCAAAGATCGCGGGTTCAAACCGGTCGAAGTCGTCGGATTTTTTAAGAGCGTTAAAATCCCTCAGTATGCCTTCCTTCGGAGGGGAAGTAAAGTCGGCGGTCCCATGTCATAGATTTATGGCATGTTAAAGAACCTTCCACTAATTACACCTGTGTGAAGCTATATTAACTTATAGGTTAAACAACGCTCTTGAGGTTCCTACGTTCGTTACCTGGAGCCGACTGCGATGGCGTCTAGTAGCCGAGTTCTGAACTAGTAGTTGTTGATAGTGGCGTTTGGCGACAAAAGTAGGAACTACTTGAAATTCAATGTCTGCAGTCCTTATTGAATTAAAAACAGATAACACACACTAATACAGACATCACAATTCTTTCTTCTCTTTTTTCTTAGTCGTTTACCCTCCAGGTCGGTGGAACCCACGGACTCAGCGAGGGAACTCACCACTACCGCCTCGACGGGCAGTGTCCCAGAGCTGGGAACATCTAATCGGAGTGGATACAACTGGTGAGGTGTGATTGGCACCTCGCCCAGGTGACCTCACCTGCAAAGCGAACAGGGGCCTCATGAGGGAAGGTAATGGATGGTCAGGATGGATAGGCAAGGAAGAGGGAAGGAGGCGGCCGTGGCCTTGAAGAAGGTACTGAGACAGTATTTTGCTATTTACTTGAACCCTGATACGACAGCGAGACGTATTTTGAATTATTGCTTGGCATTAGTGTGACTGCAGGTTTGAGACGCAGTAAGTTTGTGATTCACTAAGGAGATGGATAGACAAACCCGCCACACTCTTGATCACGTGCACAGGTCATGCTCACTGACTTGGTTCTGCAACTATTTGATACATATATGTCACGATAATCGACTGGGTTCGATTGTCCACCTCGATACAGGAGTGATGCATCTTGGGTAGACTGCCAGCTGGGTCATGGATGAGCAGTTTTGAAACGACAGACACTTGAGTGCAGTGACTTCTGCAGTGCACATGTTATCGCTGTAGTAAGGAAGTTCCGTTTATCACGCGGTATTACGAGTGTTCTCTACTCGTGGCGTGGATCGGACGGGTGAATTGCTACCACAGCAATATGCGGTTGTCCGTACTTCTGGTGTGTTAGATATAACCCAGAGATTAAATATACCTGAGTGAACTTAGCTATTGCACAGACTTGTTAATACAGACTCTTCGATATGGAAATCTAATACGTATTTATTTGAAATGCAGGAAAGCATGAATATTATCAAGAACATTACAACTGGATTTTATTGTGAGAACCTAGTTGTCGTAGCAATGATGGACTAAACATACCGTGCAGGAATGTAATGCAGAAGCAGAGTTGATCATTTAGAGTGACATTCTTTTTCACACTACAAAGAAGAGAAAGAAACGTTGGGGAACGTTAGTTCTGATCCAGTGGTTTTAAAGTAGCCAAAAATGAAGAAACAACTCCAAAGAAAGGAAACTACTTTACTGATAACGTCGAGGGAGCCTTGTACAAGCGATATGCAGGAACTCCGTTTCGTAGCCAGTAGTTTTCGAGTTAGGAGGAAGTTGGTTCGGCGACTTGCAGCTCCAGCCATGAACTACTCAGGGATGATGGTTCAGTTCCTGATAGGAATGTATATTCCTATACATTCTTCAATCTCAACCAGAACTTCGCCCAAGGTAGCTGGAAAACTTTTCTTCTCTTGTAGACAGTAGACGTTGTCACTTTTAGTTCGATACTTTTCACCAATATTTTATTAATTAGTATGAAATTCATTCGAAGACTAGATCTGGTTCTTTTTTATCATTTCTGTCGGAGAGTGCAATTTATTGTGTAGTTAACAGTAAACGTGATGCTATTTAGAGCATTACTTTGTTGCTTTTATTTTGAAAATTTTGGAAATAAAACCAAGCATTCAATTTTGTTGAGAAGATATATGCAGCATAATTAGGACCAAGACGACGATATCTTTGTATAAGAATAGCAATTAGGAAGAAGATGGCCACACACTCGTGCACTTGAACTATTCCAAAAATATTTCAGTGATACTATTCGTTTGGACTTATGACATTCTAGTATAAATTCTTTCTTTTAGAAATGATAGTGCATTTTCATCGTTATTTTCCATGGTTATGGATTTATGGAAATCGTCCAGCGAAAACAATTGTGAATTGATTGCCAAGGCATTTGCAGCCTACTTTCATATATCTTTTGATTAAAGATTTTTCTTTAAATGAAATATTTTTGTTCGTTCAGTTTTTTGCTTGTGTTATTTCAATTCGTTTTTGGGAAGACTCTTGGATAGATCATCGTTTGATTTAATGGTTTGCGTGTATCTATTGATATGATAATAGACTCCTTTCCATGGTGTAAGTCTCACGTGTTTTCTTCTGAGTAGTTGAGCCATTTTTCGAGTTTGGATAGGCGAAACTGAAACGACTATTTTTGCTAGTGTCTATTTACAAGTTTTTCTCTCATATATAAGTCTTTATGGAAATAAATATATATAAATATATTGGAATTGTGAACTAAATTTAACAGTTCAAACTAGTATAACAAAATTTGTCGTAGACTTAAATGACGATAATTTATGGAAATAGATAATACAATTTATCTAACAAATTGTTGCTTCTTGTTTAATGAAGTTAGAAAAGAAGTAATCTGTGGCATTTCTATATTCGTCTATGATAGGGCATGATATTTTCAGAGCAATTTTTGAAAGGTTTTAAGTTTAATAACGTTTGGGATTAATTCTTGACAGCTTTGGAAAGCTGAATTGAGGTATTGCAATTTTGTGCATACGATTTATTGTGTTAGTGAAGCGAATATATGACATCATTGGATGGTCAATATGAATGTTGTATATTGTACTTGTAGTCTTTTGAGAAGACATTAACGTTGTCATTGCGTTTTAGTAAGAGTGAAATTAGCATTTGAGCTATCACTTTTTTGGATATGATGTTGTAGTTATCGTGAATTGGAATCACGAATGTTTTTCTTATATGCTTGTTTTATTCAAGTTGCCCTACGTGTTATTCTTGCCTAGTAGGATTTGCCGGAGATAAATTGCTTATATCATGACACCCATATTTAAGTAACACAGCCACTTCTCGAACAACTTTAATTAATTCATGCAACATAATACATGTGATATTTCAGTAATTTTAGCAAAAATATACTGCATTCTTTGAAGCATATAAATAGTTAATAAACTATTTTCACAACTTGTAACACTATTCGATTATCTTAATTGATTGTTGAATACAACGAATTAAGAAAATGATAACCATGAAACATACTTGTAAAATTAAATGAAGATAGGCTGCGTTTAGAACAAAATCCTAATTAAGGATATAACTTGTATATAAAATGTAAAATATGCATAAATCTTTAATAAGGGTATAACATCAGTACATAATGTAATATTGTATTTTTCTTGTTATTTGTTCAGCGGATGATATGAGCAGTAAGATGGGGCCTTATTGTAGGCATTTATTTAAAACTATATTTTTCATCATTTGATCTAAAGAAGCTTTTCTTTAATTTTGTGTCTAATTGACGGACATTCATCATTAATCAGTCAATAAATTGAATTGAATTTTAAAAGAATCTTAGAACGACTGGTGTTTTATATCAGAAAAGGGGAGTGCGTTAGGAGGACCAGAGGGTAGTTTTTTCTTGAGTTTGCTTAAACTTAACGCCCGAGATATTTTTACTTTATTTTAGAGTCTCTTGTTCGAGTTCTTTTGAGCTTCGTTTCATCGTAATTTTATACACCACTGGCATCTTCGTACCGCATTCTTTAATATCGACGTATCCTGATCCCTGGTTGATCCTAGTTGGTAGGTTTTTCAGAGGTCATTTCAGCCGGGAACTTCTAGAATCTACGATCCAGCTTTTCCATCGGATTGCAACAGGTAAGACCATGTGGATTACGGGTACAGTACCATCCCGGCATTTGCCCGAAGACGAAGTGGGAAACCACGGAAAACCACTTCGAGGATGGTTGAGGTGAGAATCAAACCACCTCTACTCATTTGGAACACCTGAGGCTGAGTAGACCCCGTTCCAGTCCTCATACCACTTTTCAAATTTCGTGGCAGAGCCGGGAATCGAACCCAGGACCTCCGGGGCGGCAGCTAACTATGCTGACCGCTACGCTACGGAGGCGAAGACATCACAATTAACATCGGTTATCAGGCAGATTCTACACAAACCCCAAGTACACGGGGCTACATGACCGCGTTGTCGCAGCCCTTAAACTAAGAAACCACCCAACCAACCTATTTGAGAAATGAATAACCTGTTCACTCTTGCTGAGGGTATCATTGCTGACTCTGTGGCCATATTGCAGCACCATATTTATAAGAGTGTCGCCTCTGTAGTGTAGCGGTCAGCATGGTTAGCTGCCGCCCCGGAGGTCCTGGGTTCGATTCCCGGCTCTGCCACGAAATTTGAAAAGTGGTATGAGGACTGGAACGGGGTCTACTCAGCCTTGGGTGGTCCAAATGAGTAGAGGGGGTTCGATTCCCACCTCAGCCATCCTCGAAGTGGTTTTCCGTGGTTTCCCACTTCGTCTTCGGGCAAATGCCGGGATGGTACTGCCCCCGTAATTGAATTATGTAGAGACCACGGTGGCTATATTTGAAATTATGATTAGAGTTATGGCTGTCATAGTTATGACGTGGGTAGTCATGACGTAAGCACGGATGACGTAAATGTTATGCCAGCAAGCTACTTGAGCTGAGATTCTCAGTGACGTCAGCATTTTTGTCCAGAATGTTCCAAGATGTACGACGCAGTCGCAGGAAACGAGGAATTCTGCTGAGGAAGAAACTATGCTATTGGAGGAGAGGCATGAACCAATGAACGATAGTTTAAAGGAAGACGGAGATTGCTGAAACTATGGTATTTTTATGACTTTTTGAATGCAGACTTGTGGAAATACATTTGCAGTAATAGCATTGATTTGGAATTTTGGTGAAATTTATTTTCAGTTTTTGAATTTTGAAAATCCGTCTTGTATTAACGAAGTTGGAAGTTCTAGCGATGACGTAGTATCACGCTTTGGAAGGGATGGTAACGCCCCTCGAGAAGGTAATAAAAGGGCTTGCGCAGCAGAGAGGAGTCTCTTCTCTTCTCTTGTCTTTCGTTCGCCGATCATTCTGAGATCTAATGCTCAGATCATCGAAGTATTTGTGAAAGTCAGTTTATTATACATTCAATAGTGAGACATCAAAGTGAACTGCAAGTGAAAAGAATCGTTTTTATAACGCGTGGCGAGGCCACTATAGTAACGAGATACAGGTCAAACTAGGTGAAGTTGAAACGGACCTTAGAAAGCTTATATAAGTTTAACTTCAAACAGTTAGCGGTCTACGATAACATAATTGTATTGTGCAGTACTACATGCAATTATAGAGAAAAGCTGAACAGTTTCGACCGAGTACTTCAAAAGATATTAGCAATTTTATAAGACTGGCAGAAGTGATTATCTCGCCACTAGAGAAACACTTTTGTATAAGCCAGAATTAACGCAAGGCTAACGCTGCGAGTGGAGTAGAAACACTTCAGATTGCTTGTTTACAGAACGATACAGTATAATGGAGCATTTGAATACGGCAGTTTGTTCTTCTGACACTACAACTGAAGTGCAAATGGAAGGCTAAGAAGGATTATTGCAATTGGGACATACTTCAATGGAGTAAGATAGCGACATGGAACTTCGCTAATTGCTATTCCACACAAGCGAACATGCGGTGAATACCATCTACACCCATGTTTCGTAAGTAAAGGCTGAATACCATCGAACAGCCATAGAAACAATTTCATACTCTGAATATGAATAATTTCTTCGGAAATTTCTACAAAACGTCATGATGATTGTCTACTGGAACTTCAGGGAATTTTTCAAGAGAGGTCAGGGTAGTCCCGACTCACAAAGAAGATTATTGCCGGAAGGATGTCTATTCGTTTTCGAGGAGCAGAGTGATTCACGGAGAAGGAAGCAGTTCGATTCTTCGAGGGTGCTGTTTCCTATTTCGAGGATGGAGCTCAGCTTTAACGTGGTGAAATGGATCCATCAGCAGTCTTCTTTGGGGAATTTTCCTCTGGAACGTCAATCGGCAGACAAGGTAGTCGTGAACGTTTATTGTATTTGAGTAACCTAGTAATGTTTGAGCAACCATTTTTCCCATATTTTTAATCCTCTTGTATTTTGCCTTATTTTCTTGTTGAGATTCTTATTCTCAGTACACCTTGATGAGTTTTGCATTTTTCGACGATTTATTAAGACATTGTTATGTCATGGGCATAGTTAACGATTTTGAATCAGTTGAAACTGATATTTAGATTTTTCAGTAATTAATATTTTTGTAGTCACGATTTGACTGTAAGTTAATGATTTTTATGGCAGATTTAAATTCAGACAGCGTGTCACTTTATTAAAGTAATTCTACCCCAGTTTAATTACTTTGAACAATTTTCTGTCATCATCAAGAAGGAAGAACATTTAAATGATTTTAGAGCGTTAAAATCTTACGTTATCGACGATCTTGGAAATACTAGTCGTTATTTGTATTGATTGCAACACAGACATTTATCGTCAGTTATGAATGAACATTGCATCATAGACAATTTTGTGAAAGAGTAATGTTAATAATGAATTATTGAATGCATTAAAGTCAAGTACTTTTGTTAGGAGTTTTTCTCAATTAGAGAATTATATAACGATGTTTGCATTCCCCAGTCTAATTGGATTCTATTCGACTACTTTGCAGTTTAGTCGCACTTTATTTGAAGATAGTATTTTCATACTACAATTTTCTTTTAAGATGTTAGTCTTAAATTTTGATAGACCAGATAGGCGTATATAAGCGTATTCACTATTAAATTTGTTTGTGATTGGCAAGTTTTGACTTCATTTCAGTTCATGAATGAAATCTACGAAGGTTAAATAGAAAAACAGTTTTGAAACAAATTATGATTATAAAATTTTTAAGTGGAACTATGAATGTATAATCGCTAGTGCAGCGCGTGTTGAAAGTCGCTGAGATATAATGCCCTTGAATATGAAGGAAGTTCCCACAGGAATAAATGTTAAAGAATTATTTGTGGAAGTTTTGTAAGTGATGTGAAAGTTGTAAATGCCATATAGATTAATATATGATGATTTTGGGCATATTTTTAATGCAGATTGTGCATTAACTTGTTAGCGAAGGATTTTCCGCTGGAGTAAGATTGTTATAGTTCGTTGAAAATTAATCAAGTGATTTACTGTTATAATTAACACGAGTTTTGAAAGAATTTGAGACAAGATGTTGAATGAAGGTTGCCGTCACAAATCATTATTGAGAACTTTATTAAAACAGATTGTGACATTAAAATGTATAACTAACCTTCATTGGTCGATTATATTAAACAGGATTATAAAATTACCAACCGAATGAACATGTGGCTAATGTATTTATTAAATTAATAATTTAAACAATTTAAATGTTAATAGTGTAAATAATTGTTGTAAATATTTTGAAACTAATGTGAAACGAGAGTGATGTTAAAGGCGTGCTTATAATATTTTTATTGTCTTTGACAAATATTATAAACAATTTCGAATTATTATAAATAATTTATGTGATTTTGTTATAAACATTTAAGAGCTAATGAAACATTTGGATTGAAGTTAACAAGTTTAAGAAATTTATGTAATGATCCATTAGGATGTGATCAAAGTACTTGAAAGATTTGCGTAAATATAATGTGAGTTGTCTTGTAAGACATTTAAAAGTTTTGAGAGTGCAGGCTGGATTCTTACGTAACATAGCGTGTGAGAAGGGAGTGCATTTGACCAGTATGCGTCAGGCTGGAAGGTAGCCCGCAGCTGTGTCAACATATGGTTTTCAGAGAGTGAGGTCGTACACTCCGGCCTTGCGTCTATAAATATCATTCTCTTGTTTATTAAAAGGAAACAAATGCTCTATATATGTCACACCCTGACGTCCTTTTCCAATCCAATAGTGTTATGAATATTACGGTATTTGGAGCTCTTGGGAGCTAAAATGTTTAATATCATGTTGTATAATAATTTTGCAAGTCCTACTGGAGGACGTAGTCATATTGACTTGGGCTACTGATAGCCACGTATATTTTGTTGTGTCAGGAAAATCAGACCCTTTATTAGAAATAAAGCTTTTGTACAGTTCAAAGTTCTCGTCTTCGTTTCTGGTTCATTTTTAAATGTCATGGCGGAGATTATTGTGTGAACAGACTTTAAGTGATCCTGTTGTCAACTCAAACCCCGAGATAATTAAGAGGTAAGCAACGGTAAGTATACACCCCCGTCTATTTTGGTGTGTTCCACAATGATTTCCTGTGAATTTCTGTGCTCTTATCTCGATAGTATCTGTCAGTGCCATTTTCATTTATGTAACTGTGCCGGTGCGATTGATTATTGGCAATCCGATTGAGGGGGCGGATATCTGACAGCCTACTATGGAGGTAAACGGGGACAGAAAGATTGGCGATCCAAGAGCGTGGGGCTGAGTCAACAGTAAGATTGACCCTAATATGTGGGACGTATTCGACAAAACTGGATTACCAGGTTGAACACTAGAAAGATTGACAAACCTTAAACGTGAGGTTCGATTAGACTCAAATAAAGAGGTTGATTCTTTATTAGATGTCTAGGCCAATTGTAGTATTTAAGAGTGTGATTATATAGGAATTAAATGTTGTATTGTATTAGGAAAATTACACTCAGAAAAGATCAGATCTTATACAACTTGAGAAAGGTTAAATGGGCAGGAAACTTAGAAAAATCGCCTATAATCTGGAATCTTATTTTATTTGACCGGCTTATGACACTTCAGTCATATTAAAGATAAAATTAATTATTTGGATTGTAAATGTAAATTATTTGTGTTAGGATATTTTAAAATGAGCCAGAGAAATTTGAACATGTGCTTGAGTTTGTTTCAACATGAAGTATCTTCGAATATTAATTATAAGGTAGTTATAAGTTAGATTTAAGACAGAAAATTGATCAAAAATTATATATGGTGAAAAGTGTTGCTCAAATGTTGTTATTTTGCTCTTTTGATGTATGTCCCTACAGCAATCCATTTTGAATAATAATATTGTAATGGCAGATGAAAGTTTGAGGTTGATGCTAGAGGAGATGTCTGCTAACTTGAAAGCTAGCATGACTAGTAGCATGAAGCAGATGTTGAATGAAAGCATGAAGGAGAATAATAGTAATTTGTCTGCTAATTTAAATGCAAGGATGGAGGAGAATGCTAGTAATATGTCTGCTAGCATGAATAGTAGTATGAAGGAGATGGAAGCTAGGAATACTAGTCGAATGGAGGAGAATGCTAGTAATTTGAAAGCTAGCATGGATGAAAGTTTAAAGGGTATCCAAACTAGTGCTGCTAATTTGGAGGATAATATGTCGCGTTTACAGATTAATACCCTAGGAATTGAAAATACTGTAACGGACATGCGCACAGACGTGTCTAATGTCCATAAAGATGTATCTATTGTGCATAAAAATGTTGATGATGTTAAAAATGATGTGTCTAAGGTACAGAGGGACCTTACAATGTTAAATTTAGATGTAGCTAATGTCCGAGGGGATATTTCTTGTGCTAGAGACGAAGTTGTTGTTGTCAAAAACGATGTAGCGACTGTCCAAGACAAGGTCGAGGAAGTCCAGAAAGAAATTCAAAAAGCTAGAACAGATGTATCTAATGTTCAGGTAGACATTAACAACATTCATGCGGATATAACTGAGGTGCAAAGTGATGTAACTAAAATTCAGGTAGAGGTCAACACAGTTTTCGTAGATATCACTAAAGTCCAAACTGATGTCAATAAAGTCAGGGAAGAAATCGAAAACTCAAAAACTCTTTGTACGCGTAATATAACTGCATTAACGACTAGGTTAGTCGACGAATCAGTTAGAACAACAACGTCTTTAGCAGAGTTGAAGTACGACGTAGAGGTCATGAGAACACAGGTATTAGACCACAATAGAGTATTAAAAGAGGATATCGAAGTAGACATAGCCGAGATGTTAACAGCAAACGTAGCGGTATGGAAAGACGAGTGGAATAAGTCAAGTGGGGAACATGTAACCCAAATTCAGGAAAGGATTGAAAGAAAACTTGCCAGTACGCAGATAGAAATTAATAATGAGGTAGTACAGATTAGAAAAGATTTAAGCGTCAGGATAAATTCGCTATTCGAAAAACAAGTTGACGATAGAACACAACTAGATCAGGATATGCAAACTTTAAAATCTACATTAGAGGATCAAATTCATAAAGTTGTCTCTGACGTAAATGAAACGACGAGTAAACTGAAAAATTTGAAGTTAGGAGAGGCTAGTTTAATGGAGAACTACAAGGAAGAGATAGTCAAGAAAGTCTTAACAGAAATCACCGACAAGGATACAGAAGGCTTTGCTTGCGAATTGAACAGGAAGCATACCAGAAGATGTCACCTAGATCTAGAAGAAAGAGACGTGACTCCTGAAGAACGTGTATCCAGATTCAGAGAGGAGGATGACGAGAGGAATATGGAATCTGAGTGGAATTATCGAGATAGTGGGAAAAACTATCCGGATTCATATCCGAGGAACGTGACGGTCATTAGGAATTTCGAGGACAAACCACAAAAATTCAGTAACACTGATAGTTTGACACCTATAGAGTATGTAAGGAATCTCAAAGATTATTTCATCGAAGCTCACATTCCCAGAGAGAGAGAGATGAAGATAGTAGAGCGATATCTGATTGGAGGACCCCTTGAATGGTTTAGAGCTTTTAGATATACATTCAGCAACTTTGACGAGTTTGCAGAGGCATTAATCAAACGATTTTGGTCTATAGAAGCGCAGAATTCGTTAAGAGCGGAGGTATATTCAAGAAAATACTCAGGTACTCTTCCAACGAGGTACGCTGATTTCTTTACAAGTCAGTTGTCCCGCTTGAGATTTTTGCAACCACCATTGTCCACGGAGCAACTAATAGATGCGATTTCTCGTATGCTGCCAATTGAGGTCAGGAGACTTATAATTTCGTCCAACATCAGGGATTTATCCAGCATGGATGAATTACTAAGAAGGTTAGACTACACAAGTCCAATGCCTAACGTAGTCCAGAAAGGTCAAAGGCAAGAGTATAAGGAAATCAATACGGTATACATGGACCAAGTCCAACAAACTGACAAGCCAGAGGAGGAGAAAACTGACAATGTAGGTCCTCACAGGAATAATCAGTTTAGAAATTACAGATCACAAGGTTACCGACCATATCAACAGAGAAGAGGTTGGAACTACAACCGAGGAAACTATAATGGAAGAGGCAGATATTATAACAATAATGGGTATAATCGTAAATATAATAGGAATAACCAAAACCAAAATAGAAACCAGAATACTCAAAGTCAGGTTATGACACCTGAGCAATATCAGCAAAGAGAAAAGGAAAGCCAGCAATACTTAAAAGAATTAAGGGATAAAGAAGCTGACAATCAAAGGAAAAGGCAGGATGTTGTAATCGATCCTGGGCCTTCTACGAGCCAACAGAATTTTGAGGTCGGTAACACAAAAAAAAAACGCCGATTTCTCAACGTCAGTGAGAACCTGTAAATACATTGCCACACCACACCTGATTACGATTAATGAGATATACGAAGTTACCGATGAAGATTTACTAGAAGAGAGGGGTATTGTTAAAGAGGAAAGACCATGTGCCTTACCGATTATTGCTGTACGGATAGATGGACAGCAGTACAAAGCCCTGCTGGATACTGGTGCTATTATTTCCATCATTTCAGAGGAATGTTATCAAAGTCTGCTAAGAGGAGAGAACATGACAGTTCTACCTGTTTCTACCGTCAAAGTGAGAGGGATATTCCAAGATAAGGCAGTGAAATGCAAGATTCAAGTGTTATTGAACTTTGAGATCAATGGAAGGAATTATGAACAGATCTTTATTGTGGTGAGCAAGATCAATTTTGATATGGTGCTTGGAATCGATTTTATATCGAAGGTCGGAGCTATTATTGACATGAAGAACAGAAGTATTAGCTTTAATGATGGGTACATAATCACAGAAGAGATAGAAGAACAGGACGTGAAAAACAGTCTGGATATAGACCTTAGGGAAGAAATTTTGAATACAATAATTAATGAAGTGGAAAACTTAGAAGAAATACCCAGTAGAAAAACTGAAGGATTTGAAGAAATTCAGGGGGAATTTGAGGATCTGATAAAGGAATTCCAAGATATTTTCGATGAAAAGCCTGGATTGATTAAGGATTATAAGTACAAGATAAGACTGACAGATGAAACCCCTTACCAGAAGAGAATATACCCCATTCCTGAGAAATACTATCAAGAAGTACGAGGGTTAATCAGAAAAATGGAGGTAGACGGGATTATTAGAAAACAGGCGTCGTCTTATATAAATCCCATCACAGTAGTGAAGAAAAGTAATGGTCAGATACGTCTTTGTCTCGATGCCAGGACCATCAACTTGAAGATTCTTCCAGAAAATGACAGACCACCCAAGATTAGAGATCTGCTTCGGAAATTCAAAGGAAGAGCTTGTTTCAGCGTTCTTGACTTGACGTCTTCATTTTATCAAGTTCAATTAGAAGAGGATAGTATGCAGTACACTGGATTCCTATTTGACCAGACGTCATGGGTCTTTGCCAGAATGCCTTTTGGAATGGTTAACAGTGGACCAGCACTTATTCGAGCACTTGATAGTAAACTCACTGACGAAGTGAAAGAAAATGTAATCTGCTACATTGACGATTTAATCGTATCTTCACCCAACGCCGCAGAACATTTAGTGCACTTGAGAAAGTTGTTCGAGAATTTAAGGGAGGCCAACATAAAGGTGAACTTTGGAAAGTGTCAATTTTTGAAGAAGGAGATAAATTACTTGGGGCATACTATTGATAAAGATGGATATCATCCAAACATGAAAAAAGTAGATGCAATCACGAGATTTCCAAAGCCAACTAAGGTAAAACAAGTCAGAGAATTTGTAGGTGCATGCCAATTTATTAGCAGCCACTGTCCAAGATACTCGGAAATTATGGCTCCTCTGTATGACTTACTCAAGAAGAACAACAGATGGAAATGGAGTACCGCTGCAGACGAGGCTTTTGAGAAAGCAAAAGAGATGCTCAAAAATAATGTGAAACTGGAGTACCCAGACTTTGAGAAGGTGTTCTATATTGAGTCTGATGCATCAAGAATAGGCATTAGTGCAGTCTTATACCAGGCAACAAGCACTACATTGCGTTCACTAGTCGGAAGTTGAAAAAGCACGAGGAAAACTACTTCACGACAGAGCTTGAAGCGTTAGCTTTTGTGACAGCTTTACAAGCCTGGAAGAAAATCCTGCTGGGACATAAGGTCATCATTATTACGGACCATAAAGCACTACAGTTTATGTTGCAAACTGACATGTCGAGTGATAGATTGACACGTTGGGCTTTGTTCACCCAACAGTTTAACGCTACTATCGTCCACCAGCCTGGGAAAGATAACTTACTGGCTGATGCTCTATCACGTAACCCTATTAAAAATGTGCAGATACACCATGTACAATTGGAGCAAGAAGATGAAGAAACCGTTAGGAGGTTAGCCCGAATCGGTGTGTCACAGAAGAGACACGCTCCAATAAGGAAAATGTACAGGTTCCTCAAGGGTTACATGGACAATACGGATGTTGACTATGAGACTACACGGAGAAATTCACGACATTTTGTCTTGAGTGGAGACATTGTATGCAAGTATGCTGACCCTGCGCATACAAAACTTCGAATAGTCGTGCCACCTAAACTTGTTGTCAATTTAGTGTGGGTAGCTCATCATGCAACTGGACATGCCGGTTTAGATAAAACTCTTAATACACTTAAAGAGAGATTTATCTGGACTAACATGCGTTCCAGCATTGCCAAGGTCATTAGATCCTGTGACAAATGTCAAAGAGCAAAGTATGCTTCTGCTTTATTAAAGGGAAAACCGAAGGCGATGATTCCTTCGAAGCCAAACGAACTTATGGCGACGGATATATTTGGCCCCTGTCCGAAGGGATACCAGGGTAACCAGTACTTGTTGGTGACCGTGGATGTTTTCTCAAAATTTGTTACAATGAGTCCCATGCAGAAAGCTAACACGAGGAACGTAGTAAGCAGACTGGAAAATGCTGTATTTCCTAAAGCTGGTATACCGGAATATCTACTGTCGGATCATGGAACGCAGTTTACGTCCGTGGAATTTGCAGCGGATATGGAAAGGCTTGGCATTAAGCACTTATTTTCAAGCGTGCGTTACCCTGAATCGAATTCCTCAGAAAGATATATGGCTGAATTTTCGAAATTCTGTCGAATTTTCTGTCCTAATGATCATTCTGGTTGGGTGAGATTTGTACCCCTTATTGAGGAATGTCTGAACTCTACAGTGCAGGAGAGCACAGGAGAAGTGCCAATGCGACTTCATCTAGGAAGAAACCCAGAAAGGCCGTGGGATAATCTTTTCAACCACATACCGAGAGATCCCGACATAGGAAGACAGCAGAGGATTGACAAGGCAAAGGAACAACTCCAGAAAGCAGCAGAGAAACGATTGAAGAGAGTAGCTGGAAAACGTTTTGGTACACCCTTTCAAGTTGGAAATCTTGTATTATTACGCAGACCTGTCAAGGCTGATATGACCAAGAAAATCTACCCCAAATTTGGATTAGTGTTCCTGGGGCCGTTTAGGATTACGAACGCTTATGGAAACAACTGTTATGAACTCTACGATGATGAGAATAATGTCGTTTACGGCAAGTTCAATGCTGGAAATTTAAAAAGATATCATACTAGAGTAAGCCAGTAATAATTCAATTTCGTGTTCAAGAGAGTTGAGATACTTGTAACATTGAGTTTAAAAACAATTTGCAACTGTTTTTAAAACGTGGTGGGAGGAGAATGCCCCCGTAATTGAATTATGTAGAGACCACGGTGGCTATATTTGAAATTATGATTAGAGTTATGGCTGTCATAGTTATGACGTGGGTAGTCATGACGTAAGCACGGATGACGTAAATGTTATGCCAGCAAGCTACTTGAGCTGAGATTCTCAGTGACGTCAGCATTTTTGTCCAGAATGTTCCAAGATGTACGACGCAGTCGCAGGAAACGAGGAATTCTGCTGAGGAAGAAACTATGCTATTGGAGGAGAGGCATGAACCAATGAACGATAGTTTAAAGGAAGACGGAGATTGCTGAAACTATGGTATTTTTATGACTTTTTGAATGCAGACTTGTGGAAATACATTTGCAGTAATAGCATTGATTTGGAATTTTGGTGAAATTTATTTTCAGTTTTTGAATTTTGAAAATCCGTCTTGTATTAACGAAGTTGGAAGTTCTAGCGATGACGTAGTATCACGCTTTGGAAGGGATGGTAACGCCCCTCGAGAAGGTAATAAAAGGGCTTGCGCAGCAGAGAGGAGTCTCTTCTCTTCTCTTGTCTTTCGTTCGCCGATCATTCTGAGATCTAATGCTCAGATCATCGAAGTATTTGTGAAAGTCAGTTTATTATACATTCAATAGTGAGACATCAAAGTGAACTGCAAGTGAAAAGAATCGTTTTTATAACGCGTGGCGAGGCCACTATAGTAACGAGATACAGGTCAAACTAGGTGAAGTTGAAACGGACCTTAGAAAGCTTATATAAGTTTAACTTCAAACAGTTAGCGGTCTACGATAACATAATTGTATTGTGCAGTACTACATGCAATTATAGAGAAAAGCTGAACAGTTTCGACCGAGTACTTCAAAAGATATTAGCAATTTTATAAGACTGGCAGAAGTGATTATCTCGCCACTAGAGAAACACTTTTGTATAAGCCAGAATTAACGCAAGGCTAACGCTGCGAGTGGAGTAGAAACACTTCAGATTGCTTGTTTACAGAACGATACAGTATAATGGAGCATTTGAATACGGCAGTTTGTTCTTCTGACACTACAACTGAAGTGCAAATGGAAGGCTAAGAAGGATTATTGCAATTGGGACATACTTCAATGGAGTAAGATAGCGACATGGAACTTCGCTAATTGCTATTCCACACAAGCGAACATGCGGTGAATACCATCTACACCCATGTTTCGTAAGTAAAGGCTGAATACCATCGAACAGCCATAGAAACAATTTCATACTCTGAATATGAATAATTTCTTCGGAAATTTCTACAAAACGTCATGATGATTGTCTACTGGAACTTCAGGGAATTTTTCAAGAGAGGTCAGGGTAGTCCCGACTCACAAAGAAGATTATTGCCGGAAGGATGTCTATTCGTTTTCGAGGAGCAGAGTGATTCACGGAGAAGGAAGCAGTTCGATTCTTCGAGGGTGCTGTTTCCTATTTCGAGGATGGAGCTCAGCTTTAACGTGGTGAAATGGATCCATCAGCAGTCTTCTTTGGGGAATTTTCCTCTGGAACGTCAATCGGCAGACAAGGTAGTCGTGAACGTTTATTGTATTTGAGTAACCTAGTAATGTTTGAGCAACCATTTTTCCCATATTTTTAATCCTCTTGTATTTTGCCTTATTTTCTTGTTGAGATTCTTATTCTCAGTACACCTTGATGAGTTTTGCATTTTTCGACGATTTATTAAGACATTGTTATGTCATGGGCATAGTTAACGATTTTGAATCAGTTGAAACTGATATTTAGATTTTTCAGTAATTAATATTTTTGTAGTCACGATTTGACTGTAAGTTAATGATTTTTATGGCAGATTTAAATTCAGACAGCGTGTCACTTTATTAAAGTAATTCTACCCCAGTTTAATTACTTTGAACAATTTTCTGTCATCATCAAGAAGGAAGAACATTTAAATGATTTTAGAGCGTTAAAATCTTACGTTATCGACGATCTTGGAAATACTAGTCGTTATTTGTATTGATTGCAACACAGACATTTATCGTCAGTTATGAATGAACATTGCATCATAGACAATTTTGTGAAAGAGTAATGTTAATAATGAATTATTGAATGCATTAAAGTCAAGTACTTTTGTTAGGAGTTTTTCTCAATTAGAGAATTATATAACGATGTTTGCATTCCCCAGTCTAATTGGATTCTATTCGACTACTTTGCAGTTTAGTCGCACTTTATTTGAAGATAGTATTTTCATACTACAATTTTCTTTTAAGATGTTAGTCTTAAATTTTGATAGACCAGATAGGCGTATATAAGCGTATTCACTATTAAATTTGTTTGTGATTGGCAAGTTTTGACTTCATTTCAGTTCATGAATGAAATCTACGAAGGTTAAATAGAAAAACAGTTTTGAAACAAATTATGATTATAAAATTTTTAAGTGGAACTATGAATGTATAATCGCTAGTGCAGCGCGTGTTGAAAGTCGCTGAGATATAATGCCCTTGAATATGAAGGAAGTTCCCACAGGAATAAATGTTAAAGAATTATTTGTGGAAGTTTTGTAAGTGATGTGAAAGTTGTAAATGCCATATAGATTAATATATGATGATTTTGGGCATATTTTTAATGCAGATTGTGCATTAACTTGTTAGCGAAGGATTTTCCGCTGGAGTAAGATTGTTATAGTTCGTTGAAAATTAATCAAGTGATTTACTGTTATAATTAACACGAGTTTTGAAAGAATTTGAGACAAGATGTTGAATGAAGGTTGCCGTCACAAATCATTATTGAGAACTTTATTAAAACAGATTGTGACATTAAAATGTATAACTAACCTTCATTGGTCGATTATATTAAACAGGATTATAAAATTACCAACCGAATGAACATGTGGCTAATGTATTTATTAAATTAATAATTTAAACAATTTAAATGTTAATAGTGTAAATAATTGTTGTAAATATTTTGAAACTAATGTGAAACGAGAGTGATGTTAAAGGCGTGCTTATAATATTTTTATTGTCTTTGACAAATATTATAAACAATTTCGAATTATTATAAATAATTTATGTGATTTTGTTATAAACATTTAAGAGCTAATGAAACATTTGGATTGAAGTTAACAAGTTTAAGAAATTTATGTAATGATCCATTAGGATGTGATCAAAGTACTTGAAAGATTTGCGTAAATATAATGTGAGTTGTCTTGTAAGACATTTAAAAGTTTTGAGAGTGCAGGCTGGATTCTTACGTAACATAGCGTGTGAGAAGGGAGTGCATTTGACCAGTATGCGTCAGGCTGGAAGGTAGCCCGCAGCTGTGTCAACATATGGTTTTCAGAGAGTGAGGTCGTACACTCCGGCCTTGCGTCTATAAATATCATTCTCTTGTTTATTAAAAGGAAACAAATGCTCTATATATGTCACACCCTGACGTCCTTTTCCAATCCAATAGTGTTATGAATATTACGGTATTTGGAGCTCTTGGGAGCTAAAATGTTTAATATCATGTTGTATAATAATTTTGCAAGTCCTACTGGAGGACGTAGTCAGATTGACTTGGGCTACTGATAGCCACGTATATTTTGTTGTGTCAGGAAAATCAGACCCTTTATTAGAAATAAAGCTTTTGTACAGTTCAAAGTTCTCGTCTTCGTTTCTGGTTCATTTTTAAATGTCATGGCGGAGATTATTGTGTGAACAGACTTTAAGTGATCCTGTTGTCAACTCAAACCCCGAGATAATTAAGAGGTAAGCAACGGTAAGTATACACCCCCGTCTATTTTGGTGTGTTCCACAATGATTTCCTGTGAATTTCTGTGCTCTTATCTCGATAGTATCTGTCAGTGCCATTTTCATTGATGTAACTGTGCCGGTGCGATTGATTATTGGCAATCCGATTGAGGGGGCGGATATCTGACAGCCTACTATGGAGGTAAACGGGGACAGTACTGCCCCCGTAATTGAATTATATAGAGACCACGGTGGCTGTATTGAAATTTTAATGAAAGTTATGGCTGTCATAGTTATGACGTGGGTAGTCATGACGTAAGCACAGATGACGTAAACGTTATGCCAGCAAGCTACTTGAGCTGAGATTCTCTGTGACGTCAGCATTTAGTCGAGAATGTTCCAAGATTTACGACGCAGTCGCAGGAGACGAGGAATTCTGCTGAGGAAGAAACTATGCTATTGGAGGGGAGGCTTGAACCAATGAACGATCGTTTAAAGGAAGACGGAGATTGCTGAAACTATGGTATTTTGATTACTTTTGGAATGCAGAATTGTGGAAATCCATTTGCAGTAGAGGCATTGATTTGGAATTTTGGTGAAATTTATTTTCAGTTTTTGAATTTTGAAAATCCGTCATGTATTAACGAAGTTGGAACTTTTAGCGATGACGCAGTATCACGCTCTGGAAGGGATGGAAACGCCCCTCGTGAAGTTAATAAAAGGGCTTGCGCAGAAGAGAGGAGTCTCATTCTCCGACCTCATTCTCCGATCATTCTCAGATCTCATTCTCAGATCATCGAAGTCTAATTGTGAAAGTTCTTTTCTTATACAGTCATTTTAGTGAGACGTCGAAGTGAAAAGTAGTGAAAAGAGTCGTCTTTATAACGCGTGGTGAAGCCACTGCATTATACGAGATCCAAGTCAAACTAGGTGAAGTTAAAACGGACCTTAGAATGCATCTACAAGTTTAGCTTCGAACAGTTAGCGGTCGCCGATAAGCTAATTCTATTGTGCAGTGCTACATGAAGTAATATAGAAAAGCTGAACAATTTCGTGTAATTAGTTTGAAAGATATTAGCAGTTTTACACGACTGACAAAAGTGATTATCTCGCCACCTGAGAAGCACTATTGTATCGCAAGAATTAACGCCACGGCTGACGCTGCTAGTGAAATAGGGAGACTTCAGATTGCTTTTGTTACACAACGCTACAGTATAATGGAGCAATTTAATACGGCAGTTTGTTCGTCTATTACTACAACCGAAGAGAAAATGGAAGGCTAAAGGACTTAATGCAATTGGGACATATTTCAACGGAGTAAGATAGCAACATGGAACTTCGCTAATTGCTATTCCACACAAGCGAACATGTGGTGAATACCATCTACACCCATGTTTCGTGATTAAAGGCTGAATACTATCGAACAGCCATAGAAACGATTTCATACTCTTTGAATATGAATATTTCTTCGGAAATTTCTACAAAAACTTCATGGCGATTGTCTACTGGAACTTCAGGGAATTTTTCAAGAGAGGTCAGGGTTGTCCCGACTCACAAAGAAGATTATTGCCGGAAGGATGTCTATTCGTCTTCGAGGAGCAGTGCGATTTCCGGAGAAGGAAGCAGTTCGATTCTCCGAGGCTGCTATTTCCTATTTCGAGGATGGAGCTCAGCTTTAACTTGGTGAAATGGATCCATCAGCAGTCTTCTTTGAGGAATTTTCCTCTGGAACGTCAATCGGCAGATAAGGTAGTCGTGAACGTTTATTGTATTTGAGTTTCTTAATGATGTTTGAGCAACTATTTTTCCCATATTTTTGTCCTCATGTATTTTGCCCTATTTTCTTGTTTGAGATTCCTATTCTCAGTACACCTTGATGAGTTATGCCTTTTTCGACGATTTATTAAGACATTGTTATGTCATGGGCATAGTGAAATGATTTTGGATCAGTTGAGACTGATATTTAGATTTTTCAGTAATTAATATTTTTGTAGTCACGATTTGACTGTAAGTTAATGATTTTTAATGGCAGATTTAAATTCAGACAGCGTGTCATTTTATTAAAGTAATTCTACCCCAGTTTATTACTTTGACCAATTTTCTGTCATCATCAAGAAGGAAGAACATTTAAATGATTTTAGAGCGTTAAAATCTCTTACGTTGTCGACGATCTTGGAAATACTAGTCGTTATTTGAATTGATTGCAACACAGACATTTATCGTCAGTTATGAACGATCATTGCATCATAGACACTTTTGTGAAAGATTAACTTTAATAATGCATTATTGAATGCATTAAAGTCAAGAACTTTTGTTAGGAGTTTTCCTCAATTAGAGATTTATATAACGATGTTTGCATTCCCCAGTCTAATTGGATTCTATTCGACTATTTTGCAGTTTTAGTCGCACTTTTTTTGATGATAGTATTTTTATACTACAATTCTTTTAACATGTTAATCTTAAATTTTGATAGACCAGACAGGCGTATATAAGCGTATTCACTATTAAATTTGTTTGTGATTGGCAAATTTTGACTTCAGTTCGATTCATGAATGAAATCCACGAAGGTTAAATAAATACAGTTTTGAAACAATTAATGATTATAAGAATTTTTAAGTGGAACTATGAATGTATAATCGCTAGTGCAGCGCAGATGTTGAAAGTCGCTGATGTATAATGCCCTTGAATATGAAGGAGGTTCCCACAGGAATTAATGATAAAGAATTATTTGTGGAAGTTTTTGTAAGTTCTGTGGAAGTTTTTGATGCCATATAGATTAATATATGATGAATTTTGGGCCTAATTTTTAATGCAGTTTGTGCATTAACTTGTTAGCGAAGTATTTTCCGCTGGAGTGAATTGTCATAGTTCGTTGAAAATTAATCAAGTGAATTAACTGTTATAATTAACACGAGTTTTGAAAGAATTTGAGATAAGATTTTGAATGAAGATTACCGTCACAAATAATTATTACAACCTTTATTAAACCAGATTGTGACATAAATATGTATAACTAACCTTCATTGGTCGATTATATTAAACACGATTATAAAATTACCAACCGGATGAACATGTGGTTAATGTATTTCTTAAATTAATAATTTAAACAATTTAAATGTTAATATTGTAAATAATTGCTGTAAATATTTTTGAAAAGAATGTGGAACGAAAGTGATGTTAAAGGCGTGTTTAAAATTTTTTATTGTCTTGGACAAATATTATAAACAATTTCTAATTGTTATAAATAATTTATGTGATTTTGTTATAAACATTTAAGAGCTAATTAAACATTTGGATGAGAACTTAACAAGTTTAAGGAATTAACATAATAATCCAATAGGATGTGAGTAAAGTATTTGAAAGAGTTGCGTGAATATATATTTGAGTTGTCTTGTGGACGTTTAAGAGCTTGAGAGAGAGAGCTGTATTCTTACGTAACGTAGCATGTGAGAAGGGAGTCCATTTGACAAAGTATGCAACAGGTTGGAGGGTAGCTCGCAGCTGTCCCAACAACTGGTTATCAGTGGGTGAGGTCGTGCACACTCTGGCCTTGCGACTATAAATACAATTGTCATGTTTATTAAAAGGAAACCAAATGCTCTATATATGTCTCGTCCTCACTTCCTTTTCCAATCCAATTGTGTTATGAATATTACGTTATTTGGAGCTCGTGGGAGCTAATATGTTTTATATCATGTTGTATGATAATTTTGCAAGTCCTACAGGAGGACGTAGTCAGATTGACATGGGCTACTGATAGCCACGTTTATTTTGTTGTGTTATTAAAATCATACCCTTTATTTGAAATAAAGCTTTTGTACAGTTCAAAGTTCTCGTCTTCGTTCTGGTTCATTTTTAAATGTCATGGTGGAGGTTATTGTGTGAACAGACTTTAGTGATCCTGTTGTCAACTCAATCCCCGAGATAATTTTAAGAGGTAAGTAACGGTAAGTATGAACCCCCGTCTATTTTGGTGTGTTCCACAATGATTTCCTGTTAACTTCTAGGGGCGTGGTGGCTCAGCGGTCTAGCTGTATGTCTCTCACCAAGGCGGTCCGGGTTCGATTCCCGGTCAATGCATGTGAGATTTTCGAAGTGAAATGCCATGTCCTGTGGTTCGGATTCCACGTAAAAAGGAGGTCCCGTGGCTCATAATCACAAGATTCACGGTCACGTAAAACTGCAATCTTCCTTTTTTGTTAACTTCTGTGCTCATATCTCGATAGTATCTGTCAGTGCCATTTTCATTGATGTAGCTGAGCCGGTGCGATTGATTGTTGGCAATCCGATTGAGGGGGCGGATATCTGACAGCCTACTCTCCGGGTAAACGGGGACAGTACCTACTGTAAGGCCACGGCCGCCTCCTTCCTTCTTCCTAGCCTATCCATCCCAATCTTCCATCCCTTCCTATCCCTCATGAGGCCCCTGTTCGCTTTGCAGGTGAGGCCGCCTGGGCGAAGTGCTGATCACACCTCCCCAGTTGTATCCATCCCGACCAGATGTTCCAAGCTCCAGGACACTGCCCATAGAGGCGGTAGTGATGAGTTCCCTCGCTGAGTCCGTGGAAACCACCAACCTAGAGGGTAAATTGACTAAATAAAAAAAAAATTATAAGAGTGCCAACTCCTGACATTCTAATCAGAAATTACCACTGGATTTTAAATTGTAAAAGAGAATGTTTTTTTTAATGAATTGTCCTAGCAAGGATTGAGGGGTATGCTGTGCCTTAAGGCATCTTAGGGGAAACCAAGCAGCTAGCCTATATTGTAAAATTTCTTGCACACCTCTGTACAGTCTTGCCTTACAGTCTTCTAATTACAAATCTCTCTCTCATGTTCTTCAACGCTAATAACTGCGTCCTATAACTTTTCACCACAAGAAAGTTGCCAACAACTTATACCGAGTAGGCTATGGTTCACAGTGAATGGAATTTAATTATATTCCAAGTGAACTCGAGTCTCAAGGTGTGAGAGAGGAAAATTCAGACATTTTCGTTTCTTTTCCACTAATTTGTACCGTAGCTATTGAACATTTAATTCAAGCAAAATGTTCTGTAAATCTTAAATAGTCTATTTATTACGAAATTCAATTATTCATTTGAATATTTCAAACCTATTATGCAGTAAAATTCAATAGAAAAATAAAATTCCTCTCGGCACGCCGGAAGGCGGAGGTAGATTTCACCGGACAAACTTGGAGATAGGCGAAAATAGGCAGAATATGCAGGTTTTCGTAGAAGGATCAGACCTCATTTATCGCGTGAAAGTATTTTATAATTGGAGATTAATTAACTTTGTTTTTCATAATTTTAAACATATTTTAAACATTTCATTGTCTTATGGGGACGGTAACCTTTTTGTCATTTGGAGTCCATTTTTAGCCTATTTTCAATTTTGAAAAAATAGGCTTATGAGATCACCTTTTGTCCTTGTGTGTGTGCGTGTGTGAGTGTGTGTGTGTGTGTGAGAGGTGTGTGTGTGTGTCCCCTAATAAAATCTAAACGGCTGGAGCGATTTCAGTGAAACTCGGTAAGTTCATAGCACTATTCCCGGCGACCTCGACTGTGCCCATCGAATTTTGTTACGTCTCACCAATCCAACATGGCGGCTGTGCGAAATATTTCACTAGCATTCAGTATCTCTGAAACTATCACGAATATCGCCCTGAAATTGTGTACGGTGATAAAGGGTACTACTAGAAGTTCACCTATGAGACTTTCAAAAATCTGGTTACTACATAACCAACATGGCGGCCAAGCGAAGTGGAGACTTTTAAATAGACTTTTCTCGCGATTTAACTATCCAAACGTAATGGAAATTGGTACAGCAAATATCTATACACATTGCAATGCACTGGAGTCTAATTTAGTTCAATTGTTTACATAACCTCAAAATGGCGGCTGTGCGAAATATTTCACTGACATTCTATATCTCCGAAACTATTACAGATATCACCCTGCAATTTTGTACGGTGATAAAGGGTACTGATACAAGTTTACCTATGTATAATTCATAAACCTGTAAAGTACAAAACGAACATGGCGACCAAGCGAATTTGAAATATTTTAATAGACTTTTCTCGTGAGCTAACTCTCTGAGCGCAGTGAAATGTGGTACAGTAAATGATTTTGCAGATTGTAATGTACTGCCATCTAATTTAATTCAATTGTTTACATAACCTCAAGATGGCGGTTGTGCGAAATTTTAAAATTAAGTTTTTATTTCTTGTGTCGTAATCATGCGATCGAAGTGAAAGTTTGAATAATGAACCTAGGCAATAAGTGTCCTTGAATGGTACATAACTCTATGGCCTATACATATAACAATCCTAAATGGCAAGCTTCCGTAATATTTAGACGGTTCTCAATATCTATGAATCTTTTACAGCAACCAAACTGATTTTTTTATGTTCATAGAGACTATGAACATATGTTCACCTATAGGACTTTCAGTAACCTGGTGAGCACGAATCCAACATGGCGGCGACGCGAAGTATAAATATTTAAATGGACGTTTCTCGCGAATTAACTATCCGAGTGCCGTGAAACGTTGCACGTTAAATGCTTACACAAATGTTGATCCACTGGCATCTAATTTATTTCAATTGTTTGCATAATCACAAGATGGCTGCTGTGCGTAATTTTAAAATCTCGTTTTCACTTCTTGTGTTCTAATCATGCGATTGAAGTTTGAATACCACACGTACACAATAATCTTAATATAATAGTACAAAAATAAAAATCCAACCTGGCGACCATCTGAAATATTTAGACGGTTCTCAATATCTACGAATCTGTTACAGCAATTAAACTGAAATTTTGTATGTTGATAGAGGCAATTAACATGAGCAGGATATATGAAAATAGGCTGTACAGTTCTTCACGGAACTACTTGTTATACTTGTGGTCACACTGTCCTTATGCAAGGTTTCGACACTGATGTGTAACTATGTAACGGTCTGTTACTTCTTCACGCAAAATTATATCTCCCGCAGAGATGTTGGTTGGTTCCTCAGTTTAGGGGCTGCGACAACGCGGTCATATAACCCCGTGTACTTTGGGTGAGTGTAGAATCTGTCTGATAAACGGTGTGAATTGTGATGGCTGTATTAGTCTGTAATTCAGGTAAGGAATGCAGACGCTAAATTTCAAGCAGTAGTTCCTAATGTTGCTACCAGATACTAACGTCAACGCCACCTAGCTGTGAACTTGGCTACTAGATGCCACCTCAATCAGCAACTCGCAACGAACGTTGGAACTTCCCCTCCAAAGGAAAGCTTACTGAGGGATTTTTAGCGCTCTTAGAAAATCCGACGACTTTGGCTGGCTTTGAACCCGCGACCTTGGGCATAGAAGTTCAGCATGCTACCAGTTACGTCACCGAAGCCGCTTCACACTTAGTCAGATGGAAATCTGAATCTGATCTCGCACAAGTGCGTTGTCATGGCTCATCCCTCATCAATTTAGTAGTGTTGCCATGTCAACCACTGATAGCTCTTGGCATTTTCTTATAATTCCGAAATCATTTTTCTCATCCCTTGGCGCAATGGTGGCTCATATCAAAAATTCTTTCAGACAAACGTTTTAGGTAATTATTTGGGGAATATTGTCCATTTTGTACGGTTTTGATATTGTGCCTATTAACAGAGATATGATTAATGTTTCCCGAAAAAAACACTTTTTCCCACCCCTTTGGTCAATGGTTGGTGCTATCAAAAAACGTTTCAAACATAAATTTCTGAGCTTTATCCGACACATAGTATGAACTTTGAACGGATTCGATATTTCACATATTAAGAGAGTTTTAGCAATATTTCTTTTTTTCGAAAAAGAGTCCCCCATTTTCATCCCCTTCGACCGATTTAGCCCAGTAACGAACTCTTCCGAGATTTTATGGGTATACATATTCGGTAAAAAATTCAAAGTGATTGGTGCAAAATTACGGCAGTTATCGTGTCCACAAGAAACTGATATACATATATACATATATTACATAAATTATATATAAACTTTTGAACTGACGGTGGTTTTGGGGTCTGGGGAATGTGAAACGCGAAGATATGTCGAAATTTTCCGGAAATCGAAACATGGTACCCATTGCAATAGTTAGCTTTCTAATGAAATCTACCTAAAATACTACCGTCAACGACACCTAGCTGTGAACTTGGCTACTAGATGCCACCTCAATCAGCAACTCGCAACGAACGTTGGAACTTCCCCTCCGAAGGAAAGCAAACTCAGTTTTTTTAGCGCTCTTAGTAAATCCGACGACTTCAGCCGGGTTTGAACCCGCGACCTTGGGCATAGAAGTTCAGCATGCTACCAGTTCCGATACCGAAGTCGCTTCCCACAGCCATATGAAAACTGAATGTGATCTCGTGCAGTGGCGTAGTCATAGCAACTGCTGATGGCTCATCCCTTATCAATTAAAAGTAAAGTTGTCATGGCAACCTCTCTTGGCACTTGGCATTTTCTTATAATTTAAATCATTTTGTTCACCCCGTGGCGTAATGGTGGGTCATATCAAAAATTCTTTCAGACAAAAGTTTTAGGTAATTATTGGAGGAATATTGTCCATTTTGTGCGGTTTTGATATTGTGCCTATTAACAGAGATATGATTAATGTTTCCCGAAAAACCCACTTTTTCCCACCCCTTTGGTCAATGGTTGGTGCTGTCAAAAAATGTATTTGACATAAATTTTTGGCACTTATCCGACACATATTATGAACTTTGAAGGGATTCGATATTTCATGTATTAAGAGAGTTATAGCGATATTTCACTTTTTCGAAAAAAGCCCCCCATTTTCACCCCCTTTGACCTATTTTGCCCATTAACGAACTCGACCGAGATTTTATAGGGATACATATTATGTAAAAAATTCAAAGTGATTGGTGCAAAATTACGGCAGTTATCGTGTCCACAAGAAACTGATATATATATATATATATATATATATATATATATATAGATAGATAGATACATATATACATAAATTATATATAAACTTTTGAACTGACGGTGGTTTTGGGGTCTGGGGGATGTGAAACGCGAAGATATGTCGAAATTTTCCGGAAGTCGAAACATGGGACCCATTGCAATAGTTAGCTTTCTAATGAAATCTACCTAAAAGCAAGCTTGTAGTTTAACGTGACCGTTAATCTGGAGATCATGAGCCACGGGACCTCCTTATTACGTGGAATCCGAACCACAGGACATGGCATTTCACTTCGAAAATCTCACATGCAATGATCGGGAATCGAACCCGGACCGCCTTGGTGAGAGGCATACAGCTAGACCGCTGAGCCACCACGCCCCACAAAAATTCAATAGAATTTTCTTGCTCATATATTCGCGTCATAACAGAGAAAGTAATTCGCAGGGTAATAAGCAACAAGAAAGTCATTTCTGTGCCCCACATCCCTTGCCCACTGTATATATCCGTTCCTGTCATTAAATGTCTGCATCTGAACGTTTTAGACTGATTTACTTAAGGCATGACCATCTAAATGCTGTTGTTAATTTCTTTAGGGACTTTGGGACATCGTAGTCATGCATCCCCATGTACCTGGGTGTGAGTACAATGTCTGATATCTTGTTTTATTGTGATGGATCTATCAGTGTGTATTTATAATTGGAGTTAGGTTTGGTTAGGACACGGCCGTGGCATTAAATAAGGAACCATTTGCCAAGAGTACAAATGGGAAGTAACGGACAACCACTTCTAGGATGGCTGCTGTGGAAATTGAATTGACCTCTTCTCAGTAATTGGCTTAACGTGTTCCCCGTTCCAACCCTCAGACCAGATATACAAACGCCTGCAAATCCAGTTCAATTTTGCGGCTGATTTTCCGCACGTTGTCCTCTTATAGTACAATGATTGCGTCCAAAATGTTTCAGCAGCTTCGGTGGCGTAGTTTGTAGAATGCTGAGCTTCTATACGCAAGATCGCGGGTTCAAACCCGGCCGAAGTCGTCGGATTTTTAAGAGCGTTAAAAATCCCTCAGTGTGCCTTCCTTCGGAGGGGAAGTAAAGCCACCCATCCCATGTCATAGATTTATGGCATGTTAAAGAACCTTCCACTAATTACACCTGTGTGAAGCTAAATTATAGTTAACCATTTGGCAAACGCTCTTAGGTTCCTACGTTCGTCGCCAGGAGCCGACTGTGGTGGCGTCTGGTAACCAAGTTCTGAACTAGTATTCGTTGACGGTAGCGTTTGGCGGCAAAAGTAGGAACTACTTGAAAAAAATGCAATGTCTGCAGTCCTTACTAGAATTGAAAACAGAAACACACACTAATACAGCCACCACAATTAACACTGGTTATCAGACAGATTCTACACACACCCAAAGTACACGGGGCTACATGACCACGTTGTCGCAGCCCCTAAACTGAGGAACCAACCAACCAACCACAAAGTTTCAAGATAGGTTTCGACCTGTCTTACCTGATACTTCCTTGTAAGCCTGAATCCGTCTTCGCGATTGAAATTATTGGGATGCTTCACGATCTCTATGGCCTCTCGAATTATCCTGTTTTGATATCTAGGAACTTTAACAACAGTTTTGGCCTTATCGACTTCTATCATGTGTAGTGACCTCAGCATGTTGAGCTATTGCAGATCTAGAGTTTGTCGTTTTGTGTCTCAAATGTGCTCTGATTTCCTAATGGAAACGCGTCTTTTTGTTTGCCTTATGTTTGCCTGTCCTCAAGCTCAATGTCTTAATACAGTACAAATGTTTGTAAGACGCTGAAGTTATTTAAAATGTTTAATCAATGTTCTTAGTTACATTTTCTTTTAAGAAACTGACTGTATGATAATGTTTTAAAATTGCCACTGAGAGACGAGCTTCGCTAATGCAGATTGTCACATGCTTTGCTTTGATTGTGAGAGTCTAGTTCTTTTTCATTTTTTGAATTTAGAGCAGAGGTACTTGACGTATTTTATTACTGATGACTCTCTTGAACTATTCCAAGATTCGTTGAGTAAAATCGTTTGATATACAGAATACATTCTGAAGTAAATGAACAAAAAAAAAAAAAAAAAGAGAAAAGCAGTCCAGCTCAGGTATCCTCAGGAATTTTCAATTTGGAATATTTTCAGACGAAATTACTTATGAGAATAGTCTGAAGCCCATACGGGAGAAAACATTGCTGTTGTTGTTAATTCGTTAGGGGCTTTGCGACATCATGGTCATGCAGCTACGTTTAGTTGGGTGTGAGTGGAGTATGTCCAATAACCTGTGTCACTGTGAAGTCTGTACTAGTGTGTGTATTTGTAATTGAGGTAGGATTTGGGTAGGACTCGGCCGTGATCTTAACTTACGAACCATCCTTACACTTGCCTGAAGTAGAAGTGGCAAACCACGGAAACCACTTCCAGGATGGCAGAGGTAGGAATCGAACCCACCTATTCTCAGATTTGCCGCACGAGGCAGAGTGTACCCCGTTTTAGTTCTCAGATCAGAATTAAGTTTGTTGGCTGAGCTGGGAATCGAACCCGGACCTCTGCGGGGACAGCCAGGAATGCTAGCCAGTACGCTACGAGGCGGGAAAGCATTGATAAATAGGATAATAAAAATGAAATAGTCGCCTCCATAGCGTAGCGGTCAGCTGCCGCCCCGGAGGTCCTGGGTTCGATTCTCGGCTCTGCCACGAAATATGTAAAAGTGGTATGAGGTCTGGAACGGGGTCTACTCAGCCTCGGGTGTTCCAAATGAGTAGAGGGGGTTCGATTCCCACCTCAGCCATCCTCGAAGTGGTTTTCCGTGGTTTCCCACTTCGTCTTCGGGCAAATGCCGGGATGGTACCTTCTTCAAGGCCACGGCCGCCTCCTTCCCTCTTCCTTACCTATCCATCCTGACCTTCCATTACCTTCCCTCATGAGGCCCCTGTTCGCTTTACAGGTGAGGCTGCCTGGGCGAGGTGCCAAGCCCACCTCACCAGTTGTATCCCCTCTGATTAGATGTTCCCAGCTCTGGGACACTGCCCGTAGAGACGGTAGTGGTGAGTTCCCTCGCTGAGTCCGTGGGTTCCACCAACCTGGAGGGTAAACGACTAAGAAAAAAAAAGAAGAAAAAATGAAATAAAATAACATGATTTTCAAAATGAAATTGCGACTGATTTAAATTCTTTATTTAAGTCTAATAATTTGCTCATATCTGTAACCCCCAGGGGCTCACGACTAGTGGGTTGGCGACCACGGGGCCCCAGCTGAGTACGGCATTACTTCCACTTACTTGTGCCAGGCTCCTCTCTTTCATCTTTCCTATCGACCTCCCTTGTTCAACTCTTGTTCTTTTCCGACCCCGACGGTATTAGAGTATCCGAGCCCTAGGGGGTCTTTCACTTTCCCGCCCTAATGGGCCCCTGTCTCTTCTTTTCTGATGCCTCATTCTTCGAGGGGTCAGCTTTCTTTTTCTTTTCATATCTCCTGCCTTCTGCTCAAGGCCCTTAAGGAGGCAGGGTGTGTGTAGCCCCACCACTTATGGTGCACCCTGGATAGTACTACAGCCTCAAGGGCTCACGGCTGGTGAGTTCGGGATTTAGCGACCCCGATGGATTCCTGAGCTGGGTCCGGTTTTCCCCCCTTTTTCCATTGACTCTAGAGCGAACCCTCTCCTCTTTCACTTTCCTATCTGCCTTTCATGGCTCTCCTTTCTTCCAAGTCCCTCAATCCTCATTCTTCGAGCGTTGAGGACATTTCATTTCCTCCTGTCCTTTATTTGCCTTATTCTCCTATTGTTTTCCATTTCTTCTTCTAGTATATAAGTTCGTAGTTTGTTTGAGTTATAGCTTACATTATTATCATCTTCACGATCACCCAAACCAATGATTCCCAAACTTTTGTGTGTGTGTACCACTTTAAGAGATGAAATTCTCTCGCGTACCACCTAATGGTTGGGAGATATTTTAACTATAACCCCACCACCACTACGTAGCAGACCAAAATATGGATTGTAAATTATGTTTGTTAAAGTTAGACTGTTAGAGTTTAAGTTCAAATAATAAGATGTGTGTCCAGTTGTTTTATTATTTATTACAATAAGTATTCAATTCAAACATTCAGAAATGACACTGTACAAATAATATTAATAAAAGAACTCGTAATAATTAAACATAAAAGCCAAAGTTCAACTAACAAATTCAATGTGAAGGGTGAGTTTGAAGATTAGAAGCCAACTTAGGAATGTCTGGTTTAAGATTGCTGAGTCTCAAACGAAGAACGTTCTCCACTGTAAGGAGCCTATTCCGGTACTTATTCTTGAGATAAACAAGTGAATAAAATGCAGTCTCACACAAGTACGAAGTAGTGAAGGAAGTAAAAATCAAACTGCTTTGTCAGCTATGTCTGCATAGTCTGCACGCCTCTCAACCCAAAAGTTCACAAGAGCCATTTTTGAAAAAGTTTGCCTTAGTTGTGAATCACAATTCAATTCATAAAACTGCTCCTTGTCTTTGGCCTTAAAGTCCTCCGGCAACATAGCAATGTTTGTATATTTTTAAATTTTATATTTTATTTTTTTATTTTTTTCGTAACGTATCTAATATTATTTATTCATATTTTTGAAACATCACCGCGTACCACTGCAGCAGTACAAGCGTACTGCCAATGGTACGCGTACCACTGTTTGGGAAACGCTGACCCAAACCATTAGGGGCCGATAACCTAGATGTTAGGCCCCTTAAAACGACAATTATCATCATCATCATCATCATCATCATCATCATCAACATATCTGTACTCTTGGCAGAGCCATAAATCGATCCTAGGGCCTTTGGATTCTGAGTCTTCATAAGTTCCCCTAGACCACACGTGCGTGTGCCTCAAGCAGTAATGGTATTTCAACCTCTTTGTTGAAACACGACATGTAGGGTTCTCTTTCTCTCTAGGTCTACGTATATTAAACCACAAACAGACCTACTTCGGGCTTGCTGAGTATCGTTTCTATGAACTTGGTCTGTCACTTCGAATTCTTAGAAAGAGTATTAGGTACTCCATGTTTACTGTCACGCCTGTTACTTCAAGTGGTCATTTAATTCCAACAATGAAGTGTGTTTGTTCCATGAGATCCGGCTGCCCATAGCGCCCCGAGATGAACAATAAATTGTCGGTAAGAGGTGGAGGATGTAAATCAAGATGAGGCAACGAGAAGGGAACTGCAGTGGGTTATGGGGCAATAAAGCAGAAGGCTGTCTGGGCTGTGAAAGGTGGTCTACACGGTGGCTCGGTGACCACTTCCTGGATAAGGTTTAGGAGAATATTCATGTGAATTGTTGTCTATACACTCTTCAGTCGGTCAACACTAGCTTGCCCAAATGACTGGGCGGGGTTACAAAATATATATACAACAAGAAGTTCCGTGACGAACTAAAGAGCCTACTTTTCTTAAAATTTAAGATTCATGCCAATAATTAATGACGAAATTAAGTTGGTAATATCGAAATTTCTAATTAGTTCGAAATACTGTATATCTGGCACAATGTAGCCTGATAGAGAACTACAGTTGGCAGCCCTGGTGACTGAATACATTCTTAGTTCTATCTCTTAAGGTACAGAATACAAAATTTGGTTGAAGTCCAATGGATAGCATGGACGTTAAATGCAGTTAAACATTGGATCTAACAGCGCGCGTAAAATCATGTTGGCCACAATGACATACATGTATTGGTCAGAAATAATCTGAAATTATATGATCTATTGTTGAGTCAATTTTGAATGAAATCCATTAGTTAGTATAGAAGTTACATGCATTTTAAAATTGGACCTATCAGCAGGCTTAGAATCATGTTGGTAGCACTGACGTATATTAGTTACTCCAAATTAATCTAGAATGCCAGGTACTTACTATACGTGTGCAAAGTTTAGAGCTATTGGCTGGCATACTTTCTGATATATTGATATTAGGGTAACAAAAATAGAGACAGCATTTATTAACAGTTGGCAGCCTTGCTTGCTCTTAAGAATACGCATAGTCATATCTGTTATGGTACACATAGCACTTACGAAATTTGGTTGAATTCCAATTGATAGTGTAGAAGTTATATGCATTTACAAATTGGACCTATCAGCGGGCTTATACTCATTTTGTTAACACTGCCATGTATGGCCTCCTGGAAATTAAACTGAAATGTTATTATCTAGTGCCAATTTTGAAATAGCTCCCATTCATACCTTACAAGATATCCAACATGGAGCTCAAATTTCAATTGTGATTTTTCAGCAGTTGGTAGCACTTACATAATTTTCAAATACGGCATTGAGCTATTCAGGTATATATCTTTACTCCTACCAAATTTTGTTTCGATTGCTGCAGCCGTTTAGGAGTTGATAGGGGGGGAGGGGGGCACACAAACAGCCAGACAGACAGACAGACAGAAGGACAGACAGACAAACATTTGCCCGGATCGATCTCATAAGTCTACTTTTTCCTCATTTTTGAAAAGTAGGCTAAAAATCAATGTTACATGATAGTGTGTCTGGCTGTCTGTCTCTCTGTCTGTCCCCTATGCGTTCATATACCATTCATCCGATTGCGATGAAATTTGGGTGAGTTGTTGTGTGCACTCCAGGGAAGGTTTCTAGCTACAAATTATTTATGTAACACAAAAGGGTGTAAGTCTTAAGAGTAACCCTTAAATCCCACAGTAACCCAATTGCACAATCTGTATACTTATCACTCAGCAACAATAACTGGTCTGTCTGTACCAATACAGTTCACTCCACGGTTTTTGGCCGGGGATTCTTAAAACTGAACTGAAGCTTGGAAAACCAATGTAGTACATTATGCAACGAGCCTATAATGGCAATAATTAAGACACGAGTATGTTTATAAAACGAGCGTATGCGAGTTTTATAATTCCCATACGAGTGTCTTAATTACCATTATAGGCAAGTAGCATACGACTGTTTATATTCGACGATAATTATTATAACTATTTTATGTTCGAACATAAATGTTCATAAATATATGTTGAGATTTATGTACTGAACAGAGCGCATGAGACGCAGAGAATGCCTTGTATTTGACCATGGCCTCCTCGATTACCCTACTATGACACTAGACCAGGCAGTGAAATTTAAATTAGAAGGCCGTGGAACTCAGCGTATCTAATTATTTAATTAGTGGGAGAAACTTTTATAATGAAAAATAGTGTTTAATGAGCCTTGTAGTGCAGTTTTCTGACATATAATAGTCAGGGTCGAACATAAACATTATTATTATCCTCCTTTCTTTCTATCAATCTGTCTTTGATTGGTATTGCAACGCATGCCGGGTATACTGTGGCTAGTATAATATAAAAATATATAAATACATTCTTATTAAACTTTTCGTTTATCTCCTGTAACAGTCACTGTCACGAGGCGAACTTTTGATTCTACATCAGAGATATGTTCAGGCACCTGACCCTGGCTGCCTCTCCGGAGGCCCGGCTTCGATTACCGGCTCTGTCAAGAAATTTCAATTCTGATATGAGGGCTGGAGCGCGGTACACTCAGCTTCGTGAGGTAAAACTGACAAGAGGATGATTCGATTCCCACCTCAACCATCCTGGAAGAGGTTTTACGTGGTTTCCCCACTTCTACGGTAAGCAATTGCTGGGATGGTTCCTAACTTAAAGCCACGGTCACCTCCTTACCATCACAATAACACAGGTTATCACCACAATTTCTACACACTCAAACACAAAAATGACCGACTGGCTGCGTGGCTCAGCGGTAACGTTCTCGCCTGCTGTCCCCAAAGTTGCAGGATTGAATCTGGCGCAGTCAGATAGCATTTGCGGGTGCGCAAATGCGAGGCAGCCGTCTCAGTAGATTTACTGGCGCGTTAAAGATCCCCTTCGGGGCAAAAGTTCAGTACCCTGGCAGCAGTAGATAAAAGGGACTTAGCTTAATACCAATAACATTATTATTATTATTAATATTACAAATATGACCGTGATGTCACAGCCACTAAAATAATCGATATCAACAACAAAGAGAATTGGTGATTCACCATGTACTGTACTTGCCTTCGACTTTCAGAAATCTGTTGATCCTTGCACCAATTTAGGCGTAGTTCTGTTGAACATTCATAGATATCATGAGTATGATGTAGGCTATTCTTAATAGGCCTACATCGAAACCGATTGATGATGATGATGATGATGATGATGATGATGATGATGATGATGATGATGATATAGAAAATGAAGATGATCCAGGCACCAAATGTAATAAACAACGAAGGGAAGATATCTAATTGAATCTTTAGCCACATGATTGTCGTAGGATCGCAGGGTTATCGTACTCACATCAGTGGATAGAGTTAGAAAGTGCATACTGTCGCATAGCAGGTCCTGTTGCTTACAATATGTACTGCAGGAATGGCAATGACCCAGCCCTGCGCTGAAGTTGGCTGCACTGAATATTTTACAATACATTAAAATATTGATGAAGCTACCCAAGGACTCGCATGTGCGGAAGACTGGGGTTCAGACTGAATACTTCTACTCGTGACATTATTAATCGCTGCTGAATGTTATTGTTATTAATTCGTAATTGATGTTTGGGACATCATGGTCATCAGCCCCATACACTTGGGAGTGTAGCTGTAGTTATTAGGGTCGGGGATGGGGTAGGTGACCCGGGACTTCAAATAAGGTACTATCCCGAAATTTGCCTGAAGTGAATGTGCATAAACCCAGGGAAAACCAGACTCCAGGTAGCCACTGTCAGCGTCGGGATTCGAACCTACGATCACCAAACTAGCTGCAGCTGCCCGCGTGGCCGTGGTGGGCAATTTAACGAACATGACTAAGTCGGGGGACAGAATAAAATGGAAGGCTCACAATAGCCGTCACTAAAATTGTCCTAACTATAACAAATATTACACTGTATCTCAATATCAATCTACAAGTACTAACATGTATAGTTGTTGTTGCTTATGTTAGGAGGTCTGCGACATCGTGGTCATTTAGCCCCGTGTATTAGGGTGTGTATGATTTGTGTGATAGCATGTGTTATTGTGATGACTGTACTGCTCGAGTCTAATAAATAATGTTATTGGTTTTACGTCCCTTTTAACAACTGCGGCTTTTAGAGACGCCGGGGTGCCGGAATTTTGCCCCGAAGGGGATCTTTAACGTGCCAGTAAATCTACGGACACGGCTCCCTCGCATTTGCGCACCCTCAAATGCCAGCTGACTGCGCCAGGATACGAACCTGCAACCTCGGGCCCAGCAAGCGAGAACGTTACCCCTGAGCCACGCAGCCAGCGCTCGAGTCTAAGCTGCGTGAACCTGAGAGGAATGTGCATCGCGGACTATCAGTAGTGGTGTTGACGAGTGATGAGGTTTCTCGGTCCGTGCATAGTACAGAACCAAATACATTGGTCGGTGACTCACTCACTCACTCACTCACTCACTCATTCCTAACACCACAGTGGTTTGAGCAACGGCCCAATGTTAGCAGTATTGGAATAGAAAGGAATACCATATATCACGGTGGGCTGTTGACAGATCTTTCTCTTCACCCCCGACCCTTCCCTGCTCTTTCTCCTCGCCCCGCAAGTTCATAGAGCTTGGACTCGAGCAGTAGTAGTGGGTGCATTTGTAATTTGGGGATAGGATTTGGAAGGAGGTGGCCGTGGCCTTAAGTTAGGAACCATATCAGCATTTGCGTGGATTAGAAGTGGGGAAACCATGGAAAACTAGTTCGTGATGAAGAATTGAGAAAAGGTGGGTTCGATTCCCACCTCAGACATCATAGACATGATTTTCCGTGGTTTCTCACTTTACTCCCGGCAAAGGCCAGGATGGTTCCTAATATAAGGCCATGGACGCCTCATTCCCAATCCTCACAAATACACACACTAACACAATAACACAGGTTATATGACAAACATTAAAAAATACACAAGTAGGCCTTCATGGAGCTAAATGACCACGATGTACAATCCTTCATAAGAAGCGAAATTCCGATAATTCGAAGTTTCTAGAAACGCAATATTTAAAAGGGGCGTTGGTCCATTATTATTATTATTATTATTATTATTATTATTATTATTATTATTGTTTCGTTTAGGCCATCTAAGGACCACGACATTCAACTGTTAGATTTGGAGTGGGCTTTGATGTTTGCCCAGTAGTTACGTATCCTCTGGGTCCAGAGAGCACCTGTTTTCTTTCTTGGTGGTTTGTCCTTGAACCTCAATTGCTGAAGCATCTTCCTGAGATTATTATTATTATTATTATTATTATTATTATTATTATTATTATTACACCCAAGAACACGGGACTGTTTACCATTATGTTGAAAGGTCTAAATGAAACACCACGCGTTAAATCGTTCACCACAACCGCGATGGAGATCTGCAGCAAATCTGGAGATCGGAGTTTCGAATCCGGCGCTGACAGCGGCTGTCCTGAGTGTGACTTTTTCCCGAGTTTTTCCACGCTTCCTGCAGGCAAATACCAGGATAGTACCTTATTTCAAGTCCCGGGGCACCTACTTTACCCCTGTCCCTAATACAGTTACACACACTACTAACACTTCCAAGATGGCTGAGGTGGGAACAAAACCCGTCTCTTTTCAGGTTTGCCTCATGAGGTTGAGTGTACTCCGTTCCAGACCAGAATTGAATTTCTTGGCAGAACCAGGAATCGAACCCAAATCGAACACAAATTGAACACACAGTCAAGTACACGGTACTGATGTTTTATTTATTTATCGTATGGCTTTTAGGGCCGGGAGTGTCCGAGGACATGTTCGGCTCGCCTGAGTCTATAGCAGCTTCCAGCGGACACCCTTAGGGAGAGCTACAAGTCCCGTTCAATTTCAAGTAGTTCCAACTTTCAATGATACCTAGTGGTGAACGTTGGAACTTTTATAGAGCGTTCCGACGAAATCTAACCTAACAATTTTGCTTCACACTTTAGTATGTAGAAGGATCATTTACATGCCATAAATCTATGACATGGGACCGCCAGCTTTACTTCCCCTCCGAAGGAAGGCATACTGAAGGATTTTTAACGCTCTTATAAAATCCGACGACTTCCGCCGGGTTTGAACCCTCTATCTTGGACACAGCAGTTCAGCATGCTACCAACTACGCCACCGAAGCCGCTTACGGGACTGATGACTGAAGGTGTACAAACCCTCTCATACGAATTACCAACACCATATAAATGAAACATGAATTTCTTTATTATTATTATTATTATTATTATTATTATTATTATTGAGTGACCTCATGGGAGGCCGAATGCCCGTGGGCGACCTACGTGTCCGAATGATGAAGTGATGATGAAGATGACACATACACCCAGTCCCCGGGCACGGGAGTCAACTCCAGGAGATGAAAATCCCCGATGGCCCGTCCGGGTATCGAACCCTGGACTCTTTTGGCTAAAGCCTAGCGCGCTAACCAATTCGCCGTGCGACCGGACAAACATGAAATAATCTGAAATGAATGTTCGTAGAAAAGGCAATATTTTCCCATTAACTGTATTGTTTATGCAACCTTGCCACTGCTGCATGATGCAGCGACACGTCAGGCCGTGTTATTGTGATGTTCCATTAGCAACACTAATACCAGGGTTGTGCATGGTAATTGCTCAGCGCGTGGCCTGCAATGTGATGCCCAGATTAAGTCGTTTAACTCAGTGGATAGCTGCTAAACCCGCGTACGTGAACTTATTTTAATTAGTGCAGGCGCATTGGAGTGCAACAAATAAGTCGTTTAATGGTCCTCGATATTATACTGCATTTTCCGCTCCATTAAGACGCGTGAGTAATAATAATAATAATAACGGACACCATACGCAAAAGAAGACTCTCCTTTTATGGCCATTTAACATGAATGAGCTCCGGAAGATTGTCCAATCGAATCTGTGCCTACTTTGTGGGAAAGAAAACCAAAGGGATCTGGTTTACAGAGGTGGAGAAAGACCTACAAGAACTGGGGATATCACATGAGCACATCTTGGAACGTGACTCTTTGAAGAAGAAACTTGGGGAGATACAGAGTTTTCAGCCAAAACCTATATTGAAAACTGGCAAGAAGTGGACCGAAGAACGAAAAGAAACTCACCGAAGAAGAATGCCCGAATACTGGGCCAATGAGAAAGAACGAGCGAAAAGGCCGTTGAAATAACGTGGTCCATAGAAGACCGAAACGATTGTAAAATAAAAAATAAAGAAATAAAATAAAATCACGCACACCTTCAGAGAATGAACGAGTCAAGATTGGCCAGTGTAATCCAAGGAGCCAGCTCCTGCAAGAAAACAACATCACTGTGGTACCAGCAAGTTAAATAAGATCTGCAAACCTTTATCGTTTCTGAATCCATTATACAAGACAGACAAGCTTTCCGGAAAATGTTAAAGGAAGACCCACAGATTAAACTTAAGAAAGGGCAGACCAAAGAGGTCAGAAGCAGCTAAACAACTACAAAGTCAGAAAATGAAGGAGAAATGGGCTAGGAAGAAAACTCTTAAGAACGTAAAATCAATCCCAACTCATCAAGCTGAAAATCATTTTTGGTTTTAGCCTACGTAGTCCATAGTTGGCTCATTCGAAAGAAAGAAAGAAAGAAAGAAAGAAAGAATAATAATAAGAAGTTGGAGAAATCATACCACCATTGGGATTAGACAGTAGGGTCAACTTAGGAACGGCTACCACACTCCATAGGACGTACAGACTATCGTGCGTTCGCCTCGTTTCGTTCCGGCTACCACTCTTGGCTATCACCAGGGAGGCCTGGGTTCGATTCCTGGTTCTGCCAAGAAATTCAATTCTGGTCTGGAAAGGAGTACGCTCAACCTCGTGAGGCGAAGCTGAAAAGAGGAGGGTTCTATTCCCACCTCAGCCATTCTGAAAGTGGTTTTTCGTGGTTTCCCACTTCTACTCCAGACGAATGTCGGGATGGTTTCTAAATTAAGGACATGGTCACCTTCCTTCAAATTCTCACCAAATCACAACTACATAACAAAAAATAGGAAAAGACTGGTAGGCAGTGGTCCACAGAACGCAAGAACTGCATTCATGAAGAGATATTGGGAGGAAATGTGATTACCTCTTAATTGAGTTTCTCCTATTTTCTTCAATCACTTACGGAAAATATTAGCATGGTGCTTGGGTTACCATATTTAAACCTTGTAAGTTAGGACTAATACAGTAGACACTGCTCAACAAAAGTTGGGAATTTATATAATTTACTACAATGACTTCTTATAGTCAACCCATTGAGGCTTATAGAATAACTTATTAACAAACAAACCATCAATCCATCTGAAAACAATAACAATCGTGGTTAGATAACAATGAAACGGTACAAGAACGAAGTGAACTCGCTTCTAAGTGCCCTTTTGAAAAGAAAAGAAAAAGAATCATTGACAATCTGTATCTCGTGATGACCAGTATGAGTCTTTAGTAGTCCTACCCGCACCACACGGAGGAGATAAGAGGTCCCACTCCTCTATGGCGGCGTCAGCATACAATTGATGAAGGTAGTCCAAACTTTTGTTGAGCAGTGTATATAAACATACCTTCACAGACGGCGTATGGAAATGAAAATCCACAGCCTGCTTCCAGTCGACCGACCGGGTCAGGAATGGAATTAATGAAGCCGCCATCTAGCGGCGAAGATATGAACTGTGCCGGCTGCTGAAGCCTGTCGCACTCCCCTGGGGCGATGATTAAATTAATGACAGATGAAATGAAATGATAGTGGAGAGTGTTGCTGGAATGAATGTTGTGACAGGGAAAACCGGAGTACCCGGAGAAAAGCCTGTCTGCCTCACACGGAGTGACCGGGATTTGAACCATGGACCCAGCGATGAGAGGCTGGCGAGCTGCCGCCTAAGCCACGGAGGCTCTACAGACAGCGTATACACAGTCCTTATAATTATATGCACAGTGGTTTTGTTATATCAGCATACGTGTGTGTAAACCAGTTCACTTTGCATAAATCGAAAAGGATCAAATTCACTGGACTTGTAGGGTATAGTGGCTGTCCTGAAATTTGCTTCCAGTATATAGCATTTGCCAAATAGAGTTGCAATATCGTTTTCCATCGCCATTGGAACGTGATAACCCCAACCAGATACAAAACCGTCAGTATTTTGTTGCCGTCCTAATAGGACCACAGAGCTTAGAATTATCAAGTTTCCCTTCAAATTGTTCTCATTTTATATTACATTGAGCCAACAAGTTGTTTCTCATTTGTATGCACTAGAAATTTATCGACGAGTTCTCAGTGCCAGAGTTCGTTTCCCGAGTGCAGCTCACGTACATCTACCACCCACACTGGTATAGCGACCCACTTGCTGCATTAAGATTTTTTACCCCCATTACCATGTGGCCTCCTTGCATCCTATGGAATGAAAGCTCTCAACTGGGATTTTCGAATGTTATCTGATCTTTCATTCGGATATGAAGGATGGATTAAACATCTTGTGGAACCGCTGAAGGTATATTTTATATTCTGACTTTAAGACATTTTATGAATTTCAGTCGGTCAACATGACTGTACCCTATTGTATTGGATGTTTCCCTAATCTTGAAAAAATTGTACATGAGATTAATAAATAATAATAATATCGTATGGCCTTGGAAGCCGGGTGCAAGCTTTGATATTTGACGCCCATGGGGCAGCTTGCATGTCGAATTTTGTTGTTCATTGGAGCGCTATGAAAGTCAAGGAGGATAGATATCGAAGCTCCTTGACATTATAGCGCTTTCTAGTGGAGAAAGGAGGAACTTTTGTGTTGGCGAAAATCCGGAGATTAATTTTGCCATTCTGAACACGGCCTACTGAATTCAAATGGGTTCTTCAACATGCCAACAACGTATGACATGCGTGTCGTGATATTTATCGCCTTTCAAAAAAAAATCACTTTCCACGGCCAGGAGCGAACCTGAAAGCTTGGGGTTGGTAGTCCAACACGATAACCACTCACCCACCGTGGCAATAAATAAGACTACATGTAAATGTTTTTTTTTCAGGATTAGGGAAGCAGCCAATACAATTGGGTACTTCCCGGTCAATGCATGTGAGATTTTCGAAGTTAAATGCCATGTCCTGTGGTTCGGATTCCACGTAAAAAGGAGGTCTCGTGGCTCATGATCTCGAGATTAACGGTCACGTTAAACTACAAGCTTCCTTGCTTACAATTGGGTACAATCGTATGACCGACTGAAAGAACATCGATTACTAAGGCAACACCGAACGATGGCTTCCAACACCATAATGTTCTGATTTTTCTCCGATGAATGGTAGGGTAACAAGGGGCTCTTATATCTCGTGATATTATTAATCTCTGATATAATGATGCCAACTTTGATTTTCTTAATATAACTATTTAAATTGGTGGCATGTTGGCCAAAACGTTTAACTTCAGCATTTATTTAAGGTTTTATCCATGTCTTTTTCGGGTTTCTCCCAGGAGCACCAAGTCAGGTTCATCAGTGTGATCTTGGTACACCCTGCCCGGGCCATAGCTGGGGTAGTAAACCGTGCACTACCTCGCATTGCCCTTCTTTGCTGTGGGAACTGAGAGTTACCTCACCATTATCTCCTCCCTACAATGTTGTTTTTGTGGATTCTTTAGAGGCTTTGCGACATCGTTGTCATGCAGCCTCTTGTACTTGGGTGTGTGTAGAAGTTGTCTGTGTCACTGTGATATCTGTACTAGAGTGTGTATTTGTAATTGAGGTAGGATTTCACTAAAAGGCGGTCGTGGCCTTAAGTTACGTACCATCCCGGCATTTACCTGGAGTAGAAGTGGGATACCTTGGAAGACCACTTCCAGGATGGCTGAGGTAGGAATCGAACCCGCTTCTTCTCAGTTCTACCTCACGAGACATGAACTTACTTTACCTCTATAACCATAGGCTGCAGCATTTCAAGTTGACTACGGTACTGTAATAGATTTGTAGACATTTAAGAACCGGTGAATTATTTCACCTGGTAGCCATGTTGGACTGTTTTTATATAGGTCATAGAATGATTTACCAGTTGCTTTGTATGGAGCTGAATGCTGGCCTAATACAAAGAAACATGAACAAGCCTTGCACTCAATGTAGATGCGGATGCTGCGATGGTCCTTGGGAATTACACGGCTGGATCATATTAAGAACGAAGACGTCCGCAATACTCTTGGAATTGCCCCTATTCCAGCCAAAATGAGGGAGACTCGATTGCGTTGGTATGAGCATGTAGCCCGAGCAAATACAGAGTCCATTGTAAGCAAGTCACTTGCTCTCGAGCCTGATGGACAAAGACCTCCAGGACGACCAAAAAGGCGTTGGATGGATACCCTACACGACGATATGCGCATCGTAGGTCTTCGCCCTATAGATGCAGCAAACCGCAACAAATGAAGAGCGAGGGGCAGAGTGGCGGACCCCAAAAAATAATTGGGAACAACGCCAGGAAGAAGAAGAAGAAGAAGAAGAGACTAAGATTATATTATGGGGGTTCATTATTCAAACTTTCACTTCACTTATTAAAACACAAGAGATTTAACAACATACATTCAAAATTTCACTCAGCCACCATGTTGAACTTCTCAGAAGAATTTAATTAAATTATATTGGAGTAGCTTATATTAAGCCTTGTATAAAGATTTATCCTGCAATTTTCACTGCTCTTGATGATTAAATCGCGAGAAACATGCATTCAAATATTTGGTCGCCATCTTAGTTTTTTACTTATGAGTTTTTTAAATGTCACAGATACAAACAAATCATAGTATCCTCTATCCTCACACAAAGTTCAGATAGACAGGGGTTTTAGCGGCACTGAATATTGCTTGCAAAACATATAGTGCAGTCGCCATGTTGAATTAAGACACTTGTAGTGAGATCTTACCACCAAGTTTCATTCAAATCTCTCCAGTCGTTTACATTTTATTAGGGACACACACAAACGGCAAAGACGATCTCATAAGCATATATTTCATACTAGCAGTAAAGCCCGGCTTCGCCCGGTGGTTTGATTTGTTTTATGGATGATAATGAATACTACTACAGAACTGGAGCGCTCAATGATAAGGATCGGAAAGCACCAACGCTTATTGCAGCTGATAACCTCAGTATACTGCCCCAACACCATCGCCCTTATACGGAGGCATACTATTGTCATGATGATAACTGTTTTAAGGGGCATAAGAAATCTTTTTGCATTAATTACTCCCCGTGACTGGAATTTATTAGCTGCTCGCAATTCTGCACCAGAACACAGGTAGAGGCGACGTGATGCAGCCCGCATTGCCAGGCAACAGTAGACTTAGGTATTATTGAAGCTGTTCGGGAGCGCATGTTCTTCCGACTTGAAAAATGAAAATCCACAGCCTGCTTCCAGTCTCCGAACGGGTCAGGAATGGAATGAATGAAGCCCCCATCTAGCGGCGAGGATGTGAACTGTGCCGGCTGCCGAGGCCTGACGCACTCCTCTGGGGCAATGATTAAATGAATGACAGATGAAATGAAATGATAGTGGAGAGTGTTGCTGGAATGAAATTTTGACAGGGAAAACCGGAGTACCCGGAGAATAATCTGTCTGCCTCCGTTCTGTCCAGCACAGATCTCACATGGAGTGACCGGGATTTGAACCACGGACCCAGCGGTGAGAGGCCGGCGTGCTGCCGCCTAAGCCACGGAGGCTTGCTGTTCTTCCGACTTACTGAACAACAAAAAAAAAAAAACAATCTTTAAGGTTACCTGAGAGGTGTAGCCTAATGCTACATAACGTAAACTATTCCTCTTGAATCTGGCTATCATATACAAAAATAATTTTTCGAATCCGACTGGTAGTTCCAGAGATTAGCGCGTTCAAACACACAAACAAACTCTTCAGCTTTATTATATTAGTATAGATGATGAAAATAGGATAAGATGCTTTAGTCTCTAGAAAAAATTGTAGTTATTGTTTTATTAAGGGGAAGAACAGCGAGGCCATCTGCCCAATCTCAAGAAAGCTGTCGTGATCTGTAATCATTCTGCGGGTAATCTAATGTAAGGAAAAGCGAGGGGTAAGGTGGATATAAATGAGCGAGTGCAATAATCATCATCATAATGATTAGGGATTAGTCTGGCGCCAGAACACTTGAGGCCTGACAGGAACAAGACTGATAGCAACATTGTCGAGATTGGCTCCTGGGACTAAGATTGAAGACGCTGTCTGTGTAGTGCACGATTTAGCAATGAGCGTGAAACATGAGAGTATTCCCCACACTCCCATATCCCCGATGTTTGCATATGGGGAGGGGAGAGAACCCTCTGTTATTGCACCCCGACTGGGAGTGTTTTGTCAACTCGAGTGCACTCTATACCGAAACAATCAGCCCTCCCTATATTGTTGTTTCTGGCCACACAAGTGGAATGACATTAAATTAAACGAGTGAACATATTTTTATCAAATATAGTTTTATTTATACATAGCCATGCGTGCTAAGTCACGTACTTTTAGAGAGGAATAGGGAGCAAAACACTGAATGGTGTGATCATGAGAAACCGTGAATTTAAACCCGGCCGAAGTCAACGGATTTTTAAGAGCGTTAAAAATCCCTCAGTGTTCCTTCCTTCGGAGGGGAAGTAAAGCTGGCGGTCCCATGCCATAGATTTATGGCATGTTAAAGAACCTTCCACTAATTACACCTATGTGAAGCTAAATTAGGTTAAAAATGTAAACAACGCTCAGGTTCCTTCGATCGTCGCCAGGAGCCGACTGCGGTGCCGTCTAGTAGCCAAGTTCTGAACAAGTAGTCGTTGACGGTGGCGTTTGGCGGCAGAAGTAGGAACTACTAGAAAAATTCAATGTATGCAGTCCTTACACGAATTAAGAAACAGATAACACACACTAATACAGTCATCACAAAACACCGGCTATAAGACAGATTCTACAGACACGCAAAGTACACGGGGCTACATGACCGCGTTGTCACAGCCCCTAAACTGAGGAACCAACCAACCATCGATGATTATATCCTGACAACTTTCACTGCTATGTAACGCTTCCTAGGTAAAACATCTATATTATATCGTGTCATATATCCTCGTGGTCGGCATCACGAGAGAAATTGGGGTATGCAAACAAAACAGTTCTTCGCCTTCGTCGGTTCTTTGTAGTTTGCCAAGAAGGGATGATTCCCAGGTTCAGAAATGATAAGTTATCATGCTACGTGCCATCGAAATAGACTTCTCCGACGAATCGAAATATGCACGTGAAATGGACCAATGCGTCCGCTGGCATAAGTTTTCGACGATGGAAATGGTGAACTGTTGCAATGTATGAACAGAGCATTGAGGTTCGTGCGTTAACAGTAGTGGTTTGCGATGAAGAAGTGTTCAAACATGAACACGGTGAATACCATTCGAAATCGAATGAAGGAAGAGGAAATGACGTTTCAGAGAATGCAGCGAGCGTAACAATGCCCATCCAATTTCTGACTCCATTTCCAGCCAGTATATTTTGCATTAATTACATAAAATTTCACAATCAAATTTTACAAAAATATCTCAAATATTGGCCATATTGACGATCAAATTTCACTGAAATATTATCGTATATTTTGGCAAACTTGACGAATAAAATTCACTAAAATAGTACCCCAAATACAGGCAGTATTGACGATCAGATTTAATTATATTTTTATCCATCATTTTCACAATCCTGACGAACAAATTTCACTGAAGTATTGTTCCAAATAGTTTTTCAATCTTGCTGAACACATTTCACCAACTTATTATCCTGCATTTTGGAACTCTTGACAAACAAACTTCATGAAAATACTATTCCAAATATCGCCAATCTTTACGAACAAATTTTACTGAAATACTGTATTATTCCAAACATTGGAAATCTTGACGATAAAATTTCACTAAAATATTATCCTACAATTTGGCAATATTGGCGATCAAAGTTCAATAAAACACTGTCCTGCATATTGGAAATCTTGACGACCAAATCTCAATAACTATATCATACATTTTGGCAATATTAACGATCAAATTACAATTAAATGAATTCTAAATTTTGGAATTAGTCTACTGGCCAAGATATTGAATTATTATGTCACGTTTTGCAACATCAGCGAAGATATTTCACTAACATTTTAAGTCAAGTCATGCAACCTCGTGTACTTGGGTGTGCGTAGAAGTTGTTTGATAACCTGTGTCACTGTGATGTCTGTAGTAGTGTGTGTATTTGTAATTGAGGTAGGATTTGGGTAAAATCGGCCGTGGCTTTAAGTTAGGTACCATCCTGGCATTGGCCTGGAGTAGAAGTGAGAAACCTTGAAAGACCACTTGCAGGATGGCTGAGGTGGGAATCAAACCCGCCTCTCCTCAGTTCTACCCCACGAGAATATTGGCAATATTGACGATCAAATTTCACCAAGATATTATCCTACATTTTGGCAAACTTGACGAACAAAATTTAGAATTCATTTCATTGTAATTTGTTCGTCAATATTGACAAAATGTATGTTATAGTTATTGAGATTCGGTCGTCAAGATTTCCAAAATGCAGGATAGTGTTTTATTGGACTTTGATCGCCAATACTTAAGCCAAGATACTGCACCAACCTTGATGATCAACTGCTCTGAAATATTATCCCTGATCTTCACATTCTTGATACATTAAAGTTAGGTGTTATCTAAAATATTAACAGCCTTATCGAAGATGTTGGATAAACTGAGTTTGAAGAATCAATTGTTAATGTTCAGGCACATTTTTTAAATCTAATGTGAGTTCGAATCTAGGCGTTAAAACTTGTTACTTGCCGCCATCATCACCATCACACATTTCATACTTCTTTATAACAAGAGAAACCGGTTTCTAGTCTGATACTAAGTTTGAAAATGAACAAGCACGTAGTACAGGTTATCGTTCCGATCAGATTCCTTAGTATGACCATTCCCTCACATGTAGCCCAGTTACTGACACACTCATATGTTGCTCTGTTCACTGCTGGGGGCCGCAACTACTTCCTACTGCTATATTTCAGGGAGATGTCATAATTCATATACGTCACTACGTACCTGCACTCTATCCAAACGTAGCATGGGGCTACTATCCGTGAGGGTACACACCTGTGAATTAAAGTGCCTCCCTGGGATTGAGTTGCAGAATGTTTCAGTCAAGAGTTTCATTGATTATTATGGTGTTTGAAGCTATTTTTAGTGTTGCCTTAGTAAACAAACGTTTGGTGCTTTTCAGTCGGTAAACATGATTGCACCCAAATGAGATGGGTTATTCCCTAATACTGAAAAATTACATAAGATTAATAAATAATAAAATGAGATTAATCTCATGTAATTTTTTTTTTCAGGATTAGAGAATAACCCATCTCATTTGGGTACAATCATGTTGACCGACTGAAAAGCACCAAACTTTTATTTAGTTTCATTGATAGTAGGGCTGATACTTTTAATCTATTAAATTCAGTTATCGAAATAATTGATTAATCGATGAAGGAAAGTCTATTAATTGCTACAAATAACAAATAATTTATTGAGCTTTTAATCGATTGGCCATTTAATCGTATATTGTCTAATTGTTTTGTCGATAAATTGAATTAATTCGCTCCTTTCACTAAGCTCTCGCAGAAGCAAAACAGGTATGTAATGAATTAAAATATATAGTATTATTTATTTTATATAATGTAGGCTATCTTCTTTGTGAAAACTAGGCTAAAACAAAGTAAAACAAAAATGTTCCTGCCCCAAATTTTAAATATTGAACAATAATTCAAAATCTTGGCTGAAAACTCTTCATTTTCTTTTTTCGAAACCCTTCCCAGTTTGATTTAAGTTTCTCCTTCCACAGTCACTGACTCTTAATTGGTTATTGTTAACATAAACAACGAAGGACACTTTGTAGACTATATCTAGGCAAAAAGTAACTTGAAACATCATTCCGAAAATTAGCGTAACTCAACTTAAGCGATGACCACTCATTTAAACTTCCTTTCTTATCTCGTGATTACTAATCAATTAATATATTCTTAGCTAAGCCGATTAATCTATTGTTAATCATTTAATAGATTAAAGATCAGTCGATTAATCGATCAATCGTTTTAGATTAATTTAAAATTATTTGATTAATCGATTGTAATCGATTAATTTAAAATTATTCGATTAATCGATTTTAATCGATTGACCGAACATTGCTCATTACCAGCACTAGGCTTAATTATTGATAATACAAGCAGATTCTAGCGTTTGTATAAAATACGAGCAGCTGCTTCATAATACTTCCCCCACTCCTGTAATTTGCTTGATATGAACAGAATAGTGGATAGTAATGTGGAAAAACAAAACGAATTGGTAATTTGTAAATAATATTTAATAATTAACGATGAAGAACTAAATAGCGTATTTTATTACATTCTGCTGGTCTTTTTCATTTAGAATGGAATGAATGAATTTTCATGGATTTAAGAGATATTACTTCAAGATTTACGTTGTGATAAAGTATTAAGGCAACAATTTTAAACTCAAAACTCAATATCCAAACGTTGTAGTCATTTTTTGACAAGCAAATTAATAATAATATTTTAAGATTGCAAAACGATCATAATATGGTACAAGTGGTTACATTGTCTTAAATCAAAGCCTTCATCGTTACTCATGATAACTCGCATCAACACACATCCAGCACTGGACAATGTGTCCAAAGGAACAGCTTTTAAAAATGAGGCTTATCAGAAGATGCAGCAGAGGAACCACGCCTGTAAAGCTGTAGAAGAATATATATCAGTCAGAAGAGAAGAAAAAGTAGTGCATAAGAAGAAAACGAGACGGTTTGAGAGGAAAGAATTGGAAGAAATCGAACAATTTAGAGGGATGAATGACGTGAGATCTTCCTATCGAAAATTAAGACGTATCTAAAATACATAAATATAACACTTCGGTACCGGAATATTCAGTTCATGGTTCATCAATTTACAGAGATACCGGTTCAACAGAATAGCAGTAAGAGATGTTCCTTTTCAGAAATGAGCATGTGATTAATCTAAATTTTACGATAGTTAAATTAAGAATTTGCGCCAGATGAGCTCAATCTTCCATTCCTCAAGAGCCCCACCACTATAATGAAACATACGTGCTAGATGTACTGTGTAACTGGCATTGGTGGCTATGACTCCTCCCGTAGAGATTGCATCTTTCTGTAATGAGTCGCAGGAGTTAATTTTAAGAGAAGTCAAATGCACGGCTTCTATAATTTATAAAAAGTAGCTTCACAATTCTCTACCATTAGATAATTATTATTACTATGATTCATTGCACGAAGATTTTATCTCTTCACTTCAATTAGATACGAGGAACAAAAATTATTTTTTTTTGAAATTTCGAACCGACCCCATATTGAATTTTTGAAAACAATTGAACAACATTACCTACCAATATACTAACAAGAAGACTGCGCCAAGTCATCATTACTGATTTCGTCGAAATTTGTAGTACATGCAAGGCATGAACAGAAATGAAAATGACCGCTCCAGATGTCCAAGCGTTCAGAAACAATAGCATTTTTGGCGCAGATTGGGTGAGGCACAAGCCAGGTATGTTAGCGTAGTTTCCAGGTAGTAGTTGGCGCGATGGAAAGAGTACAGAGTGGTAATCCGAGGGTCGTGGGGTCGAGTCATAATGCAGAAACATTTTTGTCCTGGTATTATTAGCCTACTTTCGATTTTTGCAAAAATGAAAGTAGACTTATGAGATCAACACAGGGCGAAAAAAGTGTGTCTGTCTGTGTGTGTGTATGTGTGTGTGTGTGTGTGTGAGTCTGTGTGTGTGTGTATGTGTGTGTGTGAGTCTGTGTGTGTGTGTGTGTCTGTGTGTGTGTGAGTGTGTGTACTCTGAATGTCTGTCCCCCCCCCCCTATCAATTCGAACACGGTGAATGCGAATTGAACGAAATTTGGTACAAAGGTAGCACTAGCAAAGGACACCTCAGTGTCATGTTTTATATCGCCGCCATCTTGACCGAAACGTAATGGCGGCCACACAAATGTTCAAAGCTTAAATCAAATTACGACTAACCTAATCATCCGATCTCTACCAAATTTTGCAACAACATACCTTCATGTCGGGAGCATCCTTTGACCAAACTAATAGGTCATCAGCGTAATAGTTTGCGGATGGCGGCCATCTTTGTGTCAAAGTCGATTCCCCCTATTAATTCGAAAACGGTGCAATCGAATGGAACGAAATTTGGTACAGAGGTAGTACTAACAAAAGGCACCTCAGTGTCATGTTTTATATCGCCGCCATCTTGACGGAAACGTAATGGCGGCCACACAAATGTTCAAAGGTTAAATCAAATTACGATTAACCTAATCATCCGATCTCTACCAAATTTTGCAACAACATATCTTTATAGAGGAAGCATCTTTTGACCAAATGACTAGGTCATTAGCCTAATAGTTTGCGGGTGGCGGCCATCTTTGTGTGAAAATCAATTCCCCCTATTAATTCAAACACGGTGAAACCGAATGGAACGAAATTTGGTACAGAGGTAGCACTAGCAAATTGCATCTCGGTGTCATGTTTTATATCGCCGCCATATTGACAGAAACGTAATGGCGGCCACACAAATGTTCAAAGCTTAAGTTAAATTACGACTAATATAACCATCCGATCTCTACCAAACTTTGCAACAACATTCCCTTATGGAGGGAGCATCCTTTGACCAATCTAATAGGTTATTAGCCTAATAGTTTGCGGATGGCGGCCATCTTTATGTCAAAATTGATTCCCCCTATTAATTCGAACACGGTGGAACCGAATGAACGAAATTTGGTACAGAGGTAGCAATAGCAAAGGGCACCTCAGTGTCATGTTTTATATCGCCGCCATCTTGACGGAAACGTAATGGCGGACACACAAATGTTCAAAGCTTAAATCAAATTACGATTAGCCTAATCATCCGATCTCTAGCAAATTTAGCAACAACATATCTTTATGCGGGAAACATATTCAAACCAAACTGCAAGAACATCAGCCCAATAGTTTGCAGATGGTGGCCAAGTATGTGTGCAAATTCATTCCCCCTATCAATTCAAACACGGTGAAACCGAATTGAACGAAATTTGGTACAGAGGTAGCACTAGCAATGGGCACCTCAAATTCATGTTTAATATCCCTATAGCACGTTGTATTTCAACAAGCTACTACAACCCACATTCAATCATACTCCTTGAAAAGGACAAAGAGTTATAACAATACCCATGCATTTAGGAGAAAGTAGGCTATATGTTCTTTACTGAACATCTTGTTTTTAATTTGTACACTACTTAAACTGCAAACAAACCGAAATAATGCTGAATATTTTGTATTTATTAATATTTGCATAAATGTCTTGAAACGAAAAGACAAAGGAAAATTTGGGATGACAAATACATTTCCAGGAAGGGATTGCAATTAAGGTGTACACGAGAGCGTCGTATAACATTAGATACCGGTACATTTATGATTTAACAGTTGTTGATCTACACTTGCTGGGGTGATATTCATCGTAAAACAGGGGAAGCAGTCTCGGCATCTTACACTCATTATAAACGCCGCACTTTTAAAGTTGCTATACAAAAACAAACATACGTGGCTCATTCCTCACCCGATCCGCGCCAAAAATACCATTTTATTTTTGATGTGTAACATCTTTCCGCTCGGCTGCTGGATAGTTTTGTGGGAGTGATTTTGAAAATTGGGGACGGAAGTGGATCGGAAAGATCGAGCTGGCAGTGGTGGCGAACGGAAGTATAATATGCACTGCCCGCTCGATCGATCGAACGGAAGTGTACTAGCTGGCAGTGGTGGGAAACGGAAGTATGCACTGCCCGCTCGATCAATCGAACGAAAGTGTACTAGCTGAAAGTGGTGGAAAACGAAAGTATGCACTGCCCGCTCGATCGATCGAACGGAAGTGTACTAGCTGGCAGTGGTGGAACGAACGGAAGTATAAGATGCACTGCCAACTCGATCGATCGATCCAGCGGGCAGTGGTAAGACCCAGCTGGCAGTGGTACAAGAAACACTGAGCGCGCGGTGTCAGAAATTGATACCATGAAGTACTCTCGGCCATGTGGAATGTACCGGTATATGACATACTGAACGGAAAACGCTCATGCGAACTCTGGTGTCAAGTGATTGAAACACATGACATGGTACATGTTCAAAGTCTTCGTATCAGTATTTAAATGGTAACATGCCTTAATATCAAACATTTTAAGTAGTCGGCATTGCCGGTATTATGTTTCTGCACAACGGCCATTCAAATATTAACCCACATAACGGTATTGCAGTCATCAATATAATATAATCGTTGTGGTGATACGAGAATTGAACAAGCCTTCATGAACTATCCTACTGAATGCATTCTCTTTACTCACAAGAGGCCCTATTTATAAGGCATTTTAAACTCAATTTCACGCAGGATCAATATCGAAACAAGCAAAATATAAATGAAACTTAATTCCGTAATGCAGTATTATTGGAACGTGGAAATAAGTCACCATCTTGTGCAAAAAAATTTGCGTAGTAGAAATAGCCGTGGGGTTAGTGCTTATGATTGTGAATCTAGAGATCTTGGGTTCGAATTCCGGACGGGGTAGATATTTTTGCTACCAGATTATCATTTTAAACGATATTTATCATTTCAATATGACTCATTTTAACAGAATCCATATGAAATTACGTTTTGGTCTGTGAATGAAGAGGACCTGTTTATAAGGAATTTAAGGTTATGAGCGGTGTCGCGTCTATTAATCTAGTTGATCATATCGTATTGTTTATTTAGGCTAGTGCTGGTAGAAGCTACAAATCATCTAATAAAATGAGTTCCGTATTATAAACTACAATATCTGTAAAACACTCCCTTTTACAATAGATTAATATTTGTGCCAATAATAGTATAAAATATCGGTGTATCAACAATTTCACGTGAGGTTTCTTCTATGTCAGATGTTACACATCTTATGCGACTGCTGTAAGGCTCGTTTTTTTTTCTAAACGCTTCATCATCTGGAGCTCCCACATCTGTCACTTTCTGGTCAAGTCTTGCACATACCATAAATTTGGTCGAAATCGGGGATGACGAGTAGGCGTGGTCCTTTTTTGTAAGATTTAAATAAAGATTCGCTGTGCCAAGTGTCAAATATTTGCGTTCATTAATAGTACATTATGCAACAAGCCTATAATGGCAATAATTAAGACACGAGTATGTAGACTATATAAAACGAGCGAAGGGAGTTTTATAATTTCCATACGAGTGTCTTAATTACCATTATAGGCGAGTTGCATACGACTGTTCATGTTCGACGATAGTTATAACATTATTACATGTTCTAACATAAATATTCATAAATATCTGTCGATATTCTGTCGGTTGACTTCTTCTTCTTGGGAATTGTGTGGGCTCAGTATTTGATCTTTACCCAATAACGGATCCCAAAGCTTTGAAACATTGTTTATCCTGAAGTTGCACCAACAGATAGCGCACAGGTACTATGTATGATCGTTTTGTTATTTTGGTCAAATAAAAAAAAAATAGGCTGTTACAAACGCTTTAAAATTAAAATGTATCGTATTATTAACTAGTTATTCTTCAAATTAGATGAGTATAGAATGTCAACGGAAGGCAAATCAATTTAGTCCCAAATAGAACAGTAACGGTATCTGACGGAAAAGTTTCGCATCAGAAATCCATTTACTGAACAGGGAGCTGGATTATTATTTCTGTGTAACTAATGTCATGCGCCTGCTTCCTCTATGACGTTATGGTGTGTTTATGTCAACAACTGCATCCACTAAAATTGTCGGCGAAATCTTACGAATATGTAGAAATTGGAGTTGCGGATATTAAGGTACAGTGCCATTTCTTTTACAATATTGCCCAGTTTGTTTATGCATTGTAACTACAATGGTTGATCCCATATTGGCTACATTGTCAACTTTCAAATCATGTAATTCATGTCCGATATGTTTTCAGTGCATGTCCGACGCTATCCTTACCTAATTGGTCAATGAATGATAATATTGAGCTCTGGTTGGTTGGAAAAACAGTGTTATAAAGAAAAGTAGTACTTTAATGACACCCATTAAAATACAGGTTTCTGACATATAATATTTACATATCGACATCATCTTCGATCATAAAGGGTCTGTAAAGATCATCATTACCCCTCCCCCCACTCCCCCCCCTTCGTTTTCTCAAAAGTAACGGTTACTGATAACTGCGTTACAAGGGTGCGTTACTCCCCAATCCTGGAGTTTATTCTCTGCAGCTTGTGCAAGGAATGTCAAGAGTGCTTGTTCCGGGAGTACTTGAACACAACGGCCACTTTGTATCACAAGTCGCAAGAATTCATCTCAGTTTCCTGGATAGCATGCTTCTATCGTAGTCCACATCTCACCGTGACTGGAAGCTTACAACCACGTTCTGTGTAAAACTGCGCAAAGGATTTCTCTTTTAAGTGTCAGCTGACACATGCTGTACATGAGCTTGTGAATATTTCAAGGAGATGGTGAAAGTGCTCTAGACTGTCCATCTTATACGCTACTGTTTGACAACTTATACTCCATTTAACCACTTGTTACCTGAGAACACCGGTTACTCTGTTGAGATATGACAAGTGTGTGAAAGTTAAGAGCTGTTTCATTACTTCTACAAAGATATCGGAGGGATTTTAAACTCGTAGCCCTATCTGATGTTTTTGCGTTCCACGACGTGCTCATTCAATCGTAAGAATTTTCATATTACTCACCTAGTTTCAAAACCAGATAACTAACACAAATTTTGAAATTGAGCTATTAGCACCATTCGATATGTTTTTGCGTCCTCCAGCGATTGGTTAAAGAATCAAAACCTGCTATAACGCCCTCAAAATGCGCTTCATAAAAAGCGTTCGTTTGCAAAACCTGCTATGCTTCAAGCTTGTTCGGATGCAAATCCAGCCAAGTGGCCAACGTTTGCAAAACCAGGTAAGCTGGGTACAGCATATCGATTGCCCGCTTCGCACCGTACGGATGCAAAACCTGCCATCTGTTGCTGTGTTCCGTTCATTGTGTCGTTTACCGATTTATACAAGGGCGTTAGCTGACGGAGAGTGTGTGGATTAAAAATAATATAAAATTAAAGAATGTGATTGTGTTAATGATGTCAAAACATGCTGTTCATGTATTGACAGAAACTTAATAATGTGTTAGTATTACACTCACCGGTGTACCGCAGGCTCTTATCTTATTTTCTATAAAGAGAAGTTATCAATTCAAAGTAAACAATTTATGAATACTTTAGGATGTCATTTTACCTAGGGTCTACTATAAAATAATCGACATTCGAAAATCAAATAATGCCTACAGACAAAACTTAACATCCTCCCACCTTGAGTTGCAGGACAACTCAACACAGTCCTACGTCCTCCAAGTATCCAAAAGTTCTCTCTAAGAGCACTCAATAATCCTTGCGCACTCACATGACACATCTCTTCGTGTTTCTCTAGGATCATCTTTACAACTTCATGATTTGCAGGCAAAATAATAGGATATCTGAAGTTAATTCTGTCTTTTCTTTGCGTAATCTTGGTTTTCATCCGTACAATTCCATCTTCATCTGTGTAGGGTCTTAAAGATGAAATGCGAGAACTATCAACATAAACATTAGGTTCTCGCTGAATATATTTCAGCACTATCTTTTCAGCATCATTAAATTCCGATACTGAAAGATCTCCCTGCCTTTTGTGATTGTCTTTCTTACAATTGTTCACGAAACGGCATATCCACGCTATCATGCGTATCACCTTCGAATATCGTGAAAAACACTCATACCACCACCTCACATTGATTGGTTTATCCTTGTTGGTACAGGTTACAGAAGAAATCACACGTTTTTTCTTTTCATTTCTTACCTCTTCTTCATCAGAGATGGGTCTAGCACTAGGCCACATAGTAGATGGTTGCTTAAGCCAAACAGTGCCCTCCCACCATCTGGACTCGAGCAACTGTTGTCCTGAACAACCTCTGGATGGGAGATCGGCTGGATTTATACTACCAGGTTGATGTCGCCATTGCCCTTGTCCAGTCAATCTCCTAATTTCCGTCACTCGATTGTAGACAAATACTCCCCACTCTTCTTTTCTATGAATCCAAGATAGGACAGTGGAGGAGTCACTCCAATAATAAATAGTCATGTCTGGGATTGAAATATCCTTAACCACAAAAGCACATAACCTAGCCCCTATTGTAGCAGCTAGCAGCTCAAGTCGGGGAATAGTTATTTTCTTTACAGGTGCCACCCGAGATTTGGCTTGCATTAACTGTATGGATACTCCAAGACTCGTTTGAACTCGAATAAATACTGCTGCTGCAAAAGCAGCCTGACTAGCATCACAATACATGTGCATGCTACATTCACCAATATGTACAATCCCACCTGTTATCCATCTAGGAACTTGAACACAAGCTACATACTTTAAATCATTGAGCCAGTATTTAAACTTCTGTTTGATGTGTTCATCAACCTCAGCATCCCACGCTACTTTGGATTCCCAAGTTTGTTGCAATAAGATCTTGGGACATAGAGATACTGGACAGGAAAATCCTATAGGATCATATATACGCTGAGCAACAGAAAGAATCACTATTTTGGTTATCACTTCTATGTGAATAGCCTTAAAACATTTAGGATCTATCTGCAGTGTATCTGCACAACGATTCCAGGTCAGTCCTAAAACATGTGATGTTTCAACAGGGCTAGCTGCTAATATCTCCGTAGGTATCGTATACTCACATCCCCTCAAATCAAATTTCCGAACAGTCAGTCTTAGAGCTTCCACTCCCACCTGGTGGTAAGCCTCGTAACAACCATCAGACTTTAATGTAAGCACTGTTGACTTCAGCCTTTTCTTTGCAATGTTGTAATTGCTTGGTAATGGGGAGTGTCCTTCTACCCATGGCATATGTACTTCGTAACGACCTTTTGAATTGACACACACTGTATCCAGGAAGAGTTTCTTTGTTGCAGCAGCCAACTCTTCTTTGCATTTCTTCTCCACAGGATCTGTAATTCCAAGTACATCTTCCTTTTAATGTCACTTTTAATAATTATGATGACTGTAAATGGTCTCTAACTATAGATTCATTTTGAGCGAGCAGGTTCAACAATTGCAAATAATTCCCCTTGTTAATAGAACTTTCATCTTCTCTATGCCCACGGAAGGCTAGTTCTTGTGTACATAGAAATACTACTGATTGAATGAGTCGTCGCACATATTGCCTGTTCGAAGACACGATCTCATTATGTTTTACTGCTTGTAGTCGAGCAACTTCAGACATGCTCAATGCGAGTTTTACCTAGCAGATGAAATGCTTCACAATGTAACAAGTGGTGTTATGAATACTGGTGTTTTACAGCCTTTTTAATTAAATTACTCAGGTCAGAAATTCCTTCCGTGCACCATTCAGTATCTATCGCTCCAAACATAAGGCAAACGTAACAAAACATTTTGTTTTTTTCAACACACCCAGTTAGCCAGGAAAACCTGTCATACCAAGAAAGCTGAAAACTCCGTGTGCGATTTTTACCGACTTCTTTAATTGATAAATTTGGCTTTGGTCTTTTTGTTTTTAATTCACATCGCTGTTCATATGATAAAGTGCTCAAAGGAGTTGCCTTTAAAAAATTAATAACATTAGAGTCAGGTGAACTTTCTTCAGTCATATTGGCAGCATTAAACACACACACCCACAATTAAAAGAAACTACACTTCTACAGTTCGAACTATAGCACTAGCTCAGCGATTGGGCTATTGAGTTAACAGAACAGTGATCATACAATTCAAACGCCAGCAAACGCCAGCGTACGGTAGCGCTTCCCTTCCGAGAAACAAGTATGAACTGGCGCATGCGCTGCAGCGTGGCCTGGCCAGGGTGGTACATAGCTCTTGACGCCAAGAAGGTCTGGCGTACAGACAAGAGGAGCAACGCACAGCAGTAGACCGCGGCCGGGCTAAGACTAGTTATATGGGGGGTACGGATATAAAATAACTAAGCGCCATGTAATATGCTAACGCCGCATTTATATCAAATAAAAACAATGTTATATTTTACTCTCTGATGAATACACATTCTAAATCAGGGAACGCCCGGCGTATCGGCGTAATATAGCGCTACGCCTCTGGCATTCACCATCATAGTGGTATTCTTAGCTCTCGATCCACCGGGCACCTTCCCCGTTAAGGTCCAGCCTAAACGAGTTTCAATGGCAACAAGGCCTGATGCTAACTCTTCAGGACGACCTGTTGGTAATCTTCCTGCAACGTCTGCTCCTATAAGGACTGCTATCGGGTCATCAGTGCAGCCAACATCCGTCAGTGAAATGTATTTCTTCTTTAATTCTGTCATCCATGGTCCATTTTCAACGGAAGGAATCTCTTGACATATAACAGGCTGGTCTAAGGCCGTAAAATTGCAAGAGAAACCTCCGCTAAGGTTACCTAACCTTATCTGGTAACAATGATGTTTGCAACTTTCAGTATTTATACCTCCAAACAATGAATGGATTACAGCTTCTTCCCGTTGAGGTAAATACTGCATTTCTTTCGCAATATCCTTCAATATATAGGACTTCTGAGATCCTGTGTCAATGAGGGCCCGTACACAAGATTCTTGACAGTCAGATGCTATCTTTACCCTCAAAGTTTGTAGGAAAAACTTTGGGACTATGGGAGAAATTCGCCAATGCTACATTTCCAAAATCTAACTTGGTTGTTGTGTCAATATGAGGCTTCAATTCCTCACACATCAAAGTCACATGATGTTTTCCACACACACAACATTTTAAAACAGCTCGACATTTTTTAGTTACATGCCCTGGCTTCAAACAAGAAAAACAACAACCTCTCTGTTTCAGTATTTTCGGCTTCTCTGCTACATTCATGCTTTGAGCTGTGAAACAGTCAGAAATATTATGAGACTTGTCACAAAATATACAAGTCTTCTTCGCTTCTTTAACATCTCCAGTTGACAATAATCCGGCTGCTGTAGGTACGTTCTCTTTAGGGTAGAATTTGTGAATTGATCTCTCATTGACACTAGTTTTAGCTTCACAGCGTCCTAAACCAAAACCAGTCAGAGCAAGTGTAATTCTTTCTTCCACTTCTACTTCTGTTCTCAGAAACTCCATCAAGTTGCTGAGTCTTTCTTTAGCATACTTCATCTCCCTCCTACTAGCACTTCTATGCCATGCTTTCAAAAACTCTTCAGGGAAGCATTACTCTATTAAAGGGAATAGCATAGCAGAACATTTATCTGTCGTGACACCTAGTGTTTCAAGAGCTCTCAAATATGATTCAAGTTTATCATACAGTGAAGCAAAAACTATTGATTCCTTTGATTGATGGGTAGACAAAATTAGCATCAAAACTTCTCTAACATACACCTCAACTAACAAGTCGTCCCTTACGAACCTCGATTTCAGACTAGTCACTGCTTTGGAGTAGTTTTCAGCTGTAGGAGGAAAGCTATCCACAACTTCTCTTGCTCTTGATCCCTGTGTAGTAGATTGAATTAGGTATTGGAATTTGTCCTCAGGTGCAATATCAACATCTTGATCAATCTTTTGAAACTGGCTCCAGAAGGGCAACCATTCCCTTACATCACCTCCAAATTTTCTTAATTCCAGTTTGGGCAACTTAAACTTTCTTCCTTGTTGATGATTAGCGCTGAGAACACTTCCATCACAGTCATAATTAGCGAGTATCTGTGACGTTCTTACCTTCATATCAAGAAACTTACTGCGATAATCTTCTGCCACCTCCATTTCATTGTCAAAATCAACCTCGTCGTCATCTAGCATCAAGTCCATTATTTTGTCATCTGATTCTTGCAGTTCCGCGGCTCTTTCTTCAAGCACAGTAAAAGAGACTTGCACAGCAATCATGTCCATCTGCGATGCTTCCATTGCATCTTTCAACTTATTTAAAGCTCTCTTAAAGCCGCTCGAAAAGCTCTTCTCTGACTCACTAATCGGTCCATGTTGCTTCGTTTAATGTTATTTTAAGTGCCGAAAAAGCGTCCTGTCACGGTCGCCAATATGTTAGTATTACACTCACCGGTGTATCGCAGGTTCTTATCTTATTTTCTATAAAGAGAAGTTATCAATTCAAAGTAAACAATTTATTAATACTTCAGGATGCTATTTTACCTAGGGCCTACTATAAAACAATCGACATTCGAAAATCAAATAATGCCTACAGACAAAACTTAACAAATGATTTGATTTTGACAATGTTGACTAAGTGCATTTATTAGCCTATTTTCAATTTTGAAAAAATAGGCATATGAGATCACCTTTTGTCCGTGTGCGTGTGTGTGTGTGTGAGAGAGGAGTGTGTGTGTGTGTGTGTCCCTAATAACTTCTAAACAGCTGGAGCGATTACAGTGAAACTCGGTAATTTCATAGCACTATTCCGCACGACCCCGACCATGCCCTTCAAATTTTGTTACGTCTCACCAATCCAACATGGCGGCTGTGCGAAATATTTCACTAGCATTCAATATTTCCGAAACTATTCCGGATATCACCCTGGAATTTATTATGGTGATAAAGGGAACTACTAGAAGTTCACCTATGTGACTTTTGAAAAACTAGTAACTACAAAACCAACATTGCGGCCACGCGAATTTGCGGCTTTTAAATAGACGTCTCTCGCGATTTAACCAACCAAACGCAATAAAACTTGGTACAGTATATGTTTATACACATTGTAATGCACCGACATCTAACTTGGTTCAATTGTGTACATAACCACAAGATGGCGGATGTGCGAAATATTTCACCGGCATTCTATATCTCTGAAACTATTAGCGGTATCATCCTGAAATTTTCTACGGAGATACAGGGCACTACTGGAAGTTCATCTATAAGACTTTCCAAAACCTGTTAACTACAAAACGAACATGGTGGCCAAGGGAATTTAAAAATTTTAAATATACCTTTCTCGCGATTTGATGCTCCAAACGCAATAAAATCTGGTACAGGAAATGTTTATACATATTGTAATGGACTGGTATCTAATTTAGTTCAATTGTTTGCATAACCTCAAGATGGCGGCTGTGCAACATTTTAAAATCTCCTTATTACTTCTTGTGTCCTAATCATGCGATTGAAGTTTGAATGCTATACGTACACAATAATCTTCATGTAACAGTACATAACTCTAGGACCTACATATATAACATCCAACATGGCGACCATACGAAATATTTAGTCGGTTCTCAATATCTACGAGTCTATTACAGCAATCAAACTGACATTTTGTATGTTGATAGTGTGCCCAATTAGACACGGCTGACTGGCATCGAACTGGGTTCTTTATCAAAGAAGACCAGGCCCATGATTCTGCACAGAATCGAATCATTGATCTCTGAGGGGGAACAGCCACAGTGTACCCGAAGAACAATGAGTTATAACTGCATATAATTATAATAGCAGGATTTCACGGCTAGAACGGGAATATCATAGCTTTTAAGGTGGATTATTGCAGAAAATACCAGCCTATGTACGTTTTAGAGGCCAGAATGCAAGAAAGCGAACTAGCTTGACATTTTGACAAAGCGGAGTTGAATCTGGGAGGAGAAGACATGGCGCCAAGGTCCTACTTTCGGCGTGGCTGGAAGCTGAAAGGCGTGATTAACGACCGAGAAAATCCCCTTTCGACGAGGCGAAACAAGGGAGTGGGGACGGTCGCCCACAGAAATTAATTAATTACAGCCAAATGGAGCAATGAATTGAGATGAAACTTACACCCAGATGCATGTATTCTAGGAAAGATAATTTAGGAGGGTTCTCACGCCTAAATTGAAGCCTGCATCTATAAAGGAACCTCTGCACAGACCTCATCCGCTACAGAGTAAGAATTTGCGAAGGAACCGAGGGGAATTACCGGAGTAGCGTCATGACGCCGTGGAAGAAAGCAATTAATTATAGTTAATTGGCCGAAGCGATTGCTTGCACGCGAGTGATTTTGGAACCTCCACGCATAGACAAACAAGGATCATACTTCACTTTGTCTGGAAATGTATTATATCAAGAAGAGAGTCGGTCCTGGACATCCAGTGAACTACTTTTCATAAGGAAGCTTTATATAGGAGAAGCTGGAGCAGCGAAGTCAGTTCGTCTTGACTCAACCCGTGAGCTAACACGCTGCCGGATCACGCAAGAAAGTGCGCGAATTTATAAAGTACTGACGCTGAAATGTACTAGTGGTGAACAATGAAGAGCGCATCAGGCAGCTTAATAACAGTAATTATGTATCAGATAAGAATTAGTCTACAGCAGACGTATAAGCAATAGCATACGCGAGTATAGAATCAGTACAGCGTAGAGATAAGTTGGGATGATGCTACAGACAATGAACATAACCAGGAAGTGTTATCATGGGTAAAATAACATATTATTGTAATGATCACTACAGTTACGGGAGCCTGGGAGGCGTCACAAGTAGTCGCGACCTAGGATTGAACAAATTTGCAGTAGAGGAGACATAAACTGTAGGTGACGGGAGTCGAACACACACACACACGCAAGATAGACTTTCAAGGAGACCAGCGGTTGTCAGGAGTTAGCTGCATCGCATCTCTGAGGTCAGGCGATAGTGGGAATCCAATCAAGGATCCATGTGTGAAAATAGTGCGAGAATTGTGTATAAAATTATATTACAGTGATTTTTAAAAGTGTTTATGGTTATAGGGTAAAAGAATGTGTATTGTGTCAAAGTGAAAATGCCAATAGTGAAAAATATAATTACCATGTGTAAAGTTTATACAATGTGTCGTGTGAATAAGATCATGGTGGCCTAAAATAAGCATCATGGCAGGCAAGTCGCTGGCATGCTGGACCAACCCAGCAAAAATGAAAGTGAGTACACATTTAATATGTTGATATGATTTAATAGCTCACCATACAACGAAGCATCACTCTAAGATTAAGAATTAACAGTCATTTATGTACGAGATCACATCCCTCGTAGTTTGGTAAAATATGGCTTGGAGGATGATTTGTTTACTGCCATTTAGGCGTAAGACATTGATGAAAGTAACGGTAACGTTAAATAATAATAATAATAATCTGGGGTCGGTAACAATAATGAATAAATAATCGGCATGTCAGGCCTATAGTTTGTGCAAAGTGTGTCATGTCTAGCGTAAGAATACTGTGTTATTGTAAACAGTAAGAAAGAAACGTAAATATCGAGGTAAAGAGAGCTTTTCAGTGTCATTGAAATGTTCAATAAAAGTTTATTATGGTATATTTTACAGGGTTGTATTTGAGAGCCATTAAGATAGTTAATGTAAGCCAGTAAATTTATACTTGTTTCGGAGCTACATAGAACTTTGACTTAAGAGTAAGTGCATAGAGGACGTGAGTGCTTTAAGAATTGAGTCATCTGTAAGAAATATTGTTTGAGCCGCGTTCAGCGAGCATGTAACGTAGAATCAAGAGATTTACGTCAATAAGTTGCGGGGGTCATCCGAAAATAGCTTGCGCGTTGGCGAATCTAGTCGGCTAATCTTCGAATCTACGATGTTATTCGCAACAGAGTTGGGACAGAGTCTGTCTGTATCCACTGTTCGCAGAATTTTTGCCACCAGGGATAACTGTTAGAGACCCTAGGTGAGCCCATATATTAATTGATCTGCCCTTAGAGGTAAGACTAATGGTTCTTCGTATAGGAAACGTCGATTTCCTCTTGTTATATGCATGCTGCACCAGTGAGAGAACTGTGATACTCACTTGAGATGCGCGCAAAAGCCACTGATGTCTACCACAGAACGGCAAAGCTATTTCGTGATCCATCCCTTGCCATGAATATTAATTAGGAGCCGAGATGAGCCCATTATACTCTAAATGTAGGTATTAAATAAGTAGATTGACTCAATTCGTAAGGACACGACCCACTCAGGGTACCTCTAGCATGGCTGCACCAGTAAATGAACTTGACCTTGCGGGAAGCCAGATGGGGTGGCACGTAGTACACTAAACCGGCGGCCATTTTGTCGAGGCCAGCCGTGACTAATTCATTGTCCGCACGGAAAGGAAGTCAATAGACCTGATCCTTTTATTTTAAAAGTGTAGTGGGACATTGAAGAATCTCGATATTTCGAAAAGTAATTAAGATATGCTTGATGCGATGTTATCAATTGAATTAGATGCATTATTTCCACACACATGCAATGTTGGAATGGAGTAATCGGATAACATTTGGCCCAGTTATTATCTGAGGAAGAATTAACTGCACCAAATAAATAGAGGCATGTTTGTAAGGTGTATTTGCCCAGTTCACACTAATTTATTCATACGGGTAGCGTAAATTGAATGACATGACACGTTTGTAACGATAATGTTTTGACCAGACCCAGAAAATCGTTGTATGGTGAAGCTTTAAAAATATCTATGTCTATGTGTATTTTGGAAGGCAAAGTGTACCACTTCAGCGTTTGAAATTGATGGGGAAAGAATACGATTCGCACGACACAACACTTATTAAACAAGGCATAAGCTAAGGAATTAATGTTATTTAAAGTAAATGTACCGTGTAAAAACGGATAAATGTTTAATAATTGCAGATTTAATGTCATTTAAATATAATTTGTGTTTATTATGTTGTGATATTCCAGTTTGTGTTAAATTGTGCCACGTGAAGAACACTATGGACACTCGCAAATGTCGAAGAGTATCAATAATAGGATGTTTTGGATAGACTTGAGTGCGGTGAAGCACTAATTTGAGGAGAAGAGACTCACGGATAATTTTGATTTTTGTTGTGGGAAATAAATGTAAAGTATTTTTTTGTGCTTTATGTTGTATTGCCATGATTTACTATAATTAAATGTTATACTTAGGAATATGTTGTTTCTTTCAAGTAGAGTAGTCACCTGACAGACTCAAATCCTGAATATGTGATCGTATAGTGGGTTGAACGCCCCATACCTCGAAAGACCGTGAGTTAGCTGGGATACGAACACATGTTCCATATGATGACGATTGGGTACAATAGTGGTAATTAACATGAGTAGGATATATGAAAATAGGCTGTATAGTTCTTCACGGAACTACTTGTTTCCCATTTCTAATGCAAAATAACTCTTTTCAAATACCATCGCAGTTATTACTATTAATTTATGATTGTTCAATATACTGATACGTGCTACCCCTAGTAGCAAGTTTGTTAATTGGATCAACGTAGGTAAAGCACAACGCAAATGGTCCTTTAAAGAAATATTAGCTTTATTGTAGGTCAGAAAGTTACACCACACAATAAGCACATAATAGAAGCAATTAGCTGTCTTTCTTCGTGTTTGCTCCCTTATGGAAGACACTCACCCTTTCACTTTCTCACGCAGTTAATGCCTCGCTAATGAGACCGGTGTCCTCAGAAGAAATACCTGAAACACTTCCTTTAGTACACAAGCTACAGTTATTTACGATAGTCTTGAATGCCGCACACTGCTTCGCTGTCCGCAGGCTAGGGAACAGTCCACTGGGTTTCGCAATTCACACAGCACTTTACCACAATAACCTCTGTCGCACAGTGAAACACACTCGCTCAAAAACACAGTCCCCTCGTCACCGGCCAGGATCGCTCTTTATATATCGGGGCTGATGACTCACAGATGTTTCTAGAGTAGACCTGGATTCACACCTTCTCGAGATTTCCAATACTAGGCGGGCCAAGAACCTTCTGGACCATGTACTTGTTCTTGCAGCGCCGTTGCGTAAGGCACTGGTAACACACAGTCAGGGATAGCCTGGGGCGGCCTGAGTCACGCGTGAGGCAACGAAGCTGTCTCGCACTCGTAACAATACCTAAAGAAACGCTATGTTCAAATACGTATACACCTATTTCACGTCTCACAACTTGCATGTCAGGTTTTCCGAATTCCTAGCTTTGATTCTTTTTCAAGAGATTGCATCACCGGATAACTGCATTTTATTGAGTTGCAAAACTTGCAAAATGTGATGTTCAGTTGCAAAACCAGCTAACTTCATACTTTACGTGTAAAATACGACTAACGAACACATTCTCGGTTTCTTGTGTGTGTTGAGTCTTCAGTCTTTTGTCTGTTTTGATGCAGCTCTCCATGCCTTGCTATCCTGAGCTAATCGTTTCATCTCTACATAGCTACCACAACATACATCCGAGGCAAACTATTTAACATATTCTAACCTTGGAAAACATCTACAGTTATTTTCCTCGACGCTTCCTTCCATAACTAAGTTTGCTATTCCTGGGTGTCTTAGTTGGTGTGAAGGACTGACATATCTTTGTGTGTGTTGTACTTTGTGTATATAGTGTAAAGTGTTCATATCTGTACATAAGTTCTTCGGAGTTAAATAAGATGGCGTTATGTTAGTAAGCTGTGTGTTTCCCTGTGCTCCTTTTCACTCATTCTCCACATTATGGTGCCGAAAACTCGTACAAAACCAGTGACACGTGTATTTACTAGTGTTAGTGAACAGTGCTAGTGCTTCTTTGTCGCCTTCTACACTACGGAAGGACACTCGACGCCGAGAACATTATACACTACCGAGAAGACATCACGTCAGCTTAAAGCACGCCACGCCATCAACTACAACACGCTTCAAGAGTTCTCATTGCCAACTAATCCACTTCAGATAAGTCAAACCATCACAAATTGACATCCTTTTAGTAATGCATGCTCTATATCAGCTGGAAAATACTTTTGAAACCTACAGATAGGCTAATTTCATTAAATGCGATCCCAGAAGTAACGCATCCGCCATCAATCGGAGCAACAGGGAACTCCGTATTGTAAACAATAAAGCTTGCACCCTGCAATTTCTATTTGTCAGCGAGAAAAGGACACCACTAATCCTCGCTCAACGCCACCAGAAATATATTTCATCTGAGTATTTTCCAGTACACATGATTATTACCTGCATGAGATCTACTTTAATTACTTCAAGAAATACCAATAATTGTACAGTACGTTACTGACACATAACTAGTAGCGTGATCTCTCTGCAATCATTGGAACTGCATGCACCTCTGCACAGCGCATGCGCACCTGTCAGTTACTTCCCGAACCATAAAATTGTCACGTTCAACTACCCCACTAGCGCATTCTGTTAGCCAACGTTGGAGTCTTGACTAAACACGCACTCTCCCAAAGAGACTAATATCTACACTGAAAGACGTTCCTACACACCAAGACGGGAGGCTACCTGACTGTCAGCTAATCCTAAGATTTATTGCCCCCTCATTATGGCAACCCAAGAGGACCTTGCAGCTCGACTACACAAATTGAAAAGAAGTCGAACAAGAGAGAGAAACAATGTGACACGGTTTCTAAACACCATTGACAGTTTTACTGAAAACACAAGTATTGAAGACTACAAGCATTATGGAGAGCGACTTCAGGAAACTTTAACTCGGCTAATCCAATTAGATGACTCAATTCACGATCTTCTTCCAGACACAGAATACAACACCGATATTCAACGTTGCGAAGAATACATAGATAAAGCAAAACGTGGTTTACAGAAAGCCACACGAGGGGCAGAAATTAAACTTTCTTCTGCTACCTCAAACATGACCATAAGCGAGAGTCCCATCATTCCCATTTCAACGTTCACCCATTCTGTTAAATTACCGCCAGTGAAACTGGAACCATTCTCCGGCAATATCGAAAGCTGGATGAGATTTTGGGAACAGTTTGAAGCATCCATTGATAAAGACAAGTCACTATCGACAATAAATAAACATGTCTTTTTACGCGGATATCTCGAAGGTGAACCGAAACATCTGGTTGACGGAATTGCCGTGACTGCTTCTACCTACGAGGACACTAAGAAAATTTTAAAGGCCAAATACGGAGATCGGAATCGGATAATACAGGCGCATATCGATTATCTAGAAGATATCCGACCTATCAACACTGTTTGTCCAGAATCGCTAAACACGACATACATTGAATGCAACCGCTGTATCCAGGCATTACAGGCCCTAGGCGAAGATGAAAACGCATATGGGCGGGTACTTGCTCCCAAGATACTCCGAACCTTCCCTGACGATACCTGTAAACGCTGGATAATACACACCAAACGGAATAATATATCGGAAGGTGACATTCTGAAACTGATGGAATTTCTTGGTGAAGAATTCGATGGAGCGCTAGTCACCCAGAAGATTAGAGGTGACCCAGTGTTTTCAACCAGTCTCGTCCCCACGACAGCCGCATTTCAATTAAACGCCAAGTTTAAAAAAACATTGCAGCAAACAAAGAAGCAAACAGAACCATTCTGTGCATTTTGCGACCAACGAGGCCACTGGGCGCAAGATTGTAGGAAGGTGAAAACTGTTCATGACCGAATTGAGAAGCTAAAGACGAATAATCGCTGTTTCCTCTGCCTGAATCGAGGGCATAATTCGAAGAATTGCAGTAGACGGGGGAGAACATCTTGTTCAAAATGTAAGCAGTCCCATCACTACTCCATTTGCTCAAGCAATGATGTAACTTCCACTTCGGTCAACAAAATCCACTCTCAGACTCCTGACTATACTCACTTACAAACTGCGCGTATTCGAATTGTTGGACCAACCGGCTTAAGTAAAACGACACGTTGCATCTTCGATGGAGGCAGCCAGTCTACATTCATAAGCAAGTCTCTTGTCGACATATTGGAGCTTCCTACTGTCACGGAACGAGACATATCTATAGCAGCGTTCGAATCTGACACAACTTTCCCTCAAAAGCATCGTCTGGTTAGTTTCCAGTTACAGGGCACCCAGACAAACGCGTCAATAGGCATCACCGCACTCGAAAGTGCAAACACTTACTCAATGCACCCTACAGTGCCACAAGACGTCTCTTCCCTGAAGTCAGTACGCAAGTTAATACTAGCTGACCCTAAGGATGACTTACACGATCTCCCAATTGAAATTCTAGTTGGAGATCACTACTGGAAGTTGATCAAGGACACACAACCTGTTCGCATATCTCCGTCTTTGGTACTCATTCCTTCACTTTTCGGATGGGTACTCAGTGGCAATAGATCCGGAGTCACCGTCAACCAGCTAACCGTTAACAAAATAACACTGCAGGATCACCCTTCACTTCTCGAGCACCAAGTCCGTAACTTCTGGAACCTTGAAGCAATTGGAATCAAGGAAGAAGAATCAAGATACCACACGATGAGCTCCAAGGATCTCGATATCCTCAAAAACTTTCATCTGCAATCGTGTTACAGAAATCACCGGCTGCACTTCACCATCACAATGGTTCCATTGTCCAGGAACGGATAACCCTGCAGATCTTTTATCACGAGGACTACAAGCAGAAGATCTAAAATCAGCAGATATTTGGTGGCACGGGCCGGCCTGGTTGAGGGATCCTCCAAGAAGTTGGCCTCCCAAATACAGCACCGAGCATCTAACACTTCCAGAGGCTAAGAAGAAACCCTGTCAGGCCCTTGTTGTTACCACACATGAAGCACTCTGTAACTTCGCAAGATTCAGCACCTACAACAAATTACTTCGGACTACAGCTTGGATCCTCCGGTTCATTAAGAACCTTCGGTCAGCGGATAAGCAAACTGGTGACTTGACAGTGTTGGAACTCGAAGCAAGTCGGCGATATTTGATAGCTTCTGTACAACGAGAGACCTTTGGAACAGAATACGAAGCTTTGTTGCACAACACGCCCATCCCCAAAACATCGAAGATCGCCTCTTTTCAACCGTTCCTGCAAGACACATTGATCCGCCTTGGTGGCCGCCTCCACTTCACAACGATGTCGTATGACGAAAAACACCCAATACTTTTAGACGGCGGACATCCCTTCACTTGTCTTCTAATCCGCCATACCCATATCAGACTGCACCACTTGGGATCACGGATTGTGCTCTCCGAGCTGCGAAGCCAATTTTGGATTCTACGAGCAAGGCAAAGCATTAGAAAGGTATTGAATTCGTGTCTGCCTTGTAAGTTATCACGAAACCCTCCTGGACAGGAGAACGAAGCTCCATTACCGACCGATCGTGTACGATACTCCAGACCGTTCACTGTAACAGGACTCGATTTTGTGGGCCCACTATACGTCCGCCACGATAACACCGTTCGCAAAAGTTACATCCTTTTGCTTACATGTGCTACTACCAGAGCTGTCCACTTGGAGCTAGCGTCGGATATGACAGTAAATAAGTTTCTGATGGCCTTCCAAAGATTCGTCAGCCGCCGAGGCCTACCTCATACCATATATTCCGACAATGCCACCACTTTTCACGCAGCTCATAGAGAACTTAGAGAGCTTTCTGTGATCTTCCACGACCACGACGCATCGAGCTACCTTTCCACAAATGGCATCCGCTGGAAATTCATCGCACCACGGGCGGCTTGGTGGGGAGGATGGTGGGAACGAATGGTCGGCACTACGAAACGCTGCTTGCGCAAAGTTTTGGGCCGGCGGCAAGTGAATGAGGAAACCCTGTACACCATTCTCGTTAGCATTGAAGCCGCCATAAATTCCCGTCCTCTCCTTCAGGATGAAGGAACTACAGCCTTGACTCCAAGCCATTTCATCCACGGCGACAAGCTGACGACAATCCCTACAGGACCTGAGCCTGCTATTAAGAAGGACTTGAAAAGGGAATACAGGCTCCAGCAACAAGCGGCAGAAGATTTCCGGAAACGCTGGATGAAGGAATATCTTCTGGAACTACGCAACCATCACCACGTACGACAGACATGCGGCAAAACCCCGAACTTCCGGGTAGGTGACCTGGTCCTGCTGCAAGAAGACAACCGTCCTCGCCACGTATGGGGCAGAGGCGTAATCGAGGAACTACGACCTGGACGAGACGGAATACTCAGGACCGTCATCCTTCGCACGCCAGGCAGGAACCGGATAACGCGTCCAATTCAGCTGGTCATACCTCTAGAGGTCGACCAGGGTGGGGAGGATGTGAAGGACTGACATATCTTTGTGTGTGTTGTACTTTGTGTATATAGTGTAAAGTGTTCATATCTGTACATAAGTTCTTTGGAGTTAAATAAGATGGCGTTATGTTAGTAAGCTGTGTGTTTCCCTGTGCTCCTTTTCACTCATTCTCCACAGTTGGTGTCCAACCAACCTCACTCTTCTCGCCATTAGCAGTCACGAGAAACATCTCTCCTCTCCCACTCGTCTTAATACTTCTTCATTTGTAACCCTATCTACCTACTGTATGTGATCTTCATCATTCTCCTGTAACACCACATTTCAAACGCTTCAATTCTCCTCTTTTCTGCTGCACCAACAGTCCAAGTTTCACTTCCATAGAGCGCCACGCTCCAGACAAAGTCTTTAAAAAATGACTTCCTAATACCTAAATTTATATTCGTTGTCAAGAGATTTCTTTCCTTGCCTGCGCCAACGTACATATTTTATCTTCTTTGCTTCGTCCATGACTGGTTATTTTGCTTCCTAAGTAACAGAAGCCTCCTACTTCCTTTAGCCCTTCATCTGCCAATTTGACGGTTTCTTATCGAAAATAAATATATTTCATAATGCACCTGCTTATAAGGAAGAACAAGTATTAACGCCCATGTAACTACTCGAATTCTTGAATCAACGTAAGCTACATTTGGGAAAACATACTTTTGGGAATATTTGATGTTGTTAATTATTTTTAAGGCTGAGGCATCTTGGTCAACAGCCTGGTGAACTTTTGTGTGCATTCAATTTGTCTGATAACCTGTGTTTCTGTGATTACTGTAGTAGTGTGCGTAGCTATATTAGGGACGGGGATGAGATAGGTGCCCTGGGACTTGAAGTCAGCTACAATCCCGGCATTTACCTAGAGAGATTGTGGACAAACCCGGGGAAGAACACACTCAGGATAGCAGCTGACAGTGCCGGGATTGGTTCTCCAACCTTCGGACTTGCTGCAGCTCCCCATTGCGAGGTGTTTTGGAGAATGAACAAAATGAAATTTCTAGGAAGGAACAGATTACACAACACAGATATGTTACCATTTTTAAAAGTGGCATATTTTCTCCTATTACTGAAGACTTTCTGTGAAAGGAAAATAACGGGGATCCCCGTTTTTTGGTCACAAAAAGTTACTTGTTGCTGCATCCTGTAGCCATTAATTTAAATATCAATATATTACCCACCATATTTGAAATTTGTTTAATTCAATAGTAAATTAGTTTATTAAATAATTAGTCAAATACATTTATAAATAAGAGAAAATAACTCACGCAATTATTTTAACTTTATCTCAAGGCTTTAGAATGAATTTTATTCGTTTGACCCCCATGACGAGCTCACATGTGATCTTCTAAAGTATCTGCGTTTGATACAACCAGGTTCTCTATAAAACTGAGCAAAGGATTTCTCTTTTAAGTGTCAGTTGACGCAATCTGTACATTTGCTTGTGAATATTTCAAGGAGACAGTGAAAGAGCTTTAGACTGTTCACTATAAGCTACTGATCGGGTTTGAGTTCCACATTTTGAATCTCTTTAACTTCCCTCAACATGACTATTTGTGTAATACACAATCTAATAGCTTAAGTCTTCATTTCTCATTCATATTATACCAAATCATGACGGAATAGCCATATTAGTTGTTATTACATAATGCCAAACAATATGATAAAATGGTCCGGTTAGCTCAAATTATAATTGCCAGCGTTTCGCCCCAGTGTACCATTGGGCTCGTCAGTTGGCAATTATAATTTGAGCTAACCGGACCATGTTATCATATTATTTGATATTACATCCGCTCAAATGGAAGCTAACATCATATTTCCGTCGGGAATATTTGAAACCAAATTGATATTGCATACTTCACTCATTTTCAAGAATGTTCGTGTGGCCTACGAATGTCAGCAGTATTAAAATGCAGTCCTTCTGTCAGACGAGGGATATTTATAACATTTATAAAATGTTTAGGACGGACACATTGTCTACGTCCTCCCTCACCGTCTACACAAATACCTGTGATGTCCATACTGAGTTGAGAAAGAATATTTCAAATAATACAAAGCATTTAACCAGGTGCTCCAATCAAGTGTCACTGAACTCCAGTGTTGTTCAACTACTACAGTACTTATGTTATGTAACGTGCAGTTGACATGAATTACAGGCTACTTGTTTCTAAACTGGTTAAGTTTAATATTTTATTACCATTGATTGGTTATCGATGAGCGAAACAACATAATTAATTAACGCTACATAGCCACTATTGTTAGCCGGTCTACTGTGCAGCCAGTTTCTTTGTGAAGTCGCCCACTGTAGAGATCTTGCCTCTACAGTAGTTCCACCAACAGGACTGCCAGAGTACCGCAGAGAATAATTGAACACACCCAAACATTCTTTGAAGATATTTATTTATTTATTTATTTGTTTGGTTGCTTGCTTAGTTAGTAAGTTAGTTACTTTTCTTTATTTTAAGTGAGTTAGTTACTTACTTACTTACTTTACTGTAGGTTAGTTAGTTACTTTACTTTCCTTTATTTTAAGTTAGTTACTTTTTATTATTTTAAGTGAGTTAGTTACTTACTTACTTACTTACTTTATTTTAGGTTAGTTACTTACTTTACTTTATTTTAAGTTAATTACTATACTTAAAGTTAGTTACTTTACTTTGTTTTAAATTAGTTACTTTTCTTTACTTTATTTTTTTCTGGTTATTGTTGTTTTAAGGGGCGGAACTACGAGGTCATCTGACCCGTTACTTTATTTTAAGTTAGTTACTTTACTTTATTTTATTTTCTCTTTTCTTTTCTTTCCTAACGGTCACGTTAAACTACAAGCTTCCTTTTGCTTTTCCTTTCCTTTTCTTTTCTTTTCTTTTCTCTTCTTTAAGGGGCCGATAATCTAGATGTTAGACCCCTTAAAACAACATTATCTTCATCATCATCATCATCATCATCATCATCATCATCATCATCTTTTCTTTAATTTTATTTTATTTTATTTCATTTTATTTTGATATTAATTTTATTTATTTTGTTATTTTCTTTTTCATTTTCATTTTCGATTTTGATTTTCATGTTTTAACGTTTTTAATTGAGCAGCCTCCATGATTCCTTTTAGCAGTTAGCACCGTAGCCATCTCTCTCTGTTTCTACACTCCCTTCCCTACAGAGGCAGTCGATGCCCTTGACTCCAGTTGGGAATTGGATACACTGCGTGGCTCAGGGGTAACGTTCTCGCTTGCTGAGCCCAAGGTTGCAGGTTCGAAACCTGGCGCCGTCAGCTGGCATTTGAGGGTGTGCAAATGGCACGTTACTGGCACGTTAAAGATCTCCTTCGGGGCAAAATTCCGGCACCCCGGCGTCTCTAAAAGCCAGGGTAGTTGAAAGGGACGTAAAACCAATAACATTATTATTATTATTATTACACTGTATCGATATAGAAGAGAAAATCGATTACGAATGACTATTACCTTACATTATGTATTTGTATTCTAATACATCTGTTAACATGAAGGAAGCATTGTGTAAAATGGACAATGCTCAAAACGAACTCTTGTTTAAAAGTGGATCCCTCAACTGGGGAGGGGGCGGCAAGTTGTTACATTATAACTAGTAGTTTGGGGAGCATCATAATCCGTTCCTCTTGTTAAACTGCGAAGGCTGCATAAATGTTTAACCTTGGTTTGTTCATTATTATTCATGCATACAGAATACATGCACAGGGGCCGATAACCTCGATGTTAGGCCCCTTAAAACAACAATTATCATCATCATCATCATCAGAATACATGCACAGGAACTACGATAATTTTTGTGTGCGTAATAAGTGGTAGGTAATTGCCGAGAAGGATATACTGCGAAACTTCCTTGCAAGGTTGAGATCCTGTTTCCCAGACTCCTATTAACAAGCTGTGGAGGTGTTATTTGAACCAAGAATCCACTCACAGTTATCAGGGAAACCGTTCTTTCACATATTACCACTGCAGCCTCCGTGGCTTAGGCGGCAGCACGCCGGCCTCTCACCGCTGGGTCCGTGGTTCAAATCCCGGTCACTCCGTATGAGATCTGTGCTGGACAAAACGGAGGCAGACAGTTTTTTCTCCGGGTACTCCAGTTTTCCCTGTCAACATTTCATTCCAGCAACACTCTCCACTATCATTTCATTTCATCTGTCATTCATTTAATCATTGCCCCAGAGGAATGCGTCAGGCCTCGGCAGCCGGCACAGTTCATATCCTCGCCGCTAGATGGGCGCTTCATTCATTCCATTCCTGACCCGGTCGGAGACTGGAAGCAGGCTGTGGTTTTTCATTTTCACCATTGCAGCAATATAGCATTCAACTAGAATCATTCTGAAATTGCAGCTACTAATACAACTTGTATTCTAGGATTTGCCTGACGATATTTCTCTACACAAACATTAGCTGGCTTGACGACTAAATATACTACAAACTATTGTATTTTTGTTATTGAAGGGCTTGTGAAAATGTTGCACTTCAAGGTTGTCCGAGGTAGGAATTGGACCTACATCTTCTTTGCGGCCCTCAGATCACAATTAAAATTGCTTGGCAGAACCGGGAATCGAACTCGGACCTTCGGGGCAACAGCCATACTGTAAGTGTCACGCACGATTCAACGAGTGCGAACTAAGTGCGTTCGCACAAGTTGCCATGGTAACTATGTGTCTGAAATGTGTCCACGCTAATTCCAGCTAGCCTTCGAGCCCAAAAATAGGTCCATGTTAATATAATACAAGGGGGCAGATGACCTCGTAGTTTTGCCCCCTTACAACCTCAATAACTTACTAACAATATAATACAAGCACTCAGAATACTCATAGAGTGCGTGTTACGCTTCCCTTGGAATTACACACCTTTTGGCGGGACCGAATGGCGTGCTATTGATAGAAGACTTGATACCATTAACATACGACTAGGAACATGTTTACTGTGGGTTAGTGACGTAGCGTATCGCCCCACTTGGAACCGTGAGAGAAGGAAGAATACAATCCCTGCATCTCATTGACATCCTGAGATACTATCTATTGCGAACAGAACAATGAAATTGCTCCATCGCTTCTCTCCCTTATTGGCTCTCTTAAACAAGTTTCACTTGCCCTAGGATGTTCAACTGAATTGGGGTGTTCCGTTAACGCCTAGCACTTCATCTTCCCTTCCGGACGCAAATTCTCCGGAACTAACGGACTACAAGCCATTGTGAAGGGGGCTTAAATGTCCCGAGAAAGTCTGTCAGGCAAAACTACTGTTCAAATAATAATAATAATAATAATAATAATAATAATAATAATAATAATAATAATAATAATAATAATAACAGAATTTCATGTACAGCTATAGAACAAATCGGTGAACTCCAGAAACAAGCAGCAAAGGCAGGCCTCAATATCTCCTTCGAGAAAACCAAGTTTATAAGTAATATAAAGCTGGCACCTAGAGAACTAGCCATTGGAAGGGGAAAGATGAAGCGGACAGGAAAGTTCAAATACATAGGTGAATGGATAGAGCCTACTATATTTGAGAAGGAGGTTTTCACATCATGAATGAGAACAAGAAGTTCCGTTAAGAACTATACAGCCTACTTTTCATGCCAATGATTATTCTACAGAATATGAACCTATCTAGAATAATGACGAAATTAAGTTGGTAATATCGAAATATCTAATTAGTTCAAAATATACCTGGTATCATGTAGCCTAATAGAGCACTACAGTTGGCAGCCCTGGTGACTGAATATATTCTTAGTTCCATCTCTTAAGGTACAGAATACAAAATTTGGTTGAAGTCCAATGGACGTTACATGCAGTTAGAAACTGGATCTATCAGCACGCGTAAAAGCATGTTGCCAACAATGTCATGCGTGTGCTGGTCAGAAATAATCTGAAATATTATGATATCTTGTTGTGCCAATTTTGGATGAAATCCATTTGTTAGTATAGAAGTTACATGTATTTTAAAATTGGACATATCAGCAGGCATAGAATCATGTTGGCAGCACTGCCTTGTATTAATTACTCCAAATTAATCTAGAATGTCAGGTGCTATACGTGTGCAAAGTATAGAGGCTTGCATACTTTCTGATATATATTGGTATTAGGGTAAAAAAATATAGACAGCATTTATTAACAGTTGGCAGCCCTGATTGCTCTTAACAATACTTAGTCATATCTGTTATGGTACACATAGCACATACGAAATTTGGTTGAAATCCAACTGATAGTATAGAAGTTACATGTATTTAAAAATTGGTTCTATGAGCAGACTAATAATCATGTTGGTAGAACTGACGTATATAAGTTACTCCAAATTAATCTAAAATGTCAGAATATACGTGTGCATAGTTTAAAGCTATTGGCTTGCATACTTTCTGATATATTGGAATTTGGATAAAAAAAATAGAGAGAGCAATTATTAACAGTTGGCAGCCCTGGTGGCTCTTAAGAATACGCTCAGTCATATCTGTTTATGTACAGATATTACATACAAAATTTGGTTGAAATCTAATTGATAGTGTAGAAGTTATATGCATTTAAACATTGGACCTATCAGAAGGCTTAAAATTATTTTGGCAACACTGTCATGGCTGGCCTCCTGGAAATTAAACTGAAATAGTCTTATCTACATGTGTGCCAATTTTGGAATAGCTCCCATGCATACCTTGCAAGATATCCAACATGGAGATCAAATTTCTGTTGCGTTTTTTCAGCAGTTGGTAGCACTGACATCATTTTCAAATATGGACGTGAGATATTCCGATGCACATCTTTACTCATACTAAATTTGGTATTGATTGCTGCAGCCGTTTAGGAGTTGATAGGGGGGGGGGACACACACACAGCCATACAGACAGACAGACACACATTTTCCCGGATCGATCTCATAAGTGTACTTTTTCCTCATTTTTGCAAAATATGAAAAGTAGGCTAAAAATGGAAAATGCATGCCAGTTAACCAAGGGAATCAATATCAAGAAATCATTATCCCTAAATGTCAAGCTTCTACATTACTGCACAGTCATCCGACCGGAAGCCTTATATCCTGCAGAGTGCCTTACAATGCACAGGAAAGGTCTTAAGAAGAAACTTGAAACCAAAGAAACGAAGATCTTCCGGAAAATCTTGGGCCCAGTCAAGGAAAACTGTGATTACAGACGGAGACACAACCATGAACTCTAATAATAATACTTTTATTGCAGCCAAATGACCTAAAAAAAAAGGGAAAATTTAATTACAATACAAATTATTCAAGTAGTTTCAATTTTGCGGTCTGGAGCCTTGGTTTGCATATTCTTTAATTGATTGGGTTCGTTTTTTGTACAATTCTATGTGGTAGCGTCCACATGTTCGTCCGCATAAGTTGCACTCACATGTCTCAGCTGGCTCATGATATGATGCGTTTACAGATGAGATGATGAAATCCGTGTACCGCCATTCTGGTAAACACGTGCCTCATCTCAAAGCTGGATGTGGTCCATGTCCGATCTACCATGGCCCCCGTTCCATAAAACTCTGCGGGTATTTCTTCTCTCTTTGCTTTTAATGTTGATAAAAAAAAATCCGAGGCTCGAGTGCTAGGAAGAGTCAAAAGTGTCCTTAGGTCCTCGATAAGGAATGTTTCTCTTGCGAGGAGGTAGACGAGTCTGGTACGTGCCATCTTTGACACTCCTAGTGCTCTTTTGATGTATAATGCTTTTACCCGTTCTAATACGGATAGGTTCTTTTCGGTGAGATGCGACCATAAGACTTCTATCCCATACGTTAGTATGGGCATTATTTTAACTCTGAAGAGCATCATTGCTGTTTCTAAGTTGAGGGATTTAATGTAGCTGATCTCATGCATCACCGTTGCTGCTTGCATCGCTTTCTCAGTTATATGTTTCGTGAAACATTCAGCGCTTGTTTGCAGCGTGATGCCTAGATATTTAAAATCTTTTACGATGTTTATTGTCGTCTTTTGGATGCATATTTCCGCCAATGCTGGAGCCTTTACTCCTAAAACCATGAACTCTACACACATGTTACCAAAATCTCCGATGTGATGAGAAAGAGGAGGATTGTGTTCTATGGTCATTTAACAAGACTGAGCCCAATGTGATTGTCGAACAAAATCTTTACCTATTTTCTGGGTAAGAAAACCAAGGGAGCGTGGTTAACAGAGGTAGAAGGGGATTTAAAAGAAGTAGGAATTACATACAACGATATTCAGATGCGTACGCCCCTTAAGATGAAACTAAAAGAACACCTGAGTTTCCAGTAAAAGCCTGAACTAACAGCAGGCAAGAGGTGGACTGAGGCCAGAAAATAACAGCATCGAGAACACATGAGACGTTATTGGGCGAATGTTAAAGCTCGAGTAAGAGAGCAGTTGAATTAACGTGGTCCATAGCTGGCCGAAACGTCAAGAAGAATAATAAGAAGTAGAACTAGAAGAAGAAGAAGAAGAAGAAGAAGAATATTAGACTATTATTATTATTATTATTATTATTATTATTATTATTATTATTATTATTATTATTATTATTATTATTTCATGTACTCATTTCTTGAACGTATTCGTGATGGAAGCCATTCTTTGGCATTGCCTCATTAAATGAAATTTAATCATCAACACGATTGTACTCCGTTATCATAATCAAATCTTTTACACCAGTAATCTATGTCTACAGTATACACACCACATACCGCTTGACAATCGAAACTGATCAACCAAGTTTAATAATTATTCACATGTACTGTAATTTCATTAAAATTTGGCTACAATCGTTTTGATCGACTAAAAAGCATTCAAATTTTATTAAATTGCATTACCTGAAGAGACATGGCCAAATAGCCAAGATAATTCACCTGAACCTGGCAAAAAATCATTGCTTTAGTAATATTGTTCTGCCTTACTAGCAATAAAGCCGGCCCCGTGGTGTTGGGGTAGCGCGCCTGCCTCTCACCCGGAGGCCCCGGGTTCGATCCCCGGCTCCGTCAGGGATTTTAAAACTGACGTGAGGGTTGGAACGGGGTGCACTCAGCCTCGTGAGGACAATTGAGTAGCTGTCTGACAGTGAGATAGCGCCCCGATCACGAATACCAAGATTAACGGCCGAGGGGACCCGACGCGCTGATCACGCGTCATCCCAATATCTGCAGGCCAAATGGCTGGGCAGCGGTCGCTTGGTCGGCCTTAGCCCGTCATGGGCTGGATAGTGCCAGGGGTTGACTTTTTTTTTTTTACTTACTAGCAATATGTTCCTGATGCTGTTCTGGAGAACGATAAACACAAGTTTCTGTACTCTGGGACAGGTCAGTGATCACAGGTAGACCTATATCAGCAAACATGTCACACACTATTCTTATTGATATAGTGCAGAAGAGAATCCTTCTAATAGACATCGTAATCCCTAACTCGCGTAATATATAACAAATATATTCTTAGAAAGTGACAAAATTTCGTACATGCCTCTTTCTGAGGAGATCCGACAGATGTGGCGACAGGAATTTCTTACTGCATTCCCTAGCATATACTCTTCCCCTGGGATCATACCGAAGTCGCTGAGGGCGAACCTCTATAAACTGGGACTCCACCATAATCTGCATATTATTATGCAACAAGCAGTCATTTTAGGGACCTGCTCCATAGTTCGTTCGTTCCTCAATGACAAACTACCTCACTCCTCATTTTGCCTAGTACGTTTCAATATAGCGCTGCCTTGGTTTTTTGTGAGTATCTACCCACATAACCTAACGGCGGTACTTTTTGAGGACCCAACCAGCCTTTGGGCTGACTACCTAACAGACAGACAGACAGAATAATACTAATAATAATAATAATGATATGATGATAATCGTGTGGCCTCCGGAGAGGCCGAGTGCAGGTCTTTCTAGCTGACGCCCGTGGGTGACCTGCGCGTCGAAATGAGGATCAAATGATGATGAAGACGTCACAAACACCCAGTCCCCGAGCCGTGGGAATTAACCCCAGGAGATTAAAATCCCTGATGGCACGGCCGGGAATCGAACCCGGGGCACTTTGGGCCAAAGCCTAGCGCGCCATTTAGCCACAGAGCCGGACAATAATAATAATAATAATAATAATAATAATAATAATAATCATAATAATAGTAATAAAGATGATAATACGAAAGTGTCCTGTTAAGTGACTGTTTGAAGTCGCTGTCATTAATAATAATAATCATGCTCTGAAAGGTTCATTATTGACGCACAGGGGGATCCGAGCTTCGCATTTGCGATCAAGGTTATCTGCACGTCATTCCAGAAGCCGCCGCAACAGCGCCATTCCATCTAAAGCTTGGAAATGTGCCACGGTGGGCGCGTGACCACATTAGTATATAGTTAAAAGCATCTGTCCGGTCAGCAGGAGATTATGGTTTGAATCCCGACAGTGATCACATTTTTAAGTCCTACTCTTCGTGGGAAGCTATGTCCTAAAATCATTTGTTTGTTTCTGTACATTAATGGTGCTTTTCTCTTCTGTTCTAGGTGAGTGGAACTGGTGGTGACTGAAGAGAGGTTGTCTCTTTATCTGTGAGTTGACTGTAAAGCTTACTGTTTTAAGAAGGGCCAAGGGGCTTAGGCCTATGTAAATTTAGGCTGTGTTAATTTTTAATGAAATTAGGGCACAGATGCTAATCACCTTAATACATTTCCAAAACGGCTTATAAAATGATTTTCTGTTACATAGTTCGTCAATTTTATATACTTGGCTAAATCCACTATATTACGGGGTTGATGGTTAAAAAAAAAACACACTACTAAAGATACCTTGGACTGATAAAGTCACGAATGAGAATGTTCTCCAAAGAGCAAAGGAGACACGTAGGCTACCTTGGTTGAATCCTTAAACAGAAGAAGGAATAGTTTTGTTGGCCATTTGATTCGTCATTCTGACTGGTGCACCACATTCTTCGAAGGGAAGCTAGAAGGAAGGAGGAGTCGAGGAAGACCAATGACTCAATTTATAGACAGCATTAAAGGCAAGCACACTTATTGTCATTTGAGACTGCAGGCCAGAGAAAGAAGACGTTTTGGAAGACATGCATGTTACCTACCAACCTAGCGGTTGAGGAGAAAAAGAGGGTGGGGGGTAAAAAAAACCTTCCTTCGGCTTTCCCCAGATAATTGGGGTCTCCGGAGCCAACCAGGCTCATTTTGGTTTTGGCCGGGGATTTAAGGCCGGATGCCCTTCCTGACACCACGCATTTTTTTAGTCGAAAATTCCACCCTGCTATCACCGGGATTCGAACCCTGGCCGTCCGGGTGAAAGACGAGCAGCTATGCCATTGCGCCATAACGCTCTAAGGGGTTGATGGTAAACATGATAAATTAAGGGAAAGGTTTTCAAAAAATTAACATAGAAATTATATTGCGATGTAGCCTGTTTGTGACACAAATTCAGTTATTAAAATGTCATCTGGCATGGGTTGTCTAAATCCTCTAATGGCACCCTCGAATAATTTTGAAATTAGTAATTTTTTGGGAACTTTTCGTTGATAATAGTGAAACTAATGCTAAATCTGCGATACCTTTTCTAAATAAATAATAAAAGTAAATACCCCTGGCACTACAGCCCATGAAGGGCCTAGGTATACCAAGCGACCGCTGCCCAGCCATTTGATCTGCAGATTGTGGGGTGATGCGTGGTGAGCGCGTCGGGCCTCTCGGCTGTTAGTCTTGGTCTTCGTGATCGGGGCACTGCCTCGCTGTTAGTCGGTTACTCAATTGTCCTCAAGAGGCTGAGTGCACCCCGTTCCAGCCCTCACGTTAGTTTCTAAAATCCTTGACAGAGTCAAGAATTGAACCCGGGGCTTCCGGGTGTGAGACAGGCGCGCTACTCCAACACCACGGGGCCGGCCTTGTCTAAATCCGCAATACGATAAGTCTAAGTCTAATAATATGCTTCATTACTACCACTACCGCATCAAAGAAATACAGGAGATTGTATATACTCTTCAGAACAAATAACACCTAGTTTTCACGATTCTTCCACTAGGTGGTAGCATTTCCCGTTTCGAAATCCATAGCCAAGGGAAATCAAGTAGTTAAGCCAACAGAACTGGTGAGGTGAACTCGTCTCTTCCACTGAGATATCTCTGCAGAAACAGTATATTTCAAGTACTGCGGAATTAGTCGTAATGCGGAGTTAACAAAGTCTCTCCTACATTCTATTTAAGTGTCATAATAGTACATTATGCAACGAGCCTATAATGGCAATAATTAAGACACGAGTATGTTTATGAAACGAGCGTAGTGAGTTTTATAATTTCCATACGAGTGACTTAATTACAATTATAGACTAGTTGCATACGACTGTTTATGTTCGACGATAATTATAACTATTTTATGTTCGAACATAAATATTCATAAATATCTGTCGAGATTTCACCAGTTTTATGTACTGAACAGAGCGCATGGGACGCAGAGAATACCTTGTATTTGACCATGGCCTCCTGGAATACTTCACTATGACACTCGCCACGCAGTGAAATTTAAAATAGGGGGCCATGGAAGTGAGCGCAGGTGCGATGCTATCCTTACCTAATTGGTCACACAACTGTTTCTTGAGCTCTGATTGGTGGGAGAAACTGTATCATAATGAAAACTTGTACTATAATGAGCCTCATTATAGTATAGTTTTCTGACATATAATATTTACATTTCGCCAGGGTCGAACATAAATATAATTAAGGAGCTGGAATTCGAACATGGACCTCCGGGGCGATAGCCAAGCTTGCCAGCCGCTACACCACGAGGTTGTTTCCGTCCAACAGTGTTTTGATGACAAGTCTGTAGATGTATTTGTTAAGTATGAAAGGCGTTGAATACAGACATTGATGTCTTTCGAATTTCTCTTTACAAATGTTTGTATCAAAGACGGTCTGTGGAGTAGGAGGTGTTATAGCTCTTCCCCACATATCCTGTACAGTACGTCAGGTGTCCAATAAGACGAATAACATATCTGTGGTAGACTGTACTGTACGTCTCAACATTGATGAAGTGAGCGAACGTGTAAGAGGGGTTTCACGCTCTTTGACACACATTTTGCCCCTCGTCAGAGATCCTACTGACTGACCACACTGCGGTGTGTCAGAGAAATTTCACTTGCTGTTCTTGATGGTATGACATAAAGCCAGGGCTAACTTTTAGTAGGAGTCCGGATTAGTGTTCTTCTTTGTTAATCATCATCCGCACTACGTAGCCTACCCTATGTGAAAGCTGACACTGTAGGCTACCTCGTTTTTTAAATCTCATTGCAACTTTCTTTCAAGCATGGACTCAAACAATTACAATTGTTACACAAATTAGAGCAGACATCTTAACACCCATAATTTTCTTTAAAAAATAATAGGGGCTCCTGACTGTAATGTACGTTTTCCATGAGGTCGGGGATGAGATGCGATGAAATTATATTTGGTGGATTGTTTTTGTTGCCGGATACCCTTCCTGACCCAACGCCAACCTCACGAGAGGAGTTAATGACAGATGAAATTTTAATCTCCTGTGGTTAATTCCTTTTGCCCGGGGACGTCTTCATCATCAATTCCCCTTCATTAGGACTCGCAGACCACCCCCGGGCGTTAATTAGAAAGACCTGCACTGCCTTCCAGGAGGCCACACGACAGTTGTTACTTCATTCCCAAAGCAAATATTACAAAGCGTTTCCTTAATTAATTTTTGTATAAATGTTGAAGTAATAACATTTTAAAACTCAGTAATTATGACTCAACAAATCTTCTAGGTTTATGCCGTGTCTGTTGTGAGGTTTCGCCTAGGTACACTAAGTCAGGCTCATCAGCAGGCTCTTGGTGTATCCCGTCCAGACCACAACAGGGGTAGTGAACGATGCTCTTCGTCCCCTTATACAGAGCGCAACATTTTAATTTCTAGGCCGTGAAAACCGATAAGTAATCTTGACAACATATTGTCATGAATTTGTTTTCATCTGACGGTGAATTTAGTTATGTTGTAATCGTTGGCGCAGCAGAAAATGGAATAGAAGCGTTTGAAATTTGGTGTTACAGGAGAATGATGAATATCACATAGGTAGATAGAGTTACAAATGAAGAAATATTAAAGACGAGTGGGAGAGGAGAGATGTTTCTGGCGACTGCTAATGAAGAGATGAGATAGGTTGGTAGGACACATACTAAGACACCCAGGAATAGCAAACTTAGCTATAGAAGGAAGGGTCGAGGGCTAGAACTGTAGGGGTAGATCAAAATGCCTCGTTTGTGTAGAGTTGAAACGATTAGCTCAGGACAGGGAGGCATGGGGACCGGGATTAAACCAATCAAAAGTCTGAAGACTCGAACACACAGTCGTTTTATTTAGGGGCTTTGCGACTTTGTGGTCATGTAGCCCCGTGTACTTGGGTGTATATGTAGAATATTTAAGATAACCTGTGTAATTGAAAAAACTGTACTAGTGTGTGTATTTGTAATTGAAGCTAGGATTTGGGTATGTGGTGACCGTGGCCTTAATTTAGAGTACTCTCCCAGCATTTGCCTGGAATAGAAGCTGGAAAATATGGAAAGCCACTTCTAGGATGGTTGAGGTGGAAAAGAAATCCACCTTTTCTCACTTCTCCCTCATAAGTTTGAGTGTACCCCGTTGCAGCCCTCAGACCAGAATTATGTTTCTCTTGACAGAACCAGGAATGGAGACTGAACCTCAGGGGTGTTAGCAAAGAATGCTAGCCATTATGCCACAAGGTGGGCAATTTTTTTTTTTTAGTCACTCCCTCTCTGTTTGCAATAGACGAGGAGTTATTCATATTAATAATCCCAGGCTATTTCTCTTTCGTCTCAGCCCCAAATGGCATGTTAAAAAATCAAACAAACGCATTACCAAACACACGCACTAAATGCGCCAAACGTGGCGAACCGATTAGTTATGGTGTTCTCGCTGCCTTTGAAAAGTAATACTCAAGGCCTGTTTACAACCAATCTGGTTCTGAATGCCTGCCATTTCCATAAGTCATGACGAACGCCTCAGCAAAGACGCCCACTGCGTCTTGAAAGCACATCTCCTCTCGTGATATGGCCGAGACGAGTGCGAGGCTGGAGCAGGAAGTGACCTGTCATTGTCCATTGTTCAGTTTGCGTATCACTCACTTCCTGAGATGACCCTCGATGTTCATCATTATTCAGTCATTTATTTGCAATTAGGGGTGAGTCCCCAGGTGGCAAATTAGATATACATAATAGTAGTGGGGTAGTGGGGGAGCTGCTTACCTTTTTATTGAGCCACCCTCGTATTTGCCCCGAACCTGATATCTCGCTAACCAAACATGGGATTAGAACATACAGGGTGTCCTAGCACTGCTAGTAATGCCCCCTACTTTCCTATAGGCTCTTTATTTGATTAAAAGACCAAAACTAAAAGGTCATTCGCGAGTAGTGGGGTAGTGTTGGTTTCCTGAAGTCGCGCTCGTGCTTGAATATGTATGCCTATGTTGGGAAAGGGTTAGGTGGTGGGGGAGGAGTAGGGTCGAGTGAGGGGTCGTTTAGATGGTATTTTTTCCGCTCTAGGTGATGGTGAGGTTATTTTTTAAAATGGATGGAATTTGGAAAGGCCATTTGGGGTAAACATGTTGTTTTTTGACATTTTGGCGATGAATGTTTTTTTATACGCATGCGCACTTGAGGAGTTTTGTAAGAGGGCGGGCTTTTTAAATGATGATTTATCAATGAGTGTTTTTTAATACGTATTGAAATAAACCAAAAAAAACTAATAGGTCATCGGCTTTTTTACTATCTCGCTAACCAATAATCGGATTTAAACGTATGAGGTGTCGTAGGACTCGTGGTGAAATCCCCTTTTCTATGGACGGGGTATATTCACTCTAAAATAAAAACTACCCTTACCCGGGGGATGAAATAGTAATTTATTTTTTGTACGCCTGCGCATTTGGTTTTTTTTGTAAAAGAGCGGGCTTTTTAAATGATGATTTATAAATGAGTGTTTTTTTTAATACGTATTTAAATAAACCATAAAAACTAATAGGTCATTGGCTTTTGACTATCTCGCTAACCAATAATCGGATTTAAACGTATGAGGTGTCGTAGGACTCGTGGTGAACTCTCTTTTTCTATCGAAGGGGTATATCCACTCTAAAATAAAAACTACCCTTACCCGGGGGTTGAAATAGTAATATTTTTTGTATGTGCGCGCACGGTCGGCTTTTGTCAAAAGGACTTAACTATACGTTAGTTAATATTTTCTGAACCCCTCATGGGATTTTGCCATAGGCAGTATTATAGCCCTGGGGGGGTAACGCCCCGTTTTTGAATGTAGGATTTATTTTTGTCGAAAGGGCCTAACGACACTTTTGTTCATATCTCGCGAACCAATCATGCTAGGGACTTGTATGAGGGGTCCTAGCACTTGGGGCAACATTCCCTGTTTGGGGGTGAAACTACCCCCCAAAATTGAAAAATCCCTATCTTGGAAACGAAGAATCCTAAAATTAGGTGTGATAGCTTAAAAAATAGGGGATGATATAGGTTTTTACCTCGATGGATCATTTCACCCCTAAAACAGTAAATAGTCATGTTATGGGGAAAAAACGTGTTAAACACCTAAAAATGATAAATGAACCTAAGATCATTTGTTTTTGATGAAAAATAGCAGGGGGATGAAACTACCCCCAAAATTGAAAAATCCCTATCTCGGAAACGTAGAATCCTAAAATTAGGTGTGATAGCTTAAAAAATAGGGTATGATATGGGCTTTTACCTCGATTGATCATTTCACCCCTAAAACAGTAAATAGTCATGTTATGGGGAAAAAACGTGTTAAACACCTAAAAATGATAAATGAACCTAAAATATTTTGTTTTTGATGAAAAATAGCAGGGGGGTGAAACTACCCCCCAAAATTGAAAAATCCATATCTCGGAAACGAAGAAGCCTAAAATTAGGTGTGATAGCTTAAAAAATAGGGGATGATATGGGCTTTTACCTCGATTGATCATTTCACCCCTAAAACAGTAAATAGTCATGTTATGGGGAAAAAACGTGTTAAACACCTAAAAATGATAAATGAACCTAAAATATTTTGTTTTTGATGAAAAATAGCAGGGGGGTGAAACTACCCCCCAAAATTGAAAAATCCCTATCTTGGAAACGAAGAAGCCTAAAATTAGGTGTGATAGCTTAAAAAATAGGGGATGATATGGGCTTTTACCTCGATGGATCATTTCACCCCTAAAACAGTAAATAGTCATGTTATGGGGAAAAAACTTGTTAAACACCTAAAAATGATAAATGAACCTAAGATCTTTTGTTTTTGATGAAAAATAGCAGAGGGGTGAAACTACCCCCCAAAATTGAAAAATCCCTATCTTGGAAACGAAGAAGCCTAAAATTAGGTGTGATAGCTTAAAAAATAGGGGATGAATAGGGCTTTTACCTCGATGGATCATTTCACCCCTAAAACAGTAAATAGTCATGTTATAGGGGAAAAACGTGTTAAACACCTAAAAATGATAAATGAACCTAAGATCTTTTGTTTTTGATGAAAAATAGCAGGGGGGTGAAACTACCCCTCCAAAATTGAAAAATCCCTATCTTGGAAATGAAGATGCCTAAAATTAGGTGTGATAGCTTAAAAAATAGGGTATGATATGGGCTTTTACCTCGATGGATCACTTCACCCCTAAAACAGTAAATAGTCATGTTATGGGGAAAAAACGTGTTAAACACCTAAAATGATAAATGAACCTAAGATCTTTTGTTTTTGATGAAAAATAGCAGGGGGTGAAACTACCCCCCAAAATTGAAAAATCCCTATCTTGGAAACGAAGAAGCCTAAAATTAGGTGTGATAGCTTAAAAAATAGGGGATGAATAGGGCTTTTACCTCGATGGATCATTTCACCCCTAAAACAGTAAATAGTCATGTTATAGGGGAAAAACGTGCTAAACACCTAAAAATGATAAATGAACCTAAGATCTTTTGTTTTTGATGAAAAATAGCAGGGGGGTGAAACTACCCCTCCAAAATTGAAAAATCCCTATCTAGGAAACGAAGAATCCTAAAATTAGGTGTGATAGCTTAAAAAATAGGGGATGATATGGGCTTTTACCTCGATTGATCATTTCACCCCTAAAACAGTAAATAGTTATGTTATGGGGGAAAAATGTGTTATACACCTAAAAGCATAAGCATCTTTGTGAAACCATGCTTTAATGGACATGTGTATGGAGGATGATTGTTGTTATTATTATTATTAGGTAATTATGGATTAATGTGCGGATAGATAACTAACCTGTGGGGAGCGTGATGGCGCAGGTGCTTAGCTGCTCGTCTTTACTCGGGCAGGTGGGGTTCAAATCCCGGTGACGGCGGGGGTTGGAATTTTCACTTGAAAAAAATCACGTGGCGTCAGAAAGGGCATTCGGCCTTAAATCCCCGGCCAAAACCAAAATGAGCCTGGTTGGCTCCGGCGACTCAAAATAATTGGGAAAAGCCGAAGAAAGAAAAAAATGATAACTCACCAGTAATAGTAAACATTGGTTTGAGGTGTTGCAGAAGTCAGGATGGCCAACCCTTTACCCTGGTTCACGAATGGACCCCAAAAAGTTTTACCTGTCAAGACTCAGTCTACCCTGTTGCAGCCTTGTGAAAAAAAATCGAACCGGGGCCTCTGTGGTGACAGTGGAGCTATATTCATGATGATTTTTAAACAAATATACGCTTGCCTACTACCGCTGTGTTGAATCTGCACAGAGACACTGGCTATGGTTTGTCTAGTGTGTGCCTTGGCGATAACAGCACAGCGACCTTGTCAGTAAGTTTCATATTACTCATTTGCTTGATAGCGGACGTGCTCTGTACATGACTAGATCGTTGTTAGGTTTGACAAAGGCTTAGTGAAGCTTATGGCAACCTTGAAATGAATGTCATGGTATAGTCGGGGTTGGAAGCCAAGACCTTAGGGTTGACAACCAAGTAGGTTAACCACTACACGGTGAGATGGTCAAATAATAATGTAACAGAACATATAGAAACGTTTTCTATAGTTTAACGAATTGCCATACCATGAGAGGTGTAGGTAATGGAAATTGAATCCTTAGCTGATGATTATACTACTTTTCCATGCCCACGTATAAGCTATCATGGTAGAAAAAGAATGGTATGGCTTGTTTTAAACGGAGAATAATAATTGTGTTTACAGTGAAACACAAATCTGAATTTAAAATAATTAATTTAAAATTATCTAATTTAAAATTAACTAATTTAAAATTAGTTTAGTACGCTGAAGTTAAAATGAATAATGATCACGTTACAGACAGCCAGTTTCAAAGCCATGAGAACTAAGTGAACAAAGTATAAAATTCATGAGCCAGTGAGGAATTCAACATGCTGTCCTTTGGACAAGAGAGAAGCGTTCTACAGCGACCCTCAATGGTTTGGGTCATCGTAAAGATGAAAATTAAATCTAAGCTATATACTAGAAGAAGAAATGGAAAACAATTGGTCAAATAAAGGACAGAAGGAATAAAAAACGGCCCTCAACCCTCAAGCATAAGGATTGAGGGAGTTGGAAGGAAGGAGAGCCATGAAAGGCAGATAAAAAGTATAATAGGAGTGGCTTTACCCCAGAGGTAATGGAGGAAAACTGGACTCAGCTCAGAAATCCCTTGGGGTCGCCATCTTCCAAACTGATCAGCCCTTGAGGGGGGTAGCCATAGGCAGAGTGCACCGCAAGTGGTGGGACTATATACACCCTTCCTTTTTGAGGGGGCTTGAGCAAAAGACAGGAAATAACATTAAAATAAAAACAAGGCTGCCTCCTCACACTAGTAGGATATCAGAAAAAATAAATAAACAAGGGCCAATGAAGTTTCAAAAGGAAGAGACTCCCTAGGCCTCGGATACTCTAATCATGTTGGGCTCGGTAGAGAACAAGAGTTGAGCAAGTGTGGTCGACAGGAAATAAGACAGAGAGGAGCCTAGCACAAGTTAGTGGAAGCAATGACGGTCTCAGCTGGGACTCCGTGATCGTCAACCTACATGACACTAGATATGACGCCCAGGGGTGGAATTAAAGACCTCTTTTTGTTTTTTATCACTGGCTTTTAAGAACGCTAACACATGGCATGCCTTATAATGCAATACTGGTCCTAGGGTATGCAAAAATTGTATTAGAAACTCAGCTAATAATAGAGTGCTTGCCCATGATTTACCTTAAATTTTCCTAAAATCCACTACATTTTCCGCAAATTGACCAAATGACACAACATTCCAGCAAAATTCAACAAATGACTACCAGATTTATTGAAATTCCATTGATTTACCTAAGCATGGTTTAAACTACCTCAAATTCATATAAAATTAGACGAATATAGATGAAAATTCACTAAAATTTACCGAATTTAGCCAAGTGGTGTACAAACCATGAAATTTATCCAATTTTTATTAAAATTGACTACATGTACTCGAAAATTCCATAATATTCCCTTTACATGTATGCTTTTTGTTGTTGTTGTTGTTGTCTCGTTTACCACACTCCCTGTAGACAATCACCTCAACATGACTTTCTCCTAGACTAGGAGCTTCACATTCGACATGATAGCTGAGTTTCATTTCCCATAAACTTGTCTCTGAGGTGGGTGTCAGGAAAAGGCATTCAGCTGTAAAAACCACACCCTCACGTAGACTTTCATAACCTCTTACGTTGAGGTTCCTTACACTAACGACATTAAATGATTGAACGGTTTCCTTTTCACAATTCCTGTCTATACTTTCCTCTTTAAGGTTGCAAGATGTTTGCAAGATTCCTAAAATGCAATTAAATGTAATAAATACCTTAAGATGGTTTCATTTGTTTAATGATATGGTGTTGATGATGGATATATACGTTAAGACTAATTTTTGTTAGGTCTTGACTGGCCTTGCAATTAGAAATTGACAAACCAAACATGGGTTATCTACCAGGGGAACACTTTGACCACTATATTGGTTATTGACCAGTAAGTACAGTTCTAGTAATCAGACAGAAATCCAACACAAACAATGAGCGCGCAATGCGGCGGAGATTGGTACCACGATGTCGGTTATGTAGCTATGTGGAATGCACATCATATATGGTTTACTTGAAGGTTTGGAGGTTTCATTAAAGATATTTCTACAATAAACCATTTTCAAATGGTCATTCGTTGGTGTGAAAATATTTATTATATGGTATTTTATGAAAACAATTATGATTTATAAAAAAATTTATATGTTTATTGTATTCTTATTTAATGTAAGCACTGGAGGCACTATCGACCAAAATACAGCACTATCTGGAATGTATATTGCATACTTGAAGGTTTCGTGATCCCATTAAAGGTATTCCTACAATAAATGATTTTTAAGTTCTCGTTTTATGGCATGATTATTTAATATATGCTATTTGCTAATAGGATTTGACACTGGAATTATTTTACAAGTAGTTATTTTAATGACCAACAGAGTTTAATGTTAACAAGGCACAGCTCTATTTGAAATTTTGAATAACATGTTGCATGTCATACATCATATGCAACTACTGTAAGGCTTGTGATTTATTTAATGCCTTTAACCCTATATTAAACACGCAGTTTGCAATACTGATAACTGCAATGTTAGTGAAAAAAAAATTGAAACAAAACAAAAATCAGCATTGAAAAACCAAAAAGTGGTTGAGCATATATACAGTGGGGAAAAGAAAAGTTTTGTAAACACTAATGTCCAACAAGATTAATTAAATCAGTAACTGTCAGGGTGGCCGAGTGGTTAAGGCGTTTGACTTAAGATCAAATTTCCAAATATATAAGGAAGCAAGGGTTCAAATCCCTTCCCTGACATAACTATTGCTTGAACATGCAAGAAAACAAGAAATATACACAAACTATGTTTATCAATTTAATCATTTTTTTTACAAGAGATAGACACACAGAATACAGCTCTTTTGGTTTATCAGTTCTTTTAAACATAACACTTGTTGAAAATTATTTTTTAGGGGATGGGGGTGTTGCTACGTTGACCCATTACACAATAATAGCAGCTTTACGAAGTTCATTTTCTATATTTAATAGCTCTTTCTCATAACCAATATGGCCAAGCTGTTTACAGGCATGCAAGAGCTGTAGACGTTCGACTAATATATTAGGATCGTTCCATTTACTATTTTTTATGAATGGTTTCAGAATCTCGGGAAGCAGTTCATCATTATCACCATCATTATGATTATCATCCTCATTATTATAATCATTTTCATAATGATGATCATTATCATCGTTATCATTACCATCATAATTTCCACCTTTGTCCACAGACTGTTCAATGGATTGAGTTGCCTTTGATAGTGTTGAAAGCTTCTTTTTAGATGTGCTAGAATGCTTTAACATTGTTATGTTATTATTACCACTATTACCTTTCCCCACTAACTTCTTGATGGGGTATATTGTCTCTGATAGGGTTGAGGGCTTTTGAGATGTGGGTGCATGTCTGAACATGGGTTTCACAGGAGGTGTCGAAGGTTTCTCATTAAACAACTCGCTAACAGTATGAGTGCGTTGTAGTGTATTAAACTTGAGGTTAATATTATCTTGAGCAGTACTATTTTTCTCTTGGACTTGGTTTCTTGCTTTGGTTTGGGTTTTCCCTACATTTAGACTAGCGTGATTATTAAGTTTACATTCATGATTGTTTGAAGAAAGTACGTCGAATTCTTTTGTTTTAAGCATTCCTCGACACTGTTTCGATCGTTGCTTTGAACAGCGCCAAATAATAGTTCCATTTTTATTGCTTCGTTTCACAATATATGAATATCCTTTATAGTATGCATAAGGCTTACCATACCTAGTCACTGATACTTCCATATCAACTGTCAAGCACAAACTAATCTCTAGTAAAGACAACTCGGTAATAACAACAATAGTTTAATGTGGGAGCATATATACATGCAAAAAGTGGGAGCAAAGGTGGGGGGTAAAAAGTGGGAGCAAAAGTGGTAGCAAATGTGGGAGAAAAAAATAACTGTGAGCAAAAAGTGGGAGCAAATATGGGATCAAATGTGGGAGCAAAGCAAATATAAAAAGTGGGAGCAAATATGCTAAGAAATATGTCAACAAATATACCAGCAAAAGTAAATACACAAGTCAAGATAGATTAAAGTGCAAAGAAAATATGGAAGCAAATATGAGAGCAAAAATTGTGTTTTTCTAAAACAACTAGACATAACAAACTTAGTCATAACCTAACCTAACCTAACCCAACCTAACCAAACCTAACCTCACCTAACCTCACCTAACCTAACCTCACCTAACCTCACCTAACCTAACCTCACCTCACCTAACCTCACCTCACCTAACCTAACCTAACCTAACTTTACCTAACCTAACTTGACTGAACTTTACCTAACCTAACCCATCATAACTTCACCTAACCTAACTTTACCTAATCTAACTTCACCTAACCTAACGTTCAACTCTCAGATCAAAATTAAATTCTAGGCATAGTTGAGTTGGAACCCAAGACTTCAGGGATAACACACAAGTATACTAGCCACTACACCGCAAAATGGGCAAATTATCATGCAACACAACATAAAGTAAAAGTTTCCTGTAGTGTAACTCATTGGCTGTCAACCATAGTTTGGGAATTCAAACCCAAGACCTCAAGACTTTTGTTTTGAACATTATCAGAAATATTATTCCATTTACATTTTGCTGCTGCTTATAGTTATAAGAGTTGGCATTAATATGGGAAGCAAAAAAAAAGTGGGAGCAAATGTGGGAGCCAATATGGGAGCAAATATAGGAGCCAAGATGGGGGCAAAAGTGGGAGCAAATGTGGGAGCCAATATGGGAGTCAATATGGAGGCAAATATGGGAGCAAATGTGTGAACTAATCATTTCACCTCGGATATCGCCAGTGAGTACTCATATCCACCGCAAGGTAGCGGAAACATACTTTGTGTGTTGTATGTATCTATCTTACAAAGTTTGACTGCATGCAAAACGTCCTTGTATAAGCTGTGCATATAATTTTCATATACAATTAAGACCAAGTGTTCAGTACTAACATGTATAGCCTTGTCTAGGGTATATAGAGGATCGTTAGCAAGAAAGACTGACTAACCCAGGAGTGTAAAGCCTTGCCATATGCAGTAAGCATCTGTTGGCAGAAATGGTTCCTAATAATAACGGACTTAATGAATATGAAACGTGTTTTGAGTGTCGTCTTAAATCCTATTTTATACGTTGTGATACGTGTAAGGATTTAAGACGACACAAACGTATTTTGGGTGTTGTCTTTTGTGTGTCGTCTTAAATCCTTACACGTATCACAACGTATAAAATAGGATTTAAGACGACACTCAAAACACGTTTCATATTCATTAAGTCCGTTATTATTAGGAACCATTTCTGCCAACAGATGCTTACTGCATATGGCAAGGCTTTACACTCCTGGGTTAGTCAGTCTTTCTTGCTAACGATCCTCTATATACCCTAGACAAGGCTATACATGTTAGTACTGAACACTTGGTCTTAATTGTATATGAAAATTATATGCACAGCTTATACAAGGACGTTTTGCATGCAGTCAAACTTTGTAAGATAGATACATACAACACACAAAGTATGTTTCCGCTACCTTGCGGTGGATATGAGTACTCACTGGCGATATCCGAGGTGAAATGATTAGTTCACACATTTGCTCCCATATTTGCCTCCATATTGACTCCCATATTGGCTCCCACATTTGCTCCCACTTTTGCCCCCATCTTGGCTCCTATATTTGCTCCCATATTGGCTCCCACATTTGCTCCCACTTTTTTTTTGCTTCCCATATTAATGCCAACTCTTATAACTATAAGCAGCAGCAAAATGTAAATGGAATAATATTTCTGATAATGTTCAAAACAAAAGTCTTGAGGTCTTGGGTTTGAATTCCCAAACTATGGTTGACAGCCAATGAGTTACACTACAGGAAACTTTTACTTTATGTTGTGTTGCATGATAATTTGCCCATTTTGCGGTGTAGTGGCTAGTATACTTGTGTGTTATCCCTGAAGTCTTGGGTTCCAACTCAACTATGCCTAGAATTTAATTTTGATCTGAGAGTTGAACGTTAGGTTAGGTGAAGTTAGATTAGGTAAAGTTAGGTTAGGTGAAGTTATGATGGGTTAGGTTAGGTAAAGTTCAGTCAAGTTAGGTTAGGTAAAGTTAGGTTAGGTTAGGTTAGGTGAGGTGAGGTTAGGTGAGGTGAGGTTAGGTTAGGTTAGGTGAGGTTAGGTGAGGTTAGGTTAGGTGAGGTTAGGTGAGGTTAGGTTTGGTTAGGTTGGGTTAGGTTAGGTTAGGTTATGACTAAGTTTGTTATGTCTAGTTGTTTTAGAAAAACACAATTTTTGCTCTCATATTTGCTTCCATATTTTCTTTGCACTTTAATCTATCTTGACTTGTGTATTTACTTTTGCTGGTATATTTGTTGACATATTTCTTAGCATATTTGCTCCCACTTTTTATATTTGCTTTGCTCCCACATTTGATCCCATATTTGCTCCCACTTTTTGCTCACAGTTATTTTTTTCTCCCACATTTGCTACCACTTTTGCTCCCACTTTTTACCCCCCACCTTTGCTCCCACTTTTTGCATGTATATATGCTCCCACATTAAACTATTGTTGTTATTACCGAGTTGTCTTTACTAGAGATTAGTTTGTGCTTGACAGTTGATATGGAAGTATCAGTGACTAGGTATGGTAAGCCTTATGCATACTATAAAGGATATTCATATATTGTGAAACGAAGCAATAAAAATGGAACTATTATTTGGCGCTGTTCAAAGCAACGATCGAAACAGTGTCGAGGAATGCTTAAAACAAAAGAATTCGACGTACTTTCTTCAAACAATCATGAATGTAAACTTAATAATCACGCTAGTCTAAATGTAGGGAAAACCCAAACCAAAGCAAGAAACCAAGTCCAAGAGAAAAATAGTACTGCTCAAGATAATATTAACCTCAAGTTTAATACACTACAACGCACTCATACTGTTAGCGAGTTGTTTAATGAGAAACCTTCGACACCTCCTGTGAAACCCATGTTCAGACATGCACCCACATCTCAAAAGCCCTCAACCCTATCAGAGACAATATACCCCATCAAGAAGTTAGTGGGGAAAGGTAATAGTGGTAATAATAACATAACAATGTTAAAGCATTCTAGCACATCTAAAAAGAAGCTTTCAACACTATCAAAGGCAACTCAATCCATTGAACAGTCTGTGGACAAAGGTGGAAATTATGATGGTAATGATAACGATGATAATGATCATCATTATGAAAATGATTATAATAATGAGGATGATAATCATAATGATGGTGATAATGATGAACTGCTTCCCGAGATTCTGAAACCATTCATAAAAAATAGTAAATGGAACGATCCTAATATATTAGTCGAACGTCTACAGCTCTTGCATGCCTGTAAACAGCTTGGCCATATTGGTTATGAGAAAGAGCTATTAAATATAGAAAATGAACTTCGTAAAGCTGCTATTATTGTGTAATGGGTCAACGTAGCAACACCCCCATCCCCTAAAAAATAATTTTCAACAAGTGTTATGTTTAAAAGAACTGATAAACCAAAAGAGCTGTATTCTGTGTGTCTATCTCTTGTAAAAAAAATGATTAAATTGATAAACATAGTTTGTGTATATTTCTTGTTTTCTTGCATGTTCAAGCAATAGTTATGTCAGGGAAGGGATTTGAACCCTTGCTTCCTTATATATTTGGAAATTTGATCTTAAGTCAAACGCCTTAACCACTCGGCCACCCTGACAGTTACTGATTTAATTAATCTTGTTGGACATTAGTGTTTACAAAACTTTTCTTTTCCCCACTGTATATATGCTCAACCACTTTTTGGTTTTTCAATGCTGATTTTTGTTTTGTTTCAATTTTTTTTTCACTAACATTGCAGTTATCAGTATTGCAAACTGCGTGTTTAATATAGGGTTAAAGGCATTAAATAAATCACAAGCCTTACAGTAGTTGCATATGATGTATGACATGCAACATGTTATTCAAAATTTCAAATAGAGCTGTGCCTTGTTAACATTAAACTCTGTTGGTCATTAAAATAACTACTTGTAAAATAATTCCAGTGTCAAATCCTATTAGCAAATAGCATATATTAAATAATCATGCCATAAAACGAGAACTTAAAAATCATTTATTGTAGGAATACCTTTAATGGGATCACGAAACCTTCAAGTATGCAATATACATTCCAGATAGTGCTGTATTTTGGTCGATAGTGCCTCCAGTGCTTACATTAAATAAGAATACAATAAACATATAAATTTTTTTATAAATCATAATTGTTTTCATAAAATACCATATAATAAATATTTTCACACCAACGAATGACCATTTGAAAATGGTTTATTGTAGAAATATCTTTAATGAAACCTCCAAACCTTCAAGTAAACCATATATGATGTGCATTCCACATAGCTACATAACCGACATCGTGGTACCAATCTCCGCCGCATTGCGCGCTCATTGTTTGTGTTGGATTTCTGTCTGATTACTAGAACTGTACTTACTGGTCAATAACCAATATAGTGGTCAAAGTGTTCCCCTGGTAGATAACCCATGTTTGGTTTGTCAATTTCTAATTGCAAGGCCAGTCAAGACCTAACAAAAATTAGTCTTAACGTATATATCCATCATCAACACCATATCATTAAACAAATGAAACCATCTTAAGGTATTTATTACATTTAATTGCATTTTAGGAATCTTGCAAACATCTTGCAACCTTAAAGAGGAAAGTATAGACAGGAATTGTGAAAAGGAAACCGTTCAATCATTTAATGTCGTTAGTGTAAGGAACCTCAACGTAAGAGGTTATGAAAGTCTACGTGAGGGTGTGGTTTTTACAGCTGAATGCCTTTTCCTGACACCCACCTCAGAGACAAGTTTATGGGAAATGAAACTCAGCTATCATGTCGAATGTGAAGCTCCTAGTCTAGGAGAAAGTCATGTTGAGGTGATTGTCTACAGGGAGTGTGGTAAACGAGACAACAACAACAACAACAAAAAGCATACATGTAAAGGGAATATTATGGAATTTTCGAGTACATGTAGTCAATTTTAATAAAAATTGGATAAATTTCATGGTTTGTACACCACTTGGCTAAATTCGGTAAATTTTAGTGAATTTTCATCTATATTCGTCTAATTTTATATGAATTTGAGGTAGTTTAAACCATGCTTAGGTAAATCAATGGAATTTCAATAAATCTGGTAGTCATTTGTTGAATTTTGCTGGAATGTTGTGTCATTTGGTCAATTTGCGGAAAATGTAGTGGATTTTAGGAAAATTTAAGGTAAATCATGGGCAAGCACTCTATTATTAGCTGAGTTTCTAATACAATTTTTGCATACCCTAGGACCAGTATTGCATTATAAGGCATGCCATGTGTTAGCGTTCTTAAAAGCCAGTGATAAAAAACAAAAAGAGGTCTTTAATTCCACCCCTGGGCGTCATATCTAGTGTCATGTAGGTTGACGATCACGGAGTCCCAGCTGAGACCGTCATTGCTTCCACTAACTTGTGCTAGGCTCCTCTCTGTCTTATTTCCTGTCGACCACACTTGCTCAACTCTTGTTCTCTACCGAGCCCAACATGATTAGAGTATCCGAGGCCTAGGGAGTCTCTTCCTTTTGAAACTTCATTGGCCCTTGTTTATTTATTTTTTCTGATATCCTACTAGTGTGAGGAGGCAGCCTTGTTTTTATTTTAATGTTATTTCCTGTCTTTTGCTCAAGCCCCCTCAAAAAGGAAGGGTGTATATAGTCCCACCACTTGCGGTGCACTCTGCCTATGGCTACCCCCCTCAAGGGCTGATCAGTTTGGAAGATGGCGACCCCAAGGGATTTCTGAGCTGAGTCCAGTTTTCCTCCATTACCTCTGGGGTAAAGCCACTCCTATTATACTTTTTATCTGCCTTTCATGGCTCTCCTTCCTTCCAACTCCCTCAATCCTTATGCTTGAGGGTTGAGGGCCGTTTTTTATTCCTTCTGTCCTTTATTTGACCAATTGTTTTCCATTTCTTCTTCTAGTATATAGCTTAGATTTAATTTTCATCTTTACGATGACCCAAACCATTGAGGGTCGCTGTAGAACGCTTCTCTCTTGTCCAAAGGACAGCATGTTGAATTCCTCACTGGCTCATGAATTTTATACTTTGTTCACTTAGTTCTCATGGCTTTGAAACTGGCTGTCTGTAACGTGATCATTATTCATTTTAACTTCAGCGTACTAAACTAATTTTAAATTAGTTAATTTTAAATTAGATAATTTTAAATTAATTATTTTAAATTCAGATTTGTGTTTCACTGTAAACACAATTATTATTCTCCGTTTAAAACAAGCCATACCATTCTTTTTCTACCATGATAGCTTATACGTGGGCATGGAAAAGTAGTATAATCATCAGCTAAGGATTCAATTTCCATTACCTACACCTCTCATGGTATGGCAATTCGTTAAACTATAGAAAACGTTTCTATATGTTCTGTTACATTATTATTTGACCATCTCACCGTGTAGTGGTTAACCTACTTGGTTGTCAACCCTAAGGTCTTGGCTTCCAACCCCGACTATACCATGACATTCATTTCAAGGTTGCCATAAGCTTCACTAAGCCTTTGTCAAACCTAACAACGATCTAGTCATGTACAGAGCACGTCCGCTATCAAGCAAATGAGTAATATGAAACTTACTGACAAGGTCGCTGTGCTGTTATCGCCAAGGCACACACTAGACAAACCATAGCCAGTGTCTCTGTGCAGATTCAACACAGCGGTAGTAGGCAAGCGTATATTTGTTTAAAAATCATCATGAATATAGCTCCACTGTCACCACAGAGGCCCCGGTTCGATTTTTTTTCACAAGGCTGCAACAGGGTAGACTGAGTCTTGACAGGTAAAACTTTTTGGGGTCCATTCGTGAACCAGGGTAAAGGGTTGGCCATCCTGACTTCTGCAACACCTCAAACCAATGTTTACTATTACTGGTGAGTTATCATTTTTTTCTTTCTTCGGCTTTTCCCAATTATTTTGAGTCGCCGGAGCCAACCAGGCTCATTTTGGTTTTGGCCGGGGATTTAAGGCCGAATGCCCTTTCTGACGCCACGTGATTTTTTTCAAGTGAAAATTCCAACCCCCGCCGTCACCGGGATTTGAACCCCACCTGCCCGAGTAAAGACGAGCAGCTAAGCACCTGCGCCATCACGCTCCCCACAGGTTAGTTATCTATCCGCACATTAATCCATAATTACCTAATAATAATAATAACAACAATCATCCTCCATACACATGTCCATTAAAGCATGGTTTCACAAAGATGCTTATGCTTTTAGGTGTATAACACATTTTTCCCCCATAACATAACTATTTACTGTTTTAGGGGTGAAATGATCAATCGAGGTAAAAGCCCATATCATCCCCTATTTTTTAAGCTATCACACCTAATTTTAGGATTCTTCGTTTCCTAGATAGGGATTTTTCAATTTTGGAGGGGTAGTTTCACCCCCCTGCTATTTTTCATCAAAAACAAAAGATCTTAGGTTCATTTATCATTTTTAGGTGTTTAACACGTTTTTCCCCTATAACATGACTATTTACTGTTTTAGGGGTGAAATGATCCATCGAGGTAAAAGCCCTATTCATCCCCTATTTTTTAAGCTATCACACCTAATTTTAGGCTTCTTCGTTTCCAAGATAGGGATTTTTCAATTTTGGGGGGTAGTTTCACCCCCTGCTATTTTTCATCAAAAACAAAAGATCTTAGGTTCATTTATCATTTTAGGTGTTTAACACGTTTTTTCCCCATAACATGACTATTTACTGTTTTAGGGGTGAAGTGATCCATCGAGGTAAAAGCCCATATCATACCCTATTTTTTAAGCTATCACACCTAATTTTAGGCATCTTCATTTCCAAGATAGGGATTTTTCAATTTTGGAGGGGTAGTTTCACCCCCCTGCTATTTTTCATCAAAAACAAAAGATCTTAGGTTCATTTATCATTTTTAGGTGTTTAACACGTTTTTCCCCTATAACATGACTATTTACTGTTTTAGGGGTGAAATGATCCATCGAGGTAAAAGCCCTATTCATCCCCTATTTTTTAAGCTATCACACCTAATTTTAGGCTTCTTCGTTTCCAAGATAGGGATTTTTCAATTTTGGGGGGTAGTTTCACCCCTCTGCTATTTTTCATCAAAAACAAAAGATCTTAGGTTCATTTATCATTTTTAGGTGTTTAACAAGTTTTTTCCCCATAACATGACTATTTACTGTTTTAGGGGTGAAATGATCCATCGAGGTAAAAGCCCATATCATCCCCTATTTTTTAAGCTATCACACCTAATTTTAGGCTTCTTCGTTTCCAAGATAGGGATTTTTCAATTTTGGGGGGTAGTTTCACCCCCCTGCTATTTTTCATCAAAAACAAAATATTTTAGGTTCATTTATCATTTTTAGGTGTTTAACACGTTTTTTCCCCATAACATGACTATTTACTGTTTTAGGGGTGAAATGATCAATCGAGGTAAAAGCCCATATCATCCCCTATTTTTTAAGCTATCACACCTAATTTTAGGCTTCTTCGTTTCCGAGATATGGATTTTTCAATTTTGGGGGGTAGTTTCACCCCCCTGCTATTTTTCATCAAAAACAAAATATTTTAGGTTCATTTATCATTTTTAGGTGTTTAACACGTTTTTTCCCCATAACATGACTATTTACTGTTTTAGGGGTGAAATGATCCATCGAGGTAAAAGCCCATATCATACCCTATTTTTTAAGCTATCACACCTAATTTTAGGCTTCTACGTTTCCGAGATAGGGATTTTTCAATTTTGGGGGTAGTTTCATCCCCCTGCTATTTTTCATCAAAAACAAAAGATCTTAGGTTCATTTATCATTTTTAGGTGTTTAACACGTTTTTTCCCCATAACATGACTATTTACTGTTTTAGGGGTGAAATGATCCATCGAGGTAAAAACCTATATCATCCCCTATTTTTTAAGCTATCACACCTAATTTTAGGATTCTTCGTTTCCAAGATAGGGATTTTTCAATTTTGGGGGGTAGTTTCACCCCCAAACAGGGAATGTTGCCCCAAGTGCTAGGACCCCTCATACAAGTCCCTAGCATGATTGGTTCGCGAGATATGAACAAAAGTGTCGTTAGGCCCTTTCGACAAAAATAAATCCTACATTCAAAAACGGGGCGTTACCCCCCCAGGGCTATAATACTGCCTATGGCAAAATCCCATGAGGGGTTCAGAAAATATTAACTAACGTATAGTTAAGTCCTTTTGACAAAAGCCGACCGTGCGCGCACATACAAAAAATATTACTATTTCAACCCCCGGGTAAGGGTAGTTTTTATTTTAGAGTGGATATACCCCTTCGATAGAAAAAGAGAGTTCACCACGAGTCCTACGACACCTCATACGTTTAAATCCGATTATTGGTTAGCGAGATAGTCAAAAGCCAATGACCTATTAGTTTTTATGGTTTATTTAAATACGTATTAAAAAAAACACTCATTTATAAATCATCATTTAAAAAGCCCGCTCTTTTACAAAAAAAACCAAATGCGCAGGCGTACAAAAAATAAATTACTATTTCATCCCCCGGGTAAGGGTAGTTTTTATTTTAGAGTGAATATACCCCGTCCATAGAAAAGGGGATTTCACCACGAGTCCTACGACACCTCATACGTTTAAATCCGATTATTGGTTAGCGAGATAGTAAAAAAGCCGATGACCTATTAGTTTTTTTTGGTTTATTTCAATACGTATTAAAAAACACTCATTGATAAATCTATCTATATATTTAAAACACTAAGCTGATTTTTGTTACCGCGAGATTGAGGGAACGGTAGAACCGATTCACTTCGTAGAGCAATCTGTCGAAAGCTGTAGGCCTGTAGATTTGCAGAGTGTCTTTAAAATAAACAAATATGTTACCACATATTTTTAAATTTATAAACAAAGCTGCAAAATTATTGGCTCAAGCGCATGCGCAGAATCATCTTGATTAATGACAGACATGGCGGATGTCCACCGCGTTTTAATGCAATAGTTATTTATAAGAATTATAATAAAGGAGGGGAATATTGATTATGAAGTTTCCAGGATATAAACGGAAATAGAATATTATAAAAAACGGGAAATGTAGAAGAACTTATACGGACTGTTGAGAGTGAATGTTGTTTAAGTAACTTAATATTGCTTTCTACTACCAGTGATTCCGTAGCTCAGACGGTAGCGTTCAAAACTCTTAATTTATGCATCGCGCAATGGAAGCAGTTCGAATCCCACCTCCGACATATATTTTTATTTCTCAATTATTCTTTCTGCCTATTGGTAATACATTGTCTTAACATATTTTACTTTTATTATTCCCATAAAGTAAGGAATTCTCCACGATTTACGTTCCCATATACTTTTAAATTATTAAATAAAAGATGGCCACAATCGCTTTCGCCATGAGAGACAATTGACGAACATAATTCATTTGTTGGACTCAGACATCGTGGTCACTCAGCCCCGTCTACTTTGGTGTGTGTGTCAAATTTTCTCTGATAACCTGTGTTATTGTGATGGCAGTACTGATGTGTGCATTTGTAATTAAAGTGGGGAATGGGAAATTGGCGACCGAGGCTTTAAGTTAGGAACTATCCCGGTATTTACCTGCAGTGGAAGTGGCTAACCACGGAAAACCACATCCCAGATTGTTGAGATGGGAATCGAACCTTGCCCTACTTAGTTTTGCCTCAAGAGTGCGCCCCGTTCCAGCCCTCAGACCAGAATTACACCTGCAGTGGAAGTGGCAAACCACGGAAAACCAAATCCCAGATTGTTGAGCTGGGAATCGAACCTTGCCCTTCTTAGTTTTGCCTCAAGAGTGCGCCCCGTTCCAGCCCTCAGACCAGAATTACAGTTCTAGAGAAATGGCGAATAAAGGATTCACCGTATCGTAGTGTGATCTTTGTTTTTGAGAATTAAAAAGAGGGGATTGAAGAACTTCAGCAGGCGTTTGAGTTCGTTTGTTGTTTAAGTAACTTTGGTCACTCAGCCCCGTCTACTTTGGTGTGTGTGTGTGTGTGTGTAAAATTTTCTCTGATAACCTGTGTTATTGTGATGGCTGTACTGATGTGTGCATTTGTAATTCAAGTGGGGAATGGGGAATTGACGACCGAGGCTTTAAGTTACGAACTATCCTGGTATTTACTTGCAGTGGACGTGGCAAACCACGGAAAACCACATCCCAGATTGTTGAGATAGGAATCTAACCTTGCTCTCCTGAGTTTTGCCTGAAGAGTGCGCCCCGTTCCAGTCCTCAGACCAGAAGTAAATTTCTTGGCAAACCAGGGATCGAACCTGGAATTCGGGGTGATAGCTCAGAATGTAGCCTTCAGATTGGGCTTCCCTGTGTTAATACGATTTTTGACAAGCACTGAGCATATAGTCTAACTCTTAAACTCCCTCCATTACGGTGGCTGTCGAAGTGAGTCTATGCTCATTCCAGTAGTTGGCGAAGTATGCTCCCTTGCTTAATTTACTGTCATGGAAATGCAAAGGATTGTACCTACATCAGGTGATGGAAATTGCTTATTTAGAGCAGTTTCGTACTGTTTATTCCAAAATGCAGGACGTTATCCTGAGCTGCGTTTGCAAGCAAATTGCAAAAATTGTTGCTGGCATGAATAATTATAAGGATTTTATTATTGGCGATCAGTATCATCGCATTCTCATCAGCAACAAACTTGAGAATGAAAGTATCTGAACTTCATTGTATACTTGATTATTATTGTTTATTGATGATTTGTTTAGAGCACATAACAATGAGTCTAACCACGCTGTTGATTTTGGCAATGGAAGTATTATTTGCCATTTAATATTTGGCGGCTGCGTTGATGCAGGCCACTATAGTGTTATTGAATATGACGTTAATTTGGAGAGAAATGCTGCAATAAATATATCCATTTGACGAAAAGGAACATTAGCCACAAAAAAGTGGGAAATCGTAGAAAATACGAAGCCACTTTTAAAATCTAATATAAAAATGCCATTTCAGAAACAATTCCAGATATTATGCCGTACAGTGTATGGTCCTTGACGAACAAATGTAAACATTGTTCTGCACTGTATTTCTATAGCGAGAAATCTACGCCAGGTTACTTGGACCTTTGGTGTTGTAATGGCAAAATTAATCTTCCTAAATATAACATATTTGACAGACTGCAACAATTTTTCACTGGAAATGATATCTCAAGGAATTTAAGAGAGAACTTCGTTAATGTATATTCCAAAATTATAAGCGACGGTTTCTGCGGCCAGTTGTATATATTAGACTCCTCAGAATTCTTGAATTCCTTGGAATTAAGTGATTTTTGCTTCCACATACTCCAAACGATTGACCCATAGATATGCTCCTGAGAAATCTGAAGTTTCCTAAGGGCATCTAAATGCTACCATATTAATTACCGTAAAAAAAATATGTACGAAAATTGCTTGAATTTGGAAATAATAAGTGCAGTTAAAATTAGGCGGAGAGATCTAACCTTTCGACTTGATTCCATATTAATTATATGAAATATGCATGAAAAAGCTTGGATTTGGAAATAAGTGCAGTTAAAATTAGGCAGAAAGGTCTAACCCTTCGACTTTATTTAACACCACCGGATAAAACAATCATTTTCTTTTAAGAGGCAACATTTTCCGATTCGCTTGGCATACTTTATCACAATCAATAAAGCTCAAGGGGGAACTCTGGAACGTATAGGTCTCAATTTGCCTCATCAAGTTTTCAATCATGGCCAGCATTATGTTGCAATGTCTATAGAGTGCAATCTTTTGACGCCCTTAAAATTTCAATAGTGCCAAAAATAATTGAACAAAGAACGTATATAATAACATTCTTCAGTAGTTATTTTCTTATTGGCCGTCATGTATTGACGGGTTTCAACTAGTATACTTTTAAATTATTAAATAAAAGATGGCCACAATCGCTTTCGCCATGAGAGACAATTGACGAACATAATTCATTTGTTGGACTCAGACATCGTGGTCACTCAGCCCCGTCTACTTTGGTGTGTGTGTCAAATTTTCTCTGATAACCTGTGTTATTGTGATGGCAGTACTGATGTGTGCATTTGTAATTAAAGTGGGGAATGGGAAATTGGCGACCGAGGCTTTAAGTTAGGAACTATCCCGGTATTTACCTGCAGTGGAAGTGGCTAACCACGGAAAACCACATCCCAGATTGTTGAGATGGGAATCGAACCTTGCCCTACTTAGTTTTGCCTCAAGAGTGCGCCCCGTTCCAGCCCTCAGACCAGAATTACACCTGCAGTGGAAGTGGCAAACCACGGAAAACCAAATCCCAGATTGTTGAGCTGGGAATCGAACCTTGCCCTTCTTAGTTTTGCCTCAAGAGTGCGCCCCGTTCCAGCCCTCAGACCAGAATTACAGTTCTAGAGAAATGGCGAATAAAGGATTCACCGTATCGTAGTGTGATCTTTGTTTTTGAGAATTAAAAAGAGGGGATTGAAGAACTTCAGCAGGCGTTTGAGTTCGTTTGTTGTTTAAGTAACTTTGGTCACTCAGCCCCGTCTACTTTGGTGTGTGTGTGTGTGTGTAAAATTTTCTCTGATAACCTGTGTTATTGTGATGGCTGTACTGATGTGTGCATTTGTAATTCAAGTGGGGAATGGGGAATTGACGACCGAGGCTTTAAGTTACGAACTATCCTGGTATTTACTTGCAGTGGACGTGGCAAACCACGGAAAACCACATCCCAGATTGTTGAGATAGGAATCTAACCTTGCTCTCCTGAGTTTTGCCTGAAGAGTGCGCCCCGTTCCAGTCCTCAGACCAGAAGTAAATTTCTTGGCAAACCAGGGATCGAACCTGGAATTCGGGGTGATAGCTCAGAATGTAGCCTTCAGATTGGGCTTCCCTGTGTTAATACGATTTTTGACAAGCACTGAGCATATAGTCTAACTCTTAAACTCCCTCCATTACGGTGGCTGTCGAAGTGAGTCTATGCTCATTCCAGTAGTTGGCGAAGTATGCTCCCTTGCTTAATTTACTGTCATGGAAATGCAAAGGATTGTACCTACATCAGGTGATGGAAATTGCTTATTTAGAGCAGTTTCGTACTGTTTATTCCAAAATGCAGGACGTTATCCTGAGCTGCGTTTGCAAGCAAATTGCAAAAATTGTTGCTGGCATGAATAATTATAAGGATTTTATTATTGGCGATCAGTATCATCGCATTCTCATCAGCAACAAACTTGAGAATGAAAGTATCTGAACTTCATTGTATACTTGATTATTATTGTTTATTGATGATTTGTTTAGAGCACATAACAATGAGTCTAACCACGCTGTTGATTTTGGCAATGGAAGTATTATTTGCCATTTAATATTTGGCGGCTGCGTTGATGCAGGCCACTATAGTGTTATTGAATATGACGTTAATTTGGAGAGAAATGCTGCAATAAATATATCCATTTGACGAAAAGGAACATTAGCCACAAAAAAGTGGGAAATCGTAGAAAATACGAAGCCACTTTTAAAATCTAATATAAAAATGCCATTTCAGAAACAATTCCAGATATTATGCCGTACAGTGTATGGTCCTTGACGAACAAATGTAAACATTGTTCTGCACTGTATTTCTATAGCGAGAAATCTACGCCAGGTTACTTGGACCTTTGGTGCTGTAATGGCAAAATTAATCTTCCTAAATATAACATATTTGACAGACTGCAACAATTTTTCACTGGAAATGATATCTCAAGGAATTTAAGAGAGAACTTCGTTAATGTATATTCCAAAATTATAAGCGACGGTTTCTGCGGCCAGTTGTATATATTAGACTCCTCAGAATTCTTGAATTCCTTGGAATTAAGTGATTTTTGCTTCCACATACTCCAAACGATTGACCCATAGATATGCTCCTGAGAAATCTGAAGTTTCCTAAGGGCATCTAAATGCTACCATATTAATTACCGTAAAAAAAATATGTACGAAAATTGCTTGAATTTGGAAATAATAAGTGCAGTTAAAATTAGGCGGAGAGATCTAACCTTTCGACTTGATTCCATATTAATTATATGAAATATGCATGAAAAAGCTTGGATTTGGAAATAAGTGCAGTTAAAATTAGGCAGAAAGGTCTAACCCTTCGACTTTATTTAACACCACCGGATAAAACAATCATTTTCTTTTAAGAGGCAACATTTTCCGATTCGCTTGGCATACTTTATCACAATCAATAAAGCTCAAGGGGGAACTCTGGAACGTATAGGTCTCAATTTGCCTCATCAAGTTTTCAATCATGGCCAGCATTATGTTGCAATGTCTATAGAGTGCAATCTTTTGACGCCCTTAAAATTTCAATAGTGCCAAAAATAATTGAACAAAGAACGTATATAATAACATTCTTCAGTAGTTATTTTCTTATTGGCCGTCATGTATTGACGGGTTTCAACTAGTCATCATTTAAAAAGCCCGCCCTCTTACAAAACTCCTCAAGTGCGCATGCGTATAAAAAAACATTCATCGCCAAAATGTCAAAAAACAACATGTTTACCCCAAATGGCCTTTCCAAATTCCATCCATTTTAAAAAATAACCTCACCATCACCTAGAGCGGAAAAAATACCATCTAAACGACCCCTCACTCGACCCTACTCCTCCCCCACCACCTAACCCTTTCCCAACATAGGCATACATATTCAAGCACGAGCGCGACTTCAGGAAACCAACACTACCCCACTACTCGCGAATGACCTTTTAGTTTTGGTCTTTTAATCAAATAAAGAGCCTATAGGAAAGTAGGGGGCATTACTAGCAGTGCTAGGACACCCTGTATGTTCTAATCCCATGTTTGGTTAGCGAGATATCAGGTTCGGGGCAAATACGAGGGTGGCTCAATAAAAAGGTAAGCAGCTCCCCCACTACCCCACTACTCATAATAAATAAATAATTATATATAACAATTCAATAACAATTAAACTGAAGTATTTACACAAATAGTCGGTATTTTCTTAAACACACCTATATGTTTGGAAAAAGGCTCTAAGACTGCGGCAGGTGGAGTGTTCCAGTTATCAAAGGCACGGTTTGCGAAAGAATATTTACCATAATTTGTTCGCTGTGGTCGGGCCTTAACTTTGAAAGGATGATCACTCCTACTCATATAAGTGGACTTTCCCATACGTTTCCTAAGCTCACCCCCTGCTGGTTTATTTGTATACGTGTTATACATAGCGCAGAGTCTAGATTTCATCCTCCTAGCCTCAAGTGATTCCCACCCAAGTTTCTTTAACATACGGCTCACACTGCTCCTGGGATTAAAGTCACTGAGCACAAATCTAGCGGCCTTTATTTGTACCATTTACAACTCATTTATGAGCCCTACTTGATGAAAATCCACAGCCTGCTTCCAGTCTCCGACCGGGTCAGGAATGGAATGAATGAAGTCCCCATCTAGCGGCGAGGATATGGACTGTGCCGGCTGCCGAGGCCTGACGCACTCCTCTGGGACAGTGATTAAATGAATGACAGATGAAATGAAATGATAGTGGAGAGTGTTGCTGGAATGAAATTTGACAGGGAAAACCGGAGTACCCGGAGAAAAACCTGTCTGCCTCCGTTTTGTCCAGCACAGATCTCACATGGAGTGACCGGGATTTGAACCACGGACCCAGCGGTGAGAGGCCGGCGTGCTGCCGCCTAAGCCACGGAGGCTTGCCCTACTTGATATGGATCCCAAACCACCGAGGCGTATTCTAGAAGTGACAAATATCCGAATTCTTTAGCAGAGGTACTACTTCCTCTTAATACCCTCATTACAAAGTCTACGTCTACAAAGTCTACAAAATCTACGTCTCATAGCGTAGTGGTTAGCATTCATTAGCTCCCATCCCAGTGGCTCATGTTTGAACTGGAACGGTATCGTTTATACGAATCACCCAAGTCGTGTCAATATCGAAGACTTGCAGCAGGCTACATACGTTCAGTCTGGTTGCGTGTCTGAGTGGTTGAATGCTAGGATTTGGACCCAAGAGTCCCTGGTTCAATTCCTAGCCGGACCTTGAGGATTTAAATCTCCAGTATTCAATTCCTCTGTTGCCGGAGCTGGGTGTATGTGATGTCTTCACCATTCACTTCATCCTCATCACGATGCGCAGGTCACACAGGGGTGTCAATTCCAAAGGACTGAACCAGCCCTCCCAGTAGACCACACACCATTAAATCATTTTGATATTTTATTGTAAAAATACACAGAATATCAGTCGCAGGAAGGGAGGAAATACTTATTAATGAGCTACTATGCGGAAGATATTTTGTTGTTGTTAATTCATTTGAAGAGTTTGGTCATCAGGCCCGTGCACTTGGGTGTGTGTGTGGAACTTGTCTAATAACCTTTGATGACAGTAGTAGTGTCTGTAGCTGATACACCACTTATTCCCGCAGACATTCACATACATTTTTACTGAATGAAACAGTGCTGACGGTGTAGGAAGTTAGAGACGAGGAGAGCACATATCCACATGCTCCCTATTCTCCATTAAGCCAGCCATTCATTTCAGTAGGTTAATTCCACGTCAGGTCTCGATTAGTCCATTGTTCGTACAGTGAATGTGTGTTTTGTTTCCTGCTGAAAGGGTTCCTTTGTCACTTCCACGGTGCTTTCTCTTTCATCTGTCCAGGATCGATGTGCAATAAGTATCGAGTATCGAGATAGGAGGTGAGATGTCTCAGGTCGTGTAACATAACACTCATGAATTGAAACCAAACAAATGGCCATGATGTATGAGGTTTCCTTCCCCACAGCCCAGGTTTGCGTGCATTCAATGTTATTTGTAGTACCGTAGGGGAAATGTTGGGGTGTAATTAGAAGATGGGGAGGATGAGATCATAAATCATTACATGGCATTCCCTGTTCGCCAGGACAAGAATGTTTCCGTAAGATCACATGTATTTGTCATACTGGTATCGTGGAGGTAGAATACCTTCATTAATTTTCTTCGGTTTTAATATAAGGTGCGTTCAAAAAGTAACGAGCCGGAGGCATAATTCCAGAAACCAGTACCTGTATGCTAGAAGTATTGGCCCTGGCTGTTGAGGCACTTGTCCCACTGTGACACGAGGTGGTGAATGGCTGTCTCATAAAATTCCCTGGGCTGCGATGTGAACCAGTTCCGCACGTACAGCTGGACGTCGGCGTCCGAGGTGAATCGTTGGCCCCGCAGAGCCCTTTTCAGGGGACCAAACATGGCGTAATCACAGGGAGAGAGGTCTGGACTGTATGGAGGGTGGCCGAGAACCTCCCATTTGAATTTCTGCAGGAGTGCCGCGACTGTGTGGGCCGTATGTGGTCGTGCATTATCGTGGAGCGACCACGGCGGCTATGGCGTTCACTGTCACTCGGCGGTCCTGGGTAATGAGTGCATCAACCAGCTGGACGTTGTCATCGGTAATGCAGGGGGGGGGGGGGGTGCCCCAGACCAGGCATCATCGGCTAACGACACCCGTCCTTCCCTGAAGCGCTTGTGCCACGCCTAGACCCTTGGAAAGGACATGCAGTGTTCGCCGTACACTTGTGACATTTGGCGATGAATGTCCGTTCCCCCTTCCGCTGTTAGAAATCGAACAACACCTCTTTGCTCTTTGGTTGACGCCTCCATGTCACTGTTTGCAATGCGACTGGCAGCGTTGGACGATTGATGCATGTTGCTGCTCGCTTTGTATCGTCACGTGACGTGCACGCGTGCCCTCTAGCGACGGGCTGTGACCTTCCACGCTCTGGATGGAACCACACCTCGTTACACACGCCACGCCACGATTAGTCGGTGTAGTCGCCGGTTTGCGCATTCCAGCCTCCGGCTCATTACTTTTTGAACGCACCTTATAAATATCTGTCTTACAGAGGAATATGCAGAATTGATTAATTCAGAACTTGATTGTTTGCAGCTTTAGTCAATATGCATTATTTAACGAATTGTACATTTTACAACCCTACATTGGGGCCCTCTTCAGCACATGTTGGATAAAAACAATGGAAATGACCAAACATAAATTTATAACCTAAAGTTATGAAAAATGAATTTGAAAATTGAAATACTATGTAAAATTAACGGAAACTAAATATAATAATAAGTTTAAGAGAAAAATGAAATTTATTGGACATGTCATCAGACACAACACTTTCATCGTTAACATTCTTGAAGGGAAAATTCTGGGAAAGAAAGGAAGAGGACGGCCTAGGAGCCCAGTCCATGTAAGTGAAAGCAATTCCGGACTCATCTGGGTGGTCACCAATCCACAGCCCACTAGCCGTGAGCCCCTGTGGGGAGAATTTATTTTTAAAAGTTGGGTTTTTATAGCAAGAGATTGTAGGTAAAAGAACTAAATATTCAGTCACTGATAATAATCTATGTTATTGTGGTACTTAATTAATTGACACAACATTTGGAAGGAAGCAGTGAGATAGCATGAAACTGTAAAGGTAGCATTATTTAATTTATTCATGGTGATCTCGTATTGTTATGCTAAAATAGTTATTAAGAAGAATTATACACCCGCCTGAATCAATACTATAAATAAATAAATAAATAAATAAATTATTAAACTTGTTCTTAATAAGTTACATGTTTCGGGGATTTATCAAATGTTATCCCTTTCATCAGCTAAAAACATATTGAAAACAAAATAAAGCGTAGCACTGAAATATGAAAGGTTAAAATTTAATATGGTGCACCATATATTTAGGTTGTAAAAATTAGAATAAAATGAAGTACCGTAGTTGGTGACGGTGATCAGCCTGCAGGTGCTAATATGAACTGTGAATGTAGTGTCTACTGTTTGTCATAGCATTCATTCATTAGCATCTGCAGGCTGATCACTGTCACCAACTACTTCATTTTATTCTAATTTTTACAATCTAAATATATGGTGCGCCATATTAGGTTTTAACCTTTCATTTTACAGTGCTACGCTTTATTTTGTTTTCAAGATGTTTTTAGCTGATGAAAGGGATTCAATTTGATTAATCCCCGAAACATGTACTAAGAACAAGTACAATAATTTATTTATTTATAGTATGGATTCAGGCGGGTGTATAATTCTTTTTTAATAACAGTAAAGGTAAACAAATGGAAAATGTTTCAAGAATAAACACTTGTTAAACCGCAGCGCCAGCGCATGAATGCTCTGGGCTAACCTGGTCGATAGCAAGAAAACTGAAAAGCTTGAGGGAAATGAAACAGTTCCGACTTGGCACGTGCTGGTCCAGGAAGCTTTTAGGCTATCTATTGAATGTTGATCCGGAGCCGTGTCCAATGGTTGGAGACGATCGCCCTAATTGGCTCGACTGTAGTCCTGCAGCGGGTTTCCTCTTATTAATGGGGCCCTCGCTCTGTTTCGTTCCCACGTCGCGTGGTCTGTCTTTGTAAGGGCGCCGGCGTCCGTCGCGTCGTGCGTCCTGCTTCCCCCCACGTGAATCACAAGGTGCTCATCAAGTACTTGAATACACGTGACTCGTTTCTGACCTATTTAAAGTATCCCACGCGGGTGATTCGCTCGGCGATGGTTTCCTAAGAGCTCTTCACTCTTCTCTGAGAGCACGCTGCTCTTTGACCACTTGAGCCGTGATGTATTATGCAAAGGGTTGCCATAACGGTTTGTAAAAAATTAGGATATTGTGAAGAGAAGTCAGTACATTATGGGGTTTGAAGCCATTTTTTCTGTGTTGCCTTAGTAAACAAAAGTTTGGTGCTTTTCAGTCGGTCAACACGAATGTACCCAAAAGAGTTAGGTTATACCCTAATCCTGAAAAAAATTACATGGGATTAATAAATACACTGGGATGACCTGTTTCGACCGTCAAGCGATCATCGTCAGATCCATTACACTTAGGCTATAAAATCTATGTCTAAAAATAAAGGTGAAAATATTTACAATATGTACACGTATTTAGTTGCAGTATTGGTAATGCAACTTGTCAGTATTTGTTAGTTGTAGTCTATATGATGTTTGGTGAGATTCTGAAAGTTGTGATAGAACTCCGGAATTTGCCTGTTTTTGGAATGACTATGTGGTTGTTGTGAATGGTCAATTCTGATTGTAAAGTATTATACAGGCTACTTATCTGGTTAGGAGACTTGTGCAGTTCGGCAGCGCGCTGTTCACGCGATGACTAATAACTCGCGACTAGCAAAAGTTGGAACTACTTGAAAATCCAATGTATGCAGTCCTTACTTGCATTAAAACAGATAACACACACTAATACAGCCATCACGTTTCACGCCGGTTATCAGACAGATTCTACACACAACCAAAGTACACGGGGCTACATGACCGCGTAGTCGCAGCCCCTAAACTGAGGAACCAACCAACCAGTTTTGTTTCACGAGCCGGAGTGCACACCGTTTGTCCAGCCCTCAGACCAGAATTAAATTTCTTGGCAGAGCCAGGAATCGTTCCCGGACCTCGAGGGTGACAGCCAAGATTGCTAGCCACCACACCACGAAGTGGTCACACTGAGCCCCATGAGGCAAAACTGGGAAGAAATGGGTTTGTTCCCCACCTCGGCCATCCTAGAATTGGTATTCCATGGTTTCACATTTCTACTTTAGGTATGCACCGGGATGGTCCCTTACTTCAGGCCACAGCCGCTTCCTTCCCAACCCTCCCTCTTTATATACACTGGTACAGAAACCACAATTAAACAGATTATAAGATAACCTCGTTGCATAATGGCTAGCACTCTTGGCTGTTGCCCCGGAAGTCCGGGTTAGATTCCCGGTGCTGCGAAGAAATTTAATTCTGGTCTGAAGGCTGGAACGTGGTAAACTCAGCATCGTGAGGCATAACTGATAAGTGGTGTGTTCGATTCCATTGGAAGTGTCTTTCCGTGTTTCCTCACTTCTACTCCAGGCGAATGCCACGGGATGATTCCTAAGTTAAGGTCATGGTCGCCTCCTTCCCAATCCTTACCTGAATTATAAAATCACACACTACTCACGGTGGGTGAGTGGTTATCGTGTCAGTCTACCAACCCCAAGCTTGCAGGTTCGCTCCTGGCCATGGAAAGTTATTTTTGAAATGCGAGAAAAATCACGACACGCACGTCATACGTTGTGGGCATGTTAAAGAACCCATTTGAATTCAGTAGGCCGTGCTCATAATGGCAAAATTAATCTCGGGATTTTCCGCCAACACAAAGTTCCTCCTTTTTCTACTAGAAAGCGCTATGGTGTCAAGGAGTTAAGATACCTAACCTCCTTGACTTTCATAGCGCTCCAAGGAACAACAAAAATTCGACATGCAAGCTGCCCTCTGGGTGTCAAATAACAAAGCTTGCATCCGGCATCCGAGGCCATACGATATTATTATTTATATTATCAGACAAATTCTACACACACGGAAGTACGCGGGGCTAAATGACCACGATTTCTCAAGACCCTCAAATTAAGCAAAATCAACTGGGCCCACTACTACTACTACTACTAATACTACTAGAACAACTACAGTTGTCTATTGGTGCTGGATGTGACTTTATCTTGGGAAACATACTATCCCAGCATTACACAGAGGAGTTGAAATGATCAAGTAATGTGGCTTTTAGAGACGCAGGGCTGCCGGAATTTTTCCCCGAAGGGGATCTTTAACGTGCCAGTAAATCTATTGATAAGGCTCCCTCACATTTGCGCACCCTTAAATGCCAACTGACTGCACCGGGATTCGACCCCGCTATCTTGGTTTCATCAGGCGAGAACGTTGCCGCTGAGCCTCGTAGCCAGTCTAAGAGCTGAAATTAGGAAAATCGGAGAAAACCACTTCATGGATGGCCAATGATCGGATTCAAGACAACTAGCCCCTGTTCCAGGATGCTGGATGGCGCAGCATCTGAGGTTACTGTATTTGTAACCGCCATGTTTCGGTTGGTAAGCCTTCCGTATAAGGGTAAACTGCCCGCATATGTATCAAGTTTCGCGATGCCGTATCTCGTGATACATTCTGTCGGCCAGACATTATCCTCTGGACTGGAGAAAATAGTCGACCGATTCATCAAAGTAATAAATTTCAAATCATTGAACAGAAATGTGAATTGTATCATATCGTGCTATCGCCATGGAGGTCCGGGTTCATTTCCCAACTCTGCCAAGAAATTTAATTCTAGTCTGAGGCAAAACTGTGAAGGTGTGGGCTCGATTCCCCTGGAAGTGGGTTTCTGTGGTTTCCCACTTCTACTCTAGGCAAATGCCAGGATAGTTCTTAACTTAAGGCCACGGATGGCTCCTTTCCAATTTTCACCTGAATTGCAAATACACACACTGATACGGCCATCACAATAACACAGGTTATCAGATAAAATTACACACACATACAGACCCGAGTACACGTGGTTAAGTGAGTACGATGTCCAAGCCCGTTAAGTGAAACAACAACAAATTCAGCGTCTAAGCATACTAGGTTGCTGAACACCACTAACAAGGGCAGATGACCTCGCTGTTTCACCATTTAAAACAACAATAACTAACTTACTAACACCACTAATAAATTCGGAATGGAAGGTCTGCTCTCATGACACTCTTACGTTGTTGTTGATTCATTTGAGGGGCATGGACATCGTGGTCATTTAGCCACGTCTACTTGACTTTGTGTGTAGATTTTGTCTGATAATCTGTGTAATTGTGATGTCTGTAGTAGAGTGTGTGTGTGCTTTGTAATTCGGGTATAAATAAATAATAATAGTCCAGAGGGCAGCTTTCATGTCGAATTTCTTGTTGTTGTTCCTTGGAGCGCAATGAAAGTCCAGCATGTTAGATATCTAAGCTCCTTGACACTGTAGCACCTTCTAGTACAGAAAGTAGGAACTTTTCTGTTGGCGGAAAATCCCGAGATTAATTTTTCCATTATGAACACGGCCTACTGAATTAAAATGGGTTCTTTAACATGCCAACAACGTATGACATGCGTGTCGTGATTTTTGTCGCCTTTCAAAAATCATTTACCCTGGCCAGGAGCGAACCTCTAAGCTTGGATAACCACGATAACCACTCAACCACCGTGGCAAGTAATTCAAGTGACGATTGGGAAGGAAGCGGCTGTGACCTTAAGTTAGGAACCAACCCAGCATTTGCCTGGATTAGAAATGTGAAACTACGGAAAATCCCGTACAGGATGTCTGAGGTGGGAATTGAATCCGCCACTTCACAGTTTTTAGTCAAGAGGATGAGTGTACCGCGTTCCAGCCCTCAGACCAGAATTAAATCTCTTGACAGAGCTGTGAATTGAACCCAGACATCCGGGTTGACAGCCAAGAACAAACTCGTGTATTCGAACTGCTATTCTTTCCCTGTCAGCTGGTTACGCCTGTAGCATGACGTTTTGTGCAGGGTTAGGCTCATAAATAATATGAAAGTGCGAGACTTATCTGGATGTTTATTGAGTGCCCTGGAGCAAATGCCCAGTGTGTTTACTGATTTAGCTTATTCCTTTCGCAGTAAAACCGCCCCACCTCAATTTCACCTGCTCTCTCCACCCCCTGGGCATTATTGAAATGAACCAACTCGTGGTGTAGTGGGTAGGGTACTTGGCTGTCACCTGCGAGGCCCGGGTTCTATTCCCGGCTCTGCCGAATAATTTTAATTCTGGTGTGAGGACTGGAACCAGGCACACTCAGCCTCTAAAGCCAAAACTGAGAAGAGGATGGTTCGATTCCCACTTCAGCCATCCTGGTAGTGGTTTTCCGTGGTTTCCCCACTTCCACTCCATGTAAACGCTGGGATGATTCCTTACTTAAGACCACGGCCACTTCCTTCCAAATCCTATCAGCCCCAATTTTAAATGCAACTGGTACAGGCATCACAATAATACAGGTTATCGCACACACACTTACACAAATACACTGGGCTTTATCACCATGATGTCGCAGCCCCATAATTAACCAACGTCAACAAAAATGTTGCAAGACAATTTAAAGTGTTGACTTTGTAAGCTAACAGAATTCCTATACACTTATTAACACATTTCTCTAACAATTTTTTTTTTTAATTGGATGACATGTTTCGCTCATCAAGCGAGCATCATCAGATCCAAATATGCAAGACAAAATTGCTCTACAAAACCCACAAAGCCAACCACGAACCATCGCGTCGTGGCCTCCAACAACAACCCGCTAAATGCTCAGCAACATCCTAAAAGGTGCGGCTAATACTTCTGTATAATACTAAAGCAGTAAGCACCCGAAATACGATCTATTTGTTTTGCTATCCACAAGGTTGCAAGATCGAGAGAAAGCACAGTCCAATCCACAAACAGTCTCCCTCCGCCAACTAATCACTAAAGGTGTATCAACTATTGCTGTGAAACACTTAATCTTTTCAATGCTATGCTCGAGATATCTCGAGTGCAACAAGAAAGTTCTGAGTTGAAGCTTGCGTATTTTACGCCCATCTGGCATCTTGATATTATGATACCGATTTATTTATTTATTTATTTATTGTATGGATTTTAGTGCCAGGAGTGCCCGAGGACATGTTCGGCTGCCCATAGGCTGTAGCTGCTTCAAGCGGACACCCCTAGGGTGAGCTACTAGATCCGTTCAATTTCATGTAGTTCCAACTTTCGCTACCAGATGTCAATGATACCTAGTGGTGAACGTTGGAACTTGGATAGAGCGTTACATCGAAATGCAACCTAGAAATTTAGCTCCACACAAGTTTAGTCTGTGGAAGGATCTTTAACATGCCATAAATCTATGACATTGGACCGCCGGCTTAGTTCCCCTCCGAAGGAAGGCATACTGAAGGATTTCAACGCTCTTAACAAATCCGACGACTTCGGCCGGGTTTGAACCCGCTATCTTGGGCACAGCAGTTCAGCAAGCTACCAACTACGCCATCAAAGCCGCTATGACACCGATTATCTTGTATCTTCTACAGTGGCAGCCTCTTATACGAATGTGACTTCTTATGAAGTTTCACTGTTGTAGCTCTAATACTATTGACTGTGATTTATTGATTTTAGTATCTTACTTTCTCAAGAGGGTGGAGACAGCGTAATATTCAGTCTGTTTAAGTTATCAATTCTGCAAAATAATATCGTAGTACGTAATTGTGAGCAGCGTCATTGAGAAATTAGTAACTGATAACGAGGGACCAGATATATAGGTTTTTAAAATTGTAATTTTAGGGTTTCAAACACATACAATAGTTTTGTGTTTGGTTTTTAATAGGTAGAATAGAGTTTTAAGTATGTTTTTATGTTTAAAGTGTAGCAAAAGTTGACAAACTGTGCAAGCTTAACATTAATGCCTAATTGTTAGTAGAAAATCTGATTGCAACGAGAGTGTAAATATTTTACATAATAATAATAATAATGTCGCCTCCGTAGCGTAGCGGTCAGCATGGTTAGCTGCCGCCCCGGAGGTCCTGGGTTCGATTCCCGGCTCTGCCACGAAATTTGAAAAGTGGTATGAGGACTGGAACGGGGTCTACTCAGCCTCGGGTGGTCCAAATAAGTAGAGGGGGTTCGATTCCCACCTCAGCCATCCTCGAAGTGGTTTTCCGTGGTTTCCCACTTCGTCTTCGGGCAAATGCCGGGATGGTACTGCCCCCGTAATTGAATTATGTAGAGACCACGGTGGCTATATTTGAAATTATAATGAAAGTTATGGTTGTCATAGTTATGACGTGGATAGTCATGACGTTAGCACGGATGACGTAAATGTTATGCCAGCAGGCTACTTGAGCTGAGATTCTCAGTGACGTCAGCATTTAGTCGAGAATGTTCCAAGATTTATGACGCAGTCGCAGGAAACGAGGAATTCTGCTGAGGAAGAAACTATGCTATTGGAGGAGAGGCATGAACCAATCAACGATAGTTTAAAGGAAGACGGAGATTGCTGAAACTATGGTATTTTTATTACTTTTGGAATGCAGAATTGTGGAAATCCATTTGCAGTAAAAGCATTGATTTGGAATTTTGGTGAAATTTATTTTCAGTTTTTGAATTTTGAAAATCCGTCTTGTATTAACGAAGTTGGAACTTTGAGCGATGACGCAGTACCACGCTTTGGAAGGGATGGTAACGCCCCTCGTGAAGTTAATAAAAGGGCTTGCGCAGAAGAGAGGAGCCCCTTTCGTTCTCTGATTATTCTGAGATCTCATTCTCAGATCATCGAAGTCTATTTGTGAAAGTTCTTTTCTTATACATTCATTATAGTGAGACGTCGAAGTGAACAGCAGTGAAAAGAATCGTCTTTATAACGCGTGGCGAGGCCACTATATTAACGAGATCCAAGTCAAACTAGGTGAAGTTGAAACGGACCTTAGAAAGCTTCTACAAGTTTAGCTTCGAACAGTTAGCGGTCTCCGATAAGCTAATTGTATTGTGCAGTGCTACATGCAGTTATAGAGAAAAGCTGAACAATTTCGACCGATTAGTTCGAAAGATATTAGCAGTTTTATACGACTGAGAAAAGTGATTATCTCGCCACAAGAGAAGCACTTTTGTAAAGCCAGAATCAACGCAACGGCTGACGCTGCGAGTGGAATAGAAAGACTTCAGATTGCTTGGTTACAGAACGATACAGTATAATGGAGCAATTGAATACGGCAGTTTGTTCTTCTAACACTACAACCGAAGAGCAGATGGAAGGCTAAGGGCTTATTGCAATTGGGACATACTTCATCGGAGTAAGATAGCGACATGGAACTTCGCTAATTGCTATTCCACACAAGCGAACATGCGGTGAATACCATCTACACCCATGTTTCGTAATTAAAGGCTGAATACCATCGAACAGCCATAGAAACAATTTCATACTCTGAATATGAATAATTTCTTCGGAAATTTCTACAAAACTTCATGGCGATTGTCTACTGGAACTTCAGGGAATTTTTCAAGAGAGGTCAGGGATATCCCGACTCACAAAGAAGATTATTGCCGGAAGGATGTCTATTCGTCTTCGAGGAGCAGAGCGATTCACGGAGAAGGAAGCAGTTCGATTCTCTGAGGGTGCTATTTCCTATTTCGAGGATGGAGCTCAACTTTAACGTGGTGAAATGGATCCATCAGCAGTCTTCTTTGGGGAATTTTCCTCTGGAACGTCAATCGGCAGATAAGGTAGTCGTGAACGTTTATTGTATTTGAGTATATTAATGATGTTTGAGCAACCATTTTTCCCATATTTTTATCCTCATATTTTTGCCCTATTTTCTTGTTGAGATTCATATTCTCAGTACACCTTGTTGAGTTTTGCATTTTTCGACGATTTATTAAGACATTGTTTTGTCATGGGCATAATTAACGATTTTGAATCAGTTGAGACTGATATTTAGAATTTTCAGTAATTAATATTTTTTTTGTAGTCACGATTTGACTGTAAGTTAATGATTTTTATGGCAGATTTAAATTCAGACAGCGTGTCATTTTATTAAAGTAATTCTACCCCAGTTTAATTACTTTGACCAATTTTCTGTCATCATCAAGAAGGAAGAACATTTAAATGATTTTAGAGCGTTAAAATCTCTTACGTTGTCGACGATCTTGGAAATACTAGTCGTTATTTGAATTGATTGCAACACAGACATTTATCGTCAGTTATGAATGAACATTGCATTATAGACACTTTTGTGAAAGAGTAACTTTAATAATGAATTATTGAATGCATTAAAGTCAAGAACTTTTGTTAGGAGTTTTTCTCAATTAGAGATTTATATAACGATGTTTGCATTCCCCAGTCTAATTGGATTCTATTCGACTACTTTGCATTTTAGTCGCACTTTATTTGATGATAGTATTTTTATACTACAATTTCTTTTAAGATGTTAATCTTAAATTTTGATAGACCAGACAGGCGTATATAAGCGTATTCACTATTAAATTTGTTTGTGATTGGCAAGTTTTGACTTCATTTCGGTTCATGAATGAAATCCACGAAGGTTATAGAAAAACAGTTTTGAAACAAGTAATGATTATAAAATTTTTTAAGTGGAACTATGAATGTATAATCGCTAGTGCAGCGCGTGTTGAAAGTCGCTGAGATATAATGCCCTTGAATATGAAGGAAGTTCCCACAGGAATAAATGTTAAAGAATTATTTGTGGAAGTTTTGTAAGTTATGTGAAAGTTAAATGCCATATAGATTAATATATGATGATTTTGGGCATATTTTTAATGCAGTTTATGCATTATCTTGTTAGCGAAGGATTTTCCGCTGGAGTAAGATTGTCATAGTTCGTTGAAAATAAATCAAGTGATTTACTGTTAGAATTAACTCGAGTTTTGAAAGAATTTGAGATAAGATTTTGAATGAAGGTTGCCGTCACAAATCATTATTAAAACCTTTATTAAACCAGATTGTGACATTAACATGTATAACTAACCTTCATTGGTCGATTATATTAAACACGATTATGAAAATTATCAACCGGATGAACATGTGGTCAATGTATTTATTAAATTAATAATTTAAACAATTAAAATGTTAATATTGTAAATAATTGCTGTAAATATTTTTGAAATTAATATGGAACGAGAGTGATGTTAAAGGCGTGTATATAATATTTTATTGTCTTTGACAAATATTATAAACAATTTCTAATTGTTATAAATAATTTATGTGATTTTGTTATAAACATTTAAGAGCTAATTAAACATTTGGATTGAAGTTAACAAATTTAGGGAATTAACATAATGATCCGATAGGATGTGAGCAAAGTACTTGAAAGATTTGCGTAAAATATAATGTGATCTGTCTTGTAGACAGATAAAAGTTTGAGAGAGCAAGCTGTATGTTACGTAACTTAGCACGTGAGAAGGGAATGCATTTGACCAGTATGCAACAGGTTGGAAGGTAGCTCGCAGCTGGGCCAACATCTGGTTCACAGAGAGTGAGGTCGTCCGCACTCCGGCCTTGCGACTATAAATACCATTCTCTTGTTTATTAAAAGGAAACCAAATGCTCTATATATGTCACACCCTGACGTCCTTTTCCAATCCAATAGTGTTATGAATATTACGTTATTTTGAGCTCAAGGGAGCTAAAATGTTTTATATCATGTTGTATGATAATTTTTGCAAGTCCTACTGGAGGACGTAGTCAGATTGACTTGGGCTACTGATAGCCACGTTGATTTTGTTGTGTTAGTAAAATCATGCCCTTTATTAGAAATAAAGCTTTTGTACAGTTCAAAGTTCTCGTCTTCGTTTTTGGTTCATTTTTAAATGTCATGGTGGAGGTTATTGTGTGAACAGACTTTAGTGATCCTGTTGTCAACTCAAACCCCGAGATAATTAAGAGGTAAGTAACGGTAAGTATGAACCCCCGTCTATTTTGGTGTGTTCCACAATGATTTCCTGTGAACTTCTGTGCTCTTATCTCGATAGTGTCTGTCAGTGCCATTTTCATTGATGTAGCTGTGCCGGTGCAATTGATAATTGGCAATCCGATTGAGGGGGCGGATATCTGACAGCCTACTATCCAGGTAAACGGGGACAGAAAGATTGGCGACCCAAGAGCGTGGGGCTGAGTCAACAGAAAGATTGGCGCACCTAAAACGTTGGGGCTCGATTCAACATAACTGGATTACCAGGTTGAACGCCAGAAAGAGTGGCAAACCTAAAACGTGAGGTTCCATTAGACTCAAATAAAGAGGTTGATTCTTTGTTAGATGTCTAGGCCAATTGTAGTATTTAAGAGTGTGATTATATAGGAATTAAATGTTGTATTGTGTTAGGAAAATTACACTCAGAAAAGATCAGATCTTATACAACTTGAGAAAGGTTAAATAGGCTGGAAACTTAGAAAAATCGCCTATGATCTGGAATCTTATTTTATTTGACCGGCTTATGACATTTTAGTCATATTAAAGATAAAATTAAATTATTTGGATTGTAAATGTAAATTATTTGTGTTAGGATATTTTAAAATGAGCCAGAGAAATTTGAACATGTGCTTGAGTTTGTTTCAACATGAAGTATCTTCGAAGATTAATTATAAGGTAGTTATAAGTTAGATTTAAGACAGAAAATTGATCAAATTTATATATGGTGAAAAGTGTTGCTCAAATGTTGTTATTTTGCTCTTTTGATGTATGTCCCTACAGCAATCCATCTTTGAATAATATTGTAATGGCAGATGAAAGTTTGAAGAAAATGTTAGAGGAGATGTCGGCTAACATGAAGCAGATGATGGAGGAGAATGCTAGTAATTTGAATGCAAGAATGGAGGAGAATGCTAGTAATATGTCTGCTAATTTGAAGGGTATCCAAACTAGCGCTGCTAATTTAGAGGAGAATATGTCGCGTTTACAGATTAATACCCAAGGAATTGAGAATACTGTAAGTGACATCCGCACAAATGTGTCTGATGTTAAAAATGATGTGTCTAAGGTACAGAGAGACCTTACAATGTTAAATCTAGATGTAGCTAATGTCCGAGGGGATATTTCTTGTGCTAGAGCCGAAGTAGTTGTTGTCAAAAACGATGTAGCGACTGTCCAAGACAAGGTCGAGGAAGTCCAAAAAGAAATTCAAAAAGCTAGAACTGATGTATCCAATGTTCAGGTAGACATTAATAATATTCATGCGGATATAACTGAGGTGCAAAGTGACATAACTAAGATTCAGGTAGAGGTCAACACAGTTTTCGTAGATATTACTAAAGTCCAAACTGATGTAAATAAAGTCAGGGAAGAAATCGAAAACTCAAAAACTCTTTGTACGCGGAATATAACTGCATTAGCGACTAGGTTAGTCGATGAATCAGTTAGAACAACAACGTCTTTAGCAGAGTTGAAGTATGATGTAGAGGTCATGAGAACCCAGGTATTAGACCACAATAGAGTATTAAAAGAGGATATCGAAGTAGACATAGCCGAAATGTTAACAGCAAACGTAGCGGTATGGAAAGACGAGTGGAATAAGTCAAGTGGGGAACATGTAACCCAAATTCAGGAAAGGATTGAAAGAAAACTTGCCAGTACGCAGATAGAAATTAACAATGAAGTAGTACAGATTAGGAAAGATTTAAGCGTCAGGATAAATTCGTTATCCGAAAAACAAGTTGACGATAGAACACAACTAGATCAGGATATGCAAACTTTAAAATCTACATTAGAGGAACAGATGCATAAAGTTGTCTCGGATGTAAATGAAACGACGAGTAAACTGAAAAATTTGAAGTTAGGAGAGGCTAGTTTAATGGAAAACTACAAAGAAGAGATTATCAAGAAAGTCTTAACAGAAATCACCGACAAGGATACAGAAGGCTTAGCTTGCGAATTGAATAGGAATTATGCTAGAAGACATAACCTTGAGCCAGAAGAAAGAGACGTGACTCCTGAAGAACGTGTATCCAGATTCAGAGAGGAGGATGACGAGAGGAACATGGAACCTGAGTGGAATTATAGAGATAGTGGGAAAAACTATCCGGATTCATATCCGAGGAACGTGACGGTCATTAGGAATTTCGAAGACAAACCACAAAAATTCAGTAACACTGATAGTTTGACACCTATAGAGTATGTAAGGAATCTCAAAGATTATTTCATCGAAGCTCACATTCCCAGAGAAAGAGAGATGAAGATAGTAGAGAGATATCTGATTCGAGGACCCCTTGAATGGTTTCGCGCATTTAGATACACATTCAGTAACTTTGACGAGTTTGCAGAGGCATTAATCAAGCGATTTTGGTCTATAGAAGCGCAGAATTCGTTAAGAGCGGAAGTGTATTCAAGAAAATACTCAGGTACTCTTCCAACGAGGTACGCTGATTTCTTTACGAGTCAGTTGTCCCGCTTGAGATTTTTGCAACCCCCATTGTCCACGGAGCAACTTATAGATGCGATTTCTCGTATGCTGCCAGTTGAGGTGAGGAGACTTATAATTTCGTCCAACATCAGGGATTTATCCAGCATGGATGAATTACTAAGAAGGTTAGACTACACAAGTCCAATGCCTAACGTAGTCCAGAAAGGTCAAAGGCAGGAGTTTAAGGAAATCTACGGTATACATGGACCAAGTCCAACAAACTGACAAGCCAGAGCAGGAGAAAACTGACAATGTAGGTCCTCACAGGAATAATCAGTTTAGAAATTACAGATCACAAGGTTACCGACCGTATCAACAGAGAAGAGGTTGGAACTACAACCGAGGAAACTACAATGGAAGAGGCAGATATTACAACAATAATGGGTATAACCGTAACTATAATAGGAATAACCAAAACCAAAATAGAAACCAGAATACTCAAAGTCAGGTTATGACACCTGATCAGTATCAGCAAAGAGAGAAGGAAAGCCAGCAATACTTAAAAGAATTAAGGGATAAAGAAGCTGACAATCAAAAGAAAAGGCAGGATGTTGTAATCGATCCTGGGCCTTCCACGAGCCAGCAGAATTTTGAGGTCGGTAACACAAAAAAAAAACGCCGATTTCTCAACGTCAGTAAGAACCTGTAAATACATTGCCACACCACACCTGATTACGATTAATGAGATATACGAAGTTACCGATGAAGATTTACTAGAAGAAAGGGGTATTGTTAAAGAGGAAAGACCATGTGCATTACCAATTATTGCTGTACGGATAGATGGACAGCAGTACAAAGCCCTGATGGATACTGGTGCTATTATTTCCATCATTTCAGAGGAATGTTATCAAAGTCTGCTAAGAGGAGAGAACATGACAGTTCTACCTGTTTCTACCGTCAAAGTGAGAGGGATATTCCAAGATAAGGCAGTGAAATGCAAGATTCAAGTGTTATTGAACTTTGAAATCAATGGAAGGAATTATGAACAGATCTTCATTGTGGTGAGCAAGATCAATTTTGATATGGTGCTTGGAATCGATTTTATATCGAAGGTCGGAGCTATTATTGACATGAAGAACAGAAGTATTAGCTTTAATGATGGGTACATAATCACAGAAGAGATAGAAGAACAGGACGTGAAAAACAGTCTGGAAATAGACCTTAGGGAAGAAATTTTGAATACAATCATTAATGAAGTGGAAAATTTAGAAGAAATACCCAGTAGAAAAACTGAAGGATTTGAAGAAATTCAGGGGGAATTTGAGGATCTGATAAAGGAATTCCAAGATATTTTCGATGAAAAGCCTGGATTGATTAAGGATTATAAGTACAAGATAAGGCTGACAGATGAAACCCCTTACCAGAAGAGAATATACCCCATTCCTGAGAAATACTATCAAGAAGTACGAGGGTTAATCAGAAAAATGGAGGTAGACGGGATTATTAGAAAACAGGCGTCGTCTTATATAAACCCCATCACAGTAGTGAAGAAAAATAATGGTCAGATACGTCTTTGTCTCGATGCCAGGACCATCAACTTGAAGATTCTTCCAGAAAATGACAGACCACCCAAGATTAGAGATCTGCTTCGGAAATTCAAAGGAAGAGCATGTTTCAGCGTTCTTGACTTGACGTCTTTTTTTATCAAGTTCAACTAGAAGAGGATAGTATGCAGTACACTGGATTCCTATTTGACCAGACGTCATGGGTCTTTGCCAGAATGCCTTTTGGAATGGTTAACAGTGGACCAGCACTTATTCGAGCACTTGATAGTAAGCTCACCGACGAAGTGAAAGAAAATGTAATCTGCTACATTGACGATTTAATCGTATCTTCACCCAGCGCCGCAGAACATTTAGTGCACTTGAGAAAGTTGTTCGAGAATTTAAGGGAGGCCAACATCAAGGTGAACTTTGGAAAATGTCAATTCTTGAAGAAGGAGATAAATTATTTGGGGCATACTATTGATAAAGATGGATATCATCCAAACATGAAAAAAGTAGATGCAATCACGAGATTTCCAAAGCCAACTAAGGTGAAACAAGTCAGAGAATTTGTAGGTGCATGCCAATTTATTAGCAGCCACTGTCCAAGATACTCGGAAATTATGGCTCCTCTCTATGACTTACTCAAGAAGAACAACAGCTGGAAATGGAGTACCGCTGCAGACGAGGCTTTTGAGAAAGCAAAAGAGATGCTCAGAAATAATGTGAAACTGGAGTACCCAGACTTTGAGAAGGTGTTCTATATTGAGTCTGATGCGTCAAGAATAGGCATTAGTGCAGTCTTATACCAGAAAGACGAGGCAGGCAACAAGCACTACATTGCGTTCACCAGTCGGAAGTTGAAAAAGCACGAGGAAAACTACTTCACGACAGAGCTTGAAGCGTTAGCTTTTGTGACAGCTTTACAAGCCTGGAAGAAAATCCTGCTGGGACATAAGGTCATCATTATTACTGACCATAAAGCACTACAGTTTATGTTGCAAACTGACATGTCAAGTGATAGATTGACACGTTGGGCTTTGTTCACCCAACAGTTTAATGCTACTATTGTCCACCAGCCTGGGAAAGATAACTTACTGGCTGATGCTCTATCACGTAACCCTATTAAAAATGTGCAGATACACCATGTACAATTGGAGCAAGAAGATGAAGAAACCGTTAGGTGGTTAGCCCGAATCGGTGTGTCACAGAAGAGACACGCTCCAATAAGGAAAATGTACAGGTTCCTCAAGGGTTACATGGACAATACAGATGTTGACTATGAAGCTACACGGAGAAATTCACGACACTTTGTCTTGAGTGGAGACATTGTATGCAAGTATGCTGACTCTGCGCATACAAAACTCCGAATAGTCGTGCCACCTAAACTTATTGTCAATTTAGTGTGGGTAGCTCATCATGCAACTGGACATGCCGGTTTAGATAAAACTCTTAATACACTTAAAGAGAGATTTATCTGGACTAACATGCGTTCCAGTATTGCCAAGGTTATTAGATCCTGTGACAAATGTCAAAGAGCAAAGTATGCTTCTGCTTTACTAAAGGGAAAACCGAAGGCGATGATTCCTTCTAAGCCAAACGAACTTATGGCGACGGATATATTTGGCCCCTGTCCGAAGGGATACCAGGGTAACCAGTACTTGTTGGTGACCGTGGATGTTTTCTCAAAATTTGTTACAATGAGTCCCATGCAGAAAGCTAACACGAGGAACGTAGTAAGCAGACTGGAAAATGCTGTATTTCCTAAAGCTGGTATACCGGAATATCTACTGTCAGATCATGGAACGCAGTTTACGTCCGTGGAATTTGCAGCGGACATGGAAAGGCTTGGCATTAAGCACTTATTTTCAAGCGTGCGTTACCCTGAATCGAATTCCTCAGAAAGATATATGGCTGAATTTTCGAAATTCTGTCGAATTTTCTGTCCAAATGATCATTCTGGATGGGTGAGATTTGTACCCCTTATTGAGGAATGTCTGAACTCTACAGTGCAGGAGAGCACAGGAGAAGTGCCAATGCGACTTCATCTAGGAAGAAACCCAGAAAGGCCGTGGGATAATCTTTTCAACCACATACCGAGAGATCCCGACATAGGAAGACAGCAGAGGATTGACAAGGCGAAGGAACAACTCCAGAAAGCAGCAGAGAAACCATTGAAGAGAGTAGCTGGAAAACGTTTTGGTACACCCTTTCAAGTTGGAAATCTTGTATTATTACGCAGACCTGTCAAGGCTGATATGTCCAAGAAAATCTACCCCAAATTTGGATTAGTGTTCCTGGGGCCGTTTAGGATTACGAACGCTTATGGAAACAACTGTTATGAACTCTACGATGATGAGAATAATGTCGTTTACGGCAAGTTCAATGCTGGAAATTTAAAAAGATACTATCCTAGAGTAAGCCAGTTATAATTCAATTTCGTGTTCAAGAGAGTTGAGATACTTGTAACATTGAGTTTAAAAACAATTTGCAACTGTTTTTAAAACGTGGTGGGAGGAGAATGCCCCCGTAATTGAATTATGTAGAGACCACGGTGGCTATATTTGAAATTATAATGAAAGTTATGGTTGTCATAGTTATGACGTGGATAGTCATGACGTTAGCACGGATGACGTAAATGTTATGCCAGCAGGCTACTTGAGCTGAGATTCTCAGTGACGTCAGCATTTAGTCGAGAATGTTCCAAGATTTATGACGCAGTCGCAGGAAACGAGGAATTCTGCTGAGGAAGAAACTATGCTATTGGAGGAGAGGCATGAACCAATCAACGATAGTTTAAAGGAAGACGGAGATTGCTGAAACTATGGTATTTTTATTACTTTTGGAATGCAGAATTGTGGAAATCCATTTGCAGTAAAAGCATTGATTTGGAATTTTGGTGAAATTTATTTTCAGTTTTTGAATTTTGAAAATCCGTCTTGTATTAACGAAGTTGGAACTTTGAGCGATGACGCAGTACCACGCTTTGGAAGGGATGGTAACGCCCCTCGTGAAGTTAATAAAAGGGCTTGCGCAGAAGAGAGGAGCCCCTTTCGTTCTCTGATTATTCTGAGATCTCATTCTCAGATCATCGAAGTCTATTTGTGAAAGTTCTTTTCTTATACATTCATTATAGTGAGACGTCGAAGTGAACAGCAGTGAAAAGAATCGTCTTTATAACGCGTGGCGAGGCCACTATATTAACGAGATCCAAGTCAAACTAGGTGAAGTTGAAACGGACCTTAGAAAGCTTCTACAAGTTTAGCTTCGAACAGTTAGCGGTCTCCGATAAGCTAATTGTATTGTGCAGTGCTACATGCAGTTATAGAGAAAAGCTGAACAATTTCGACCGATTAGTTCGAAAGATATTAGCAGTTTTATACGACTGAGAAAAGTGATTATCTCGCCACAAGAGAAGCACTTTTGTAAAGCCAGAATCAACGCAACGGCTGACGCTGCGAGTGGAATAGAAAGACTTCAGATTGCTTGGTTACAGAACGATACAGTATAATGGAGCAATTGAATACGGCAGTTTGTTCTTCTAACACTACAACCGAAGAGCAGATGGAAGGCTAAGGGCTTATTGCAATTGGGACATACTTCATCGGAGTAAGATAGCGACATGGAACTTCGCTAATTGCTATTCCACACAAGCGAACATGCGGTGAATACCATCTACACCCATGTTTCGTAATTAAAGGCTGAATACCATCGAACAGCCATAGAAACAATTTCATACTCTGAATATGAATAATTTCTTCGGAAATTTCTACAAAACTTCATGGCGATTGTCTACTGGAACTTCAGGGAATTTTTCAAGAGAGGTCAGGGATATCCCGACTCACAAAGAAGATTATTGCCGGAAGGATGTCTATTCGTCTTCGAGGAGCAGAGCGATTCACGGAGAAGGAAGCAGTTCGATTCTCTGAGGGTGCTATTTCCTATTTCGAGGATGGAGCTCAACTTTAACGTGGTGAAATGGATCCATCAGCAGTCTTCTTTGGGGAATTTTCCTCTGGAACGTCAATCGGCAGATAAGGTAGTCGTGAACGTTTATTGTATTTGAGTATATTAATGATGTTTGAGCAACCATTTTTCCCATATTTTTATCCTCATATTTTTGCCCTATTTTCTTGTTGAGATTCATATTCTCAGTACACCTTGTTGAGTTTTGCATTTTTCGACGATTTATTAAGACATTGTTTTGTCATGGGCATAATTAACGATTTTGAATCAGTTGAGACTGATATTTAGAATTTTCAGTAATTAATATTTTTTTTGTAGTCACGATTTGACTGTAAGTTAATGATTTTTATGGCAGATTTAAATTCAGACAGCGTGTCATTTTATTAAAGTAATTCTACCCCAGTTTAATTACTTTGACCAATTTTCTGTCATCATCAAGAAGGAAGAACATTTAAATGATTTTAGAGCGTTAAAATCTCTTACGTTGTCGACGATCTTGGAAATACTAGTCGTTATTTGAATTGATTGCAACACAGACATTTATCGTCAGTTATGAATGAACATTGCATTATAGACACTTTTGTGAAAGAGTAACTTTAATAATGAATTATTGAATGCATTAAAGTCAAGAACTTTTGTTAGGAGTTTTTCTCAATTAGAGATTTATATAACGATGTTTGCATTCCCCAGTCTAATTGGATTCTATTCGACTACTTTGCATTTTAGTCGCACTTTATTTGATGATAGTATTTTTATACTACAATTTCTTTTAAGATGTTAATCTTAAATTTTGATAGACCAGACAGGCGTATATAAGCGTATTCACTATTAAATTTGTTTGTGATTGGCAAGTTTTGACTTCATTTCGGTTCATGAATGAAATCCACGAAGGTTATAGAAAAACAGTTTTGAAACAAGTAATGATTATAAAATTTTTTAAGTGGAACTATGAATGTATAATCGCTAGTGCAGCGCGTGTTGAAAGTCGCTGAGATATAATGCCCTTGAATATGAAGGAAGTTCCCACAGGAATAAATGTTAAAGAATTATTTGTGGAAGTTTTGTAAGTTATGTGAAAGTTAAATGCCATATAGATTAATATATGATGATTTTGGGCATATTTTTAATGCAGTTTATGCATTATCTTGTTAGCGAAGGATTTTCCGCTGGAGTAAGATTGTCATAGTTCGTTGAAAATAAATCAAGTGATTTACTGTTAGAATTAACTCGAGTTTTGAAAGAATTTGAGATAAGATTTTGAATGAAGGTTGCCGTCACAAATCATTATTAAAACCTTTATTAAACCAGATTGTGACATTAACATGTATAACTAACCTTCATTGGTCGATTATATTAAACACGATTATGAAAATTATCAACCGGATGAACATGTGGTCAATGTATTTATTAAATTAATAATTTAAACAATTAAAATGTTAATATTGTAAATAATTGCTGTAAATATTTTTGAAATTAATATGGAACGAGAGTGATGTTAAAGGCGTGTATATAATATTTTATTGTCTTTGACAAATATTATAAACAATTTCTAATTGTTATAAATAATTTATGTGATTTTGTTATAAACATTTAAGAGCTAATTAAACATTTGGATTGAAGTTAACAAATTTAGGGAATTAACATAATGATCCGATAGGATGTGAGCAAAGTACTTGAAAGATTTGCGTAAAATATAATGTGATCTGTCTTGTAGACAGATAAAAGTTTGAGAGAGCAAGCTGTATGTTACGTAACTTAGCACGTGAGAAGGGAATGCATTTGACCAGTATGCAACAGGTTGGAAGGTAGCTCGCAGCTGGGCCAACATCTGGTTCACAGAGAGTGAGGTCGTCCGCACTCCGGCCTTGCGACTATAAATACCATTCTCTTGTTTATTAAAAGGAAACCAAATGCTCTATATATGTCACACCCTGACGTCCTTTCCAATCCAATAGTGTTATGAATATTACGTTATTTTGAGCTCAAGGGAGCTAAAATGTTTTATATCATGTTGTATGATAATTTTTGCAAGTCCTACTGGAGGACGTAGTCAGATTGACTTGGGCTACTGATAGCCACGTTGATTTTGTTGTGTTAGTAAAATCATGCCCTTTATTAGAAATAAAGCTTTTGTACAGTTCAAAGTTCTCGTCTTCGTTTTTGGTTCATTTTTAAATGTCATGGTGGAGGTTATTGTGTGAACAGACTTTAGTGATCCTGTTGTCAACTCAAACCCCGAGATAATTAAGAGGTAAGTAACGGTAAGTATGAACCCCCGTCTATTTTGGTGTGTTCCACAATGATTTCCTGTGAACTTCTGTGCTCTTATCTCGATAGTGTCTGTCAGTGCCATTTTCATTGATGTAGCTGTGCCGGTGCAATTGATAATTGGCAATCCGATTGAGGGGGCGGATATCTGACAGCCTACTATCCAGGTAAACGGGGACAGTACCTACTGTAAAGCCACGGCCTCCTCCTTCCCTCTTCCTAGCCTCTCCATCCCAATATTCCAGCCCTTCCCATCCCTCATGAGGCCCCTGTTCGCTTTGCAGGTGAGGCCACCTGGGCGAAGTGCTGTTCACACCTCCCCAGTTGTATCCAACCCGACCAGATGTTCCAAGCTCCAGGACACTGCCCATAGAGGCGGTAGTGGTGAGTTCCCTCGCTGAGTCCGTGGGAACCACCAACCTAGAGGGTAAATTGACTATAAAAAAATTAATAATAATAATAATAATAATAATAATAATAATAATAATAATAATACTGGCCTCCGTGGCTTAGGCGGCAGCACGCCGGCCTCTCACCGCTGAGTCCGTGGTTCAAATCCCGGTCACTCCATGTGAGATCTGTGCTGGACAAAACGGAGGCAGACAGGTTTTTCTCCGGGTACTCCGGTTTTCCCTGTCACAATTGCATTCCAGCAACACTCTCCACTATCATTTCATTTCATCAGTCATTCATTTAATCATTGCCCCAGAGGAGTGCGTCAGGCCTCGGCAGCCGGCACAGTTCATATCCTCGCCGCTAGATGGGGGCTTCATTCATTCCATTCCTGACCCGGTCGGAGACTGGAAGCAGGCTGTGGATTTTCATTTTCATTTCAATAATAATACTAATAATATCGTATGGCCTCGGGTGCCGGGTGCAAGCTTCGTTATTTGACACCCAAAGGATAGCTTCCATGTCGAATTTCGTTGTTCCTTGAACACTATAGCGCTTTCTAGTATAGAAATGAGGAACTTTGTGTTGGCGGAAACCCCCGAGATTAATTTTGCCATTATGAGCACGGCCTACTGAATTCAAATGGGTTCTTTGACATGCCAACATTGTATGACATGGTGTCGTAATATTTGCCGCCTTTCAAAAAATCACTTACCACGGCCAGGAACGAACCTGCAAGTTTGGGGTTAGTAGACCGACACGTTAACCACTCACCCACCGTGGCAAGCATTTTACATAATGATACGTCTTTTATCAAATTAATTATCACCGAGAACGGCATACTTTTAGGTAGTATTTGCTCTCCTTAAATATGTTAATAATTCAAATTTAAATAAAACATGGATGTCAGAGATTATTTTTACACCCTAGCCCCTCGAATTACCTTTGTTTATTTAGAATATAGGAAACAATCAGAGATCGATCCCCAATTTCCTGACAGGTAATAACCAAACAGTAAGATATAAGTTGAAAAGTCCTGAAAGTATTTGAATGTTCTGGCAGGTAGGATTTCTCTCAATCAACTATAGCCAGGAATAAGCACTGTCTTGTGATTTAATTTTAAAAATTATGGATTAAAAATTAAACTATACTACAATAAATCGAACAAAACTGCAATTAAGTATTTTTAGATACTCGCATATCATATGGGTTTTATTAAGTACCGGTACTACCGTGTTCAGAATTTGAATGTGATTCGAAAAAGTATTAAAATACGTTATTTTTGTATTTAGAAGTAAGGGAAGAATGGGCAAAAACCTAAAAGCCCGGTCACTACGTGATTACTATTGTATGTTTCTGGCAGTTAATATCTTGAATGTATTTAGCTGATGATTTGTGACTTGGTCTTCCGGCGTCTCATTTACTATGCTTCTCCCCTTAAATCGATATAATTAATACAAGGCAGTGTTCATATCAGCTGCAATACGCAGACTTATGAGTAATTGTCTCGTCAAGTTTCTTATACAAACTGAAATGAACGTCACTTTCGGCGTCGGTTTTCACCTCTAAATTCTTAAATTCATTCTAAATTTGTGTACTTTAATCTGTGTTCAGAGAGGCAGATGACCTCGTAGTTCCGCCTCTTAAAACCTCAATAACTAACTCGGTGTCGGTTTCCCCCTGGAATGGGAGCTCTCTCTATAGCAGCCGTTCTCAACCTTTTTGAGAATGCCATATTAAGTACCCGAGCACCATTAAATCGAATAGAATAATAATAATAATAATTATTATAATCGAAGTTTAATGTTTGTCAGTCTGTCAATACGATTATTCCCAATTGTAATGGGTATCTATTAATCTCCCGTAATTTTTTCAGGATTTGGGAACCAGCCATTACAATTGCGTACGATCGTGTTGACCGATTGAAAAACATTAAATCTTGATCACTAAGGCAACACTGAAAAATGGCTTCCAGCACGGTATTTGTTAATGTGGAGAAAATAACGGACACCATTCGCAAAAGAAGACTCTCCTTTTATGGCCATTTAACACGAATGAACTCCGGAAGATTGTCCAATCGAATCTGTGCCTACTTTGTGGGAAAGAAAACCAAAGGGATCTGGTTTACAGAGGTGGAAAAAGACCTACAAGAACTGGGGATATCACATGAGGACATCTTGGAACGTGACTCTTTGAAGAAGAAACTTGGGGAGATGCGGAGTTTTCAGCCAAAACCTATATTGAAAACTGGCAAGAAGTGGACCGAAGAACGAAGGGAAGCTCACCGAAGAAGAATGCGCGAATACTGGGCCAATGTGAAAGAACGAGGGAAAAGGCAGTTGAAATAACGTGGTCCATAGACGACCGAAACGATTAAAAAAAAATAGTGCAACAAACATGCTCCTCTCTTTCCTTTGCCTATCTCTCCCTCTCAGAAGTGTTGAAGTAGCTAGGGATTCACCGCTCACCTGGCATGATGCAGCTGATTGCATGCCTCACGAAGATAAGATACATCTACGTGTGGACGGTTGAATCAAATCAGCATCTTACAGTAAGTGTTACTCATAAATCATAAATCAGGGATGTACAATTACTTTTACTGTAGATTAAAAATACTATCTTACAAAACGACAACACATCTGACTTTGAAAACGATATTATTATTCTGCTTCGTGCAACAGAATTTGAATTGAAGAATGGATCTCAGGGGAGTTAGTGCTGGCGAGCACATTTTGGATCCCGTGACGAGAGCTCCCAATTGTATTTAATGAGCACCATAGCGCTCGTGAGCACCAAGTTGGGAACGCCTTAATTTGAGGAAACATCATCGTGTTCATTAGGGAAGAAATAACCTTACTGCATCACCTGTTACAAGGAATTCAAAAGGTTTGACTATCTTGCGAAACACTTGTTAATTCGTTCCGGGACCATATGTGCACAACATAGTGAATGATTTGTGGGATGTTAAACAACGTGTATAGGTATCTGCATCCAAACTAGATGTTAAAACTCCACCGGTAAGGTTTTGTATTGCATTTTAAAAAGACCTTCTATTTGAAACGGTTCAATATACGTAGATTTTACTGAAGAGTGAAGACTTGGCAGTTTCTGTCATTGTTCAAGTGCTTAGACAGGGTAAGCTTTGTGCTTAGTGGCAATGGGAAGCTCCCAGATATTGGTTGATGGCTATTATGATTTTCGTAATACTAATGGATATTTGAGGCCTTGATATCGCCAGACTCAGAAATGAAGATTGTTGCAGCGAATGTTATACCAGCGTAATATAATTTACTTAATCTTTAATCAGCTGCACATCTATATAGAAGGCCCAGTCAGAAAGAATAACCCCGAATGCTCCTCCGGACTTGCTCACCTGATGAGTTAAAACTGAGCAATTCCCTGCAAAGCAGGAGGCCATAGCCCTTATGGGATTTGTAAGGCATATTATTATTATTATTATTATTATTATTATTATTATTATTATTATTATTATTATTATTAATATTATCTAGAGGCTCAGCTCTCCACTCCGTGTTTTCGCCACCACTTGCCTGCCTTGCCTCGCCGGGTGGCTGGCTTGCTCTGACTGGTGAGCGCTCAGAAATTTGTCACAACTTTCCAGAAATATATAGCTATCTGTCATACAGGGTGCTACCCCGCTCTCACGCAACTTTGTGGCAGGCAAGAGCGCAGATGGGCTAAACACTTGAGCCAATTTCACTAAATAACTCAACTTACGGCTATTGTTAGTTTATGACGAAGAGAATGTAATTATGAGTATCCTAGTTCGATAGTTTTCATCGATACGAGGTTGTTGCATCGGAAGGTCCCTGTTGTACGCTAAGACCAGCTAGCGAGGTTTATCTCGAGAACTGACTGATCTGTATAAGCATTGTAAAGTTTGCGTTTAGTAATAGTGCCGCCCTAATGATCCAATAACTGTAAGTGTAGTGGATAAGCCTGGAAATTATCATGTCAAGTGTTGCGTGTCACAAGGAGAAGCGCTTAATGAGCCCATATTTCAGGTTCTTGCTGCCAATAAGGAAATAATTTATAGCAATGTCAAGATTCTTCGTCTGATTAGTTGGACTGTGGAAACACTCTATGCATTAATTGAAACCCTTGAAGGTGCATTTCTCTAAATAGAAATTCCAGCTATTCAGATATTTGCAAGTACGAGATGCACACCTACTACTCATAGTACAGAGTGTATCAAAATGTAAGCTAGATGGTGAACAAGGTTGTTTCTACGTTGATAATATAACATGTTCAATAAAAGCAAAATCCCCTACTTTCTTTGAACTTCATGGTCTCAAAGTTTAATAAAATAGGACAATGATACGGTAAGTCAATAAATTGTAATTCTTGAGCACAATGTTACATTATAACCTTCTTCAGCAAACAGTAGCTGATACAAATGAAGTTGCAAGATTGACACAAAATTTTATTAAAAGGTGATTTCAATATTATTTCCAAAATACTATTTATATGAAATTATTAAAAATACTCTAAAAGACTAAAAATCAGATCTGTTACAATTTGTAGATTAACGACGAAAGATAAATGAATGGCAGAGCCGGAAAACGAACCAAGGACCTTTGGATTCGGAGTCTAAATACGTACCCCGAGACCACACAGAAGGCGGCAGAGGTGGTCTCTGCTGTCGATAAAAGTGTGTTCTTTTGCTGCATAGATCACTTTTAGATCATGCTATGACCTTCTAAGTTAGGGCATAGCCTAAATTGCAAACACCAGACTAACATCCACACTGCCGTGTCAAGTAATATCGTAAGTTGATAAGTCACATGTTCTGAGTGTGGGTTTCAACAATAATAACAATAGTAATGATAATAATACATCTTGAAAGCACAATGTTGTAAATGACAAATGCAAGATGTGCAACAGCACATGCAGACTGTAGATCATGGCTACTAAGGCCTTGCGCAAAGGAAGTATGTACTGGATGAATCAGCTGCCCCTAATAATATTGTTTTATGCAGTCCAACTAGCATCATTATCAGGAAGGTCCATATTCCTCTTTTGCATCCCCTATGGTACTAATGCACGGCCAGCATATCCCGCAAACGATACTGAAAACTATTATGTTTTCCTCGTGT